>OZ024870.1:37332638-37932638 GCA_964017185.1 Rugalucina vietnamica
AGCCATAAAGGTGAAAATAAAGAAAATGCTTTCGCAAAAATCAGAAATGACGGAGAGGAAAATGAACTAGTATAAAACTAGAAAATGTGTTTATAAAACACTATGCCCCCAACTGGTAACTCACTTTCAAGATGTGAAAATGTTCGAAAATGACTAAGTTCAAATTGCTTAAAAAGTGACAAAAATTAATCTGAGGAGTATATCCCAACCACATGCATATCTTCAAAGTATGGTCACAATGTCTGTAAAGTTTCAAAAGTATCTGTATTAAACTGTAGGAGGAGTTGCGCACACAAGGTACCCACTATCTATTCATTTTCATTGTCAAAATGCCCGAACAATGACTAAGTTCAAATTGTGGAAAAAGTGACAAAAATTAATTGGAGGATTATATCCAAACCACATGCATATCTTCAAAGCATGGTCATTATGTCTGTAAAGTTTCAAAAGTATCAGTATTAAACTGTAGGAGGAGTTGCGCACACAAGGTACCCTCTATCCATTCACTAAAATGCCCCAAAAAATTAAGTTCAAATTGTGAAAAATATGACAAAAAATAATCCAAGGATCCAAACCACATGCATATCTTCAGACATGTAAAGTTTTAAAGCAATTGGCATGAAACTGTAGGAGGAGTTGCGCACACAAGGTACCCACTGTCCATTCGCATTCATTGTCAAAATGCCCTAAAAATGCCTAAGTTTGAATTGCGGAAAAAGAGACAAAAATTAATCTGAGGATTATATCCAAACCACATGCATATCTTCAATGTATGGTCACAATGTCTGTAAAGTTTCAAGAGAATCGGTATTAAACTGTAGGAGGAATTGCGCACACAAGGTACCCACTATCTATTCACTTTATCAAGAATTAAAAAGGGAAATAACTCTCACAGAATGGGCCCTAGCCCCTTGAATTTACCTCAAAAAAAATATGGGTCCTCTTAATTTTCATATACAAACTACATACCAAATTTCAAGATCCTAGCTCTAACGGTTCCTGTCAGACCAAGTGCTAAGCGTTACTCACGCACTTCACAGACTCACAGACTCACTGCACTGCACTGCACTGGACGGACAGACCCAAACCAATATGCCCCCTCAACTTCTTCTGAAGTTGGGGGGCATAAAAATCGAGCAGTAAAACAACTTAATACTGGTATTTTTTACGATGGAAAACTACACTGGTGGAATTCAAATATAAACATGTGAATGCTGTGATACCCCTGTAATATTATACCAATATATACAACAAATATAAGCCTTTGCGTGAGAAAACCAACAATTTGGGTTTCCAACCAGGTCCGACGCAAACCAGCCTGTACAGTCACAGAAGCAGGCTAGAAGCTTCAGATGTTGGATTTAAGAAGAAGAGGGCTGTACTATCCATGTAACGAAAATAAAGGAGCTGATCAGCTTCACAGTTACTGCGAAGCTGGTCTGCACCTTTGTTTTCGCATACGCAGATTGTTTGTTTTCTCATGCAGCAGCTCATATAGTATTTCTCTGTTTCCCGTTTTATCACACAAAATGTGACCAGAGGACCATTGGTCCTGAGAACGCTCACCTGAAGCCTGATCTTGGAGTATTAAGTCATAATGAAATGACCTTGACCTTGAATACTCACACACCTTTATTGACTTTATAAGTTGTCTGCATCTGCAAAGTTTCAGGTCTCAGGCTGCAATAGTTTCCAAACCCAGTGATTTCTGAGAAAACCATAATTTTAATTTTGATATTTAAATGACCTTGGGCCAAGGTCAAGACATGACCTTGGCCTTCATTAATTACTTACCTTCATTGACTCCATTAGTTGTCTGCATCTAGCAACTTTCAGGTCTCAGGCTGCAACAGTTTGTTTTCGCCTTTTCCCATGTGAAAGCCTATGTTTCCAAAATTGACCTTGCCGTAAAATAGGTCAAGGTCATCATAGGGTCATCATTTCAACAAACTATGATGGGCTGGAGTCCCAAATGCTACATACCAAGTTTCATGAAAATTGGCCTGCCGGTTCTGGAGAAGAAGATTTTTGAAAGGTTTTTACCATAGTTGGGCATGGCGGCCATCTTGGTCATGTGACCTGGATTTCGCGATCAAACTTTCGTCTCCCCTACCCATGGATGCTCCACATAAAATTTCACTTTGATTTGCCAAGCAGTTTCAGAGAAGAAGATCTTTGAAAAGTGTGTATGGACAACAGACTGGCCAAGGTCAAGAGATGACCTTGACCTATATTAATCACATACCTTCATCTACTCCATTAGTTGTTTGCATCTACCACTTTTCAGGCCTCAGGCTGCAATAGTTTTCAAAAAATCCATAGTTTTCACTTCTTCCTATGTAAAAGCCTATGTTTCCAAATTTGACCTTGCCGTAAAATAATTCAAGGTCATCCAAGGGTCATCATTTTATCAAACTATGATGGGCTGAGGTCCCCAATGCTACATACAAAGTTTCGTGGAAATCGGCCCACCGGTTCTGGAGAAGAAGATTTTTGAGTGGTTTTTACCATATATGGGCGTGGCGGCCATCTTGGTCATGTGACCTGGATTTTGCGATCAAACTTTCGTCTCCCCTACCCATGGATGCTCCAAATAAAATTTCACTTTGATTGGCCAAGCAGTTTCAGAGAAGAAGATCTTTGAAAACTGTGTATGGACAACAGACTGGCCAAGGTCAAGAGACGACCTTGACCTATATTAATCACATACCTTCATCTACTCCATTAGTTGTTTGCATCTACCACTTTTCAGGCCTCAGGCTGCAACAGTTTTCAAAAAATTCCATAGTTTTCACTTCTTCCTATGTAAAGCCTATGTTTCCAAATTTGACCTTGCCGTAAAATAGGTCAAGGTCATCCAAGGGTCATCATTTTATCAAACTATGATGGGCTGAGGTCCTTGATGCTACATACCAAGTTTCGTGGAAATCGGCCAACTGGTTCTGGAGAAGAAGATTTTTGAGTGGTTTTTACCATATATAGGCGTGGCGGCCATCTTGGTCATGTGACCTAAATTTCATGATCAAACTTTCGTCTCCCCTACCCATGGATGCTCCACATAAAATTTCACTTTGATTGGCCAAGCAGTTTCAGAGAAGAAGATCTTTGAAAAGTGTGTATGGACGACAGACTGGCCAAGGTCAAGAGATGACCTTGACCTACATTAATCACATACCTTCATCTACTCCATAAGTTGTTTGCATCTACCACTTTTCAGGCCTCAGGCTGCAATAGTTTTCCAAAAATCCATAGTTTTCACTTTTTCCCATGTAAAAGCCTATGTTTCCAAATTTGACCTTGCCGTAAAATAGGTCAAGGTCATCCAAGGGTCATCATTTTATCAAACTATGATGGGCTGACATCCCCGATGCTACATACCCAGTTTCGTGGAAATCGGCCCACCGGTTCTGGAGAAGAAGATTTTTGAGTGGTTTTTACCATATATGGGCGTGGCGGCCATCTTGGTCATGTGACCTGGATTTCGCGATCAAACTTGAAATGCCACTACCCAAGGAGGCTCCACATAAAATTTCAACTAGATTGGCCAAGCGGTTTCAGAGAAGAAGATCTTTGAAATTGTGGACGACGACGGACGACGGACGACGGACGGACGCCGGATCATGGCTATCCTATTAGCTCACCTTGTGAGCCTTCGGCTCAGGTGAGCTAACAAACTATGACAAAAGTTCAAAACATACTACAAATACATACACAATCAAAACATTGCAAAACTTGAACCAATTCTATTTCATAAAAGACACTTATTTATAGCATCCCATAAATGAATAGTAGCACTAGAAAGTGATGTAACTCATATTATATAAAGATACATTATATTATATTAGTTCTGAGAGATATATCTTTAGATAATTGAAGACTAATGACTGCTTGTGAGTGATAACTGGCTCTTCATTACGTAAACATGTCCCTGCAATAAATACCCTCTTTACACCCCACTTTTATATTGTGAAAATGGGTTTTACAGTGGTACACAATTTTTCTCATTTTGATCAAAAATATAGATTGTGGGAACTTGTTAGAACTACCTAGCCGAGTTGGTTTCAACGTAAACCCATAATAGCAAAAATAATAAAAATTTCAAAA
Source organism: Rugalucina vietnamica (assembly GCA_964017185.1). Classification (NCBI taxonomy): domain Eukaryota; kingdom Metazoa; phylum Mollusca; class Bivalvia; order Lucinida; family Lucinidae; genus Rugalucina; species Rugalucina vietnamica. The sequence goes on from OZ024870.1 coordinate 37,336,743, forward strand.
TTTTTCAACTGTTTTTTTTTTCAATTTTCACAGTTCTAAAAATCTCTGTGAATTGCATCGACATGTTATCTTATGTTTAGCCAAAGCCATGAGACTCTCATTGAGAGTATCTACATTAAAAAAACAGCCTTTGACTTTATGATCACTTCATTCAGTAGGGGTCAGTTGCCAACATGTTTCATGTAAAACACAGATAAGCTGGACAGCCACAGCTTATCAGCACCTTTGGTTTTATTACAGTGCGAACTGTCTGTATAATTCCAGCTTCTAGCCCTGTTGTGTCACCATAAAGACAAGTCTGTGTGGTCCAAGTTCACAAAATACAGGTTTTCTCAGGGTATCACCCATCAGATTAATACCTCCAATTGCAGCATGTCATGAGAAAACCAACATATTGCATAGGCAAAGACAAAGGCGGAGATTAGCTTCTCAGTACTGCAAAGCTGATCAGCACCTTTGATTTTGCTACACGGCTACAATTCTCCAAAATTTCCAGCCTCTAGCCATCTTCTGTACTGGTGCAGCTCGGTTTGTGTCGGACCTTGTCGGAAACGGAGACTGTTGGTTTTCACATGCAAAGGCTCAAATATATATTTAACCATAAAAGGTTTGTAACATGCTAGCTACACAAAGATCAACATGTATCAAAATGGCGTTCATCACAAAATGGAATTGTAACTCATTAAAATACATGTCTTCATAAAATGCATTGATACAGTTCGAAAACAGTGGGTGTAAAGTGTTGCACCAAAATACTGTAAAATATGTCTATGATACAGCTTAACAAGTTTCTGTAACAGTGCTACAAAAAGCATAACAATATACTACTACATGAGTCATGTCATGGGAAAACCAGATTTTTGCCTATGCGAAAACAAAGATGCAGATCAGCTGTGCAGTAACTGCACAGCTGATCTGCACCTTTGTTTTCGCTACACGATAGTATAATTTCTCTCCTACTTAAATCCAAAATGTCAAACTTCTAGCCTTTTTCTGTGACTGTGCAGGCCGGTTGGTGTTTGACCTGGTCGGAAACCCCGAAGACCTGTTTTCTCACGTCGCGGCTCACATAATCTCCAAATACACACTACAATGAGACAGCATGAGAAAATATGTGTGCAACATGAGAACAACAAAGGCACCAATCATTCTGACTTTTTGCAGACTGATCCACACATTTACTGTTTGCTGAGAAAAAAACTCTTCGGTTTATTTCACATGCTAATTCATCACTAAGTAGTCTTATTACCCCCATGATTGCTATACTATGTTCCCTGCTACAGATAATTAATAAATGTACTGTTTTTTGACCTCATATTACATGTTTTGCATGTACTGAGAGTATCAATAAACTTCTACACCTCAAAAGTCAAACCTCCTATGTTTTGTCTTGATATGTTTCAAGAGTGAATTTTTCAGCGGATAAGTGTTAACACAATACGGACAATGATGAACATTTGACAGATCATGTGACTTCATATGAACCTTCATATACCGCTTCGCCAGAAATGGTTTCTGACAATACGGGCACATAAACACTTTAGATGGCTTCCCGCAGATTTCTCTGTGAGAATTCATCCTAAATTTTCTCGATGTCCTGTACCCACAAGTTTCACACTTCAACACCGGGTGTACGATATGGATCTTGCTGTGTTCCTCATATGATTTCTCGTCATCGTAGCCGGACCCACACGTCTCACAAACGTATGGATGCTGGCTCTGGTGGAGTTTCTCGTGTAGTTCTCGGTACTGTTTGTTTTTCAAGCTTTTGCCACAATAGCGGCACAAAAACTTCAGGCTACGTCCTGTACTGGACTTACTAGTATCTCCATTTAAGCCTTCATCAGTATTTTCTTGTTTTATCTCGTTTTTAACAAAATCTGAAAAAATAAGAATAAAGTATATGGTAGAATTATGCAAACACTTTATAACTTGCCATTCATTATTTCATGTTACAAAATGGTCAATAAATATGCTTTTTATTCCGAAAGATTCATAGTAAACAAATTTAAATCAATAGAGTAAATGGTATATGAAAAATGCAAATTTAATAATATACTCATCCTCAAAAAAATCTGGTCACCTAAAGCTGTAAAGCCCCTATCTCACTGGAATGCGACAACCGGAGACTAGTTCGCGAATAGTTCGCGACTATTACGCGACAAAGATTAACGATATAAACAAAACTTTCATGTTGCAGTCTCATTGAATAGACATTTATGCGACAAATTCGCGAATTTCGGTCTAATTTTGAAAATATATCTCACGACTGTCGCGCGATAGTCGCGCGACTGTCGCATGACAGTCGCGCGACATTCGTGAGAATGTCTCACGACTTTCCCGCGAATGTATCTTATTTTCATTTTAATTCGTACGACAGTCGCGCGACATTCGTGCGAGTGTTGCACGACATTCGTACGAATGTCGCTAAGTTTTATTTTCTCGCCAGATAGTCGCGAGTTTTTCGCATGTTGTCTCAAGACTGTCGCGCGACTGTCGTGCGACACTCGCACGACATTCGTACGAGTGTCGCAAAAATTTCGCATTGTAAATTCGCCAAAATTTCGCGGCGACAGGTTCGCGACATTCGCACGAACGTCGCACGAACGTCGCACGACCGTCGCACGACCGTCTTGCGAAATATTTTGGGAAAAAAATTCGCATCCAATTTTTAAACATGTTTAAAACCTTCGCGACCAGTTCGCGACTAGTTCGCGACTAGTTCGCGACACGTGAAAATTCTCACGACACTCGCACGAATGTCGTGCGAAAGTGCCGCGACTAAATTTGCGTAACAGTCGCGAGGAATTCGCATGCCAGTGAGATACTAGCTTTAGAACTGTAACACTTGTTAGCATTTTCATATTTTGTATAAATTTGCTAACGATGATCATACCCTTAAAAACCTTATTCTAAACCCCAAACTGCAACTGATGTTGCTTTGTCAGTGATTTACATCCTACTAACAGATAATGTAATATTGAATACAGCGTGCCAAAAATTTTACCCGGAAGGTTGTAGAGGCCCTGAATCAAGTGCACAACTCATGAATACAAATTGCGTAGCTTTATGACTACACCATGGACGCGTATACACTGCATTTTTATCCAGAGGGGGTTAGTATGGGTGGATCATTAGAATGGAATGACCTTCTAGATACCTCACCTATTTATAATCAATCTACTAGAATATCTGCGTTCGGAACTGAGCATGAGCAATTGACATTCACTGTATACAGTTTATACACTTGATTTTGCCAAGTATTTTATAACTTACAAAAGGTGGGAAATAGTTTTGTTTATTTGTTGGGTGCTTGACACACAGTTGGGTGACCAGATTTTTTTTTAGGAGTATACGTATCAATTTTTCAATAGCTATCATCTGTTAAGCGATTTTCAATAATCATTTTCTGACTTCCGTGATTCAAAGAATACTCACCTAAATGATTTTCCATGACATCTTTCCCAAATTCTAAGGCTCCTGTCCCACTAACCCCATTTTCCCCCTTCACTGCACTTCTCTGTATGCTAGAATCTTCTGGTTCTTGTTTAACTGATACATTTACTTTCTCACCAATAAAACTTGGCATATTATCACTATCAGCTTCAAGTAATGTCCTTAATTTACATTCTGGTACACGAGAACATAATTTACGCTTCAATACACTATCTGAACTCACATTGTTAGCCATTGCTGCTTGCAATTGCAAGGAAACAGGTCCACAGTTTAGCTGACTTCTCAAAACAGACTGACTTCCATCAATTCCATTTACAGGCTTACTCATAATTTCAGTTTGATTATTTGAGACTATAGTCTCTGTATGATTGTTAAGTTTATTAATCGAAACCAGGTCCATTAATCTCTCCCCATTGTATACAAAATCATTGTTAGTACTTTGAATACCATTTCCCATAATAGGCATCTGAACAGGTGGTTGTTGAAAGCGAGGTAACTGTATCATATTCTTCTCATTTGGGGGTATTGTAAGTAGCCTTTGACCATTTGTGGAAGTCAGAAATGGTCCTTGCCCATTCAGAGGCATTTGGGGCAAGCATGATTTATCTCCTCCATTTGGAGGAATCTTTACCATGTGGTTTTCTTTGGGAGAATTCTGAAACACACTGTTTACATTTGATGATGTAATAACTGAATTATTCTGTTTAGGTGAGATCTGAAAGGAATTCTGTATGATGCCTCCATTTCTGACAGTATTTTTGTTGACTGTCAAATCAACCACTTTGTTTAAGCTATTTTCTCTTACACTTGATTTAGTGTCAACATCAGGTATTGAATCATCATCTTTGTTTGTCGAAAAACTGGCGCTTTTATCCAGTGACGGTATAGCAGGTCTGATGAAAGGCCCAACAAGATCTAGGTATGATCCCCTACAGCAGACATCATTGCACTGCCCCACAGCGTCTTTGTCCTCATAACACTCTCGGACCAGTTCTCGACTTTCCTCTAGCTTAGACAGTAATGTTGTCACGCTGTTATTTCTGTGTATTCCATTGGAATCGAATATTGAATCATCTGATTGATCCATAGAATCAGATGAAGAATCTTTGGCTGATTTGGTGTCCTCCATACCTGTCACAAAAACAGTTGCTAAATAATTATACAGCTAAAAATAGCATGAGTGCTGCCTTCGAAGTGATATCAAGACATTGTTCTACTGCTTATGCACTAGTCATTTGTAACCACGGCCCAGGGTTTGCTTTATGTATGCAAAAAAGGCCGTGAATGAAAAGATAGCAGGCTGCCTGAGAAAACAGCAGTGCTTTTACCAACGAGCAGTCCCCGCAGGGTGGGGCTTTTAGTGGGGATTTGCTGGACCAAAAATCCCCGCTATTCCTGTGGCACAACTTTGGTCAAAGCCCCGCTCATTTCCATGGCTATCCCCCCCCCCCCCCCCCCCCCCCAGGCCGGGGGTGGGGCTGTGGTTACAAATGACTAGTGCATTAGTCTTAAACAATTCTGTTTTGTATATACATGTAGAAAACATATGCTATATGTATGATACAGATGAACAGCTAAGGATGGTACAGACAAACCGATGAAGATGCCTTTTAGCATAAAAATATTCAGTTTAATCAACAAAAGTTCCTATTTCAAAAGAAATGTTATGCTATTAAACGAAAAACTTACCATGTCTGGGTGCTCTGTCATTTCCTTCTAGATCTATTCTCTTCCTTTCTTCTTCTTCTTCTTCATACCTCATTGCTTCTTCATTCTGACTCTCTTCCGAATACCTGGCTGATTCCATTCCTGGGTCTTCTGACATATGGGGTCTCCGATCATAAGCCTGGCCTGTTGAATGAATTATGGGTTTATTACATAACATAGCTATGCAATGTTTTAGGTGAAAATTTTCAGATACTTTTTCTTTATTCTACTTAAAACATTGCCAGTAGTTTTTGTAACTGCATCATGCAGTAGATTCAAATGAGTATGGATCCAAAATCTATGTTTAAGATTTTAATACAGCTGGCTTTGTTATCAAACTGAAACTTGAATTCTGGCACAGTATCTTAACAGTATCATTAATACTAGAATTTGTTTTCTATGTGAAAACTGATGTCTCCCCCCTTTCTACGTGCATGTCCAAAATATGCAAGCAAGAGTTATAGTTCTTGTGCATCACATATCCTGTCACTCTGTTTTATAAGTGTACCAAGTTTCATTGAAATATCTCTTACGGTTTTCAAGTTATAGCGGGGGCACGAAAGTGTTTGGAAAATAATCTTTTTTTTTTTTTTTTTTTTTTTTTGATTCATTTTTACGTCCCTTTCAAGCTTTTTCACTCATATCGAGACGAATCAATCGGTAGGTGGGGCGAAAACCGGAGTACCCGGGGAAAAACCACCTGACACACCCGCAAGCAGAACATGGCTTGTCTCACTGGAAAATAATCAAAGGGAAATAACTCCAAAGATATGAAAGCAAGAGTAATGATTCTTGTGCATCATGCTTTATAAGTGTACCATGTTTCATTGAAAAATCTCTAATGGTTTTTGTGTTATAGAGCAGACACGAAATTGAATGAAAAATAATCAAAGGGAAATAACTCCAAAGACATGCAAGCAAGAGTTATGGTTCTTTAGCATGACACAGCATCTCATCGTGCTTTATAAGTGTACCAAGTTTCATTGAAATATTTCTTATGGTTTTCAAGTTATAGAGTGGACATGAAATTGTATAGAAAAATAATCAAAGGGAAATAACTCCAAAGATATGAAAGCAAGAGTTATAATTCTTGTGCATGACACATCGTCTCATCATGCTTTATAAGTGTACCAAGTTTCACTGAAATTTCTCTTACGGTTTTCAAGTTATAGGGTGGACACGAAATTGTATGGAAAATAATCAAAGGGAAATTACTCCAAAGATATGCAAGCAAGAGTTATGGTTCTTTAGCATGACACGTAATCTCATCGTGCTTTATAAGTGTACCAAGTTTCATTGAAATAACTTATGATTTTCGAGTTATAAAGCAGACACGAAATTGTATGGAAAATAATCAAAGGGAAATAACTCATAAAATACTCAAACACGGGGTTATGGTTCTTGTGCATGACACATCATCTGATCATGCTCAATAAGTGTACCAAGTTTTATTGAAAAATCTTAAACGGTTTTCAAGTTATACAGCGGACACGAAATTGTATCGAAAATAATCAAAGGGAAATAACTCCAAAAATACTCAAGCCAGAGTTATGGTTCTTGTGCATGACACATCGTCTTGTCGTGGTCTACAAGTGTACCAAGTTTCATTGAAAAATCTTTAACGGTTTTCAAGTTATACAGCGGACACGAAATTGTATCGAAAATAATCAAAGGGAAATAACTCCAAAAATACTCAAGCTATAGTTATGATTCTTGTGCATGACACATCGTCTCGTCGTGGTTTACAAGTGTACCAAGTTTCATTGAAAAATCTTTAACGGTTTTCAAGTTATAGAGCGGACACGATTTGTGACGGACAGACAGACAGACAGACAGACAGACAGACAGACGGACGGACGGACGGACGCACGGGGAAAAACAATATGTCTCCCGACCCTGTCGGGGGTAGACATAATTACATGTAGGCAACATTTTGGAATGTTTTTTGTTCAAGACTAACAACACCCTTAAATAATTGAATTGATTTTTATTCACAAAAAATAAGTATTAGCTTGCACAGTCTGCATATTCTTAAAACTTCAACAATGTAATAAGGTTAACTTTTTTAAAATATGCATATAATTTTGAAGAATATCCATGTATATTTTTGTAGAAAGTATCAATACCTGAACAGTAACTGAGAAACTGTTCTTCAAATGACTTGATCTCAGCCTCCCTAAGAAAACTCTGGCCCTTCTGTGATCCGAGATGACCGTTAGTTCTGTCATCTATACTGGCTGTTATAACAACTGACTCTTCTCCTGTGTCTGACAGTCGCTGCAACTAAAACAATTGGGCTTTCTTAGAAGAGTGAAACATGCCAACACTTCTACAGTTCGGCGGCCCCCATGGCCGAGTGGTTAAAGGCGCTGATATTGCATTAATCATTCGATCATCTCACCGCTGTGTCTGGTGTGGGTTCCAGCCCCACACAAGGCACATGTGAGACAAGCCAAGTTCTGCTTGCAGGTGTTTCAGATGGTTTTTCTCAGGGTTTTCCCCGTTTTCGCACCACCTACTGGTTGGCCCAACTCATATGAGCTGAAATAATCTTGAAGGGACGTCACGTTACTCACGTAAAACTGAATAAAAAAAAGTCTTCTGCAGTTTTAAGTCTAAAGCTCATCCCTAAGCTTAAGTCTTGCAGGGTTTGATTTAGGCTTAGTTCTCCCTATAATAGGTAGCAAATACGGAAGATAATTAGGCAGAGTAAATAGAAAGCCTATCATGTAGGTATGCACCTAACATAACTGCACCATACAAGAATACATGTAATTAATTACAAGAGTTGAATCCAGCAAAGATTCCAATCTGTATGTGTCCATAGAATGTAAGACTCTAAATGCAGTCATCACAAATTTTAGTTACATATTTTTATTGTGATTTTTTTTTATTCAAAATACCTACCAATACATGAATTTCATATTTGATCAGGATCTTCAGAGCTCGTTTGAAGTCTGGACTCTCTAAAGTGAATGACCCTAGAAAATCTTCATATGGGTTCGCCATTCCAGCTCGTGTAGTCCCAACCTTCAAGAGTGAAAACTTTTAACATCCTTGGTAAAGCTAGTATCTCACTGGGATACAACTGAAAACTAGGATGAGGCTAGCTGGAGACTAATTTTGCTATAATTTTCAATTGCACTCTCATTGGATAGACACTTACACCAGCCAACTTACAAGACTTTGCGAATGCAAATAATTTTCATGACTGTAGTGTGAGATTCACAAGACACCTGTATGCTACACATTCGTACGAATGTTGCTCAGTTTTATATACTACACACTAGTTGCAAGTTGTTCACATCCTTATTCTCAAGATTACCGTGTGATATATGTATGTACTTGGCATTGGATAACTTAGTGACAACTCATGATAACTTCGGTGCATAAAAATTTACAGATATTCAGAGCTTTTGCAAACAGTTGGCAGCTAAATTGCTCATCTTTGCAAATGTTACTCCACTTTTTTGAGTTCGCATTCATTTTTTCTTTCATCGGATGTTTTCAGTATGAATGCAAATTCAACCAGGTATCATAAAATATAAATATAAAAAGAAAATGACCAATGAAAATAAAATAAAAAATAGAAATGTGAATGATAATAATTGAATTGTGGGTTCTCATTTATTTTGTATAGAGGCCAAATATATTAAAAGTTGGTCAGAAAATGAATCTAAACCGATAATAATTTTCTGATTTCTCAGACTACCCTTGCTGATCTCAAACCAATAAAGGAAAATGTAAACTTCACCACGGATGTGTACATCTAACAATGCAACCTGCCAAAATCTTTATCAATGTAGCTGTTGAAAGGCACAGTACCAATACAGAAGCAAAACTTTTACTACTAAAAGTTTTAGTGTTAGAAAGCCATGCAGTCTTTTCATTTTTTCATGGAAAGATCCTGGGGGCAAGATATAAATCAAAATTGCATAATGCTGTTTTTGAAGACCCTGCATTTATTCACAATTGTTTACGCAATCTCATAAACCTTTACCGTGCAAAAAACTGGAATATCCTTTGAATAATGTAAAATGTCACGTAGGTGCCGAAAGCAGGTGCGCGTCGATCATTGCTCATTTATAGGACGCCAACAAATCGATCAGTTGTGTCCTTGACATACAATGTTCTATAGTCATTCGAGTTGTAACAGCATGCTTAATGCTTCTTAATTGTTTTGTACCTGTTTATCTATATTATCCCTTTCAAAAAGAACGTTTGACCGAGTTTTTCTGTTTGACAGCAGGAAAATTAACTTGATAAAAACAACTTCCGGTTTCCTGAAAGGGTCGATCAATAAGTTCAGGAAAAAATAAAATTGTTCCGAGTCAACTCGTTCCACACAGTCATGTCTGGACGTAGCCAGAAGTTATTGGATACTTAACTCAGTACCTTTGTTGAGTTTAAAGTGTCTTGTGCAGTGACACAACATGGTTACTTTTGGTTCCGAATTTTTTCAGGGGGCTCTAACCCTCTACCACAGTCTGTTGCACCCTAACAACACAAACAAAAATGATTTTGACATCAAACAGCTGCATGCAATGTAGCTTAGTGGTCTGTGAACACATTCACTTCATGAAGGGTCCACTATATAATGTCCGGGGGGTGTATGGCAGTAGACAGGGTATGAAACAGTTGAAAAAAAGCATAGGCGGCCCCCGTGGCCGAGCGGTTAAGAACGCTATACATGTAGTTTCTTAATCAATCGATCATCTCACCGCTGTGTCTTGTATGGGTTCGAGCCCCGCTCTGGCCATGTGATCCAAGCCAAGTTCTGCTTGCGGGTGTGCCAGATGTTTTTGTCTCGGGGTTCTCCCATTTTCACCCCACCTACTGATTGGCCTGTCTCATACGAGCTGAAATAATCTTGAAAGGGACGTAAAACTGAATTAAAAAGAAAAAAAAGAAAAAAGCATAGTAACCAGTATTCATTTCCGAGAGTTTCGTGCAGATTCTGGGTAAAGTCAAATGAAACAGAAAGTGTTGCTTTCTTAATGTAACAAGCATTAAAGTATGGCTCGGGGGTCAGAATGGACTGCATGTGTTTTGATGAGTTCCAGTTAAGGTTGTGACTTGCACTTTGGTTCTGAGGTAGGTGTATCCCAGTCTTGGACCAGATGGACCAAACAGGATATTCCTTGGACCAGATATACCTGGGAAAGAGCTAGTCATCTTGCTCCTCTTTTTTTTTTCCTTTGTCTTTTTTCCTGGTGGTTGGGCTTGGATTATAAATTCAATTATATCTACCTTCTATTCTTACCTAACATGTATGGTGTGTCCTACTTTCCAGTCGTCACATCATAAGAGAAGCAGTTCTGACTTTGTATGTGTTAATACAAAGGCACATGTAGGTGTTGTCATTGTTGTGTAGCTGAATAATACCCGTCTATAAATATGAGCCACGTCATGAGAAAACCTGATTTTTGCCTATGCGAAGGCAAAGGCGCAAACCAGCTTTGCAGTAACTGCAAAGCTGGTCAGTGCCTTTGTTTTCGCAATACAGATAGTACAATTCTTTCTCTACTTATATCCAAAATTTCAAGCTTCTAACCCTTTTCTGAGACTGTACAGACTGGTTTGTGTCGTACCTGGTCGGAAACCCCAAAGACCTGTTTTCTCACGGTGCTGCTCATATAGTACAATCTGTTAATAAAAAATGATGAAGCACTAGCCAGTTTCTGGAGTCATACAGCTTGCATCGTGTGAGGACTGTTTGTAAATGCCACAATAGGTTTTTCTCATTTAGGTTCATTATAGTTAAGAGAACAAAGTGGCCATCTTGTAGGTAAGAGCTGTTTAGTCAGTTTATCATTTGAGCCTGCACATGAGAAAACCAACAATTTGGGTTCTGACTTCTGACCAGGTCTGACACAAACCAGCCTGTACAATCACAGAAGGAAGATTAGAAGTTTGAAATTTTAGATATACGAAGAAGAGGAATAATACTATCCGTGTAGCAAAAACAAAGGCGCTGATCAGCTTCGCTATACATGCGAAACTGATCTGTGTCTTTGTTTTTGCATATGTAAACTGCTGGTTTTCTTGTGCAGTGGCTCATTTGCAGGACAGAAGCTGTCTGTTTAGTTGCTTTTTTATTTCTGTTTTGTGCGCTGGATTTTATATTTACAGTACATGAACTTGTGTCAATCCCTTGTAAAATGTTTCTTAATTTCACCTTTTACTGACTGCAGATGGTTATACAGACATGGGCAGGTGGTGTGCCTAATAAGGACACACACTGCTAGCATATTGGAAATACATTGGTTTGTTTGTTTGTTTGTGTTGAGGCTTAACGTCCCAGTCAACAATTTTTCAGTCATGCCGGGACGGAGCTTCCTGGGTTTAACCAGTACTGTAGGGAGTTAATGTTTCTTGCTCAAGGGCACAACACGATTACGCCTGTGGGGATCGAACCAAGGACCTCTCGATTCGGAGTCTGACACTCCACCACTACGCCACCACGCTCCCTAAAACTACATTGGTGTGTACATTTAAATCATAATAGTATCAGACAATCTCTAAGAATTGAAAATCAGTCACAATTAATGACCTCCTTCATGAGAATTTGCTTTATGAATATGAGCTCAAAAGAGGCACATGACCAGGGTCTCTAACATGATGCACCATAGCTTACAACTACATGTACTCTTTTTACAGTGTAGTTAAGATAACTGCCCATCCAACATGACTTTAGCAGTTAACCATTGATATAAAGGCATAAAATCTAACAAACATTAAGGCTAGACATAAAATTGTGTTTAGATTCAGTAAAAGATCTTGGCAATGTTAGCCAATTACAACAATTTATTTTTTTAATGTTTGGAAGTCAGGTGATGCACTAGTATACAAAGCCCAACTAACATTTTGGTATAAATAAAAAATATTTGGCAATTCAAAAGGCTGTTTCTATGCCGGGCTTATTGGGCTGTACAACTCAACTTATTGCAACACAACAATTTAGGACAACCATTATTCTTGTGTGAGCATACATACATCATCACATAGCTGACTAGAAAATCAAAGATCATAATGTATAACACATATGCCACAATCAGAAATAAGATAATTCACGGCTAACAAACCTTTAAATGCGTAACCGCCGGTTAAGAAAGAAAATCCGATTCACGCCCTTCCGGTTCCGCATATGATGACCAAGAAAAGGTAAACAAAACATACACTACTATGATCGATTGATGCTTATATTTTAGTACAGAAATATATCGATTATCTATGAATGCTATTTTGTCACTTATTCACTAGTGTTAGTCAGCACCAAAGTAGCTCGCAAAATAATTTGATGGTCTTTGAGTTATTTATTCCCTCCTCCCAACCTGGTGTTACAACACGGCCAAAGTCGGCGAAATACAACTAAAAATTGGACAATTTGCTGGTAAATATCAAATTCTAGTGATTGTTCCACGACAAATTTACAGATATATATTAGATAAATTGCAACTGTTGTCTGTGCCGGTATTTTGTTGTGTTAGTGCCCGATATTACCGATCTGAAGGGAAGCAAAAGATGGTTACGCATTTAATCATTTAAATATGAAGGATACATTTCACGAATGTATGAAAATCTCTACCGGTTCAAGCTATGGTATTTAATTGTCTCTGTAAAGGGTTTTGAATGATATAAAACCAGGAAAAAGCAAATTAAAGTTACAGAATGCTGTAAAATCGTCGTCATGAACAGGAATACCATGCATGTGAATTATTGTATTACATGTATTGTATAGGCTGTTTGTATTATTTTATATCAAACATTTTCACTGCACATAACACAAACACACCAATTTGAGTTAGAATCCTTTCAGAGAGGACGAGATAATGTGACAGTTAAAGCTTGAGCGTTAAACTATTAACAAAAACAAAAACTTTAATACATGTGCATTATGTTGATTATATTGCTATCATGCTAATAATTAAATTCGTAACCGAATTGTTGACACAGCTTTTAACCACACATGTATAGAATGCAGTGGCCAGAGGCAACGAAACTGTCAACAGACCTCACTCAAAGTTAAAATCATCCGCACGCTGTATTGCTTTCCGTTAATATGGACGTAATGGACGGATATCTAAAAATATCCCTCCGGCTGACCCACATTTTCTTCGTGTACAATGCAATCCCAATATGTGTTTTGAGGGAGGGAATAAAAATCACGATTATACAGAAAAGTTTCAGGAAATCCTTTGGGATCCAAATATAGCAATGTCTAACTGATAAAATAGCATTGAAAGAATCACTGTACCTGTCTTCGAAACAATAAATTTTCCTCGGAAACACGAGCTGCAAAAGTTTGTTTACCTTTTGTTGGTCATCAGATGCGAAACCGGAAGGACGTGAATCGGATTTCTTTTCTTAACCGCGGTTACGCATTTAAAGGTTTGTTAGCCGTGATAATTGATCTTTTGAAATGATGCCATTAATTCCATTTATCTCAAGTTTTAGACAGATAAGCCCCAGATATTGCACACTTAACTGCTATCCTTTTGCAAAAAAAAAAAAACTGTCTGCATCTTAATTTGGCAACAATATGGACATAATTCTTATGATAGTGGTGAGCCATTTCTTGACACTTTAATCCAGAGGACCAATGGTCCTGTAAACGCTCACCTGAGATCTGAGATAGATATACCAATAAATTTGTTTGACTATAATGATCTATAATGGTCATATACATGTATATAGCCCCAGGCCAAGAAATTGTCCCGTTCACTTTGCATTGCTGAAAACATTGAATGTTTTCCCATATTCAATAGTTTAGAATCTTTTCCATGGAAACTTCTGTCATATTGCACGGGTCCAAGGAACTTTCTGTCATATTGCACGGGTCAAAGGAAGCACGTTCACGGTGGGACTACTTTCGCAAGTTGGTCGCCATTGAAAAAAATATCTGGCAGCCATTTTGCTTTTCGACTTCAACTGAACAAATGGCAAAACTAGATAACTTACAGAATGCGTCGCACAATAAATACACAAAATTTCATATAAAAACAAATACCTGTAATTTTGAACAAAAAATTGGTACTCCTATTTTCTAACATTTTCATGAAATTTTCAACCGCAACATTGTCCAAAAGTCACGTCGACGTCATCAATTTTGATGCATCGTCACGTTTCTCGCATAAACGTTGGTTAACATTTCCCGCGAAAGGCGAAGCTTTGCGTGTGTAGTTATATGGTGATCAGTCGTTAGAAACGATACTTTCTACATAAATTGTTGCCAAATTAAAGGTCCACCTGGCCTGGAGATGCCAGCAATAAGCAGTTGAAATCCCTCCATTGCTTATTAAAGGGTATATAATAAAAAGATTATTGAATGAATATCGTAAAATATTCGGAACTCGTTCATATGGCAGAGACGCACTCGCAAGCTTGTGCGTCCTCGCCATATGAACTCATTCCAAATATTTTATGATATTCATTCAATTACCTATAAATATTATACAATTGTTGCCCTTAAGTGAGGGTGACATGACAATTTGTTCATCCTAGGCAGGTAATATTGCCTGAGGGCAATATAACCTGTCGAGGGTGAACAAATCATCATGTTACCCTCACTCAAAGACAACAACTGTTTTATTATACCGAACCACTTTTGAAAGAAAATAGTGAAATGCTATATGACAAAACGCATGTGACTACATGTGCAACTTCATACTTTGTTGGATATGACGTCAGAGGGTAATATGATCATGCGACATGACAGAATAGCACCCTCCACGTGCACTGTAGACAAAAGCATGTGACTTTAAGTGCACCTGCACTTTTTAAGGCAGATATGACGTCAGAGGGTAATATGATCATGCGACATGACAGAATAGCACCCTCCACGTGACCTGCTCTGGACCAATCAAAATCCACACTCAGCCAATGAATATTTATGAGGTATAATAAACATGTATATTGCCCCACGTGGGGGCAAACTAACCTAACCCCTGGGGTCCAAATATTTTCAGAATCTGGAATTTTCAGTCCATTTGCCCATTTCCTGCAAGTTTTGCTCTTTAAATGACAATCTAAGAATTTTACCCATTCAAATGCATGGGCGACCTATATTGGCCTTGCCATAAAATAGGTCAAGGCCATCACTTGGTCATGATTTATAGACACATTGTAGAATAGATGCTACATGCTAAGTTTCGTTGAAATCAGTCCACCGGTTCCAGAGAAGTTTTTTGAAGGGTTATATATGGGCATGGCGGCCATCTTGGTCATGTAACCTGGATTATTTATATCATAAACACATGGGTTCCACCATGCATGTGATACAGTTGAGAATCCAAATAGGGAGATTTCCCTTTCCAAATAGGGAGAATGATTAAACAAAGAAGGAAATTCTTGGTTTTTGGTAGAGAGATCTGAAATTCCAAATAGGGAGATGTATAAGATTTACAGGGAAAATCTGAAAATCCAAATAGGGAGATTCTCTCAAAAACTAGAAAAAGTGCCTTGAGAGGCACGTATACCCCCGGCTGGTGGTCACCCAGTCCTCCTTCTCCCTCCCACAACCACCCAGCACATGTACACCCCTGACAATGAATCACAAATCCCGAACAAAAGACAGTACCGGAGTACCCTTATCAAATACTTTATAGAAGTGTGCATTCTAAAGCACTTTGACCACAGACATGAGGGAGTGTAGTTTTTAGAGTGACATATCTTCTAGCATAGCAGTACACAGAGCTGACGTGTGTACTCCATCTAGGACTTAATCACGGACATTGAGGGTCAGGTCCTCAGTCCTAGATGGAAAATGAAAATAGAATGTCAGTCTAAATTAAAAAAAAATAAAAAAAAATAGTAATAATAAAAGTATTGATGTCCTAGATCTTGAACTCAAGCCCCCCCCATCCCCCCCCCCCCCCCCCCCCGCGACATGGACCCAACCCCATACCCTATAGGGTACCTATAGTCCAAATATGAATGGCTTCTGATGATTGGCTCATGAGATATACCCCACTAGAGAAACTTTAACCAAAACTTTGACGCAAATTAAAGGTGACCTAGATTTTGAACTCTAGCCCCACCCCTGGGCATGGACCCTGGGGTCCAAAATCATAGAAACAAAGCTAACCCTATAGGGTACCTATAGTCAAAATATGAATGGTTTCTGATATATAGTTCATGAGATATACACCAATAGAGAAACTTTAACCAAAACTTTGACGCAAATTAAAGGTGACCTAGATTTTGAACTCTAGCCCCACCCCCGGGCATGGACCCTGGGGTCCAAACTCATAGAAACAAAGCCAACCCTATAGGGTACCTATAGTCCAAATATGAATGGTTTCTGATATTTAGTTCATGAGATATACACCAGCAGAGAAACTTTAAAAAAAAATTGACGCAAATTAAAGGTGACCTAGATTTTGAACTCTAGCCGCATCCGCGGGCATGGACCCTGGGGTCCAAAATCATAGAAACAAAGCTAACCGTATAGGGTAACTATAGTCCAAATATGGTTTCTGATATATAGTTCATGAGATATACACCAATAGAGAAACTTTAACCAAAACTTTGACGCAAATTAAAGGTGACCTAGATTTTGAACTCTAGCCCCACCCCCAGGCATGGACCCTGGGGTCCAAACTCATAGAAACAAAGCCAACCCTATAGGGTACCTATAGTCCAAATATGAATGGTTTCTGATATTTAGTTCATGAGATATACACCAGCAGAGAAACTTTAACCAAAACTTTGACGCAAATTAAAGGTGACCTAGATTTTGAACTCTAGCCCCACCCCTGGGCATGGACCCTGGGGTCCAAAATCATAGAAACAAAGCTAACCCTATAGGGTACCTATAGTCAAAATATGAATGGTTTCTGATATATAGTTCATGAGATATACACCAATAGAGAAACTTTAACCAAAACTTTGACGCAAATTAAAGGTGACCTAGATTTTGAACTCTAGCCCCACCCCCGGGCATGGACCCTGGGGTCCAAACTCATAGAAACAAAGCCAACCCTATAGGGTACCTATAGTCCAAATATGAATGGTTTCTGATATTTAGTTCATGAGATATACACCAGCAGAGAAACTTTAAAAAAAAATTGACGCAAATTAAAGGTGACCTAGATTTTGAACTCTAGCCGCATCCGCGGGCATGGACCCTGGGGTCCAAAATCATAGAAACAAAGCTAACCGTATAGGGTAACTATAGTCCAAATATGGTTTCTGATATATAGTTCATGAGATATACACCAATAGAGAAACTTTAACCAAAACTTTGACGCAAATTAAAGGTGACCTAGATTTTGAACTCTAGCCCCACCCCCAGGCATGGACCCTGGGGTCCAAACTCATAGAAACAAAGCCAACCCTATAGGGTACCTATAGTCCAAATATGAATGGTTTCTGATATTTAGTTCATGAGATATACACCAGCAGAGAAACTTTAACCAAAACTTTGACGCAAATTAAAGGTGACCTAGATTTTGAACTCTAGCCCCACCCCCGGGCATGGACCCTGGGGTCCAAAATCATA
The DNA here is from genome assembly GCA_964017185.1 of Rugalucina vietnamica. Classification (NCBI taxonomy): domain Eukaryota; kingdom Metazoa; phylum Mollusca; class Bivalvia; order Lucinida; family Lucinidae; genus Rugalucina; species Rugalucina vietnamica. The sequence goes on from OZ024870.1 coordinate 37,354,408, forward strand.
CAAACAAAGCTAACCCTATAGGGTACCTATAGTCCAAATATGAATGGTTTCTGATATTTAGTTTATGAGATATACACCAGCAGAGAAACTTTAACCAAAACTTTGACATTTTAACTGAACTAACGAACCAACGAACTAACGAACATACGAACGGACGAACGGAAAAGCGAAAACTATATACCCGTCGGCATAAATGCCGGGGGTATAATAAGGAGAGCCCTCTAAAATAGGGAGATATTACATGTATGGTTTCCCCTTCCTATAGATGCTTCATGTAACATTTGGTTTTGAGGAGAAGATCTTTGAATATTATGGTAATATACATGTAAAAGTTTGGTTTAATGCACATATATAAGGGACATCATCATTTTATGCAACTTAAATTAAGCAGAGTTATCTAACTTCTATTATGACGTCATCAACGTCATGTAGTCATAGTGACAACGTCAGCCATTACAGTTAACATTGCAGTGTTCTTGTGTTACCATTAAATCTATTTATTGGTACTCAGTGTTCGTGTCAGTTATTAACAATGGTAGCAGAGCAATAAGAAGATCCTTGGCAATGACTCTGGAGACAGAAAAGGAAAAATGAATTAAAATGGCACCAGAAATTGATCCTCCTCTGCTGACAAGGACAACATCATATGAACAATGGAAGCTGGAGACAAGAGCTTGGACATTGATAACAGACTTGAGCAGAGAAAAGCAAGCAATAGCAGTAGCTCTTCATCTACCGACAGATCATGAAAGTAAAATCATAGAGAAAGTGTTTGAACAGTTGGAGCTAGAGGAACTTCAAAAGGAAAGTGGGCTAAGTACACTTTTTGATTTTCTAGATAAACACCTACAGAAAGATGGATTTACAGATATTTTGGAAAAATTTAGGGACTTTGAAAATTATAAAAGAAAAGATGGACAGTCAGTGCATGAGTATGTGTGTCTTTTTGATTTTAAGTACAAGATTGAAAAGTTACAAATAAACTTGCCACCTGAAATATTAACATTCAAACTGCTCCAGGGAGCAAATATATCTAGACACGAACAATTGATTATTTTGACCGGAATTGATTTTGAGAAGAAGGCTACAATGTATGAGGAGGCAAAGAAAATGTTGAAGAGATTTACAGGTTGTAAGGGTGCCATTACCTGGTGTTCTTCAAGAAGAGAAGAAAGTGATTACAAATTGTACAATGGTGGATTTGTCAATGGAAGATGTAATCAAGCTTTTCTTGGACAGAATCGTAGACAACAGGCTGGGGATAAAGTGTATACAAGTGTAAGCTCAGGAGCTGGAGATGATAGGAAAACAAGATGTGAGTCTGTTGTATATCAAAGTGGTATGAAGAAGAAAATAAATCCAACTGGTCGAGATGGGGAAGTGCTTAAATGTTTGTCATGTGGATCCTATCGACACCTGTTGGACCATTGCCCAGATAGCTGGGAAAATATGATGAAAAAGGTGGAAGGAGAGACACCTGAGAAATCATTGAATTGGAGTAAACCAGGAAAGAAATTGAAACAACAAGTGGGATCACATATTGAAGCTGTGATTGCCAAACTAACCGAGGAAGTAGCTAAGCTAAAGGAAGACAATAAAACATTGAGACACTATTTGAAAGTGCTGCAACTTGGTTGTGAAAGACAGCTAGGATCACAGGCAAGAGGTCAGGAGGTGAAGAGTGTTACGGAATGCACAGCAGTTCCAGGGTCAACAGTGCAGGAACTGAATCAGGTACTAAACAGTATAGAAAAACGGAATTCTATCTTGAATAGCAAATTAGAAGGATTGGCGGAAAAGATAGAGAACTCTGTATCAGGGTTAAAGTCACAGAATGAAAACTTATTCAACATGATTAAGAATCAGGGGTTAGAGAAAATTGAGACATCCGATTTTCAGAAGAAACAGCAAGAAAAAGATTTGCTGTGTGATAATCTTAATGAACAAAGAAACAGGAATTTAAAACACTGGAGAATGAATTTGATTGAGCTAGAGAACCAGATTAAATCTATAGAATCAACTGAGGAAATGGCAAAAAGAAATCATTCTAGGTGTGGTACTGTTCCAGATAGGGATGAAGGAGTTGCTGGAATGATGTTAGACTCTTTATTGGAAGAGAAAGCAAAACAGATGATGGATTGGAAAATCAGAGAATCACAGGGGATAAGAGACAGTGATCAGATTATGATATGTTCAAATGACAGAACTGTATTACACAATCTGAACAATTCAGTTGTTTTTGTTTACCAGATGCTTAAGTTGTTCTACTGCAAATTTATTTAGATATTTATCTTTGATTTGAGCGTTAACAAAATCTTAATTCTAAATGTTAAGATTGAAATTCATTTAGGGTTTTCATTTTTATCATTCTAACACTCTTTTATCTTTTAAATTTGGCTAAATTAATCTTTTAAACCTAATTGCATAGACTTTCTTATAAAAGTTTAAATCAATTTTGGAATAACAGTTTTCACAAAGAAGAAAACAAAAAAAAGAAAGAAAGTATAATTAATGTTAAAGTTTGGTTTAATGCACATATATAAGGGACATCATCATTTTATGCAACTTAAATTAAGCAGAGTTATCTAACTTCTATTATGACGTCATCAACGTCATGTAGTCATAGTGACAACGTCAGCCATTACAGTTAACATTGCAGTGTTCTTGTGTTACCATTAAATCTATTTATTGGTACTCAGTGTTCGTGTCAGTTATTAACATGTCTTCCCTCGTCTTGGGGCAATATACATGTACATGTATATTGCCCGGGCAATATACATGTACATGTATATTGCCCATAAACATGTACATGTATATTGCCCCAAGACGAGGGAAGACAAACCCCTGGTGTCCAGTTTTTTTTTTTCAAAATCATAAATGTTCAGTCCATCTGCCCATTTCCTGCAAGTTTCTCCTTTCAAATAACATTTTAACAATTTTCTCCATTCAAATGCATGGGCGACCTATGTTGACCTTACCATAAAATAGGTCAAGGTCATCACAGGATTATGATTTATAAATACATTGTATTACTCAGGTCCCAAATGCTACATGCTAAGTTTCTTTGAAATCCGTCCAGCGGTTCCAAAGAAGAAGAGTTTTGAAGGGTTTTTACCATAGATGGGCATGTGACCTGGATTATTAAAACATAAGTTTCTCCTTGCTATAGATGCTCCATGTCAAATTTGGCTTTGATTGGCCATGGGGTTTCAGAGAAGAAGATCTTTGAAAAGTGAGGGTGACGACGAGTGGATGGAGGGACACCGGATGTCTGCCTATCTTATAAGCTCACCTTTAGCTCAGGTGAGCTAAAAACCTTGTTTGAAAGATTTTTACTTCTTTCAACAATTATTTATTTCCTCTCAACAGTGTGACAAAATTTTCAAACAAATGATGTCCAAATTATCAATGTGAACTGTTGCAGACATTGAAAGGCTCGCACAGGTGGCAAGAGACTACACTTTATTGCACAGCTCTATATCGTCCATTGTCAAATAATGACTGATTTGTTTGAATTGAGGTACAATGTCCCAGTCAACAATTATCAGTCATGTCAAGCCATGACTTCCCCGGCATTAACCAGTATTATGGATGAATCGCTGCTCATTTCACCCAATGCTGACTTGGTTAGTGCAGTTTGCATGTGTCCGAGACTGATGATAGCTTGAGAATCATGCACATGTAAAGCCTGTCTTCAAAAGTAGGCAAAGGATAGCTGACAGTCTCAATATGACCATAATGGTTTATCACAATAAAATTTATTATCTTTCAGAATACTGTCAACTTTTTATGGTGACTTCTTTTCATTTGATGGTTTTCCATAGTTTTCTCCGAAGTTTTCAGTCTCTGGAGATAACTTTCACTGGATTTAATTTTATTACGAATCTGATCAGCCATCTTCTTGTCTCTGCAAAGAATACATTGAAATAAGTTATTAATCCAGATATAGAATAAATGTACACCTCAACCTCTTTATAACATGATTCAGTACAATAGACCATTCCTGCACCCCAATTTTTATTCTAGGCAGCCCCCGTCAGAGCGCTGTTTCTTAATCACTCAATCACCTCACGGCTGTGTCTGGTGTGGGCTCCAGCCCCACTCTGGCCACATGTGAGACAAGCACAGTTCTGCTTGAGGGTGTGTCAGGTGGTTTTTCTCGGGGTTCTCCCATTTTCACCCCACCTACTGATAGGCCCGTCTTATATGAGCTGAAATAATCTTGAAAGGGAAGTAAAACTGAATTAAAAAAAAAATATATATATATATATTCTGAACTGATTTTGATATATGTCTATACATTTTACTCTTGTTAAAACATGGATTGAATAGCTAACACAGAAATTGTCTTGGAACCTAACATTAGGTTGTGGTGTACTTATTCAAGCATGACAAACTATGTCTGTTACCAGTGTTCATACAGAGACCAAGCTTAAGAATTGGCAGAAAGGCCTTAAGTCCAATTCGCATGCGCAAAAAATACACGCGTGTAAATATACTCCGGTGTGTATATATACTCCGGTGTGCAAATCAACCTGAGAGTAAATTTAAATTGCGTTCGCATGGGTTTTATCACCAGGAGTATTTTTGCATGTAAATTTATCATTTCTGAATTAAAACCTGTTCATTTAAGTTTTCTGTATTTGCAAAACAAGAGCAGGCTGCTTCAATGTGTTCTTGTAGACTTTGGCAGCAGAGGAGAATCATGTAATGGTTAGGCATAACCTTAGCAGTTAGACAGTTCACTTTAATTATCTTTTGACAAGGAATTACTGTTAAAATGCCCAAAGAATCTCACCAAGAATGATGAAGAAACTGTGTGGCTGTTTGCACTCCATATAATCTAAAATGTGATGAATGGCAATAAATTCTTATTTAGCAACAATGTCCACAGTTTCAGAAACTGTCATATAATAAATGTGAAAATTTGTTAGTTTAAAGCAGAATAGTGACTTGAAATAAAAATACTCATGGATATTTTACTTTGCGTTCACATGGGACAAAATAGTAAATTTACACGTGTATTTGTAAAAATAAAATTTGCACCTGGTCAGACCCTGGAGTAAATTTACCCATATGTAAATATACTCCGGTGTGTATTTGCGTTCGCATGCGCCATTTACTTACCCCGAGTAAAATTTGCACACCGGAGTATATTTACACGCGTGTATTTTTGGCGCATGCAAATTGGACTTTAGAGTGTTGCAAAACTTTGTCAAAATTGCATGATGTCATTTTTGACTGTGATTGTTTGTCAGCATGTATTGATAAAGACCCCCACAATGCAATCCTTATGCTGCTAAAAATATGGAAACAAAAGTTTCACTTTGCCTAGCATAAGCATAGCTCTCTGTTAGTTTTCAAATGTCAAAGGGCTATTACAAGTTTTTGTTATCGTTTTTTTTTTTTTTTTTTTTTTGCTAAAACAGAATCTTTGTTAACTAAATCTTTTAAGATGCATCAAACCTGTTTTCATTTCTGGCCAGAGACTGTTTTAACTTGACCAACTCTTTCTCCACATTTTTCATCTCTTCATTGGTCTTCAGGAGCTATAATATAAGCATTTGTATGAGAAAACCAACAATGCTGTTTATGAACAGGTGCGACACAAACCAAGCTGTACAAGCACAGAAGATGGCTAGACGTGGAAATTTGAGATTTAGAAAGAAGAGGAATTGTACTATCTGTGTAGTGAAAAAAGGCGCTCTTCATATATATGGACATTAAAATTAAGGGATATTGGCAAACATTGCAAACCATTGTATATGAGCATGGTGCATGTGCGGGGTGTAATCATATTCATTTAAAATGCTGTGTCAAGTTCATTTATAGCAGTTCTGCCCAAGTAAATCTTTATGGAACTGAACCTACTGTCCTTATACCATAGTCTTTGCGAAAAGTGCCGATGTTCTAAGAAAACTGAGTCACCATCTTTCAAAAACAGCCTTTTTCAAAATCGCTCTATTCACATCATCCTATTGCACTCCAAATACCTTTAAAAATGCCATAAAATTTGGGGATCAGTGCACAAATATATTTAAGATTTTATGTCACTTTTTTCACATTTATGACTTCACTTCAACAAACAATAGTGAGGTATCCTTAACTAGGGTTAGACCACTTCAATAAAGTCCCAAAATTGGCTATAATTATATTAATTTTAGAATTTTAGATTACCTCCCCTGTACCTTAAATTTGCAAAACTTATGTGGCAATGACTTTTTAACAACTTCTGGAGTCACTGATTTTTCTGGTGTTTGTTCTGAACAAGGTGAAATATAGAAAGGTGGTTTCTACAAGATGGTGTGAGGAAAGCAAGTTAGTACATGTAGTTATTTTCTGACCCTGTCTACTATAAACTTCCACCACACCCTGGATACCTGTGATGCAACCAAATTTCTTACATCATTGATTGATGCAACATCACACGACAAGTGGTGTTTGGACGCCTGATCTATTGGGCCACTACCTTCAGCAAAACAATATACCAGCACTAGATTTGGCAATAACCAACAGCTAGGCAATAAACTCTTCTCTGTAGGTTGTCACCACACTCCATTTTTCTCATGTAGTGTTGTGTTGCATCAATTTTCACTGTAAAAAAGCTTGGTTGCAAGGTGCACCTATATAGATATGAATTTCTGTTTATCTTTATTATCACAATTTTTGCTTTCCAAATTCAGAAATACATACCTGAATATTTAGATGTCGGTCAGACTTGTCTTTCAGTTCATGTTCTGATATATGTCTGTGCCCTCGACCTTGAGAGTGACTTTTGTGACCTTGACCTTCATGGTGGTGAACCAACTGACTCAGCTTTCCTGAAACATACAAAAATGATAAAGACTTGTTATAATTACAATATAAGATCATATAATGATATGACGTCTTGTTTAAGCCAGCTTTGGAGTAAACAGCCTTCGGAAAAGACTATCAGCAGTACCTGAATGAGAAATTTATTTGGAGTCACATCCAGTCTTGCATCTTACAGTTCGTAGTTTGATTCCTGCGCTTGCCACATTCTTTCATCCGCTAGTCATTTGAGCACCAACAATCTGCATATGCGAAACCAAAGGCGCAGATCAGCATCGCAGTAACTGCGAAGCTGATCAGCACCTTTGTTTTCGCTACAGGGATAGTACAATTCCTGTCCTTTCTAAATCCAAAATTTCAAGCCTCTAGCCATCTTCTGTGCTTGTACAGCTCGGTTTGTGGTGGACCTGTTTGGCAACCACATTGTTGGTTTTCTTACGTGAAGGCTCATTTGTTCTTTTATTTTTCATCCAGTAAGCTCAGGACTGCTAAGTGCTCTGAACTGTGGGGACAGTCATTAGGTAAAAATCCTGCTAATTTACCATGCAGTATGTTAACTTGTTAAGTTTTCATTGCAATGGCGTTTTTGCAAGCAGTGCAAACCACGACTAGTTGGGCTGTGGGGACAGTAATACAAAGATTAAACCCTCTCATTTCCACAGCTATCTCCTACTCAACAGGGCCTGGGAGACATAGTTACAAACGACTGGTGCATGATCACTTGCCAATTTTAAGCCTAGCATCAGGAAAACATGTCCATGCAATGAATAACCCCTTATACCCCCACTTTCGTATAGTAAAACTGGGGTATGCAGGCGTATACCTATTTTTCTTATTTTTGCTCCAAAACATAGATTGTAGGTATTGTTAGAACCGCCTCGGTGTACCCACAATCCATGTTTTGAGCAAAAATAAGAAAATATTTCTACTGAAATTTTCAATTTTTACAACTTAAGAAATCTCTGTATACTGCGTTTTTTCGTAATGAAGCTAGAACAACTTTTTGGTGATTTAATGTCACAGTCAACAATCACAATCTTGACAAGACCAGTGCTTCCTGGGTATTCACCAGAACTTTTGGAAGTTATGTCTTACTAAAGCCCTCCAACCTCTTGATCCGAAACCCAATGCTAAAACCACTATGCCATGCCACTGTGTTAGAATAAGTGACCTTCTTAACTTTATCTCTGCTGCAAAAAAGGTAGATGGAAAATGTACAATATATCCAAAAACCAAAGTAAAAAGTGCCAGAACATTTAACAGAAAATGATGTACCCAGTTTGTTAAGTGGCTTTTCTTCTCTTTTTTCTAATGGAAAAAATTGATAGATCAAACCATAGTTTATGTGTAATAAAAAGTCACTTTATATATATTTATTTTTCTAATTGATATATCAACCCTAGGTGACATAGTTTATCACCATCATCAATATTGTTAATGGCTATTTACCGGGTATTAAAGATCAGATGATTCATGGTAAGACTTGAACACTGAGCGTCAATGCAAAGTTACCAGTAGTAATGGTCTGGGAATCCATATCTGTGTTCTTTTTATGACACTGAGCCTCACACATTACTGCTATGGAAAGTCATATCTATCACAGCTGGATGCATTGTACCTTTTAAATCCTTAGGAAATGTTTTTAATTTTTTTTTTTTTTTTTATTTTATTTTTTTTTTTTTTTTTACGTTTTAAAAAATTATTATGGGTTAAAGATTCATTTTCTAAGCATTGTTTAATATATTTTGTCCCATTTTGATTTTACTAGTCTTTGTATCGACTACCCTGTTGAAAGATGCAAAATTACTGCAATTCTCTTTGGCTACATGTTGTAGCCAAATAGGGTCACTGAAAAGGCTTAAGTAGCCAAAACTGCGGTTTGGCCCATCCCCTTTCTCTTTACCGTAACATATTCACTGCGCTTGAAGGATCTGTTTTATTTTCATTTTAATTTTCATTCACACAAACAAGGAAATGCAAATGGTCTTCGACCAGAATGAATGTCAATGAGGCCATCATGACATCTGAAATATCGAAATTGACTCTGATCCACAACATGTAAACGAGTCGGGTCAATTATGGAATTTGTCTAACATTTTTATTGATTTCATGCATTTTTGAGGAGACAGAAGACAACCAAATTTTGAGAAAATAAATGAGTTCACAAAGTAATTCATAGGTGCAACTCTTTGGGCTACACACAACATTATATATTATAACGCTATCAAAATGCTTATTTTATAGTCTGTGTCTCTAAAAAAAGCAAGATAAATCATGCCCTTTAAGATTAATCATGCCCTTTGAGCATTTAAGTGATATATTTGTTTCTCCACCTTCAATATTTAGATGCAATCAGTCTACCACCTAAGTGACAATAAATCGCTCTGTGACTGTAAAAAGAGTTCAATGACTTACAATCACTTTTTCAATTTACTTGTATTGACACCTTACAATTTTATATATGAGCCACCACATGGGAAAACCAACAATCTGCATAGGCTAAAACAAAGACGCAGATCAGCTTCGCGGTAACCGCGAAGCTGATCAGCGCCTTTGTTTTCGCTACTCGGATAGTACAATTCCTCTTCTACCTAAATCCGAAATTTCAAGCTTCTAGCTTGTTTCTGTGACTGTACAGGTCGGTTTGTGTCGGACCTGTTCAGAAACCACTCAATGCTCAATTATGACATGTCCATGGGCTTGATGATTTAAGCTACATGCTTTACAGAGTCGTTCAAGTAATGTCCATAAGTGAGTCAATTCACTAAGTTGCTCAATATTGCATATTTAACACCCTGCATTAGTATGCACTACTTATTTGCCTGTTGGTCCAATCTGAATTGAATTTGCAAGTCAACTTGAGCTAGAAGCTTAGAAAAAAGTCTCTTTTTCGTGCATGTTTATTTTTTTAGGTTGAAATAGAATTTTTAACTATATGGAAAAGAAATATGTTGTCCATGGGCTTGATGATTTAAGCTACATGCTTTACAGAGTGGTTCAAGTAATGTCCATCAATTCACTAAGTTGCTTTTTGCATATTTAACACCCTGCATGGAGTGAATCTTGAGTACCTTATGCACTACTTATTTGACTATTGGCTCAATCTGAATTGAATTTGCAAGTCAACTTGAGCTAGAAGCTTTTTCGTGCATGTTTATTTTTTTATGGTTAAAACAGAATTTTTAACGATATGCAAAATAAATATGTTTAAAATTTTTTGAATAATAAATAATCTTTGTAGCAGGCAGATAGGTATATGTTTAATAAGATGGTTTTATGCTAAATTAACTTTGCGCATCAAATCCTTCTCAGCCCAATTCAACCTCAAAATTTATGTTAATTTTGTCTTTAAAGACTGTGTAACCTTAAAACTCTCATAAATATGTATTTTATAGCCCCAACAAAGTTTCATGGACTGAATAAAACCTTTAATATCAGAAATAAACAAGAGATTTGTATTTCTTCTTCTTAGTGTAACTTTTAAAGTCTGTGGTTCAACTTAGCTTATCCATTCCAAAACAGCTTACTAACAATTTACAGTGCCATTTAAGACATATAGCCCCTTTCACTGGAGCTTGCTGTTTAAGCATTTGTTCATGTATTACACAAGAAGACCATGTGTTATGGAGATCTGAGCTTCTTTTCATGTTGTCCACAAAGACATCTGGATTGATCGATCTGCTGATTTGAGTGACAGTTTCAAACTAAGTGACCTTTAAAACAGCATGCTCAAATGATTTTTTTATCTTCCTAAGTGGAATTTTGGCCATGTAAATACCAATAGGCAACTGCTAAAATTTACAAAATTCTGCATTTGTATCTGTCCTATTTCAAATGAGTGTTCTTATTATGCATCATTTTGTATATGTTGCAAAGAATTTTGAAATACAAATATGATTTAACAAAACAAGTACAATGTCTTTTATCAGAAGAGGTGACAGTATTACATAAAGATAATTTAAGAACACCTGGTACCTGGGACACTATTTCAGTTCTAAAATAGAACAAAAAAGTTACCTGATTTACACAAAATTTTGATTGACCAAAATGCTGAAATGGCAAGCTTGAGTGAAATGGGCTGTAGGTGGATTTTGTGTTCATAGTAGCCTGCAAAATCTGGCGAGTTCATTATTAATCACAAGCCAGCCAGTCACCAACTTGTTTATTCTTTGTTACCATGGTTTCAGCCAATAGAAAATTGTTTATGTTCATGAGCCAGTCATGCACTCTCTAGTGTTAGTAGGGACTGCCTGTCTGTATGTAGGCTCTGTAAACCTCATTTCAAAGTGGTTAGCAATTTTATTATTAATAACCACAAAGGAGTTGTATGCTGACTCAGAACAAAGAAAGTAATTAACAAGAAAGGATTTGTTGCAGCTGTTTTCAAATCTCATTAAATTTGTTCTTTATTACCAATAAAAATTTGTATTTTCAAAAGCCCATAGAACAAACACCCATATTACATCGAAGTAATGACCAAACAGGAAAGCAACTACAATCATAATAAACAAATAAGCCACTGCATGATAAAATCAAATTGGGCTCTCTGTTCTGAGAGTGAGATTTGCCTGATCAGTATCAGCACAGTCTCAACAGTCTATAGCACTTACTTACTTACTTACTTACTTATTTACTTACTATAGCTACTCCTAAGACACTGGCTGATCAGTCACTGCCCACTGGTGCAAAACTTGTCATGCAGCAGTTTATATTACATTATTGATGCTGATGAAAATATGAGCCAATCATGCGTAAGATGAAAATAATGGCTTAATTTGAATGTACAGTCAGACATGAGCCAAATAGCGAGGAAAAACATCAACTCAAGGCTTCTGACCAGCAAAGATTAGAATCAGTATGCACAATAATAAAACCAGTTTGATTTTAAAATCTGATATTAATACTGTGGATATTTACTGTCTTGGCATAAAAAGGATACAGTATAGATTTGATGTGCAAGACAAAATGATCAGCTCATTTTGTTGTTAATACAGGCCTAAACAGTTTTATTTCAAGAGATGGCCCACATGGTGGCGTGTGGAGAGACATATTCAGTCACGGTATAAGAAATAGACAGCTGACGGTGACTATTAAAAGAAATTGATACAGGAGTATAAGCATTATTTCAGTCGTCCGTGACAAGGGACTGATATCAGAGACGCAGTAATAAACATCTCGTAATAAACATTTTACAGTGAGGGGATTGCGACACAGAAATATACTGGAATAATTAAAATAAATTTGGAAACACTAAAAAGGTAAGCCTTTCTGAATGCGCCTTTTCCTGATCATTGCCTACTTGTACCTTTTTATGCACCAGTCATTTGTAGCCACTGCTCCCCCACCTACGGGGAAGGGAGGGGATTATGACTTTTCAATTTCAGTGCCCTGCTATGAGCCCCACCCCCAGGGGGTAAACTGGAAGTCAAAACTTTGCTCTTTGTCCTGCCCTTTGCAATAGAAAATCTCCCTGGGGTAACAATCCTAATGTCAAAATGTCAAAACCCTGTCATTTCCCCTGCACTGCAGGGATACTTGAAGGGGTGGGGCTGTGGGGGGCAGTGGTTACAAATGACTGGTGCATTATTCAACAAGTAATATACTTTTTCTTACATTAACTTATAATATCTCAATCATTTTAAAAAGATAAAAACCGACTCATTTTTGATAAAGTATCAGTAACAAAACTCTCTTTTGTCCTGCTGTCATGTTTCATGCAGTTCAACTAGATTATCTTTAACAGAAGCTGAATGAATATATATACTTCTATTCTTTGATACAAAACCATGTAGTTATCCTAAGCTTTTACAACAACACTCTAAACAAACCCTCTAAAACTATTGCAACTTTTGACACTGTGCATACAGTATTGGACATGAAGCTTTTCTAGAAATTGCCTGCATCAAAAAATATAAGCTGCATCACCACAAAATCGGATTTTTGCCTATATGAAAACAAAGGCACAGATCAGCTGTGCAGTAAGCTGATCTGCATCTTTGTTTTTGCTTAAAATACATGTATACACTGAAACAAAGTTATAAGAGGCCACCTCATATTTTGTCTTCTAGTTCAGAAAGTAAAAAACGATCAATTAAAATTCATGATCATATGAATAAACCAATGTCTAACAGTGGCTCTGTGAGTTTCTGCATTCCAAAATGCGTGATACTTCTCACACAGACGAAGCATGTGTAAAGGTACCCTATTTCAAAAAGTCACACTTTATTAACATCAAATTAAATGTCATATTATGACGTTGTGTTTTTACATTTTAATTTATTTGAAAGTGCTACTGACTGCCATGATGCAAGATAAAATTAAGTCAAAAGTGTTGCTGCAATAAGAATCTTCGTTTCTGTTTTGCACATGCAAGAAGACAACAACCTGAATAACAGGAATTCAGCTTTTGTATGCAATTTGCATACCAACTTTGTTCTTCTCCAGTTGCGTTATTATCAGCAGCACGGCATTGAAATTTTCAGCGATTATTTAGGTCAAATACTAGACTCTGATAAACTTTGAAAATTAAAAAAATCGTCCACAATTTTTGTTATTTTGTTCGTTAAAAATTGGCATTGAAACCGGAAGTGTGCGGCAGCCTTGACATTTTGGTCCTCGAAAATGGTCAAAAACAGTTCAGTCGAATTATATCTCTCATTTCCAGGCCTCATCAAGTGAATTTAACAGGGGTCAACATGTTTAAGAGGCACATTTATGAATTTTTCAAAAAATCTCAAAATTGGCGATTTTTAAAAATGCATAAAAATTCTACCAGTAGAGAAAATTCGAATGTTTGATGTTTTTCCGAGCCGTAACGACCCCTTTGATGACACCCGTTCCTAATTTCAATAAATGGTGTGCTGTATCCATTTTTTTATTTAAAAACATTGATTTTTGCATTTTACTCCAAAAACGCCTTTAGTAAAAGAAAATTATTTCTTAACACTTTGGAACTTTACTTACTTGAAAGACACGTCTTTTGGCAAAAAATTGTGCAATTTTGAACTTGGCTTAGAAACAAAAAATGAGTTTGAAAAGTGGCCTCTTTATAACTTTGTTTCAGTGTAGAACAATTCGTCTTCTACGTAAATATAAAATTTCAAGCTTCTAGCCTGCTTCTGTATTTGCACAGTCCGATTTGTGACAGACCTGGTCAGAAACTCTGAAGACCTGTTTTCCGTCGGGCGCTCATATGATAAAAGCTGATCCAGTCTAATCATTACAATAAATCAATCTGAGCTGCGACGTGAGAAAACAGCTCTTCGGGGTTTTCGACCAGGTCCAACACCAACCGGCCTGTACAGTGACAGAAAAGGCTAGAAACTTGAAATTTCTGATTTAAGAAGAAGAGGGATTGTACTATCTGAATAGCGAAAACAAAGGCGCTGATCAGCTGTGCAGTTACTGCACAGCTGATCTGCGTCTTTGTTTTCGCATAGGCAAAATTCCGGTTTCCTCATAATGCAGCTCATCTAACTTTTGTCTTTTATTTCTTCCAGTGCCCTAGAAACTCCACAGGAAACCAGGCAATCAATGATAGTGCACTCATTCTGTGACAAAGCATATTTCCAAGCTGATGCGCAAAATAAAAAATAATCTATAAACTGGTTTAAAAGTGGATCTGTTTATCGGTTAATAAAGGCTTTTTGATAAATGGCCTTGGAATAAGATTATACATTCAATTTGAAAAAAGGAGACGACAAAAAGTTTAGATGGAATTAAATAGTGGACATCCAGAAACAAATGATAATTCTAGTGTCAAGATGACGGACCCAAGACTAGAAAGTCATCAACATTTTGACATTATCAGATGCAAACTTTGTGATAATATTTATCATGATCCTAGACTGCTTTCCTGTCTACACAGTTTTTGCAAGACATGTCTTGACAATTATGTCAAAGACCCTAAAGTCCATGTGAATGATGGTATAACATGTCCAACATGTAAGGAGGTTACTAGTTTCAGTAATGGAGATACGGCTGACTCGCTGCTTAAGAATTTAGTGCTGGAAAGACTGATAACACAGGCAGAGAGGGAACAAACAAAAGTTGTTGCTGAACAGGAGGTTCTGAAAATTCAAGCCGAGGCTCTCACCGAGGCCGAACTCGCCAGTGAAGATGTACAAAAGACCATTTTACGTATTGCAAATACTGCCGGACAAGTTATTGCCCATAAGACTGAAGATCAGAGTAGAGTTCATGACTTTGAAACCATAAAGCATCGTCAAGAGCTGCAAAAGAAAATTGGTGACTTACAAGAGAAAGCACTGGATGTTGTTTATGCTATAGATGAGGTGAATCAAGATATGGAAACATGGGAAACAGTGAAAGATCATCTCAGACTGGCAGTGAAACAGAGATCACTTGAGCTGCAAAGTATCATTCAAAATACTGAGAGGCAACTCCTGGCAAAAGTTGATGACAAAAATTTGGAGAATGAAATCAAGGATCTTGGGTATGAAACAAAAACCAACTTGCATAAAACTCTGAAAGGAACACTGAATGTTGTAGATTTTCTGAAGCTGCTTGTGGAATATGGTGATAAGGAAAATCTTGAAAGTTACCAGGAAATAGCTGATGAAAGAATAGAAAAGTTTATGAAAGAAAAGACTGAATACCAGCAAAGGAGTTTGGCTTTTGACCCACCAAAAGTGGATCTCACTGAAGCTATAGCACTAATGTTTGGATCAATTAAAGAAACAACAGAAATGAAAACTGTATGGAATCCTCTGGAACCAAAACCAAAACTTGATACAAGTGTCAGTCAAAAAGACTCAAGCCCTGACTCAGATATAGAATCACATAAAACATTAGCTAATCCAGGAGAAGTGAGAGAGGAGGCACATCTAACACCTAGATATGCAGAGATAAATGAAAGCAGTCAAGAAAATGGAACAAAAAAATCTAAAATTGAAAGACATTTAGCACTGAAGCATGGTAGGAGGCCTTTGAAGTCAAGCATGTCATTCAATGAAGGAACTTCCAGACTTCTTTACCAACATGGCGTACCCTCGGCACACTCTCATTTCAAGAGACAGACACAGGTTCATATGCAAAATGAAAATGATGATACTCAAATAAATGAGGATGGAACAGCCCCTGATGAGACAGGACACGTGTCGTCACTCTATCCTGGCAATTACATGGGTCGACGATCATCAGCCCCACCATCTATGATAATAGACGCTCTAGCTAAAAGGCGTCTCAATGCCTTGTCTATTCTGGAGAGGTCTAACATAAGTACAAAAGGACTGGAAATTCATTCTGATGCCGAGGTAGGATTCAATCAAGCAAGGTTAGAATGGATGAGAGATGAGATGAAACGCAAGAATGAAGGGATGAGGCGATCATCTATACAAGAAAATGATTAAGATATGTTAGTTACAGCTTAAAAATTCTGACATGATAAAGAACACATCTATTTAAATGCTGCAAATGAATCCAATTATATAAGACCATGATTGGGCTGAACATCCGTACCATCTGACAAGACTCTTAGCACTTCACTTACTTGGCAACTTAGGGGGTTTATGCGTGTAAACTGATAGTAAAGGCTCTGTCCACAGACAGCTGGGGGGATTGGGGGTACCCTGGTTAATTTGAATATTTGCTGGACACAAACTCAAAATTACTGGTTTCATCATGCATGGACTCAAAGAAGTTTATCTTCTAAATCTAATCTGTCTTTTAAATTCATGTAGATAGTTCTATTATATGTCATATATTAAATGCTGTGCCTTAAATCTTGCCTATTTAGTATTAGGATCATATGGAAGACTGACATTCATGGTACTCATGTTATCAGCTTGACTTAAAATAGTCTTCTTACATTAAATGAGATGATCACTATAAGTGTCTAAAATTTCTCTTTTATTCTGTCACTGACATTTAAGGATTTCATTTTCTTATTTTATTCATACAGTCCCTTTCACTCGAGTTTGCCGTTTGAGCATTTTGGTCAATCAAATTTGTTCACTCGAGTTTGTCGTTTGTTTGTAAATCAGGTAACTTTTTATTCTATTTTATAACTGAAACAGTGTCCCAGGTGCCAGGTGTTCTTAAAATCTGTTCAGCATTTATCTTTAGGTAATGATGTCACCTTTTCTGATAAAAACATTGTAATTGCTTGGTTAAAGCACATTTTTATTTCAAAAATCTTTGCACAACATATACAATGCATATTAAGAACACACATTTGTAACAGGATAGAGACAAAAGCAGAATTTTATCAATTTAAGCAGTTACCTGATCGGTATCTACATGGCAAAAATTCCACATACAAAGTTAAAAATTTCACTCGAGTTTGCCGTTTTTAAAGATCATTTAGTTTGAAGCTGTCACTCAAATCAGCAGATCAATCAATCCAGATGTCTTTGAGGACAACATGAAAGAAGCTCAGATCTTCGGAACACATGGTCTTTTTGTGTGATGCAAATGCTCAAACGGCAAACACGAGTGAAAGGGGCTGTATATCTTTTATATTATACTACATGTGCGAATGACAGCATGAGCAAGTAAACATCTTTGATTTACTTTTTACATTTATCATAAACAAATGAGCAAAGTAGGGCATATGGGGGCAGTGCAGTTGCTTCGTCTGTGTCTGATTTGTATCTAATCTCTTAAACATATACTGTATGTTGCTTTAATCAGATATGCATTTTACATCATGCATCAAATATCATGCATTTTATATCTGGTTCTGAGGTTATAAAACTTTTTTCAAGCTCAGCTCAGCTAAGCATGAAATTTATACTGCTCACAGATGTTAAAATAGTCAAAATTAGTGGAAAATTCAGGATCAAAACTCAAGATCTAGTAATTTATCCTGCTCATAAATGTTAAAATGTTAACAATTGTTGGCATTTTAACATTTATGAGCAGGATAAATTTTAGTTTCAGCTGAGTTGAGCATGAATTTTTTTTATAAATTTTTTATTGTCATGATCATAAGCACAGCAGCTGTGATCCAAGATTTAATTTACATGATTTTAAGCTGATCATAGTATTTTGGGACAAATCTAGACCAAAAATGAGGCTAAGACGGCAATTCAAAATCTCCAGCAGAGATGTATGTTAGCCCTTTAAGGGAAAAATGTCTGACTGTATGGCTCAAACCATCCTTGACAGACAATGTCTGGAAGAGCGTCCCAGCATATTATTCTTACTTTGCTGTGAAGAAAGACACAAATCAAACTCTATGGAGATGCAGCCTGGTCTCTGTGCTTTTACTGTTCAGAGGCATACAGTCCATTTTTTCTCACATTATGACTCATACTTAAAAAATTAAAAAGTGAAAACTTTAATGTTCACCTAATCATATGCTTGAAGGATGGGAAGGTAGACTATTGACAAAAGAAAACAAACAATTTGGATTTCCAACCAGGTCTGACTCAAACCAGGCTGTACAGTCACAGAAGATGGTTAGAGGCTGGAAATTTTGGATTTAGAAAGTAGAGGAAATGTACTATACATGTAGCGAAAATAAAGGCGCTGATCAGCTTCGCAGTAGCTGATCTGCTCCTTTGTTTTTGCCAATGCAGATTGTTGGTTTTCCCATGCGGTGGCTCAAATTTTATGTCAGATCCTGGTTTAAATATTAAAATGGGATGATGCATCAATGTTCACAGTTAACGATCCAAAACATCATCTTTTGTAACTTGTCAACTTTATTTCTTCCCTACCTATCAAAAACAAAATTATCTGATTCCTTTTTAATGAATTAGTTTTAGAAAATATGGAGGATAGGCCTGGAAACAAGGATTAAAAGCTCTTCATGCTCACTTCAACTGAGCATAAAATCTGTTCAAAAAATTAAAATAGTCAGAATCGATGGAATTTCAATGCTTTAATTATTTAAATCCAGTGACTGTTTCTTCTTACTGAGCTCTGCTCAGCATAGAAAGAGTTAAATGGCCAACATTCCACAACCACTCCTACCTGCTCAGTAAGGTATTTGTCATTTCAACAAATATGAGCATAAGTTTCATGCTCAACTGAATGAAAATATTTTTAACATCAGCAAATGAATGCAGCCTGAAACATGTATTTTTTTTTTTTTTTTTTTTTTTTTTCAAAAATGGCAACTGAATGTGCAGTGAGGCACCTGTCACCTGTTCTATTCTTTGATTAATACAATACACTACCATATTGCCCATGCAAGATATATATAATTTTTTCAGTAGCAAAAATTGAAAATTTCATCAGAAAACTTTTGATTTTCTTATTTTTGCTCAAAACATACATTGTGGGTACACGAGAACCGCCTCAACGAGGCGGTTCTAATGAGTACCCACAATCTACGTTTTGGAGTAAAAATAAGAAAAATAGGTATACCCCTGCATACCCCAGTTTCGCTATATTAAAGTGGGGTTCAAGGGGGTTTACATTATACAGACATGTTTTCATGATGCAAGACACTGACACTCTCAAAATGCAGATCATACTTTGCCTGTTCGGTAAAAACTGTATTAAATACAGATAAAATTTAAATATTGCATTGCCTTTAACAGAACATTCAATGTTTTACTAGGTGGCCTTGAGAAAATTTAAAACTCAGATTCACATCCCATAGACAAATCAGCACTTTATGAGAAAATCTGTCTACCAAGTTTCAAACCATGTGAGTCACAAGTGCTCGAGACATAAAATATCTGGGGCCAGTTGTTCAAAATTAAGACATCTTTAGTTAGCAATTCATTAAAATTTAAAACATGAATATTAAAAATGCATGTACACTGTTATTTTTTATTGATAAAATGTGAGAATCCTTTGCAAGGTACTGACCAACAGCTAGATTGATATGTAAACCTTTGTACTGTGTATATAGAACATTTTCTCATGATGTGAAATGTATGACTTTGTTTTGCAGCAACATTTGTAATTAACATTCATAATGTACTGTAATTGTTTATCCATCATAATAAATCACAATACATTTACATATTATATGCATTGTTTTATTTTCAAACCGCAGGTGCATCTATAACTGATATGGTGTTTTGCTATACTTTTATACAAAGTCATTAATTTTAGGCGGACTTTCAATTCCCTGAGCTCATTTTATATAGCTCACCTGAGCCATAGGCTCACAAGGTGAGCTTATAAGATGGCCATGCTCTGGCGTCCGTCCTTCGTCCGCCGTCTGTCGTCCACAATTTCAAAGATCTTCTCCTCTGAAACTGCTTGGCCAATCAAAGACAAACTTCATGTGGAGCATCCTTAGGAAGGGGGAACGAAAGCTTATATGAATGGTCCAAGTCACATGACCAAGATGGCCACCATGCCCATATATGGTATATGGTAAAAACTATAAACCAGAGGACCAATGGTCCTATAAATGCTCACCTGAGATCTGGGATATGCAACCTAAGCTGACCTTGCCATAAAATAGGTCATGATATAAAATATATAAACTTTGTAGAGCTCCATTCACTGATGCTTCAGGCAAAGTTTCAAAATCAAGGTCTTCCGATTCTGAAGAATAAGATTTATAAAGGTTTTTGCTATTTATAGCCATGACGGCCACCTAATGTATATAGCCCAGAGGCTGGGGCAGACAACTCCCTGAGGACATTCATTTTTGTCCATTTACATACTCCCAGCAAGTTCCCCCCCCCCCCCCATTTAATTACATTTTACTAATTTTCCCCATTCAAATGCATGGGCAACCTATGTTGGTCTTGCCATAAAATAGGTCAAGGTCATCCCAAGGTCATGATTTATATAAACTTTGTGGAGCTCCTCTCCCTGATGCTTCATGCTAAGTTTCAAAATCATAGGCCTTCGGGTTCTAGAGAAGAAGATTTTTAAAGGTTTTTGCTATTTAAAGCCATGGCGGCCATCTTGGTCATGTGACCTTGACCATTCATATAAACTTTCATTCTCCCTTCCTAAGAATGCTTCACACAGTTTGGCTTTGATTGGCCAAGCAGTATCAGAAAAGAAGATCTTTGAATATTATGGTAATATACATGTTGTATATTGCCCCGGGATGGGAGCAGACCTGCCCCTGGGGTACATTTATTTTCATAATCATAAATCTTCAGTCCATTTGCCCATTTCCATAAAGTTTTTCCCTTCAAATGACATACTGAGATTTTCCCCATTCAAACTGTGACCTGTGACCCCCATCCCAAGGATACTACATATAAAATTTGGCTTTGATTGGTTAAGAAAATTAAGTTTTACATTTAATTTGTAAATGACCTTTGGTCAAGGTCAAGAAACTCACAACACTTCAATAGCTCAACATGTTGTCTGTATCTACCAACTTTCAGGTCACAGGCTACAAAACTTATTGAAAAATTCAATGTTTTCACTTTTTTCATTGAAAAGCCTACGTAACCAAAATTGACCTTGTTGTAAAATAGGTCAAGCAGTGTTTTCCCTGACGCACGAAAATGCGCATTTTGACGCAATCTTGGACTCAATGTCCCCAAAAATCAACTCAGGCGTGCCATGCGTGGCGCAATTTTTGTCTGGTCGAAATGTCGCGGTAATTTCGGTCCGGTATACTCGTCGTGGTTACCCGTTTTAGTAACACCGATCAGGCGCTTGTTTTTCCTTTTAGTTTCTGTACTAACTTGATCTTATACAAAGGGTCTAATTGACTTTCTGACTGGTTTGCCCTATTAAGAATATGTTTATATCGTAATTGCGATAAACCCAGTCAACTTCCTGATTCTTTGCCTACTTGTATCTTTTTCTTTCTCTCTTCAACATGGCAGCTCACTCGCGACCGATGACAAATTTTTTTAACTCAGACTGAAATTCTGATTGAAACTAGAATTTGTTTTCTATGTGAAAACTGATGTCTCCCCCCTTTCTATGTGCATGTCCAAAATATGCGAGCAAGAGTTATAGTTCTTGTGCACCACATATCCTGTCATTCTGTTTTATAAGTGTACCAAGTTTCATTGAAATACCTCTTACGGTTTTCAAGTTATAGAGCGGGCACGAAATTGTATGGAAAATAATCAAAGGGAAATAACTCCAAAGATATGAAAGCAAGAGTAATGATTCTTGTACACATGATCACACATCGTCTCATCATGCTTTATAAGTGTACCAAATTTCATTGAAAAATCTCTAATGGTTTTTTACTTATAGAGCAGACACAAAATTGTATGAAAAATAATCAAGGGAAATAACTCCAAAGATATGCAAGCAAGAGTTATGGTTCTTTAGCATGACACATCATCTCATCGTGCTATATAAGTGTACCAAGTTTCATTGAAATAATTCTTATGGTTTTCAAGTTAAAGGGTGGACATGAAATTGTATGGAAAAATAATCAAAGGGAAATAGCTCCAAAGATATGAAAGCAAGAGTAATGATTCTTGTGCAAGACACATTGTCTCATCATGCTTTATAAGTGTACCAAGTTTCATTGAAAAATCTCTAATGGTTTTTGAGTTATAGAGCAGACACAAAATTGTATGAAAAATAATCAAAGGGAATTAACTCCAAAGATATGCAAGCAAGAGTTATGGTTCTTTAGCACGACACATCATCCCATCGTGCTTTATAAGTGTACCAAGCTTCATTGAAATATCTCTTACGGTTTTCGAGTTATAAAGCGGACACGAAATTGTATGGAAAATAATCAAAGGGAAATAACTCATAAAATACTCAAGCCAGAGTTATGATTCTTGTGCAAGAGCACATCGTCTGATCATGCTTAATAAGTGTACCAAGTTTTATTGAAAAATCTTTAACGGTTTTCAAGTTATAGAGCGGACATGAAATTGTATCGAAAATAATCAAAGGGAAATAACTCCAAAAATACTCAAGCTAGAGTTATGGTTCTTGTGCACGACACATCTTCTCGTCGTGGTTTACAAGTGTACCAAGTTTCATTGAAAAATCTTAAACGGTTTTCAAGTTATAGAGCGGACATGATTTGTGACGGACAGATGGACAGACAGACAGACAGACAGACAGACAGACGCACGGGTAAAAACAATATGTCTCCCGACCCTGTCGGGGGGAGACATAAATAGCAAGTCAGCGGCGTCTGAGCCACCAGAAAAGTGGGTTCCTCTGTCCCCAGATGCAGAGAAACAGGAACATGAAAAGGCTATACTACAGGAATAGCTTGCTCAGTTTTTCCTGGCTTTGTTTTGTTGATAAAACTGGCTTCATGCATAGTGACATTTGCTCAGCTGTTAAACTGGTCAGGTTAACCCCAATTATTGAAATGTTGTGAATACCTCACTTGACTTTTAGACAAGGAACAAGTTTTGAAATCAAATCGTTGGCTCGTTGACAAAACCTCGTAACTGCACTTTTTTCAAACTAGAAAAAGTGCCTTGAGAGGCACGTATACCCCCGGCTGGTGGTCACCCAGTCCTCCTTCTCCCTCACACAACCACCCAGCACATGTACACCCCTGACATTGAATCACAAATCCCGAACAAAAGACAGTACCCTTATCAAATACTTTATAGAAGTGTGCATTCTAAAGCACTTTGACCACAGACATGAGGGAGTGTAGTTTTTAGAGTGACATATCTTCTTTATAGCAGTACACAGAGCTGACTTGTGTACTCCATCTAGGACTTAATCACGGACATTGAGGGTCAGGTCCTCAGTCCTAGATGGAAAATGAAAATAGAATGTCAGTCTAAATTAAAAAAAAAAATAGTAATAATAAAAGTATTGATGTCCTAGATCTTGAACTCTAGATACCCCACTAGAGAAACTTTAACCAAAACTTTTGACACAAATTAAAGGTGACCTAGATTTTGAACTCTAGCCCCACCCCCGGGCATGGACCCTGGGGTCCAAAATCATAGAAACAAAGCTAACCCTATAGGGTACCTATAGTCCAAATATGAATGGTTTCTGATATATAGTTCATGAGATATACACCAATAGAGAAACTTTAACCAAAACTTTGACGCAAATTAAAGATGACCTAGATTTTGAACTCTAGCCCCACCCCCGGGCATGGACCCTGGGGTCCAAACTCATAGAAACAAAGCCAACCCTATAGGGTACCTATAGTCCAAATATGAATGGTTTCTGATATATAGTTCATGAGATATACACCAATAGAGAAACTTAAACCAAAACTTTGACGCAAATTAAAGGTGACCCAGATTTTGAACTCTAGCCCCACCCCCGGGCATGGACCCTGGGGTCCAAACTCATAGAAACAAAGCCAACCCTATAGGGTACCTATAGTCCAAATATGAATGGTTTCTGATATATAGTTCATGAGATATACACCTATAGAGAAACTTTAACCAAAACTTTGACGCAAATTAAAGGTGATCTAGATTTTGAACTCTAGCCCCACCCCCGGGCATGGACCCTGGGGTCCAAACTCATAGAAACAAAGCCAACCCTATAGGGTACCTATAGTCCAAATATGAATGGTTTCTGATATATAGTTCATGAGATATACACCAGCAGAGAAACTTTAACCAAAACTTTGACATTTTAACTGAACTAACGAACCAACGAACTAACGAACTAACGAACATACGAACGGCAGAGAAACTTTAACCAAAACTTTGACATTTTAACTGAACTAACGAACCAACGAACTAACGAACATACGAACGGACAAGCGAAAACTATATACCCGTCGGCATAAATACCGGGGGTATAAAAATCGTTTTTTCACATGGCGCGATTCAAAACATTCAAATTCAGCTTGTGACAAAGCCTTGTAGGTTATGTCCAATGGGAAGTTAGTTTTTCGATGACCTTACAAAACTTCGTAACTACACATGGTAAACGGACTTGAAAAAAGGTGACAAAACCTCCTATATGCAATTTCAAAAAATTTAAATACAAGAAAATCTTTATCTTTTAGATATGCAAAAGTTGCATATGTATGATTTCTCATAAATGCATTCTTTAATTCATCATAAGAATCTGCTTCTAGCTTTCATTTATCAAGTTTTGTATATACGACAATTTGTAAACATGCACAATTATATATCATTTATATACAAGTTTTAGTTTTTTGCTTCTCCTGAAAAATTTGTTTTTTTGCAGTTACGATGTTTTGTCAACGAGTCAACGAAATGAAAGCTAAAGAAAGATTTTGTCCCCTAAAATCATCCAGGTGTCCCCCATTTTGCCAAAGCAGGGGGACATGTGTTCCTAAAAATAAATCCCGAGGGAAAACACTGGTCAAGGTCAACCCAAGGTCATGATTCATATAAACTTTGATGGGCCAGAGTCCCCAATGCTACACACCAAGTTTTGTTGAAATCAGTCCACCGGTTACAGTGGTTAAAACTTTGCCTGAAGCATCAGTGAATGGAGCTCTACAAAGTTGTATAATCATGACCCACGGAAGACCTTGACCTATTTTATGGCAAGGTCAGCTGAGGTCGCATACACCAGATCTACAATATACAACAAACTAGAGAAGCCTGATAAAATAAGCAAGTACACCTGTCATTTAAGGAAAGACAGACAGGCAGGGCAGGGCAGGGCAGGACAGGACAGGACAGGACAGGACAGGACAGGACAGACAGACACACAGACAGACAGAGATGATTGCCATGGACATTTAAAAACTTTGCTTCAGTAATCAGGACTGAGAAACATAGGAAAGTTCCGAAACTGTGATAAAATGAGCTGAACATAACAAATCATGACATTTCAAAATAGACTGTAGCCAAACTTTTTAGTGTTTTGTAGTGCAATGGGAAACATGTTTAATCCACCAAGCAACAGATCTTTTAAGTTCCCTCTGCCTTTTGTCACAATTGAGGTGAACTTAAAAGGTCTTGCTGCATTAATTTGACTGTATTGACATACCCAGTCAACAATTTTTCAGTCATGTCGGAAAGAGCCACCGCTTCCTGGATTTTAACCAGTACTCAAGGACATGGTGCTGCCAATGAGGACCTCTGGATTAGGAGTCCAGTGCTCTACCAGTATGCCACAACCATTCCTTGTAGCATTGAGGTCTGGTGTGCCACGCTGTGAGACTGTATTGAGTTTGTTCACATGTATCATATTGTCATATGGTAAACATTCCCCATGCCATTGTAAAACATACACATAGAAATAAGTTAGGGAACACTTTTAGCTCTTGGGAACATTTTGAAAAAAATCCATTTTCCTTTTTTCTGGAGATACTGAAATTTTTATCACATATATTTCATACCTTGGCCTAGCCACAGACCATTTTATAGAAATTCACAACATTTTGTCCTTGTGCTACGGAGGACACAATATGTCATATAAGAAAACTCCACTTTTATTGAATACAAGTTTGCCTGTTTGCTTCTGCACTCCGCAAAAGTCATTTTTTGAATGCGAAACAGAAATAAAATGTTGAATTTGATCATTCTCAATGAATAAATGATTTAGGATCTAAAAATTCATGTTTCATCTCCAAACCAACTAATCATACAAAATCTGCAGTTTGCATTGGTTTCTATGGAAAGCAAAATTCTTGGATTTTTTGCAAATAAAGTCGTAAAAGAATAATTCCGCTATGACCAGAACGTGCATGTTTAAATTCCTAAAGGGTCATATCGAATATCTGGCCCAACGTTTACAACCTGCACAATGTATAGCCAAAGAACAAAACATGATCACGAAACCTACCCCCGGAAAAGTATGGATCTACCGCCAACAGTCGGTCAGAAAATAAAGAATTAATTATCAAAGTTCCACAAGCAATGTTTACGAAACATTACGACAATGCGAGTTCAAAGAATGAAGTTATCGCAAACAATATCAGCGCGTTCCGTAAATATAGCAAAATGTTTTTTAATGAAAGATGGTCGCTGACCATCGCAGTTTATGTTTCATGCTTACCATTTTCACATAGAAACAACTTTTGAAACTACATATTTCGTCAAGTTGTCAAAACATTCTTCATAATTCTTACAAAGAATGATATATACAGTCTAAAATTGGTAGTCACATTATTACAGGTGTTGCCTAACTTATTTCCATGTGTATATATTAATAGGTTAAATTCATTAGAGATTGGAAAATGAAACAGTTAATGCCCCTCTCACACTACGATAAATAGTCTCACGAATCGTCACGAATTCATAATTTTTAGGATTCGTGGAATTTCGTGAATTTTTTTGGTTTATTTGAAACTACTTACGAACCAGTAAGGACACAGACACGACAGCGTTACGAATATACGGCGGACTCGGCTGAGTTCGGCTGCAGTCGCACGAGCTTGGTAAGAATTCTTAACGATTTACATAATCTATTGAGGGTATGCTGTGCGAAAGTTTGAGAATAATAAATATTCGTAGCTGTTCTTGACAATTCGTGAGACTTTTTCTCAAGATAGTTATAAAAGGTATAATACGCCTGCTTGAGAATCAGTTTCAAATTAAATGAAGGATGATGGCTAACTTCTTATGCTATTACTCTATCGACTATGGCCCCTACACCCATTCGATGATACTTGGGAAACTCAGTTCATAAATTACATCCCTGACTGTAGCTTTATCCCTGTAATGTTTTTCACCTCTGAGGATGGATTCTCAGAAGTAAAGAAGTAGCTTCTCTTCAACGGAACTGCCTTCTGCCGCACCCTAAATGATAACCTTGCTTTTCTATGTATCTTTCTCCCGTCCTTTGGTGTACCTTTTTTGGTTATATTTCTGTTGTAAGATTCGTAGACTTCGTGGCGCGTTCCGGTGCAGTCGGCTAACATTCGTGCTATAAACTGCCATATTAAATTCCATTAATCTCCAGCTTCATACAAATTCGTAGTTAAGTCGTAAGTCATTCGTGAGACTCTTGGCTGATTCGCATATTGATATGAATTCGTAGATAGTTCTTACCTATTTCGTATCTGCTTCGGTGTGTATTCGCGACATTCGTAACGGATTTGTTGTCAATTCGTAGTTGGGTGACGAGCTCCGGAATGCCCGAAAGAGTTACGAGTGCATCCGAATCAGATAAGATTCAGTTACGATGTCACAGAATGCACTACGACTGTGTTAAGAATTAAATGCGAATTTTTTGGGTCGAAAATTCGGGACCAAAGTTTTGAACAGTTCAAAACTTTGGCCATGAATTTCTGACTGACCCACGATTCGCAGGAACTAACTACGAACTGTAAGAATTAGTTAAGAACTATACAAATCGGTTACGTTTCAGCTACGAATCGAAAAAATTGTCAAAAATTGTCAATTCGTGACAATTCGTGAGGCAATTTATCGTAGTGTGGTAGGGGCATAACACAATACATGACACTATGCCATCAAAGAAAAACAAAGACATGCAAAAGCCCCATGTGTGTGTGTAGGCGCCAAAAAAACATCAAACACAAATTTTCATTCTCTTCCACATTCATGGTGTTGTTTCTGATGATCTATTTTTATGGTGATGCCGCAGAAATGTGCTCATAAACTGGGTGGTGTTAAAACTAAGCTGCAGGCAATCTGGACTGCCGTGGTTGTTGGGAACATAATGCAAACATCCTGTAAATGCAGAATGTTTGCCAGAACTTAAATTTCGCTAATATTCACAAATACGAGGGAAAATCCAAAATAAAGTAAACTTTTGCTGTAGCTTCAATATACGAGGATAAATTTTAGAAAAATGTATATTGCGATAAATCAGAACATTCTTAGAACAAGATAAGATGAAACAATCACACACTTTATAAGTATCTGAAACACGCCGCGCCATTTTAAAACCATGGTGACGCATAGGCGGCGCACGCGAATTTTCGGTCCTGTCTTGTGCCATACATGTCTCGATAAAATGTAAAATAGGCATGTGAATCACGCCAAACTTAGTCCAGTAAAGGCTTGGTGTTTAGATAATACCGTGCATAAGTTTCAACAAGTTTTAGCAGTGCGTTTTTCAAATATTAATATCAATTGTGCGCTTTTTCAGTGCATTTAACGTTAAAAACGTCGTCTCCAGATATTGCTAAAATCTATGCTGCTACTAAACTTGCCGCGATTTTTGATAGCGCCAACACAAAAACCGAAAAATAACTAAATGTAGACATTACGGGAATATCCAGTGAATAAATCAGTTGTGTAAAAATATTCCCATTGTGATTCTGACGATTAAACAGCATAACAAAGATAGAGAAAGAATCAAAAATAACGCGCGTCAGTGGCGACGTAAATGCGTAATGCACTGACCGCATGCAGACGGCTGGTGATTCGGCGATTTTGAAGCAATTTAAAGTAAGAATTTGATTTGAGTTTTGGATTCTGACGGGAAATTTGTGAAGTACAAAGCACAATAAGCAAAAATACTTTTTATCTATGGTCAGACCTGTCAACTCTCCCGGGTATCCCGTTATTCTAACGGTTTTGCCATGGACTTACGACCTCCCGTCCGATTTCAATTTAAAACGCCAAACTAACGGATTTCAGGCTGTCTACCGGTTAATTTAACTCCGAAACAAAAAAGAAAACATATCCCGGTTTTTCCGTGTTTACACAAACAAAGTCAAGGTCATTGCAAATTTCCGGTTGAGTTCGGGAATTTTTGATCGTTCCGACTTCTATTTTAAGCCTATTCGGCAAGTCTAGGGTGTATTCGAGGTTCTCCGATCTATTTTAAGCATGAAATCGGTGAAAGATAAAACAATCTTTGTGATTGGCCATTAACTTTTTAGGCTGATTTTGGAACCAATCAGATTGCATGTAACAAATGATCGTTGGGAAAACTACCAATATGGCCGCGCCCTTGGTAGAAATAATGTCGAAACTGATTTTTCGATCGAATTTCATCGTTTCTTCGCGGTTTTTGCATCATAGGCTTTATAGAAAATTGCAAAAGCGAATTTTCAATACCTAAGGTATGACACCGTCTCAATTTTTCCTTGTTTTATGGGTTTAGTATCGGTAAATGCTGGCGGTTTACTCCTTTTTTTTTTTGCCAATAACAAGTATTGTCTTTTTGAAAAGCTGCAAAAAAATCTCCCTCCTGAAGAAAAAATCTCCCTCCTTGAAATTTTATAGGTCTTAAAGCGTGCGCGTAAGTTGCATGCTAATTTGGTCGAAACATCGCTGTTTCGCGCAATCTCCCTCTTAGAATTTTCAGGAGGTTGACAGGTCTGTCTATGGTACATGTTGAATAGATGGCCGTAAGCGCTTAGAATGTGCTAATTTCAAAATGAATAAAACGTCAATGACGTTACGAAATCAAAGATGATGTGCGCCGGGTAGACCTTAGTGACCTTTTTGTTGTGACTGTAGATTTTTAACGGGTCGTTATTTTTGCCTGATGTTTTGCCACGATATTCTAGACATATTCCGATTTATGCTCATGTTATTTTTTAAGCATATGAATGAGTTGTACAGAAGCTACAGCAAAAGTCTACGTTATTTTGGATCATCCCCTGTACATTGCTTCACAAAAATAAAGTTCTTGGTAATCAAGAATTACTACAAGCTTTATAGACTAGGGATTTATTTCCTGTGTCTCAGGGGCTGAAATAAGGCCCTATTCCCAATGAGATTAAGATGATTGTTTCTCAATCTGAGGGGAATCCCAATCACTGTTAAAAATTATTTTCAATAGTTCCATACATTGTGAAATTCAAGCTCTGCTGTCTGAAATGCTGTTTTAACTTTGATTGTATTAAAGCTATCATTAAATGATTCTAAATGGATAAGCTTCATTAACTTTGTCAACTAGAAAAATATTATCTTTTTCCACTTCATTCCTGGTGTGAGGAACTTGGCTTGTGAAGATGATCTTTTACCAAAACCATAAAGATCTCGAAACTACAATAATTTGTAATACACACTAAACCTATTACAAACTAACTGAAACCTACAAAGCACCTGTTACAAAGTCACGATAAATCATAAAACATCAATTAAGCCCTAAAATTATGCCCTGATATTTTGATTATGACAGATGGGGTGACCAAAACAGTGGTGCATGTTTAACCACATGCTTGTCGCTAATAGTGGCCAACTTCATGCAAGTTGTTCATGCAAATTTCATTTCAGGGGTGGGTGTTATGAAGGGTTTAAGTTTTTGTTTCTTTGTCAACAATTTTTCAGTCATGTCGGGAGCCACCTCTTCGTGGGTATTTACCAGTACTCTGGGGAGTTAATGTGTCTTGCTGAAGGACAAAACATGGTGCCACCTGTGGGGATCTAACCCAGGACCTCTTGATCCGGAGTCTGACTCTCTACCACTATGCCACTGTGGGTTTAACCCAAGGGTTTAAGGTGCATTAACAAATGCTGTTGATCTCTGCCTATCAAACCATTCATGCTAATACCATCACCAGCTGCTTATTAAATCAGCCGCGGTGGGTGGGTGCGCATGCGCACGTTCGTGTCGCTTCCTGTTGACAGGACTAAATTCTAAATTTAGCCACCCACCCCACACCTGAGGTGATGATCAGAAATTGATCGACTCAGTATCAGAAGATAGATAGCATCAGAAAACTGACAATCTGCATATGCAGAAACAAAGCCGTAGATCAGCTGTGCAGTTACTGCACAGCTGATCAGCGCCTTTGTTATCGCTGCAGTGATAGTATTATCTCTCTTCTTTTTAATTCTGAAATTTCAAGCTTCTTACCATCTTCTATGGCTGCACAGGCCGGTTTGTGTCTGGGCTGGTCAGAAACCCAGATTTTTGGTTTTCTCATGCATAGGCTCATTAATGATATTAACTGCCTACCTTTCTTGCCACCAAGTTTCTTATTGATGAAATCAAACACATTTGGTTTCTCCGCTCTGATATAATTCTTCTCTCGTTTCTCATTATCTTTCTTCATCTTTTTCTCTTGTTTCTTCAGAGCATCAAACATATCTCTGTCTCCAGCTATCTCTTTCAATCTCATTATCTTATCTAGGGACTTGCCTGAAAAACAAGCACCATTACAAAAACATGCCCATGCAATATACAGAGATTTTTAAAGTTGTAAAATTGAAATTTTCAGTAGTAAAAATTTCTACATTTTTCTTATTTTTGCTCAAAACGAGTACCCACAATCTATGTTTTGGAGCAAAAATAAGAAAAATAGGTATACCCCTGCATACCCCAGTTTTACTATATAAAAGTGGGGTATAAGGGGGTATTTATTTCATGGACATGTTTTCCTGATGAGTGGATTATGTGTCGCAAATATGGGATTATTTGAATCATGCAAAGTGATTTCTTATCTCCTGTTTCTTCAGAACGTCAAACATATCTCGCTCTCCAGCTACCTCCTTAAACCTCATGATCTAATCCTAGGACTTGCCTGAAAAACAAGCACTGGCTCATATATATATATTGCCTAAATTTTCTTAATACACTTGTTTTTGAAATGATACAAAAATCTGTCAAACACACAAATAGGTTCTCTTAAGACAGCAGTAATGTTATAAATCTGACTGGAAAAAGACAACCAAATATCCCTGCTTCTATCACATGAGATAGTTTGTCTTCAAGTTTCTAACTAATTATGAAAAGATGTGTCTTGTGGACATGAAGACATTTGTAGTAACTGACCTTGAGGTAGTAGTTGTATAGGGACAGGCTCTACCCTCCCTACACCATCTTTTCCCAGACCCTTGCCAGGCTCATAACCCATCTTTGTCATCAGCTTACTACCTATACCCTGAAAAATTGTAAATTATACCGCATTCAAGACAAATAACAATCAGTTTCATTTTATCATGTTGAATGTTTTGCTTAAAATCCAAACTAGCAGTTGGGATATTATTGTTGCTAGCTGTGCTAGCAACACTTTTATTGGGCTGCCCTAACCATTACTCAGTTTTCAAACTCACTAACCGGACTTAACTGGGCAAGTATTAATTTGACCAAAGGGTTTGTACACTGACGGAAGAGTATTCAGACTACAAACAATGAAGCAAGCATTATTTCTGCATAATTCAGACAAATTGCACATTAGAGACAAAAGTTAAAGCATTTACTCTTGTATGAGCTTCCCATTGACCTAGATCACCAAGACCATGTGACTGTGGTTTCCATAGATACACAGGAAGTGTATCCTCATCATCAGATTCCTCTCTACTGATTGGTTGGTTATTTATATCTTCATCACTGTCATCTGATGATTGAGCTTCATGTTCTGTGAAAAGAATATACATAAGCCAGATATACAATACAAAAGATATGGTTAAATAGTGTCTGCAACCTCTGCAATTTGATTTAAAAAAAATTGCATCCTCTTTTAATCAAGTATAAATGCAATGATCAAAAACAACAAAAAGTCTGCAGACATCAATATCATTACATTGAATTAAAACCCTATGGTTCACCATCTTTACTTGTATAATGTGTTGGTTGTAAAGGATGTTTCTACTAAACAAAATTCTAGGAACTCATCATGAAAACATGTCCATGCAATGTATACCCCCTTTAACCCCACTTTTATACAGCAAAACTGGGGTATGCTGGGGTATACATGTACCTATTTTTCTTATTTTTGCTCCAAAACATAGATTGTGGGTACTCGTTAGAACCGCCTCGGCCTCCGCGAGGCGGTTCTAACTTGTACCCACAATCTATGTTTTGAGCAAAAATAAGAAAAATATCAATTTTTTTCTTTTGAAATTTTCAATTTTAACAGGTGAAAAAAATCTCTGTATATTGCATGGGCAAGTTTTTGTAATGTGATTGGGAAGTCCAGCATACCTATTGGCAGGATATCCTCCAGAGGGACTGTTACACACTCATCATCATAGGAGTCAAAGGTCACAGTGATGTCATGGTTCTCGCCTATCTCTACTACTGTTGCTTTATACCAGATATCTTCCTCATCATACCGTGCTAGACATTTGGACTCAACTTTCAGGCAGCTGCAAGAACAACAAAACAGACAGATGAAAGGCTCAGGGGGTGGCACAATTAAATGATGCAGAGTATACCGAGCAACAAGAGGACACAATCTCCACTGAAGAGACATGACTTAATTTATAATCCCATAGCAGAAAAAAAAAACATTTTCTTTTAATACTTGAGGGTACCACTGGCATTAAGGCGCTAAGGCTTTCGTTTAATGTTAACATGATGATAAATAAGTAAACAAGAAAAAATACAAAATATATAAATTTTAAACACCAACTCCTAAACTGTACAACAAAATTTATTTCTTTAATTAGAATTATCAAGCCTTACTCAAAGATGAAAGAATGCCAAAGAAAGCAATCAAACCCAGCATAAGTTGAAGTTCTTACCTATAGTCAGAATCTTCAAACTCTTTCAAGTCTTCAAGGTCAACCGGGGAACCATGGGAATTCCTGTAAAATATCATGGCTGATAAGACATTTAAAGAAATCTTAATGCAACTCATTTTTAATTTGTTTCTGTTGTTGCTAAACGCCCACATCAATAATATTTCAGTGATGTCAAGTCATAGCCAATGCTTCCT
Organism: Rugalucina vietnamica; assembly: GCA_964017185.1. Lineage (NCBI taxonomy): Eukaryota > Metazoa > Mollusca > Bivalvia > Lucinida > Lucinidae > Rugalucina > Rugalucina vietnamica. Next base: position 37,388,549 of record OZ024870.1, read on the forward strand.
CGGTACTTAACCAAAAATATGGTAAGTAAAGGAAATTCAAAACAAACATTCGGAAAACATAGATGTTCACCATAGGCAAAATGATTTATTTTTAACCTTAATTATACACTTATGTATTGTGTGTCTTTGGGTATCAAATAATATTATTTCCAGTATTTGGAATTCACAACTGTAAAATTTTGTATTTTAGCATCTGTATATGTGTACCCATACCTGCATTCATGATCTGAGAAGCGACATTTATCCTCCAGGTAATATTTACATGGCAGCATTGAGCAGTGAGTAGGGTTACAAAACATAACCCTCACCTGTTAACAGAAACAACAAGATGTTTTCATGTGTTCCAATATAGGGACCAAACATGATTTTCTATTCATAAACATTCGCTAGATCCCAAGGGGAGCATAGCCCTCGGTTTTCAACACTCTCCGAGGGACCTTGCGAATGTTAATGAATGACAAAATCATTTCTGATCGCTATTATTGCATAAATTCTACAGAAACAAAAAACATAATGGTGCACTATACTTTACAGCCTCATCACATTTTCATACGTGTAAAAGCTTTCGTTTTTATGCTCATACTGGGCAGACTTCAGTTTCTCATTATTAGCACATGCTTTGTGTGGGGCCCGGTAACGAGCATAAATGAAAGCAATGTATTAACAGCATGTGCGCGCATGAATTGCAATATTAATGCATGGCTTTCTCTTCATTAATAAACGGCTGTTCATGTGACACAGGTATTCATGCAATAATGCTCATTATATGATAAGGACTGATATTAAAGACATTTTCTAGAAAATCAGGCGTATAAGTACCTAATAAATCAGGCTTCCTTTGCTGAGCATCAACACAAAGACCTTCTAAAAATTTCATCAGCTAATTTATTGTACATTCGGAAAGTTTCGCGTGACTTATTTTACGAATTTTATATTCCCAAATTATTTGCTATATCATGAATTCGTGAATTATCATTTGTGCATTCATTACAGCTTATAATGATTCTTTATCAGTGAGAACTTTGAATTCACATGGCGACAAGTTTGCAAATATTCACAAAAATTAAGTTAACACGAACATTTCTGAACATGCAGTATTGTGCTAGTATATTCTATACAGCAATGACTTTATGAAATTCAAATGGTATCTCTGTAGCGTTATAATGCCTTTTGTTAAAAACACTAATTGTCAGTACATTACGAAAACACGCCCATGCAATATAAAGAAAAAATTTTTGACTGGAAAAATTTTGATATTTTTCTTAATTTTGCTCAAAACATAGATTGTGGGTACACTTTAGAACCGCCTCAGCAATGCGGTTCTAACAAGTACCCACAATCTCTGTTTTGGAGCAAACATAAGAAAAATAGGTATATCCCGCATACCCCAGTTTTGCTATATAAAAGTGGGATTTAAGGGGGTATACATTTCACGGACATGTTTTCCTGATGATAAAAAGCATGGAAAAGAACCATGCAGAAACAAACAGCTATTGGGTAATTTATATAATTAAGCACTTTCTTCTAGAACTGTTTTAAAAACAATTTGAATATTTAATCATGATTTTCACCTTTGGTAAATCTTGATCTGTTAGTTGATCTATACCAACTATGAGTGCATTATGGTATCCCATGGAACCCCATTCATGTGTATATGGTGCTCTACACTTGGTTCCAACAATTTCTTGGTACATATCTGAGAGCTCTGTAGCATTAGAGTTTCCTGCTCTTGGAGAAGAGTTACCTCTATCTTGAGAGTGTTGGAGTTGCTCCCCTTGAGTGACATCATCACCAAGTAGTTCCTGAAACGCAAAAAAATTACAACTTCACATGAGCCATGTCACTGGAAAACCAGATTTTCGCATATGTAATGAGAGCTGTCTCAGAACTTTAGCCAAAAACTTTGACACAAAAGGACATGTCAATTTTAACATTAGTTTGGGAATTCACATTTCTAAGCATTCATGCAATACGATAGATTGAAAGCAAATTTACTTTTGAACCTGTACAGTATCTCTACATAACCAGGGGCGTATTTGATTTAGAAATTTTAAGAGTGATCGGATTGGTCCGAGCAGCACGCTAAATCAAGGGAAAGTGGGCAAACGGAGTGCATTCCCATTACTAAAACTAGTGAGGAAAAGCAATAATGTTTGAAAGTCAAATTGTAGCTTTAAATGATTTTGATTTACTGCGTGTTTATTACCCTGCAATACGCATGGATGTCTCACAAACACCTCCATGCTGAAAAAATAAATTTTGCACTCCTCGCATTGAAACATTGTTGACGCCATGTTTTTAGAGCAGGTCACGTGACTTGCTCCGACCACACCACCTTGGACGGCGGAGCGCTTCATCACACTCCATTGCAACTACTTGATTTAGAATCCTTATGCTCAGGTCGATCGGATCAATAGGATTGGCTATATTAAGAGCGGCCCTAAATATACTCACCCTGACACCGGTTTGACAAGAAATATGACCATGAATGTTTACAATTCTACAGTTGATGTCTTTAAAATTGTCCATAACAACTGTGCTTATTTTAGTTCATAGAAAATTTCAGGAACATTTTCGCCTTGCTGACCCTGTTCCCCCCCTAGACCCAGGATGCCACTTTGATATGATGTGTGAATGTGAAAAACACATTAACTGACGAAAGGGCATGCTGGGTCCCGGAAGGGGGGGGGGGAGGGGGAGAGTTCAAACGTCTACCTAGTGATGATAAGTTAGTGGCGATGTTTGAAACATTGGCTGAAATTGGCACATTGTATGGATGGGTTTATCACATTGAAGAACAAGTTGATTATCTAACGTCCAGTGACAAAGCCCAGAACAAACGCTTAAAACAAAAGTATAGATATGGAAGGGCGTAGTCGTGGTAACAACCTGAATGCTAAACTCAGCCCCATAGTCATAACATGAAAATTTTGTCCTCCCAAATCTGAGATTTAGGGACTTCTTACATCTAAGGCATAGATGTCCTTTATACTTTAGCCAAAAACTTTAACACAAAATTTCTAAGTCTAAGACCTTGACCTCAGGGTCACTCAGGTGGGTTGTGATTGTACAGCAGAAAATTTAAGACCAATATCTACCAACATGCAGAGTATCAACTTGATCCATCAACATGTTCAAGAGATATAGACATAAAAACTAACAAAAAAAATAACATTTTGAGCAACGCCAACGCTGACACCAATCCCGGGGTGAGTGCAATAGCTCTTCCTGTACTTTGGTACAGGCGAACTAAAAACAAAGGCCCAGATCAGTGGTGCATTAACTGCACAGCTGAACAGCCCCTTTGTTTTCGATAAATGGATAGTATAATTCCTCTTCTACTTCTATCCAAACTTTTAAGCTTCTAGCCTCCATCTGTGACAGTATCAGTCAGTTTGTCTGACCTGGTCAGAACCTCCAAAGACCGGTTTCCTCATGTCATGGCTCAAACACTTCTTGAATATGACACAAATAGGGCAACTAACTGCACACATATATTAACACGGACAAAAAGTTGTAGGCAAAACTGGAATTGTGAACATTTCTGGTGTAGGTGAAATGGGAGTAGGTGAAATGGGACAAATCATAGGCGAAACGGGAGTAGGTGAAACGGGAACACCCCAAGTTGTCGACCTGGAAACCAGAATACATGTATTCATTATTTGGGTTGTTTCAGCAAATTTCCCATCATTTCTTTTAGTAACCACATCATTTACTTGTGGCACTTTCATCTAATGATTGCAATAGCACACTTAACAGTTTTCACATATATCAAAACCAGGAACTTGTAGAATGCTACAGAAATTTAGAATCACTATTAATGAAGTATTATACCTGAAAAGCAGCATATTCACTGTCCATTTCTGTATCAGCAGGTTTCCCACCATTCTCTTGATGTACTGGCTGCTCAGTATCACTGCCATGGGCTTCATCTAGTGATTGTAACAGCTCACTTTTCATCAAAGACAGAAGACTTTCTGAAACAAATGGATGAACCATGCTATGAATACCTACATTTCGTGCATGTATAAGGAAAGAAAGGTGCAGATGAGCTATGCAATTAGCTTAAGCCCCTGTCACACTCTCACGAATTGGAGCTTTGAGTTAAGCACCTCCCAATGTTTTTGGTAAACTCGTGGCAACTCGAAGAAAACTTGCTATATGTCAGTGATTGTCGTACACAACTTGCCATAGCATGTAGCTTGATTGTTGTAGAAAGGTGCTATGGTTTAAAATTCTTATAGCAACTTGTCATCTTAAAGTGGGCCCTGATAAGCATAGCTACATGTAGTTACCTACGGATCGATACAATATTGTGGGTGACTTCTCATGAGTTTTCTAAATCTTGTGAGTTTATACGACATTCCTACCAATATCTCTAAGTTTCCACGATTTTTAAACAGTAGAGATGTTGTGTAGAACTTGTAAGACAATTTTACTATACTTGTTTAAAATTACTTGTGGCAACTTACAACATAAGTGGCAATCTATCATTTGTGTTAATTAACTCATAGCTTCAACTTTTGAGTGTTATAGCTTCTAAACTTTTCCAAAACACAACTCGCGTAACAAGCAGCAACTTCTCTTTTAACTCTCAGCATATCATGGCTTCAACTTGTGTGTTACAGGCCCTTAAGTTTTCCCATAATTAAGTATAATATCTATTTGATGAGCCGCATCATGAGAAAACCTGATTTTTGCATATGCAAAAACAAAGGCGCATATCAGCTGTGCAGTACCTGCACAGCTGATCAGCATCTTTGTTTTTGCCACACGTTTTTGCCACACGGATAGTATTATTCCTCTTCTACTTATATCGAAAGTTTCAAGCTACTAGCTTTATGCTGTGACTGTACAGCCTGGTTTTTGTCTGACCTGGTCGGAAACCCAAATTGTTCGTTTTAATATCTAGCTGTTAGGTTTCTTCTATAGAGTAGACTTTGGCCAGAAACCCCGAGATCAAGCCTTTTGATAACACAACTAGAGCTCCATTTGATTTTTGTTTCATTGCATTTCAATACTGACATTTCTAAGATAAATCTCACCCTTAAAGGTTTAGCAATTTTGTTGCTGCACCATCTGCTTTGCTTTGAGTCTTGACTATGTCTCATCTGTCCAAAAATTTTGAAAAGATTTTTTCAAAGGCTCCTTATTTACCTTCTGTGAGACTGATAAGCTCCTGCAAGTCCCGTCTAAGAGCAACAAGATCATCTGTTTCACCAGCTGCTTGGATTGTTTGTTCAATCTGCTGAAGCTGAAATATAGAGTTCTTTAAGGGCCTAACCACTTTCCCGCCACAACACCCGCAAAAATATGATGGAAGTATGGCGGCTGTGACAGTGTCAACAATCAAGATATGTGGTCCCCTATTCTAACACACCTCGCCTATATAGCCAATGGTAAAAAACGTGTTATATTGTGCAACAATTTCACTGGGCGAATAAGCGTGACGTTACTTTGCGGCATTTGTGACGTCAGCTATCCCACAAAGCAGCGTTAGACGGTGAAACGTCGTTTAAGCGCACAACAAACGTAACAAGTGTGTGTAAATACCAGCATTACAGTCAAATATTTGGCGGGATATCTGCAAAGCAATGGCGGAAAGCTGAACGATATCGACGGTTTCAGCAACATTTATTCCGTTTATTGTGTGTTAGAATCGAAATAGATCAGCTCAAGTGCGTGAATTGTTGAGTAATAATTCACTATTTGTCGGTCAGTTGTAAGAAGATAAATCACTCGCGCTACGCGCTCGTGATTTGATCTTCTTTACAACTGACCTCCGAACAGTGAATTATTACTCAACAATTCACTGCTAGAGCTGATCTATTTCTTAAACATTGCGCGGCCCGCAACATTGCGCATGTGGCATGTCAACCAGATTTCAAGCATTATATACATGATATAAGACTACCAATGCTATTTTCTCAAATGTCACACCAACGACAGTGACAAAAATGATTTTCCTTCCTTTCTGATTAAATAATTTAGCACAATTATGTGACTTTGTTTAATTTTGAAATACTGTGTGGTAACATTTTTGTGCCACCATACACAGCATGTATTTCTTTGAACTTTCTTGTTTGTAATTTGTCACATGGGTGTCGTATGTATTGACAGAAATACAACTGCTGTGGATATACTGCAGGTTGCTATAAAATATGCATTTGACTTTAATAGCAGTGTGCAATGTTAGGGGACAAATTGCCTCCATTTTTTTCAAGGTGGTTCTAGAAGTTTGCAAGGAATACAAGTCAAAGAAACTGGGCGGTAATTACAAGCAAGGGACCTGTCACCTTTCTTGAACAGAATCTGAATAGTTTACTGGTGACATGCCAAATGACATTATTTCACCAGGGGGTTCGGATGGGGGAGAAATTAGTCCCTTGAACGTACGAGTGAAGCGAACTTGGACACACAATCATCTGACATTTCAGCAGTAGAAAACAGAGAGTCGGGGAGGTCATTCCAGTCCCTGATAGTCTGGGGAAAGAAACTACATTTATAGGCCTCTATACTAGCAGATGGAAGCTGAAATGCCTTGGAGTGGCTATTTCTACAACCCCTAGTCTTTGGGATAAGGTCATCTGTAGGTATTCTGGCTTTACCCTTCAGACCTTTGTATAGTAATATAAGTCGATTATCCGTCCTCCTTTTCTTGAGCGATTCCCATTTGAGTTGTTCAAGAATGCCAGTCATACTACCTTCCTCGAAAGTATAATTCCTAGTTACAAATCTAGCGGCACGATTCTGTACCTTCTCCAATTCCTCCTGGAGGCATTTAGTATGAGGATCCCAAACAGAACTTCCATATTCCAGGACTGGGCACACCAGTCCTTTATAAGCTGCTTCTTTAACATCTTGGGGGCAAGAAAATAAGTTTCTCCTCAAGAATCCAAGTGTTCTGTTGGCTTTAGTACAGATATTATTGATATGTGTATTCCACTTGAGGTCATTTGTAATTGTTACACCTAGATATTTAATGCTATCAACATTTTCCAATATCGTTCCCTCGAGGGTGTACGAGGCCTCAGTTTTATTTATCCGCTTATTTGGTGCATATGTTTAAGCCACAATATTTAATTTTTTACCACTGTTTACAGCTGATAGAAATTGCTAACATTTCATATTATGATATTTTAATAATTGAATCACTAAAATGTCAAATGGTAAGTGATGCTAGTCAGTGTTCTGGCATGATGATGATAAAATATATCTTAGGTGCGCAATGTTACCACTGCACCGTAAATAGTCATTTGAAGGACTGCTGTGTCATTCACCATTCGCAGTCTTGCATGGCCTTCAACATTCCAGAAGGCTACCGGCTCTTAACACAGATATGTTAATGTATATACAAAAAACGTCTGTAAAAAATCCAGCATTGAAAGGACTGAATAATTGTCACGAATACTGGTTCAGTGCATCAACTTGTTCTTTGCAACATGAATTATTTTTAGCCATATCAAGTTAATTCATGTAAATACCTGGATTTTGTATGTTTCTATGGAGGCTTTTAGTGATTCCTTATCCATTGCAATTATTAAATACAGCTTCAGTTTAAAGTAATTCTTCTATTTTCTTTTCGTGAGAAAGTTGAGAGATATCTCACGGACGAGTGATTTCCCTTGCCTTGTTCTGTAGTTTCCTCCTTCTGTGGCACACCTGACATATGGAGTAAATCGGATTTGGTTTGAAAAAAAAAAAAAAAAAAAAAAAAAAACAGTCAGCATTTTTTTCAGTCATCCTGATATGGAAGAACTGCTTCCTGTGTTTTAACTACAATCATGTACCATATTCATTCCAATTAGCGCACATAGCACTTAACTTTTCAAAATAACTTAAAGTACAGGTAACAAAATATTGTTCTAATAAGCGCACACTATGAAATAAAACTATAGACCGCTGAAATAAGCATGTCATAAATTTCATTGATTATGACAATTAAGTGCTCCAATTGATGCAAAATAGTGTTTGACGATTAAGGTTGTTTTGATACGGTATTAATGTGTAAAATTGGTTAAAAAATACCAATATGCCAGTCGAGCAGTCTGGGCTTATACAGATTTTTCGGAAACAGGATGTGCGCTTATTGGAGTATGTGCGCCAATTAGAACGAATACTGTATACACTTCAACCTCATTATTACATGCCTCATTATTATGCGGTTTTCATAATAACATGGCCATGTGATGGCTCCCCAATTGATTATTTTGCCTATAGTAAGCAACCTCATTATAACACGATTTCACTTATAACACGGTCTGCTTCTATGGATCCCAGAGATAGTGTTAAAATGAGATTGTACTGTATGTAAAAGTTCTGTGTATAACATGATTTTATCATACAATGCATATGTTCGAAGTTCTCCAATGGTACCATTGGTTGGTAACATTTGTACTATTTGCACCAAGGATATTAACATTTTTTACCAAAAATGACTTTTGGGATAACCCCAAACACATGCAATGTCATGATCGTGGAGCTATGTGTACCTTATCATTTATATCCTGGTAAGATACACTGGCACATGGTTAATAGCAACAGGACATATATGGCATATATGCTCTAAAGCCAGAAGATTTTTCCTATTTAGCTGTCTTCCGAGATTCTATACTTTCTTTTATTCATTATCACAGAGAGACAAAAATTAAAAAAGATGTGCATGTCAAAAATCTATTGCAACTGGCCTTGAATGCCACTTGGCATCTTAAGTATTGAGAACCTACCTCAGACCTAGATGCAAAGCCTCAGATTTTACCCAACATTTGGATGTCATGACATCCTCAATGCTAATGTATGGCTGGTTTAATTCGACTTTTTCTCCTGGGTAGACTCAGGCTGAAGCAACTGACCCAAATCAGACCTCAGGTTGTCAAACTGGTGACAGTTTTTGTGCAGACTATCTCTCACAGCCCTGATGGGTAGGGGCCCAGAACTAAACTGTAGCAGGCATGCAGGCATTTGACATCACTGCCATTGTGTTCAAGTGTAAATGTAGCTGTTCTTTTGTATATTAGCTGCCCCATGAGAATACCGGCTTTTTGCATAGGCAAAAACAATGACAAGTATCACCTATGCAGTAACTTCACAGATAGTACATTTCTTTTTCTTCTTTTCTTCTTAAATCTGAAATTTCAAGCTTCTAGCCTTCTTCTGTGGCTGTACTTAGAGGTTCGTGTAAGACCTGGTTCGAAACACTGAAGACTAGTTTTCTTGCGTCGCTGCTAATATAGATGTAGTGTAGAACGTTAATCAGTTAACCATGAACATCACTAGCTTCAAAAGAGGATGAAGATTTCAGCATACAGCATACAGCATACAAAAATTTTATCATCATTGTAAAATTTTACATAATCATTATTATTAATTTTTTTAAACAAGATTTCTTTGACAGAATGTTTGATTTTTCAAGTACTGTAGCTGCTTCCGTCTTTTGAGTATGCCCCATTTTAGTACTGTTCAATTTTGTTTTTGGTTGATGACCTCATTTTGAGGAGCTAGTCATCTTGCTCTTCATGTGTTTTGTTAAAAGTTTGTGACGTTTTGTATTGTCCTTTCTATCCCACCTGGAGTACGGGTTGGGATTTTAAAATGTTTTACTTTTGATAAGTGGTGATTTACATTGCAAATATGGAAACTAGTATACTGATACTTAGTTTGGGTAGTACATATATTATCATTTTCATTTTTTTTTTGTTTTGATAAATATCTTTGAAAAAGCTTATCCCTTGTCATGTTGGTACAACCACCTGCTCCCACTCATGATAAATACTTGACAGAAAATGAATATCACAGATAAGTGTGAAATAAAGAGCCTTGAAATTTGTAGGGAGTCCTAGTCTATGAACCCTGTCTAAGAGGCTGATCAGGATGGTGATTTCATGTTGCATTAGCCAGTTTATGGTGAAACAAAAGGAAACTCCTTATACAAGGCTTTTTCTCAAGTATAAGCTTTATTCATATGCCAATTTAATTGGTAAAATGTACAGGCAAAACTGACTGCCGATTAAACAATGTCTTAGTCTGATTCTCAGATCTATCAGCCACAATGGAAAATGATTCAAGACACAAAACAATAATTATGTTTTCCAAAATTCTATTCAGCATGAAACAATCATTCTGACACTATGTATCCTTTCTTTTAAATCTGTCCAACACGTTTCCTGATGATATATCCCGAGACTTGTTTTTCAGTTTCTGTCTATCCTCTATTTGTTTTTGTTTCATTTTCTCCTGTAACTGAGTTCTCCTGTCCTCCTCTATCACTCCTCTCTTTCTCTGCTCATATTTTCCAGTTTTTGATTTTCCTTTCATCTTGTACTTGGGCTTGAAGTCTTTCTTTGTAGGTTTGAACACCTTAAAAAGAAAAGTATTTGACCTGTGACGTAAGGAAAAGTGTTTTGGGGATCGACTACCAATTTTTTCCAAGTACAGGGTACTATAAGCATAAAATAGTTTTTAGTGGAATAATTTTGTAATTTTTGAAATATTTTGCTTTATTTTTTGCCTGCATTCAAGCTAGATCTGACTTTGTGTATGATGTTAAGGCATATTTCCCTCTCCGTAATAGCTAGATGCCCATAAAACTGCACTATGCAATTTAAGCCAAGAAACTGTATTACAGTTCAATCTATTATAATGTTCCTTATCATAATAGGGTTTTCATTAGGCTGACTAGTCAGCTGTCAAAATGAATGTATCATAACCAATGGTCAAAATGATAAACAATCATGGGCAAGTTGTTCAAAACATCATTAGCTTAACATCATCGTTAAGACCTCAACTCGTTAAGTGAATGCCGACTACATAAGCAAATACACTGTTATTTTTTTCTTGATAAATGTGAGAATCCTTTGCATTGCAAAGGATTCTCACATTTTATCAACAAAACATAACAGTGTATTTGAAATATTCATGTTTGAAATTTTGACAAATCGTTAACTAACGACATCATTAATTTTGAACAACTGGCCCCGGGTATCAAAAATTCATTTTGACGGCCGACTCGTCAGACAACACAGATATATTGTAAGTAACCTCATTATAACAGTTTCACCTGTAACACAGTCAGTTTCTACAAACCATAAAGATTGTGTTAAATGAGATTGACCTGTATGCAGTTTCAATTGCATCATTCCTATGAGAGAAAAAATTGCCAGGTGCCAATGACAATTTGATGAAAACCATATATATTACCATATGTCTGTTAAACTTTAATTTCTCCTCTGCCTTTTCTTCTAAGGTCTTCTTGTCTACTCGGCCAATTATTCCACTATCAATGTTGATCATTTCTGCTGGTATTTTATCTAGCAACATCTTGACCTCAGCCTCTCGCCTCTGTTTCTTGGTCTGGTAGGGGTTGGCCTCCAGGGCATCAAAGTTTGCCTCACCAGCACCTTTAATGTTAAACCATAAAATAAAAATATTTTTGTCCTCATTTTTTTAATCAGTCAACTTTACATTTTATTGACTGAGGCAAATTTTTATTTTGTTTTGTATAAAATTCGATTAATTACATCATATAGAACTAGATGAAATGCTCTGTTTGTGTGCACTACAATCTAATGGGGTTTTATTCTTTGCTATGTTAAAATTTGAACTGCTACGCTTAAATGGATGAAGCTGTTATAAACAGTTATGCCTTCCCATGAGAAAACCAACAATTTGCATATGCGAAAACAAAGACGCAGATCAGCTGTGCAGTAACTGCACAGCTGATCAGCGCCTTTGTTTTCACCACACGGATAGTACAATCCCTTTTCTACTTACATCCAAAGTTTCAAGCTTCTAGCTTTATGCTGTGACTGTACAGCCAGGTTTGTGTCGGACCTGGTCAAAAACCCAAATTGTTGGTCTTCTCATGCACAGTCTTATTTATGTGCTAAAATGCTGTTTCATATTCTACTGGCTATTAAGTCAACTCTTCATTAGCCACTAATACAGCAACAGACCTTTACAGGTCTTTGTGTATTTTAATCATGTTTCCGTTTATTTTCAATCCATCAAGTGCAAAAAAGCCTCATTATTACCTGGTATGATAAGACTAGAAAATCCACTCCCATGCCCCACACCAAGTACGTCTTCATAGGGACAGAATTGTAGACTGTTAACTGATGATGTCAAGTTGTGAACCATGTATGGCTTAGACACTGTCTCTCGAACACAATCTCTATATACCTAGAGTAGAAAACAGCTTATGATTTGAGCCGTGTCATGAGAAAAACAGTTTTTTGCCTATGCAAAACCAAATGCCCAGATCAGCTGTTCAGTAACTGCACAGCTGATCAGCGCCTTTAAACAGCAGTCACACTGTAGCGTATAACCCAAAGGCGCACCGGGCGTATGAAAAATCTCAACACGCTGAAGACTTTGGGGGTATAAAAATTAATTTGTTCCTTTAGCAGTCACACATGAGCGCGCAACTGGGGCGTGTGCCGGACGTATAAAAAATCTCAAAGTTTTGGAGAACGGCTGTGATACGTCCCAGACACGCTAAGCACGTGCTACATGCGCGCATCGAACGTTCAACGCGCATTTCACACACGCTTGGGGCACGCTACTGAAGCAACATCTAATAAAATCGGAACGCGCATGGAACGTACACTGGCGTGCTTCAAACGCGCGCCAAACGCGTTCAGAGCGTATTCAACGCGCCTGTAGCGCGTGTTGAACTTATTAGGGACGTATAAGTCACACGCCCGGGACACGCCGAGCTTTTAGAAAATTTTCAAGCATGTTTAAAAAATTTTTTAGCCCAAACGCGCGCGAAACGCGCAGAGACTTTTAGCGACGTACAGCGACGCGCGCCGGACGTACACCAAGCGTACCCAACGCGCTTGTAGCGAGTTTTGAACGTATTTCCGACGTGCGTCTGGCGTGTGAGGAATTTTGCTATTTTTTCAACACGCCCGGCGCGCGTTTCACTTATACGCTGATGTGTGACTGCTCTTTTAATTTCGCTACACGGATAGTACAATTTTTCTTTCACATATATTCAAAATTTGAAGCTTCTAGATTTTCTGAGACTGTGCAGGCCGGTTTGTGTGGGACCTGATCGGAAACACCAAAGATCGCTTTTCTCACGTCATGGCCCATTTTATACTGGGACAGATTAATCTAATGCCAATCAAGTGCTGTGTATAGCCGAAAGTGTCTTGATCACACACTGTTTTGCAAAATTTCCTCTATCTTTGGAATGTGGTATTCCATTGAAGAGCAGGATTTCATTAGGTGGCTACTGAAGTAAGTATTGTCAAATCAACCAGTACAGGAGCAGCAATATTCAGATATCTGGGTGCAAACATTTATGTAATTTTGTATATTAAGAATTCCCATTTCGTTATTCACCTAAGTTAAATTGAAGATTTATTATTATCATTACATGGCTCAAATATACCTGTACAATATTCCCTACTCCAGCTGCAAGCAGGCCAGTCTGACTGAAAGCTAAGTGACCAGCACCTGCTCCAAGCCTGTATGACTGCAAAGTTTTGTATGTCCTCAGGTCCCAGATCTTCAGAGTTCTGTCTATACCTGACGTGGCCATATACCTAGAGATATAAGCATTCCATCACTTGAGCTGCAAAGCGAGGAAACAGGACTTTGGGGTTTACGACCCGGTCTGACACAAACCGGCCTGTACTCTCGCAGAAGCAGGCTAGAAACTAGAAATCTCAGTTTTAAGAAGAGAGATTGTACTAAGTAGTGAAAACAAAAGACAATGATCAACTGTGCAGTTATTGATCTGCGCCTTTGTTTTTTCGCATAGGCAAAAATCCTGTTTTCTCTTGATGCGGTTCATTTATCAAAAGACCAACTTAAGTGGTCAGGCATGACCAAGATCAATATTCATGGAAAGGAATGAGAGTAGTTATGTTAGTTTAATTTGATAATGAATGTGTGGTTCTTCTACATGCTACATGAATGTTGAAGTAACCATTCTCGTATCTATACTGTTGAATGATTTCTTGGCAAATCACCATATTCTGATGTGTTTTCTTTACCCATTTACTGACAGCAGAAAATGTTTAGGATCTAAGAAAGAAAGTAACAAAAGTTGACTACTTGCCTTGAAACTTAACATACTGCTGAAACAGCTACTCTGGTCCACTCCAGGAAAAGTGGTCCTGAATACTCAGAATGAGTTTTTTCATGAGAAAACCTTTGTCCTGGATTTCAAATCATATCCAACACAGGCGTACAGCTATGATTTGAAGCCTCTAGCCTTTTAAAGACAGCTAGAGGTTTCAAATTTGGATTATCTGTACTATGGAGTGAAGACACTTATCAGTGGGATTTTAATAGGTCCAGTTTTATCTATTGCCATTGATCTAACACCCGATCTGTGACACAACATTTTCACCAGTGGTTCTACTTACTGTCCAGTTTTATCTATGGCCATTGATCTAACACCTGATCTGTGACACAACATCTTCACCAGTGAGTTCTTTACTTTAGGGGACCACAGGGTTACTGTTCCTACAAAGCAAATGAGCCGCCGCATGAGAAAAAAAGTCTGCATATGCGAAAACAAAGATGCAGATCAGCTTCGCAGTGATCAGCACCTTTGTTTTCGCTCCATGGATAGCACAATTCCTCTACGTTCAAAATCCAAAATTTCCAGTCTCTAACAATCTTCTGCGACTGTACAGCCCGGTTTGTGTCAGACCTGGTCAGAACCTAAATTGTTGGTTTTCTCATGCACATGCTCAATTCATGTTTCTTCATGTTGTCAAGATGCTGCTGAATAAATTACCAGCAGATAATGGACTTCAAAAAGAATATTAATTGATTGAGGGTTAATGAAATATGACTTTATGTATTCAAAAACAATTTTTCTGCTGTCAGACTTTGGATGACATGCAAGATTCTAAAGCATAAATGAGATACAGCATGTAAAAACTAATGGATAATTTTGCCATTTTTTCTTCATAAAATAAACCTGAATAAATAGGAGGCCTCATTTATACAACAGTGAAACTGCCAACAGATTATGTGTATGTCTAGGCTTATTTGAGTGTTCAGTGAGATCATTTTGTAGTGCTGTTAGTTCGGAAATGTTCTCGAAATGTCTCGAGATTTTCACACATGAAAACTTTCGACTTCATAGTATAATTTTTCGCTCAGTCATTTCAAAGTGAGAAATTTTGTTGCAATACCTTGTGGATGTCCTAAGTGTATCACAGCATTACTAGGGTTATGACACATCACGTCTAGTCGACCCATTCCTGTGCCATAGCCCGCTATTTTCTCTCCCACTGACACATCAATATATGTCAGGTAGCCAACTGCATTCTGAACACAATATACAGGAGAAAACACAATAGCATTCGTTTCTGAAACTACTTGCAAGTATCTTCATTTATTATTGGGAAATAAATTCTTATTTTGATTATTCGGCATCAAAAGGACCAATACAGACTAATGTTATTTCAAAACAGCCAGAATAATGAAATTGGTAGATAAACTGAGCCGCGACCTGAGAAAACCGCTCTTCAGGGTTTCCGACTATGTCTGACACGAACCGGACAGTACAGTCACAGAAGCAGGCTAGAAACTTAAAATTTCAGATTTAAGAAGAAAAGGGATCGTACTATCCGTGAAGCGAAACAAAGATGCTGATCAGCTGTGCAGTGTTTTTGCATATGCAAAAATCCAGTTTTCTCATGATGTGGCTCAACTTAAAGAGGACATAAGCGAGGAGGTTATTTATAGACAACCAATCCAGTCAATCTTTCAAGCAAAATTTTCAAATGCAACTATAAAACATAATCATTCTTCCCACAGAAAATACATTAAGAAATAACCTACAGAAGCTAATAACACTACTGCTCAACCTAATCTACATTTGGTTCTTTGTGCTTTCAGCAGATTTTCTCTAGAAATGAGCTGCGTCATGAGGAAATGAAATTTCTGCCTATGCAAAAACAAAGACGCAGATCAGCTGTGCAGTACTCACGGATAGTACAATTCCTCATCTTCTATGCATATGAAATTTCAAGTGGCTTCTTCTGAGATTATACAGACTGGTTTGTGTCAGACCTGGAACCCTGAAGACCTGTTTTCTTGTGTCGCAGCTCAATCGTGTTTGACCTACTTACCGCAGCTGCCAGTAGGAAATGGTAAGGTAAGAACTCCAGTCTGAGAACCCTGTCTAGAACCTTGAGACAATGGAGTTCTATGCCCTGGTTGTCATAGATATAGGTCCACTGCTTCTGGGCAACAGCATACATAGTCTCCTGGTGCAGCCATCTGAAGCATTAGCAAATAAAAATGTACATGTATTTCTTTTTAAAGTCGTAAATTATTGTTTAGTTTAGTGGTAAGAGAGTCCGCTTCAGGAGCAGGAGATCATTGGCTGATCCTGCTTCATACCAAAGATGTTAAAAATAGTATCAATGGCTACCTTGATTGGAACTCAATATTATAAGGCAAGCACTGGCACATGCCTCTCATGTTGGTGACTAATGTTCATCTCGACTTAATGCAAGTAAACCACCCACATCAGGGTGGGGAGGACATGCGTGTTAGAGACTTTCTACTTTAAAACATATTTTAAACAAAAGTTTAAACATTGTATATTCTACTTCTTACTTTCCAGTTCTAGATGTGTGTTTCAAAATTCAATATTCCTGCCACAATTCTGAAAATGGCAGGCATTTCTGAGAGCTCAGAATGCAGATTTTTTCTGAAAGGTTCAAATTTGCAAAACATAGTTCTTTTCCATTACAATTCCAGAAATGAGGAAAATTGTGTGTACAGTCATACCTGACATCATGTAATGTTTCCATAGTATTTATTTCACAGAGAAGTTTCTTTGTCATCCAATCAATGGCAGCCACATGACCTTTAGCTCCTCCCAGCAGAAGGAACCGCCCATTTCTTGTGTAGTTCAGTCTGTATGGCCCAAAGTCATTCAACTTCAATTCAAAGAACTGTAACATACCAACAATAACATTTGAGCCTGTGCGTGAGAAAACCAACAATTTGGGGTTCCGACCAGGTCTGACACAAACCAGGGTGTGCAGCCAGAGAAGCAGGCTAGAAGCTTGAAATTATGTATTTAAGTAGAAGAGGAATTCAACTACCCATGTAGTGAAATCAAAGGCGCTGATCAGCTGTGCAGTTACTACACAGCTGATCTGCATCTTTGTTTTCGCCTAAGCATTTTGTTGGTTTTCTTGCACCGCGGCTCAATTTTAGTAGTACATTTGACATTGGCTGCAAACACTAAAAATTTCCTCAATACCTGACATACAACAATGGTTGATATTTCATTTATATCAGACCAATAAATGAGCCGCCTCGTGGGAAAACCAACAATGTGGTTTCCAACCTGGTTTGACACAAACCGACCTGTACAGTCACAGAAGCAGGCTAGAAGCTTGAAATTTCGGATTTATAAAGTAGAGGAATTGTACTATCCGTGTAGCGAAAACAAAGGCGCTGATCAGCTTCGCAGTTACTGCGAAGCTGATCTGCGCCTTTGTTTTCGCCTATGCAGATTGTTGGTTTTCCCATGAGGCAGCTCAAATGTCAGGCTTTCATGATTTAGATTTTTAAAAATTGCTCTTTAATTGGCTATTCCAAGATCATTTTCAATATATTCATGTCATGCTTGGCTAAAATTTAAGCATTAAAACTTCCAATCTTTTGTGAGCTTGCTCTAAAGCAACCTACCTTTTGAGCACTAGTAATATCCACTACATCTGCAATATCATGCTGTGTTATAGCACTGGTGTCCTCATTTTCATCTGGCTCTAGAAATCTGTGAATAAAAAAAAAAAAAACATTGAACTAGAAATTGGCTGCAAGCAAGGCTTTCAGTATACCCCCCGCAAAATTATCTAAGGCCAATAACTTAAAGGCCTTTAAGTGAAACATGCAGAAAATTTGTCAAAAATATCTTTTCAGCATTATAATCCTTCATGAAAATCCGCCGTATGTCTGACTCATGTCTGTAGGGTAATTAATAATATACTGAAAGCCCAGGGAGTAAAATTATTGTTGATTTCACTGTACACTGTTGATCATTATTTATCATGAGAAATGGTCAAAAATTGGCTGTAAATTTGTCAAAACTAGAAATTGGCTGCAAGCAAGGCTTTCAGTATACCCCCCGCAAAATTATCTGAAGCTGGCCAATAACTTCCTAAGTCAAACATGCAAAACATTTGTCAAAGATATCTTTTCAGCATTATAATCCTTCATGTACATCCCTAGTATGCCAGTCACATCTATAAGATATTAAAAGAATATATTGAAAGCTTGAGGTTGATTTCACTGTATGCACTATGATCATTGTTTATCATGAGAAATGGTAAAAATTGGCTAAAGTTAAATAAAAGCTGTAAGTTTGTCAAAAATTAAATTTTCAGCATGAAAATTATTCATGCACATCTCAAATATATCTGGAACAAATCTACAAAGAATCTTAAAGAAACATTGAAAGCCCTAGGAGGAGTTGATTTCACAAAGTATGCATTACCAACCATTATTGTATATAAGCAATGGTCAAGAAATGGCTATGTTGAAAAATGATGTAAATTTGTCAAATATCACTTTTTCAGTATTATAATTATTCATGCACATCTTCAATATGTGTGGAACATGTCTGCAAAGTATTGAAAAGAAATACTGAAAGCCCTAGGAGGAGTTGATTTCACAAACCATCATTGTATAAAAGCAATGGTCAAAAAATGGCTATGTTAAAAAATGCTGTAAATTTGTCAAAAAATAATTTTTCAGTATTATAATTCTTCATGCACATCTTCAATATGTGAGGAACATGTCTGAAAAGTATCAAAAAGAAATACTGAAAGCCCTTGGAGGAGTTGATTTCACAAAATGTGCACTACCAACCATTTTTGTATATAAGTAATGGTCAAAAAATGGCTATGTTGAAAAATGCTGTAAATTTGTCAAAAATTATTTTTTCAGCATTATAATTCTTCATGCACATCTTCATTACGTGTGGAACATATCTGCAAAGTATTGAAAAGAAATACTGAAAGCCCTAGGAGGAGTTGATTTCACAAAATATGCACTACCAACCATTATTGTTTAAGCAATGGTCAAAAAATGGCTATGTTAAAAAATGCTGTAAATTTGTCAAAAATTATTTTTTCAGCATTATAATTCTTCATGCACATCTTCAATATGTGTGGAACATGTCTGCAAAGTATTGAAAAGAAATACTGAAAGCCCTAGGAGGAGTTGATTTCACAAACTATGAACTACCAATCATTATTGTATATAAGCAATGGTCAAAAAATGGCTATGTTGAAAAATGCTGTAAATTTGTCAAAAATTATTTTTTCAGCATTATAATTCTTCATGCACATCTTCAATATGTGTGGAACATGTCTGCAAAGTATTGAAAAGAAATACTGAAAGCCCTAGGAGGAGTTGATTTCACAAACTATGCACTACCAACCATTATTGAATATGGCAATTATCGAAAATTGGCTAAGTTCAAAATGCCGTAAATTTGTCAAAATTCATTTTTTCAGCATACAATGTAATACTTCTTCATGCATATCTTCAATATCTCTGGCACATATCTGCAAAGTATCAAAAGAGAATATTGAAAGCTGTAGGAGGAGTTGATTTCACAAAGTATGCACTATTAGCACTATGGCAAACATTCTATGTATAGGTTTAAAAAGTCCCATAACTCTTGCAAAACTGACCCTTTGGCCCCTAAATTCATATCACACATGTGTTGTCTAATGGTGCAGGTGTGTTGAAAATTTGAAGAACATCGGGCAAAAACTACTTAAGTTATTCAGCAAAGATGTCAAAATGTTGACGGAATGACGGAATCACGGAATTACGGACAGACTGAAAACAGTATACCCCCCTAAAACTTCGTTTTGCGGGGGGTATAAATATATTATTCAGCATAAGAATTCTTCATGCACATCTGAAATATATCTGGAACAAGTGTGCAAAGAATTCAAATAAAACAATGAAAGCACTAGGAGGACTTGATCTCATTAAGTATGCACTACCAGCCGTATTGTATATTAGCAATGGTTGAAAAATGTCTAAGTTGAAAAATGCTGTAAATTTGTCAAAAATTATTTTTTCACCAATAAAATTCTTTATGCACATCTTCAATATGTCTGTAACATGTCTGCAAAGTATTGAAAAGAATTACTGAAAGCCCCAGGAGGAGTTGGATTTCACAAAGTATGTACTATCAACCATAATTGAGTATAAGCAGAAATGGTCAAAATTGGCTAAGTTTAAAAAGCTGTAAATTTGTCAAAACTAAAATTTTCAGCATAAAAATTCTTCATGCACATCTTCAATATATCTGGAACAAATCTGCAAAGAATTAAAAAGAAACAATGAAAGCCCTAGGAGGAGTTGATTTCACAAAGTATGCACTACCAACCATTATTGTATGTAAGCAATAGTCGAAAAATGGCTAAGTTAAAAAATGCTGTAAATTTGTCAAAAATTATTTTTTCAGCATTATAATTCTTCATGCACATCTTCAATATGTCTGTAACATGTCTGCAAAGTACTGAAAAGAAATACTGAAAGCCCTAGGAGGAGTTGATTTCACAAAGTATGTATGTAAGCAATAGTCGAAAAATGGCAAAGTTAAAAAATGCTGTAAATTTGTCAAAAATTATTTTTTCAGCATTATAATTCTTCATGCACATCTTCAATATGTCTGTAACATGTCTGCAAAGTACTGAAAATAAACACTGAAAGCCCTAGGAGGAGTTGATTTCACAAAGTATGCACTACCAACCATTATTGAATATAAGCAATTATAGAAAATTTGCTAAGTTAAAAATGCTTTAAATTTGTCAAAAATGATTTTTTTCAGCATGACAATTGTTCATGCACATCTGCAATATATCTGAAACATTTCAGCAAAATATTAAAAGGAAACATTGAAAGCTGTAAGAGGAGTTGATTTCACAAAGTATGTACTTTCAGTACTATGGCAAACATGTTTTAGGAAGACTTAAAAAGTCCCATAACTCTTGCAATACTGACCCTTTGGCCCCTAAATTCATACCACACATGTATTGTCTAATGGTGCAAGTGTGGTGAAAATTTGAAACAAATCAGGCAAAAGCTACTCAAGTTATTCAGCAAAGATGTCCAAATGTTGACGGAATGACGGAATCACGGAGTCACGGAATCACGGAATGACGGACAGGCTGAAAACAATATACCCCCTAAAACTTCGTTTTGCGGGGGGTATAACAAAGCATCAACTTATGACAAATCAAAAGAAAGGTCAAACTATCCAGTGCTTGCACTAGTGGACGTTTTGGACGTTTTTACGTCCTGAAATGACTCTCGTACGTCGAAAAATGACACAGCAGACGTCAGCTGACTTCCACAAAAATCCTCCTACGCCCTACAGCAAGGCACGCAACGTATTGTCAGAGATGAAAATTTACCTATTTTAGTGTATTGAAAACCATCTATAAACTGTTTATTCAGGGATTAGTGACAGCGAGATCATGCCTCCAGGGTGTAAAGGTGTCTCATTTTAAGTGTTGAGCAGAGTTATTTGTGTCAAAACAATTAACAGATGCTATCGCAGGACAGCTTAACTCGTCTGACTTGTGCTATGCCACTGAAACTATTAAAATCAAACATCAAAGTCCATGACTTTGGCCTCAAGGTCACTCAGGTGGGTCATGATGGTAAAGAATAAAACTTCAGACCAATATCTAATAGGATTAAGAGTATACACTAGATTCATCCACAAGTTTACCAGCTTTAAAATTCTAAATACATGTACCTTAACATGAAATTTCGAAGTCTGTGACCTTGACCTCAAGGTCACCCAGGTGGGTCAAGATGGCACAGCATAAAACATTAGAACAATATCTAATAGGAGACATGTATCAACTAGATCCATCCACATGGTAAAATGGATACAAAGTTTTAACCAAAATCTTTAACATAAAATTTCGTGACATTGATCTCAAGATCTTCCTGGTGGGTCATGATGATACAGCATGAAACATCAAACTATAGGCATACTATCAACTAACTTGAGCCATCGACAGGTTAAAAAGATAAAGACTTAAAAAATTTACCCAAGTCTATAGATTTAGGGTACATGGTCTTACAAGTCCCCACAATCATTTTTTTTTTTTTTTTTTTTTTTTTTTTGAAGCAAAAATAAGGAAAATGTATAACCCTGACCTGTACAACCCAGTTCTACCATATGAGCCGCCTCATGAGAAAACCAACAATCTGCATATGCGAAAACAAAGACGCAGATCAGCTTCGCGGTTACTAACCGCGAAGCTGATCAGCGCCTTTGTTTTCGCTACACGGATAGTACAATCCCTCTACTTCCTAAATACGATATTTCATGCTTCTAGCTGTCTTCTGTTACTGTGCAGTCCGGTTTGTGTCGGACCTGGTTGGAAACCACATTGTTGGTTTTCCCACGAGGCGGCTCAATTATAAAAGTGGGATGTGTACAAGGACAAGTTATCCTGATGACCTACCCTGGTTCTTCCTGCATAAGAAGTTCTGTTCTGGCTGCCTGTTTGGCTACAAACTTTATCTTCTCTTCTTTCTTCCGTAATACTTTGGATCCATAATCAGAGCGGGTCTGGGGCTGTACAGAGAAATGCTTGCTTTATTATCACTGGTTTGGGCAATGATAATTATAATGATCAAGGATAACATTCTTTAGCCGACAGAATAACTTATACCAGCAGAATGATTAACAAACATAGTCAATGTCATTTTGTTTATATTAAGTCATGGTGTGTTTATACAACATGTTCTTACTCTCTCTTTTGATTGCTGATACATTTTTCTGCTCTTTTTAGTTTTATTCATAAACAGTAATCTCTAAAACAAGTTAAGGGTATTAGGTAACAAAATTTAAAGGAATAAAATGTAATGTACTACATATAGCGAATGGAAAATTCAATACTTTTGATTAACATTGAACATTTTACAGTATTTTACTTACATTTTTTATGCGGTCTCCTCTCTCGTATTTCTTGATGTCCTTTGCTGGAATTGGCTTCGAACCAGGAAATGGATCTCTGTCCTAAGATTGACAAAGCAATGGATACACAGTTAATAAACATTCAATAAAATGAGCTGCCTAATGAGAAAACCAACAATCTCCATATGCAAGAACAAAGGCGCAGATCAGCTTGGCGGTAATCGCAAACCTCTTCCTCTTCTTCTTAAATACGAATTCCAAGCTTCTAGCCTGCTTCTGTGCTTGTACACCCTGGTTTATGATGGACCTGTTAAAACACCACATTTATTGACGTGGCTCATTTCTTATGAATACCAATCCATTCGGTTTCCTTAAAACAAAATATCCTTCAACTCATTTAAGCCTGGCGTCCCTTTTATGGGACATAGGCAAAGGCAAACAGAACAGCCCCAGATGTGACGCCGCAGAACGCGGCGTCCCATCTGGGGCTATTCTGTTTGCTTAGAGAATTTTCATCAAAAAATTAAATAAAATTTAAAAAACACTCCTGGCGCCCCTGAAAATGAACGTGGACTCACCTAAATGATACTGATGGGAGAATCCTTTCGTCAAATATGGGTAAATAACGATTAATGTAAACATTAATTCATAATGTACTCACATTTTCTCTGAAATGTTCAAGTAGCCTCTCTTTTTCTTTCTCACTTTTAGTCCTCTGGTGTTTGGATTTTTTCTTCTTCTCTCCTTCTATGTTTTCTCCTCCTTCTGCTTTCATTTGTTTCCTTAACTGTCTTCGTTTCCTATACTCCTGTATTTGTTCGGCACTTAATTTCTTCCTCTCCCCTTTCTTGCCATACTTTCTCTCTTTCCATGCCTTCTTTTTCTTTGCCTTTTCTATATCTTCAATGTTAATTCTGTATTCTTTCACTTCTAAATTGTCTTCTTTATTTTCAAAATATCTTTTTGGTGGCTTTTTCTTTTTATCCACTGAAGGCTGAAATAAATAAAGTCTGCTGTTGCCACTGCAGTAAATCTAAAGTAGTAATTGCCATTGGCTAATTGTGTCATGTGACTGACAGCCTCACTATCACATCATGAAAACAATTTAACATGTCCGTATAATGAGTACCCCCTTGAACCCCACTTTTATTTAGCGAAACTGGGGTATGCAGGGGTATACCTATTTAAGTATTAGGCTATTTTTCTTATTTTTTGCTCCAAAACATGGATTGTGGGTACTCGTTAGAACTGCCGGTTCTAACTGTGTACCCACAATCTATGTTTTGAGCAAAAATAAGAAAAAAGAAATCAAAAATTTTCTGATGAAATCTTCATTTTTTGCTACTGAAAAAATTCTATATCTTGCATGGGTAAATTTTCGTAATAAGGCCAAAATAAAATATATATGTGGTTCCGGTTCCCCTACCTACCCCGATTTTTTGCCCCCGACCCTAAACATTTTATTGGCTTTCTGAGGAAAAATGCTGAAAAAGTGTCTATTTTATAAGGTTTTGGTATATCTTCTTGGTAAAATGTTTCAATAAAATAAAATAATTTTCCTACCTACATGTACCTACCCTATTTTTCAAAACCATGTAATAGGAACCACATATATATTTTGTTTTGGCCTAAAGCTGACAGACTCATCAGGGTAGACTTTAATTGGTAAGCCTGGTTACCGGTATTCTGGCCTCTTTTCTATTCAATACTGAATTGATAACTGTCTGAGCATCATTTCCGATTTTAGAGAGTGTTTTTTAGGTTTATGGGTTGTTTCCAGAGAACTGTGTTGTACACATCTTGACATACAGGTATCAAGTTTGTCCATATTTTATACCACTCTTTCAAAAGGGTACCGGGCTGTTTTGCCCCCGAATCATTTTGCCACTATTTTTCCACCATGACCAAAGGAGTAAACTAGCATTTTTAAATGTAACTTACTGGGATGTCTTTGACTGAATACAATAAGTCATTAAGGGTTAAAACCTGCACATGATCCTTGCGAGGGGTGTTGCAGTATATAAAGAAAGACAACACATCCTTCTGACGCAGCATGTGTATCATACCAATGATTATAAATCACAATTTGATGCATGAGCAGAGAACTCAATTTTCAATACATCATGATTAATCGTTTAAGCTTCACTTATAAGGATGAAGAGACCTGGATTCTTTCAAAAGCACTCACCATATCTACCTTAATTATATCAATACTGGAAAACCAGGTGACTTAAACCCCTTCAGATCTAATATTGACCAATCGCAAACTGCAGAGATTTAACAGGTTACCTAGTTTTCCAATACTGATTAATGGACAACTGAGAACCAACAAAATAATGTGGATTTGGTCTGCCGATTTGGCAATTATACCTATTAAATAACAGAAACCAATGTTTGCTTTTTGGTGGTCAGGTCTTTTTCTTCTTCTCTTTGATGGCTTTGCATATGATTAGCTGACATTATAACAACAATATATTTTCATGGTCTTTATGAGAATATTTTCATATTATCATTATAATGTTCAACACAGCTGGTCAGAGAAAGGTATTTTGCGGCCCCAGTGGCCGAGCGGTTAAGAGCACTGTTTCTCAATCACTTGATCATTTCACCACTGTGTCTGGTGCGGGTTCGAGCCCCGCACTGGCCACATGTGAGACAAGCCAAGTTCTGCTTGCGGGTGTGCCAGGTGGTTTTTCTCGGGGTTCTCCCGTTTTTGCCCACCTACTGATTGGCCCATCTCATATGAGCTGAAATAATCTTGAAAGGGATGTAAAACTGAATTTATTACAGAAAAAGTAGTCACGAAATCTAATGACATTAGATTTATCTGCTTGACAAACGTGCGAATGTTAGAAATATTTTTTTAAGTTTAAGAGGATTATAATGTTCTATCATACTTTACCTTTCTTTGGACATTTTCCTCGCTCAACTCCATATCTAACCTTTCATACTGTCACGTTAACTTTTTTACACACTTTTTTCCCTCATGGATCTATTCATATGGACATCGTTCCGTCCGTCCCGAGACATCTCGACCCATTAAACTCGACCAAGCATCCACTTTGTGTACAATAAATGTCAAGTATATCGTCAAGAACTTTATATCGAAGGCTTCATCAAATAGTCTATGAACATTGGCAGATATGATTTTTGACAGCTATGCATGCTTCCACTGCTTAGAAAGTAGTAAATCTTCATCTAATTTCTATTGCCTCTCTATATGAATTGCAAAGTAAAGATTTCGTCTCTCATCGTGTGCAATACCTTTTCTTTTTTCTATAGAATTCGCCATTTTTATCTGTCTGCTGGTTACCAGCTTACAAATAATCGCCGGAAACCCCTGCAAAAATCATTAGATCTAGTCCATTTTTTACATGTAGCAGCTGGAAACCAGTATATAATGCAATAAAAAAATGGTGAATGGAATTCTATCCACAAATTCAATCCTTCCTTGGTATCCTTCAAGAGGGAGCTGTCCAATGCTATTCTTCTAATCAATGGGAATTCATCTCGCAGCCATGAACATAAACCCAGATTAGGAGTGATGAGCTGTGTCGTCGGATCTGGCACCCACTAGCAGGTACCTCCAGGGTTGATGGATTGGTCTCACTCTGATGGACTACAAATGGTGCCGTGACCAGGATGTCTACCATTCGAGCCAAAAGGCTGTGTCTATGGAGTCAAAAAGAGACTTGGAATTCCTAAAACAGTTGAAACAAATGTTTCCTTGTAGCATGGAGGAATTAAGATTGCTGGCTTTTAGACACGTATCAAGACTCCAAATGTGTGGGAACTGTCGTTAAAGCATCTCCACATATTACAACTACATTGTACATGTAAGTTCGGGAATGTGCGAATGGCATGGATAAACTCATTGCTGCTGTCCCATGCTATGGCGTGGATGTTTAGAGCATCTCTAGATATCCTCATTTCATTGTTTCCTTTATAACGGAGAGTTTGAATCTGCTTCAAATTCCTTGGCATTTCTTCTTCGTGGATTTCATTTTTATAAACAGCATTTGGATCTTCAGACTTTGTTTGTTTCAACCATCTATCTAAGTAACTGGGTTTGGTTTTGACGAATGGCCTGGCGGTGTTCTTTGCATTTCCATGAGCAAGCGATTTTGAAACTTCGTCAATTCCAATATACTGTATCAGAAATGGGCCGTTATCCTGTCCGGGTTCATGAAAAACAAACTTCACAAACTCTTTGGATGCTCCATTTTCAGTGGCGATATAAAAATACTTCTTCTTTATCTTTGGATTCTTTCTTGGCAACGCCACAGTTCCCTGATTTATCCAGCGATGGCCATCGGCACGCCAGTCTTGCGCCTTCGCCCCTTCTTCTTTGAATTTATACAGCTCTCCTCCTTTAGGGCTCCATCTTAGGGCCCCTTCTTTTTAATGTCTTTTTAAATGACATTTTCTTTTTTGTGAACCAAGCGGTAATATACAACCACGCAGACGACAACACATTATCTTTTATACATGCTAATATAGAAGTGTTGAAAAAGGTTTTAGAGCAAGAAAGTTGTATATTGATTGATTGGTTTTTCAAAAATTTCATGCAAGCAAACCCTTCTAAATTCCAGGCAATTTGTTTAGGAAAGAACGCACATGACAATATCACCTCATTTAACATTGATTCTGTTGAAATCAAATGTGATGACAATGTTACCCTTTTAGGTGTGAATATTGATTTTATGCAGCGTTTTGATGACCATGTATCTGAAATTTGTAAGAAAGCTTCTAAACAATTTGCTGTTTTAAAGCGTCTTAACCGTTTTTTAACCAAGCAGGACAAGATGACTATTTACAACTCTTTTATTCCATCCAATTTTAATTATTGTCCGTTAGCATGGCATTTTTGTAGTGCGTCTAGCACTAACAAGATTGAAAAAAATCCAAGAGCGGGCTTTACGATTCATCAACAATGATTTCACGTCACCTTTGCAAGATCTCTTAGCCTCAACCAATACTCCCCCCCCCCCCTACATGTTAGGAGGATGAAGCAAATGACTTCTGAGATCTACAAAGTAGTACATGACATTGCCCCTGATTATGTGAAAGATTTAATTAACATCAAAACATCTCATTATAATTTCAGGAATGAAAATCAAGCAAGGCTACCAGCGGTGAAAAGTACAATGTATGGGCTAAGGTCATTTCGCTATGAAGCCGCTCGAATCTGGAACTGTCTCCCGAACGATCTGAGACTGGCCGATAAGCTGGAAACCGACGTCATCCGAATCTTGAGCTTCGGGTATGGAGAACAACAGGCGAACCAGTTTAACTGGCCGAGTCCTTCTCTCAGTTCAAGAGATTGCTCCATGCTTGGGATGGTTATATTTGCGGATGCCCTTCTTGTTCTGTTTAGACTTTGTTGTTTTTTATTGTTTGCAGTTTCGTTACCTCCCTTACACTTCCTTTGTTTCTTTTTTTTTTTTTTGTTTTTTTTTTTCTTTCTTCCAATTACTCCTTTTCGTTTCGTGCAAAGGCTGTGATCCAAGGGGCGCCTCAATGTAAACTTCTCGTGCCCTACCTACACATCCCATCGTTCTTATAGATGACGACTTTGATCTTTATAGCCAGGCTGGCTCGTCAATGTCACCACCTTTTGTCTTTTAATATGCCCTACCTACATATCCCAGACATGGGTGGTGACTCTGATATTTATAGCCAGGCTGGTTCATCATTTTTCTGAATAGTTTACTGGTGACACGCCAAATGACATTATTTCACCAGGGGGTTCGGATGGGGGAAAAATTAGTCCCTTGAACGCACGAGTGAAGCGAACTTGGACACACAGTCAACAGACATTTCAGCAGAGGAGATAAGTGAGTCAGGGAGGTCATTCCAGTCCCTGATAGTCTGTGGAAAGAAACTACTTTTGTACGCTTCTTTGCTAGCTGAAGGTATCTGAAAAGCCAAAGAGTGTTGATTTCTACAGCGCCTATTCTTTGGGATAAGGTCATCTGTGGGTATTCTGGCTTTACCCTTTAGACCTTTGTATAGCAATATAAGTCTACTATCCTTCCTCCTTTTCTTAAGAGATTCCCATTTCAGTTGACCTAAAATGCCAGTCATGCTCCCAGATTCAAAAACATAATTTCCCGTCACAAACCTTGCCGCACGATTTTGGACCTTTTCCAGTTCTTCCTGGAGGCCATGAGTGTGAGGGTCCCAAACTGAGCTTCCATATTCCAAGACCGGTCGCACCAGTCCTTTATAAGCTGCTTCTTTCACATCTGGGGGACAAGAATACAAATTTCTTCTCAAGAATCCGAGAGTTCTGTTAGCCTTTGAATAAACATTGAAAATATGAGTATTCCATTTCAAATCATTTGTGATAGTTACACCCAGGTATTTTATGCTTTCAACGTTTTCCAGTACAGTGCCCTCAAGGGTGTAGTTAGCCTGTATCTTACTAGACCGTTTATTTGTCAGCTGCATCATGTTGCATTTGACGGGTTGAAGTCTCATTCCCCATTTCCTAGCCCAACTGCCTAAACGATCAATGTCTCTCTGAAGTTTCAATGTATCCTCTTCATTCTTGATTTCACGATAACAAACCCAATCATCAGCAAAGAGTCTTATTTCAGACTCAATGTCTGCTGAGATGTCATTTATATACAAGGAAAACAGCAAGGGGCCGAGAACGGTGCCCTGAGGGACACCCGACACAACTGGAGCCCAATCCGATTTAATACCATTAACCACTACCCTTTGTTGTCTGAAACAAAGGAAAGCATTTATCCAATTCAGTGTTGTTCCACCTATTCCATAGCTAAACAATTTGCTTTTAAGGAGTTTATGGGGAGGAGTATCGAAAGCCTTTTCAAAATCGAGTATAAAAGTGTCGACCTGGCCTTTTTTGTCTAAGATTTTTGCCCAGTCATTTATCACTGTAGTCAACTGAGTTTCACAGCTATGCCATTTCCTAAATGCGTGTTGCCTGTCCGACAAGAGTTCATGTTCATCAAGATGGGCCATGATATTTGAGCATACTATATGTTCAAGAAGCTTACAAGGAATGCATGTCAAAGAAACAGGGCGGTAATTGTGGGCAAGTGATCTGTCGCCCTTCTTAAACAGGGGGCAAATATTAGCAAGAGACCATTCTTTAGGAATTTCACCTGTATCAATTGACTGCTGGAAGAGATGGGCGAATACCGGACCTAATTCCATAGCCAGTTCCTTTAGGACTCTGGGATGAAGCTCATCAGGCCCTAAGGCTTTAGACGGGTTTAGACCTTTGAGAAGTTTGGTCACCCCTTCCTTTGTGACCACAATATCATGCATGAATGGGGCAGATCTATCTAGAAGAGGGACCTGTTTGTATTCACTTTTAGTGAAAACATCCGAGAACTGACCATTAAATTCTTCCGCCTTCTCAAATTCGGATTGTGGCCACCTTTGTCTCAAATTGTATGATTGTGTGTTTTAATTTCTTCTCTTTTTATATCTAACTTGTGAATAACTTAAGTCTTACTTTCACTGCATTTCAAAATTTCATCTTAGGCAACATAAAAGTAGCAATTCGTGCATTTTACTGATGCTGCTGTCTTTCCCAGGCTCGTGTTGACTGCCCGTACAGCAGGGAAAGGCATCAGCATCGTAACTGATGTCATGTCCAGAGTTTCTTTTCAATTATTTTAAAAAGCCATATTTTATGTACAAAATTTGCATGCTGTGATATACCTCATATTCTGTATTTTTTCTCTTAATTTGTTCATTGTACGTATTGTATTTTCATTGCATGCTGTGATATTTTTTGCATGTTGTTTTACTCTTGTTAGTCGAAATAAAAGCCCTACTGGGCTTATATCTATCTTTCATACTGCAGCACCCTCTCACGAGTATTATGTGCAGTCTTATGTTACATGTTTGTGAATATTCGATAAAAAATAAAATTTTTATGTCTATGTCTATGGACATAATAACCGTCACGGGTTTTAGTAGATCTGCCCTCGGCTCGAGTATGATTTTCCTAAAATGAAAAACAGTACAGGTGATGACAACCGGGTGGACCTGCAAGAGATGAAGAAACAAAAGTATAATGGACAAATTTTAGTGACCATCTCCAGCCCGGGATTGCTGGTGGATCCTTTTTATGTTTTAACTTTCTTTTACATGATTCACCCCATTCACCCATGTACAGCATTTACAGTGTCTCTTGTAAAAAGATAATTATCTTACCCAGGTGCCCAATTTTTGAAGTACTGGGGCAACTCATGACTCCCAGTATATAAATTATACTGTTTACATTGGTGATAAGACCACTGGTGACTTTAAGGCTCCTGTTAATCTCATTTGTACAAATGCATGCGTTTTGTTTGCCTCTGTCCAGCTTCTTGTAAGAGTGGAGCGGACTGGCGCAGAGGTAGAGTGTCGGACTCTGGTATCAGAGGTCCCGTGTTCGATCATCAGCCTTTCGTTGTGGTCTTGAGCAAGTCACAATTCTACAGCTCCTGAGTTAATGATCAGTAATTGATCGACTCAGTACACAGTAAAATAAAATAAAAAGACCCATCGCAAATGTTTTCCCAGTGTATTTCTTAATCCATTTTTAAGCCACCTACTCCACAATTCTGGCTGGTTTTATATATTTTCTCCAAAGCAGGGATTAAAATGACACACAATTAAACTAAAAGGGACCGACATTACTCATGACAGAAAACTTTTTGTTGAGAGTATGATCCTCCTCTG
Organism: Rugalucina vietnamica; assembly: GCA_964017185.1. Classification (NCBI taxonomy): domain Eukaryota; kingdom Metazoa; phylum Mollusca; class Bivalvia; order Lucinida; family Lucinidae; genus Rugalucina; species Rugalucina vietnamica. The sequence goes on from OZ024870.1 coordinate 37,420,212, forward strand.
GCAGGAGCACCGTCCCATACTCGGGCCGAAACGACCGTATAAATCTTACGCACGACAGTCATGCAAATAGATCTTCTACTTTCGGTTTTGCCATAATGATAAACTTGTGTTCGAACAATGCAGCACAAAACTAAAACAGCCCTAGCCACAGACCAAGCGTTCAGACAAATATATAGGTCAATATGTATATTTTGCTCCTATTTTCATGAGTTTGATAATTATCAACATTTATGCTTAAAATCGTTGATGTCATTAGTTTTCGCGATTATCTCCACTGCAATTTAATAAGGTAGTGACACTGGCATCTGACATTCACTAAATGCACTCTATATTAGTAGTTTTAGCATGTTTAAGCTTTTAAAAAAGATTGTATATACGTCTAATGGTGAAGCTCTGTATTTTGACATAAATTAGTCTCTGATGTTTTCTTGTCCTAAACCTTGGATTAATATTTTTCGATGGATTAGAATCTCCAGTACATTTGTCTATAATTTTTGCTTACTTGTGGTCCAGTCAAAATCCAGGTAATGTGGTCAGAAAAAATCAATTAGTGGAAATTAGCCCTGAAAATACTTGCAACGTTCTGTTTGAAATTCAGAAATTAAGATTTCTATTTATAGGTTAACCCTGAAAATTAGTGCAGAATGTGCACGGTTCGTAGAATTACCAAAACACACCAAAACACCGGAACACACTGGTAATTACCAAAACACACTTATTTTATTGGTAATTGGAAATGTGTAATGGGACAGGTGTCACTATAGCAAACGGGAAGAGTTATGAGGTGTTAACATTATATAAGGCTTCTTTCATAGTGTCATAACTTGATGATAAGCTGTTAATTTTTAACATTATAAGGCTTCTTTCATGAAGAGGTGGGATGGGGTGAATGGTTGGAAGTGCATGTGTAATTGTTTTGGACATTATAAGGCTTCTTTTATAATGTATAGTGGTCCTGAAAAGGACCGTTTGTGAGACATTTAATCTCGGGAACTGCAGAATGTGAGTCTTATTCTAAAGAAGTATTTTCGAAGGCCACATTTTTTGCTGTCTTGTGTTGGTTCTGATAAATGGACCTTGTCGCTGTGGTAGTCTCTAGGATATCGTATGTCATGGAATTTGATGACACGCGTGCCGTATTCCTTGAACAGGTTATAGCTTTTTTGTCGCTGTCAAACTTTGCTTTGGTCAGACCGCGGGGTTTACTTTTTGAAAAATCGCCTCGTGGTAGAATTTCTGAAATATACACTCGGCGCACGTCAGTTTCTTCTAGCTTTTCTACCAGGTCACGGACGTTGTTGAAGATGACTTCTGGATCGGAGATGGGACTGATGTCGTTGCCGCCGATGGAGAGGAAGACGTAGTCGGATTTTGCGGCGGCTTGTTTCATTTGTGTTTTCATAGTATCGTCGAGTTCGTCGCAGCGCAGCCCCCCTTGTCGAAGAAATCTCGTAGGTCCCGGAAGATGAAGGTCGCCGTCGCAGAAGTTCTGTAGCCTCTTGACGTAGGAGTCGCCCATCAAACAGAATCTAGCCATGCTGATCGTGGTTATGTTAAAGTTTGAAAAACAATGGCTTAAATAATACCCAGTTGACACCTATTGAGTCGAGTAGATGTACTCAAGACTTTTAATTGGTGTAATTATCCGTCAACGAAGGAGTAATTAATTGTCCCAATCAGACTCGAACTTAGTTTAATTAGTTTAGGACGAAGTTCTATACATCAAAGAAACCTTAATTGAATAAAATTGATTCAGTAACGATTTTTTAAAATTGTTGTTGAAAATGACACGACTTATGGAATTGTCAAAAAATCAACGTTATAGTATTTTACGAATTATTAAAGTTACAATAAATTTATTTCCGCAACGTTATCAATCCCGGCGTATATGTATGAAAGCACATGCTTTTCGCCAATAAAGCTTTCACACGCCAGTCTTACTTTATGGCCGCTGTGTATTAGTTGTCAACATTTTTGCTACTGTAATCTAATAGATAAGCACGTGCCAATACAATAAACAGATGAATTACCTTGATATACGAACTGACACGTATGTGGACCTGACGATTGACATAATAATTTGATTAAATGTAGTTAATATTACAGTACCTTTTAACCTATCATCAACTTTTTTCAAATCTATTAAATATGGGTCCTCAAAATCACTTGTAAAAGTTCAATATATATCTGAAACTAGTCCTGCGTTGTACATAATTGCAAGCATTTACATAAAGAGAAAATACTGATTTCAATGAATCACAAGAACATTAGGCCTATAACCTGCGCTCATTCTCGGATCCGAGGCTTAAGATGATGCACGTCGAGAATTTCTATATTTTCCGCATTATTTTTCATTTATCTAATATTTTAACTCTTTTTTTTTTTTTTTTTTTTCATTTTTTTTTTTGACGTGGATTTTTTTAAATGGTATTATATTTTTTATGTATTTATTTATTAGCTAAACGATGCATGTTGTCTCGTCTGCACAAAACCAACTATCGAAGACATCAAAGACGAAAGTATGACCATTCAAGATTAATCAAAATAAAAAAAAGATGTCAAACAATCCAATTAATGAAGAAGACATGTATTTAATTTGGTAACAGATTAAAGATTAATGATTGTATTAATTATAATTAAGGCCACTGTCAATTTTAAGAATTCTTCTAAAGTTGCCGACCGCTGAACCGTCAAAGATGTTGTTTGTCGCATGTTTTCGTAAGCAAGCAGTCTGGTTTTGCATATATATGCATGTTTTAGAAACCATCACACTAAAGGTCTTTTTGCATTAACTAAGACCGTGTCACCATGGCAGAGTTCCCTTGTGTTCTACATAATTTGATTTTTGAATATACATTGTTTTTTATATACACCCTATTGTCAGAGAGAGCGGAGAGAGAGAGAGAGAGAGAGAGAGAGAGTTCTAATTCACTGATTAAATGAATATAATAAAATAAATCTTTAAATCGTTTGTTCGTTTCTCTTCTCACCAGCTTCTTCTATCGTGCACATGGTTCCGCAACTGGAGGCACCCAACTCTAGCTACTCTGCAAATTAACTGGAAACGCATATTGAATGATCGGATTGTACTATATATATATGCGCTTTTCTGACCAAGGATATTATACCAAATATAAATTCTATTTAGCGCCAGTGTAATTGTAAATACATTAAAAAACATGGGGATGCTAATTAGGCTGCACAGGTTTCATTGTTGTAAGCGCCAATCTGATCAGGTAAGCCAATTACCACGGTACATTAATAATGTCAACAATTTGATGATAGGGTGTGAAAATCAATAACAATTAATTCTATGCAAGGCAGACCAAAACACACCAAATAAATAATATTTATCACGCTTACAACTGACATCCATCAAAAGAGAATATAACTTTTTATCATCTGAGTCTCATAAATATACTACAGTACTAGATAATACAAAATATAAGTAATAGATAATACAAAATATAAGTGTGTTTTGGTAATTACCAGTGTGTTCCGGTGTTTTGGTGTGTTTTGGTAATTCTACGTACCCGAATGTGCACACTTTAATTAGTTTTCCAACAGTGTAAATTTTAATGACATACTAAATTAACTATAAGAGAAGTATTGCGCACCAAAATTGTACTGTTGGATGGTACTTTTTTCCATTTTTTACTGTATTTCATATCATTATTAAGAGGGTTAAACTTTATCAAATTAAAATAATTTTATGATAATGTTATTCTACAGTCTTTTCTCTTTTATAATATCTAAAAATTATTGTACTTGAATGTACCATTAATTTGCTTTATTATGCAACAATTAAGCATGTTTTCAAAAAAATTTACTGTGTTATTGAATAGGCAAGTCAGTTAGGGATTATTGGTTTAATGGTTTACCTGGAAGACAATGCTTTATGTAAAAAAAATCAAGTTTCATATGCCAGCCTAAACAGAATTTCTCTTACATGCCACTTCGCAGTTTAGTAAAACAAATGTCCTTGTACAAAATACAGAAAGAACAAATCCTGTTACTTTTAATCAATTTTACATATGTTTGTCAACATAAAAGCCTTTTAACATATTTGACGCTAAATAAAGTGTCTATGTCTATCCTGTACTCTCCAATCTCCTAAGAACATAGCACTATTTTCCGAAATTAACAGTCCAACATCGAAGCCACCACCATGACAAAGATCCGACACATGCCAATGTATATGGTTCGTTTAACTTGGTTCATGGTTTTGTCTCGGCCCAAAATCCATTCTCAATCCAATTTCCAACGCACCTGGCTTTAACCATCAGTAAGTTTCATTCTTCCACCAGGCAAAGATACAACTACATTTCTTTATGATAAATTATGATTTAAAGAACAGATACTGTCATAAAGACATGTAGTTGTATCTTTGCCTGGTGGAAGAAGTTACCAGCTTTTCTAATAGACAGACAATATAGACTGTCACAATGATATTTAAGTTAAGTTTCTTTATTCAGTGTATTGATGTAATATAGCAAAAGGGTATTATATGAGCCGCGACGCGAGAAAACCGGTCTTCGGGATTTCCGACCAGGTCCGACACAAACCGGGCTGTACAAGCTCAGAAGCAGGCTAGAAGCTTGAAATTTCGGATTTAAGAAGAAGAGGAAATATACTATCCGTGTAGCGAAAACAAAGGCGCTGATCAGCTTCGCGGTTACCGCGAAGCTGATCTGCGCCTTTGTTTTCGCCTAGGCAAAAATCCGGTTTTCTCACGATGCGGCTCATATATTTGTAGGCATTGAACAGTTATGGCAGAATTGCCAGAACCTTCCTTAACTTTTAACCTAGTGGAAACTGGATGTCATGGAAAATTTGAAGTTGTTCCAGTCCATGAAGCGACTCAAGGGAAAGTTCAGCTTCCAGCTAAAACGGTAACTTATATTCTAACATGACGTTATCGTCTTGCCCATGGAACCTAATGGAAATGTCACCATTTGCAAATTAACAATAATTCACTATAAACAAAATTTCTCCCGTAAAGTGGCGTTTTTGTGACGTCACACATAAACATTCATGTCCATTGAGAATGAGTCCACTGGAAAACATTCTAAAATGTAAGCATTTATTTATTGGTCGTGTTAGAATCAAAATGATTTTACTTAACGGTGAATTATCTTTGATTAAGGTGTGATGTTGTCGGGCAGATGCGATATTTAATTTATGATGGCCAATTAATACATCGCACAGGGATTTTTTTAGCTATTTTGGGAAGGGGCCCTAGGGCCTTTCTTGTTGGGAAAATTAGCGACGTAAACCCTGAGATTGGGAAATTTCCAAAACATCAAAGTTGATAATATTTTCCAATGCGACATAGCTTATTAATATATTTCATTTACAATCATTGAATAATAACTTATAATCAAAGTTTAACATAATTTCAAAGAGCAAAGTTTGAATTTCATAATGTATGGAACTATTAAAAAATATTTTCAGCTTTGATTGGGAATTTTTTTGTTCAGATTGGGAAAAAAGTCACCAAAATTGCATTGGGAATGGGGCCTTATTTCGGCCTCTGAGACACCCGAAAAAAAATCCCTGTCACAGTCTGCCCTCCAACATCCCGCCTTAATCACGATAATTCACTGTAAAGTAACTGGAACATAAAAAGCATTTCTTAAATATATCGTATCAGAATTTTAAGGAGAGAAATTAATTTATATATGACTTGATACTAAATTACTATTTCTGTAACGTTACTATATTAAACTACAGCTGAAAACATTTTATTATTTTCAATATGACTAGTGAATAAGTGTATCGGATAGAAAAATGAATATAAATACATAGAACTCAATGAAAAAAAAATGAGTCGGGGGGGGGGGGGGGGGGGGGGGGGGGGCAAAATTTTTGGTTGAGGGACAGTGTTATTTTTTAGTATTACCTAAATGTTAGGACAATAATGGTACTTATGTTAATATGTATGAGAGTTATATCTTGCTCACAATTGAGGAGGCAGAATTGTGATAAATGAGCCGCCTCATGGGAAAACCAACAATCTGCAAAGGCGAAAACAAAGACGCAGATCAGCTTCGCGGTAACCGCGAAGCTGATCAGCGCCTTTGTTTTCGCTACTCGGATAGTACAATTCCTCTTCTACTTAAATACGAAATTTCAAGCTTCTAGCTCTTTTTTGTGCTTGTACAGGCCGGTTTGTGTTGGACCTGTTCGGAAACCACATTGTTGGTTTTCCCACGAGGCAGCTCATATTAATAATGAAGATACATTTACTAGAAATGGCATAAGTTTCCTCAATGTGGAGCAGAGTTACATACATTTGAATCATATTATCATTTTATTTATCATATGTGCCGCCTCGTGGGAAAACCAACAATGTGGTTTCCGAACAGGTCTGACACAAACCGGCCTGTACAGTCACAGAAGCAGGCTAGAAGCTTGAAATTTTTTAGTTAAGTAGAGGAGGAATTGTACTATCCGTGTAGCAAAAATAAAGGCGCTGATCAGCTTCGCGGTTACCGCGAAGCTGATCTGCGTCTTTGTTTTTGCCTATGCAGATTGTTGGTTTTCCCATGAGGCGGCTCATATATGAGCTGCATCATGAAGAAATCAACCTTATACATATGCGAAAACAAAAAAACGCAGATCAGCTGTGCAGCTGATCAGCGCCTTTGCTTTCGCTTCACGGATAGCACAATACACTTTTCTTCTAAAATCTGGAATTTCAAGCTTCTAGCCTTCTTCCGTGACTGCAGAGACTGGTTGGTGTCGTATCTGGTCGGAAACCCCGAAGACCAGTTTTCTTGTAAGGTAGCTCATATGTTTCAGTTGCCCGTTGGTTTACCACCTGTTTTACCAGACATCAAAACAGAACTTGAGAAGTTTCTGACTACGCTGGAGAATATTCCCGTACATGACACTGTCAATGCACAAAAGTAAGAGATTTCAATAACAGTTATCAAACATTGTTTTGTAGCTTTTAAATTTCATGATAATACATGAGCCTGTGCATGAGAAAACCAACAATTTGCATATGCGAAAACAAAGACGCAGATCAGCTTCGCGGTAACCGCGAAGCTGATCAGCGCCTTTGTTTTCGCTACACGGTTAGTACAATTCCTCTTCTTTCTAAATCCAAAATTTCCAGTCTCTAGCCATCTTCTGTGCTTGTACGGCCTGGTTTGTGTCGGACCTGGTCGAAACCTAAATTGTTGGTTTTCTCAAGCACATGCTCACATGTTAAGTTTCCTGGCTTAATTTAAGTTGAAGCATTAATTCAAGATGTTTTTCGATTTGAAGTTCTTAAAAAAATTACATTTGCCTTCAACATTTTGCAGATTTTCCAGAATGAGACAGAGCCTAAACATTGCAGTATTTTCATATTTTGTATGAACAGATTCATGATCATCAGTTATTGGCAGATTTTTTTTTTCTTTCAGATTTTTCCCTCGGGAGCCCGAGCCCAACAACTTGTTACACACAGATGTCTGTCCAGTACAGACCACAATTACAGTGGAGAGACATCCAACCACTGGAAGATTACTGGGATATAAAGAGGTAAACATAGATTTGAGCTACCATATATCATGAGAAACCCTCTCAAACATATCTGACACAAAGGTTGAAAGCTGGCTGTACAGCCTCAGAAAGTGAATTGGGGATTGGAAACTGTGATTAAAGAAGTAAGATGGTCAAAGTTGCAGATTTAAATGAGCGGCCTCATGGGAAAACCAACAATCTGCATAGGCGAAAACAAAGGCGCAGATCAGCTTACTGTGAAGCTGATTAGCGCCTTTGTTTTTACTACACAGATAGTACAATTCCTCTACTTTCTAAATCCAAAATTTCTAGCATCTTAATGTCCTCTGTGACTGTACAGCCTGGTTTATTCGGAACTGGTCGGGACCCACATTGTTGGTTTTCTCTCGCACAGGCTCAAAAGTGTACTCAGAATTTCTTCCATTGTATTAGAACTTGTGTCTATATTGAGGAATCAGCAAATCAACAATAATTATCAGGGTCGGGCCCTAGTGGCGAATCCAGCGAATGCCCAAAGTCTTTCCGTGTTGGCACACTCAATGTGGGCACGATGCGGAGGAAATCTAATGAAGTGGTGGAGACTGTGTCGCGGAGAAGAGTAGACCTGTGTTGTCTCCAAGAGACTAGGTGGAAAAGAGAAGGTGTAAAGCAGATAGTCGGCAAAGATTCTCGCTTCAAACTCTTTTGGTCTGGAAATGACAAGGGCACTGGTGGCGTTGGAATTCTGCTTGCAGAGGAATGGTGGGAGAATGTATTTGAGGTTGTCCGAGTCTCAGACAGGATCATTCTCATTCGAATGACCATTGGCAAGACAGTTTTTGTCTTTGTGTGTGTGTATGCACCACAAGCTAACCTGAGTGACTTTGAGAAGGACCGTTTCTACCAGGAGCTGCAATTCACGGTAGCTAAAATCCCAGCCTCAGAACAACTTCTTGTCTGCGGAGACTGGAATGGGCACCTTGGCTCCCAGTCCACTGGGTTTGAAGAGGTACATGGCGGGCAAGCCATTGGTAAGAGGAATACTGAAGGAGAGAGAATATATTAGAGTTTGCATTTGCTAACGACCTTCTGGTTGGTAACACCTGGTTTAAGAAGAAACAAGAACATCTGGTCACCTACCAGTCTGGGGTAGCTGCTACCCAGATAGACTTCATCCTGTACCGGCGTAGCTTCGGGAAGCAGGTATCCAATATAAAAGTCATCATTGGAGAGGAGTGTGCATCACAACATAGGCTGTTGATTGGAGACTTCAAAGTTTCTATCCCTCCTCAACCCAAGCGCAAGTTTGTGCCACGCATCAAGGTGTGGAAGCTAAAAGATCCAGAGAAGCGAGCAGAGCTCTCTGAAGTGTTCAAAGCAAAAACACAAGGAAGACAGCTGTCACAGACATGCACAGTAAATGAGCGTTGGACTTCTCTGAAGGACAACCTTCTGCAGGCTACAAAGGAAGTATGTGGTGTTTCCGCGAATCACCCTTGGAGAAAGCAGACTTGGTGGTGGAACAAGCAGGTGGAGGAAGCAGTTAATGAGAAGCGCAGGTGCTTCAAGTTGTGGAAAGCTGGCGGCAGTCGTGCTGCATACAACTCAGCCAAGCGTGCATCCAACCGTGCAGTGTACCATGCCAAGAATGAAGCTGAGAAGGTTGCTCTCCAGAAAATAGATCCAAGATCTGCAGATGTATATCGTCTGGCCAAGCAAATGAGACGTGACAACCAGGATGTCATGGGTGAGAAACCTATAAAAAATGATGAAGGCCTACTGTCACTAGATGAGGATGCAAAGAAAGAGGCTTGGAAAGAGCATTATGAGCGTCTCCTCAATGTCGAATTCCCATGGAATCCAGATGACCTGTCAGTGGAAAGCCCAGTTGAAGGCCCAAGCGAGCCGATCACCTTGGAGATGATCACAAAGGCCATCAACAAGATGGCCTCTGGCAAAGCAGCTGGACCATCAGGTATCGTTGCCGAGATGCTGAAGCCCCTTGGTGAAACTGGCGTAGCTGAGGTGCGTGATCTTATCGAGGACATAATCTCAGAAGGTTACATTCCAGTTGACTGGCAGGAGAGTTACATTGTCAATTTGTACAAGGGCAAAGGAGATGCTCTGAACAGGGGTAACTACAGGGGCTTGAAGCTGATTGAACAGACAATGAAAGTACTGGAGCGTGTAGTAGAAGGACTCATCCGGCAAAGAGTTGAGATTGATGAGATGCAGTGTGGCTTTATGTCAGGTCGTGGCACTACAGATGCGATTTTCATTGTCCGTCAACTACAAGAGAAGCACTTAGCTGCTAACAAGCTGCTCTACATGGCCTTCATTGATCTGGAGAAAGCATTTGATCGGGTCCCACGGGATGTCATTTGGTGGGCAATGCGAAAACTAGGAATCAACGAGTGGCTAGTGCGCCTTGTCCAGTCCATATATAAAGACGTGAGAAGTAGGGTAAGAGTTGGCAGTGGATACAGTGAGGAGTTTGGTGTCAAAGTGGGTGTTCATCAAGGATCTGTCCTAAGTCCGCTACTCTTCATCATTGTGCTAGAGGCTTTATCCAGGGAGTTCCGAACAGGCTGCCCTTGGGAGCTGTTGTATGCAGATGACTTGATGATTAGTGCTGAGTCCATGGAGGAACTACTGGTTAAGCTGAAGACATGGAAAGCAGAGATGGAGAGGAAAGGCCTTCGAGTGAACATGGGGAAGACAAAGATCATGGTCTCTGGCCCCAATCTGGACCTTCTGAAAAAATCTGGAAAGGATCCCTGTGGCGTCTGTCAGACAGGTGTAGGAAGAAATGCTATCTTCTGTGGTGGCTGCTTGTCCTGGATCCACAAGAAATGCAGTGGAATCAAAGGCCCCTTACGCCCTGATCCTGATTTCAGATGTGCTCGATGTCTGGGAAAGGCACGTCCAATAGATGGAAGACTAGTGAAGGAGGTTCAGGTTGATGACGAAACAGTTGAGGCTGTTCCAGAGTTCTGTTATCTAGGAGACATGCTTTCTGCTGGTGGTGGTTGTGAACTGGCTGCATTTACGCGTTGCAAATCCGCTTGGGGCAAGTTCCGACAGCTACTCCCCCTCCTCACCAACCGCAATCTGCCACTTTTGACCAGAGGTCGAGTGTATTCAACTTGTGTGAGAAGTGTAATGCTGCATGCGGCAGAAACATGGGCCATGACTGTGGCTACACTTAACCGCCTACGGCGCAATGACCGTGCGATGATCCGCTGGATCTGTAATGTCAAGGCGAATGATGAAGTAAGCTCAGACTCCCTTCTCTCAAAGCTTGGACTCCAGGATATAGATGTGGTGCTTCGCTCCAGCAGAATGAGATGGTATGGACACGTAGAGCGCAGCAAAGGCTGGATTGCTCAAGTACGCAAGCTAAACATAGTTGCACAGAAAAGATCTGGCAAGCCAAGGAAATCATGGGATGAAGTGTTGTTAGACGACAGAAAAAAGCTAGGAATGGATACTGCTGATCCTCAGAATCGCTCAGAGTGGAGAGGTCGTCTAAGAAGGAGACTTGTCAAACAAGTCCAACCCTCAGTAGAGGACAACGGACTATAAAACGGATATGATGATGATGATGAAAAAAAAAAAAGATTTTCTTTTTTTTCTGTAATATGATATTTTATTGTTTTTTGTTACCTTTATCATTACAGGAGTTTTTACCAGATACTGGTCAGACCTCACAGAATTCTATGTCTTTGCAAAGGGCTCCTGGGGCCTTAGCAAATGATATTCGTGGCAGCAGTCTGAACTTTCCATTCTGGCCAGGTAATACGAGCACAATATTCAGATGTAAATGGGTCACTTTGTTTACACAAACAAAGACTATGCAACCTGGACATAATTTCTTATGGGTTAAAGTTTTGTTTTCTTCAATAGAATCTGATAGAATACACTTTGACTTTCAAGTTCACCTCAAGTAGAGTTGGTCATTACTCTTAATGGTTATCAAAGACTTTATTATGGGAATTCCATTTTGATATTGAATATTCAAAAGTGCAGATCAGGTGACCTCCGAGTTTATCAATGCCTATACCTGTAAATAAATAGCAAAATCACTCTATTTTCTGAAATTAAAATTTCAGTTGAGCCGCCTCATGGGAAAACCAACAATCTGCATAGGCGAAAACAAAGACGCAGATCAGCTTCGTGGTAAACGCGAAGCTGATCAGCGCCTTTGTTTTCTCTACTCGGATACTTCTTCTACTTAAATCTGAAATTTCAAGCTTCTAGCTCTTTTCTGTGCTTGTACAGGTCGGTTTGTGTCAGACCTGTTCGGAAACCACATTGTTGGTTTTCCCACGAGGCGGCTCAATTCTTGGCATCATCTGTAATTTTTTTTTTTTTTTGAATTAAATTAATTCAGTTGCAAAGGATTCTCACATTTTAACAAAAAATAACAGTGTATTTGCTTATGTAGTCGGCATTTACATAACAAGTTGAGGTCTTAACGATGACGTTAAGCCACAAACTTTTTAACAACTGGCTCCTGGACATTACCTTCATCTCTTATGGCTTAAAGTTTTATTTTCTGCAATAGAATCTGATAGAATACACTTTGACTTTCAAGTTCACCTCAAGTAGAGTTGGTCATTACTATTATTGCTTATCAAAGACTTTATTATGGGAATTCCATTTCGATATTGAATATTCAAAAGTGCAGATCAGGTGACCTTCGAGTTTATCAATGCCTATACCTGTAAATAAATAGCAAAATCACTCTATTTTCTGAATTTAAAATTTCAATTGAACCGCCTCATTGGAAAACCAACAATCTGCATAGGCGAAAACAAAGACGCAGATCACTGATCAGCGCCTTTGTTTTCGCTAATCGGATAGTACAATTCTTCTTCTACTTAAATCTGAAATTTCAAGCTTCTAGCTCTTTTCTGTGCTTGTACAGGTCGGTTTGTGTCGGACCTGTTCGGAAACCACATTGTTGGTTTTCCCACGAGGCGGCTCAATTCTTGGCATCATCTGTAATTTTAAAAAAGTGCGGGGTATTATGTTATACCCTTCAAAAAAAAAAATTGCGTTTGAGTGTCCGTCCGTCCTTCTGTCTGTCTGTCCGTCTGTCCGTCCGTCCGTCAGCGTTTCGTTTCCGGGCTCTATCTTGAGCAGTTATTGACCGATTTTCTTCAAACTTTGTATAGGAGTTCATATCAGGAAGGAGTGGTTTGGGATTGAAGATGGGTAAATTTCGTCAAATAAGTACAGAGTTATGGCCCTTGATTTACGTTAAAATTTCGTTTCCGGGCTCTATCTTGAGTATTTATTGACCGATTTTCTTCAAACTTTGTATAGGAGTTCATACCATGAAGGAGTGGTCTGGGAATGAAGATGGGTAAATTTCGTCAAATAAGTACAGAGTTATGGCCCTTGATTTACGTTAAAATTTTGTTTCCGGGCTCTATCTTTATCTTTAACATTTATTGACCAATTTTCTTCAAACTTTGTATAGGAGTTCATACCAAGAAGGAGTGGTCTGGGATTAAAGATGGGTAAATTTCGTCATATAAGTACAGAGTTATGGCCCTTGATTTACGTTAAAATTCTGTTTCTGGGCTCTGTCTTGAGTATTTATTGACCGATTTTCTTCCAACTTTGTATAGGAGTTCATACCAGGAAGGAGTGATTTGGGAGTGAAGATGGGCAAATTTTGTCAAATAAGTACAGAGTTATGGCCCTTGATTTATGGTAAAATTTTCTTTCCGGACTCTGTCTTGAGCATTTATTGACCGATTTTCTTCAAACTTCGTATAGGAGTTCATATCAGGAAGGAGTGGTTTTGGATTGAAAATGAATAAATTATGTTAAATAAGTACAGAGTTATGGCCCATGATTTACATAAAAATTTCTTTTCCTGCCTCTGTGTTGTGCATTTATCAACCATTTTCTTCAGACTTTTTATAAAAGTTCAAATCAGGAAGTAGTGGTTTGGGATTGAAGATGGGTAAATTTTATCGAAGTATACAGAGTTATGGTCCTTCATTTATGACAAAATTTTGTTCTGCTCTTTATCTTGAGAATTTATTGACAAACATTTTTGCTAAATTAAATTTGCGAGGCGGGGTATCATGCATGCCTGCAGCGCTTTTATTTTATTTTTTTTTTTTTGCTATTGAAATGGTCAATATAGTAGGTTTGCATACTACAATCATTAGGGCATAAAGATACAGCAAGTATTCATTTGCTAAATTTGCATGGTTTTGTTATTCATTTGCTAAATTTGCATGGTTTTGTTGTCTATCTACCACAAGTAATAGGTTGGCCAATATGGTGCTCATGCTCAAGATGATTTTATTTGTCTCTTTCAGGAGGACAAGATGAACCAGAACTAGATAAGCTCCTCAAAGAAAACACTGATCAGTCACTGGACTTTGACAAAGGTACTCACACTTGAGTCAGTCAGCTGACTAGTTTTTTAGCCATAAAAATGAGCATGAATCTGGAAGTAATTGTGGATTAATAGAAAGCTGTAAAAGTAAAAGCCTGTTTCAAACCTGAATTCTCTCAACAGACTCACTAGAAAAAACCTTACTCATGGAAGGGAAACAACTTGCATGAAGTTTTTCACCCCCTAAAGTAATCATGTGATGATAACAACCTGTGATATTTTCTTGATATTTTACTCAACATGTACATAGTCTCCCACTGACAGAAATGTATTAGCTAATGGCTTGTAAGTCTGAGTTACCCATGATCAGGGATTGACATAAGTGAGTGTCCGAATGCCCAATTCGGGTTGAATATGCTGGGGGCAAGTTGAAATTGCCAGCAGTAAGCCCGCTGGGCTAGTAAAAAATTTGGGTCCAACAGTATTATTCAGGAAGTTTTTATTTAGTTTGAGGTTGTTGCATCTAGTATAAGGTCACACACTAAAAGAACCAGTGTACACTAAGTACAAGCAGACTAACATACATATTCATTCTGTTGTAGTATACTATATGTGCTGTTTGCAAATGCAATTTTTCTTGTGTGTGTGTGTGGGGGGGGGGGGGGGGGTTGCAAGCAGAAATAAAATCCAACTTGCCCCCCTTGGACAAGTTCAGAACCTGGGGGGCAAGCTGCAATAAAATAAAAATACAGCTTGTCCGCTGGGCAAGTGCTGCTCAAATCCTTTAGTCAACCCCTGCATGATCACCGAAACTTTGACTTCTTTTTTCACAGATCTCCTTAAAGTAGCCCCTGGTATGCCAGATGGCATGACCTTTGATGTCAATGTCAGCAAAGACACAGTAGTTAATAAGGTCAAGGTCACAGAAACTTATCCCACTATCCTCAGTCTGGAGGACATCATGACCTTGGATGATGACCTTGACCTTGGCCTAGATGAAGATGAGGTCACAGAGGATAAAAATGAAATTGAGAAGGTTGGTTTACCATTATTTTCTTTCAATATTTGTTTAAGTGCCCTAAGATTGGGGAAAACAAGTGTGAAAGTAGCAAAATGCATGCAAAGGATGTAAACAGAGTTGATCCTAATCAGGCAGTTCACAGTTGAATCTGTATAAAGCCTTTACAGTGCAGCAAGCCAGCAACTGATTGGTGATGGTTGCACATGATGATGGTGAAAGACTAGCCATAAAATTTAGGTGCAACATGATCTTGGTTTTCAGTGCTCTGATTTCACAACCTTATATTTCATATGTGAAAAACATAGGTCCAGATCAACTATGCCATAGTGCTTTTTGTACATCGAAAAATCTCTGTTATCATCAATTTTTTTTCGCTTTCTTTGTTGGTACTCGCTAGCTATACTCCACCAGAATGGAAACCTGGTAGACAGATTTACTTGCAACAAGTGATTACTAATTTCAGGTTATACCAGAGGCACAGACAGAGCTTCCAAGAAGTGAAAGTCTGGAAAATATAGTACAGTTAGAGAACAAAGTTAAGACAGTGCCATTATCAGAGAAGATGGCAGCAGAACCTAAGGAAGAATGGGCTGTCAATGTTGATATTAACACTCCTGTAGATGATTTCTATAAAAGGATACCTGTCATGGCGTATAAGGTGGGGATCTTCAAAAAGCAATAATCTGACATTAGGATTATTATGTCTTTATCATATAACATGGCTATTTTCCAGTGGATAAGGTCTTGTAATAAAATGTTTTATGACCACGGGTGTATTAACACTTTGCAGGAATAAGTTATGTCATTGACGACGCTTGTTACAACAATGTAAATTTTCTTTCAAAATATGTCCACTTTGAAGGCGATAAAATCCTATTTTAAAAGCCATCTGATAAAACAAATCTTACGCTTATGGTCATTTCATATGAAATTTATTAAACTCATCAAAGGCTCTTTTGATAAAATTCATATGAAATGACCACTCATGTATGATCCTATTATATATATATAGGTCAGTTTGCTTGGTATTTAGGCGAAAATCGGCTGATCTGTGCCTTCTTATGTGCATAGACAAAAACTTGTATCCTCAATAATATACAGCTGCATCAATGCTAAACAGCCTGTTTAATGTTTTATGCATTATAGTTGAAAATGATTCAAAAAGCCCCAGATACATTCTTAACTTTGTTGAAATTAAGACATACTATATTTACACAAATGATAGTTACAAGAGATATGGTTTTCCTTCTCAACTTTGAAGAAAGTTGATACTATTCCATGACAACAACTTATTAATTAACAAAGATATTTTCTATTTTAGTGGCCATTTGAGTTGGATGTGTTTCAAAAGCAAGCTATTCTACACCTGGAGAACCATGAGAGTGTTTTTGTAGCAGCACATACCTCTGCAGGGAAAACAGTTGTGGCAGAATATGCTATAGCTCTGTCACTCAAACACATGACAAGGTAGATGAAATTGTATTCTGGTTAACTCACAGTTTGTTCATTTTGAAATTCAGTAATTGTGATAGTGCAAAAGTATAGTAGTACAGCTGTATGATTTGGTATATATTGGGGTACTCAATAGTCTGACTGTATAATGAGAAAGTAAAATAATACCATTCAGGAATTGTTTTACCTATAGCTAGCACACAAATTAGTGAGCTCTAGAATGAATATTTTTCTTGCTGTATATTATAATTTTTTAGAATGCAGTGTTTGAGCAAGCTGAGATTGCAAATGCAAAGGTTTTGGAACCACTCACAGAGTAAATGCTAAGCCGAAACATATCTGCTGATGCCCATGCAAAAGCTTAAGAGGGTCTCAAAAATGAGCTGATGCATTTTTATCACAGCCAAATCTGAAATTTACTTTTTCAGAACTATCTATACTTCTCCAATCAAAGCATTATCCAACCAGAAGTACAGAGATTTCAAACATACCTTTGAAGATGTGGGCTTGGTAACTGGGGATGTTCAGATTAACCAGAGCTCAGCTTGTCTTATCATGACCACAGAAATACTCAGGTAGGTCATGGTCATTAAGTTAGGTCAAGGTAATTGAGGGTGTGGGCCTCGTAACTGGGAATGTTTAGATCAATCAGAGCTCAGCTTGTCTTATCATGACCACAGAAATGCTCAGGCAGGTCATTGTTATGTTTGATGCCTGGTAACTGGGAATATACAGATTAACCAGGACTCAGCATGTCTTATCATGACCACAGAAATTCTTAGATAACTCAGTGTAGTTGCTTTAATCAAAATCCAACTGTTCTATCTCTTAATTTGAACAATGATGTCTTAAGTTAGAAAAATCCATGTTAATGATGCTGATAGCATAAATTGTAGTCAGACTTCGCGCATAAAGTAAGAATAGAGGGAACAGGAATTGATACAATTAAATAAAAAAGCTAACATATGAGCCACCTCGTGGGAAAACCAACAATGTGGTTTCCGAACAGGCCTGACACAAACCAGCCTGGGCAGTCATAGAAGCAGGCTAGAAGCTTGAAATTTTGGATTTAAGTAGAAGAGGAATTGTACAATCCGAGTAACGAAAACAAAGGCGCTGATCAGCTTCGCAGTTACCGCGAAGCTGATCTGCGTCTTTGTTTTCGCATATGCAGATTGTTGGTTTTCCCACGAGACGGCTCATATACACCAGGTGGGAAAGAAAGGACAGCACAAAACATAGTTTTTTTCAAGCATGAAGAGCGAGATGACTAGCTCTTCCCCAGTAAGGTAGCCAACCGATTGTATAAGTCTCCTTGTCTTTTCACTTCCAGGTCTATGTTGTACAATGGTTCCGATGTAATCCGAGATCTAGAGTGGGTGATCTTTGATGAAGTACACTACATCAATGATGCTGAGGTACTTTAGCTCTAGATGTTCTCTCTATTATTTGTATTATAAGAATCTTACATGAATGTCAGGGATGGATAGACAAATCTGTCCTGAGGGTCCTCGTCTTGTGATGCCAAACTGTGACCCAAGGGACAGATTTGTCTATCCATACCTTGTATGATAGATTATTTTTTTTGCATGTCTTAATGCGGCGACGCTTGATTTTCATAACATTTACGTTGAAAAACACTGCAATCGCGTCCGCCATTTTGAAATAGAACATTTCTGCCATCGTTGTGATGTGTGTGCTTAACGATGAAGTTATGTGACATCCTATACAAATAATGTTAAAATAGCACATGTGCACGCAGGGTCAGACAACCAGGGGTAGATAATGATTTCTGACCCTGTCCAAGACCTGGATATACTGATATCTTCTTGTTAGGTGTGCAAGAATTAGTTTTATAATGAGGAACACTCTAAGGCTTTCAAACAAGTGGCAATTTAATTGGGCATAACAATAACAGATGAGTGTGACTGTAAGGGGTAGAGGTGTTACTAGGTATATAGCAAAAGAATTCTTAGAATTTCAAATTCTTAATTGAAAGTATTTTAGCAGTTACTCAATACTAGTATTTGACCTCTTAGGCTTGCCCAGGAATAGGGTGATTATGTAAGTGATAAATTTTAAATAACAACAGCTGATTTCCCTGGATGTGTTTTTCCCTATCTCAGTTCTTCAGATAAGGGGAATGTGGTGGCATGGTGGTAGAGCATCAGGATCGGAATCAAGAGGACCTGGGTTTGATGCCCACTGGCGGCATGGTGTTGTGTCCTTGAGCAAGGCACATTAACTCTCCAGAGTGCTGGTTATTACCCAGGAAGTGAAGGCTCCATCCTAACATAACTGAAAAATTGTTGACTTGGATGTTAAATCTCAAAACAAACAAACAAGCAAACAAAATTCTTCATATTGACTCTAAATATGAAAGTACTTTATTACAGCGAGGTGTGGTGTGGGAAGAAGTGCTAATTATGTTACCAAAACATGTAAACATCATCTTACTAAGTGCTACAGTGCCAAATACTCTAGAATTTGCTGCTTGGATTGGGTGAGTGATTTACTCATAATTACATAAATATTTCTGCTTCAAATTTTAAATTTCACTATTTTCTAGTGCATCGGTACATGTATACTGTTTTTCATATTTCAGATCTTATTTTGTAAGGGATGAAAGTGAAGCAAAAATTTGTTAGACTAAAGCTATTTTATATAGGCAAATGAGGAATGAAAATTGTTGTTCATTTGTTGACAGGAGGACCAAAAGAAAGAAGATCTATGTGATCAGCACCACAAAGAGGCCTGTGCCACTAGAACATTATTTGTATACAGGGAACAGCAACAAGACTAGTAATGAACTGTTCATGATAGTCGACTACAAGGGCAGCTTTATCACTCAGGGGTAAGAAGAATTTGTTCTCTGTCCGTTGAAATATTAGCTGTCTAAACCAATAGAAATAGTATTTCTTTATTTTTGGAAAATGAACAAATCTTTTTTTCTACCATTTAGACCATTTTGATGTGCTTAACTTTATAGGGACCTGGAAGATTATTCTGTTGTACGCAGGAGTACTGAAAGTTCATGAATTTTTGTCTGATCTTTGTTTCGCATATTTTGTGAGTTTTTGAATTCTTATGTAATCTATACTACATGTACATGTACATTATACATATTTTCCAGGTATCAGAAAGCCATAGATGCTAAGAAGGACAGAGCCAGTAAAAGTTCACAAAGCTTTGGTGCCAAGGGACCTAGAGGTGGCCATCCTAATCAGGTTTGTGAATGATTATATACTATAGTAATTTTCCAACGTTTTACAAAAAGCAAATTGTGAGGGATAACCAGGGACTTGGAGGTTCACATTCCTGCTCCAACCCAAACCAGAATCCCACCCTTTAAAGCCGAACCAGAATCCCACTCTTTAAAGCTGAACCAGAATCCCACTCTTTAAAGCCTGGTTCCAAGGTTATAAAACTTTTTTCATGCTCAACTCAACTGAGCATGAAATTTATACATCTCATAATTACTGAAATAGCCCAAATGAGTTGAACTTTCGGGGTTATATCACCAAAGCCTGTAATTTATCCTGCTCTTAAATGTTAAAATGCCAACAATTGTTGGCATTTTAACATTTATGAGCAGGATAAATTTTAGTCTCAGCTGAGCTGAGCTGAGCTGAGCATGAAAAAAGTGCCTGGTGGAAAATGATGAGCTTGAACTTGATTGATCTCTTATCATCAGCTTTTCACCCGTGGCATTAAAAGCTCTGAACCTGTATGTTTAGATTGATGCTGTACATTCCAGCCATCTGTTCTTCAGTCAGTCATGTCATGAATTAAACAGGCGGCCCCCGTGGCTGAGTTGATAAGAGCGCTGATTTCATTAATAGGCTTAACCATTCGATCATCACACTGCTGTGTCTGGTTTGGGTTCATGTGAGAAAATTGACTGGAAGGTGAAAATGTTTTGTGCTTTCACCTAATTATTTGAATTCTTCCAGGATAAGAGGAATTGAGATGTTGAAGAAGAAAGAATATAAGATTCTCACATGGGGTAAAACGTAGGATTTCTCTATCTGGTGTGCAAGAAAGACAAACTCCCTGTCATGGCTATCACCTTTTCCAAGAAGCAAATTGACATGAATGCTAAAATTTTCTTTGACCTTGACCTAATTCTATAATTACAGGATAAGAATGTTTGGCTGTCAGTGATTGAAATGTTAAAAAAGAAAGACAAACTCCCTGTGGTTGCATTCACCTTCTCCAAGAAGAAAATTGATGAGAATGCCCTAAATCTACACAACCTTGACCTTACAACTGCCAAAGAGAAGAGTGAAATACACATCTTCTTCCACAGCTCTATAAAGAAATTGAAAGGCTCTGATAAACACTTGCCTCAGGTAAGACTTGTAATGCTATTTAAATGAAAAGAAACTATTTGCATTTTCATACAGGTTGAAGCATTTATTGCTCTCTGTGCCACTTATATTTTGTGGAGCTTGATTATCTTATTAGTCATATCTGTGTATCAGGTATTTTCCATATGGCTATACTATAGTAACTTCTGGATGTTTAGAATCAAAGACATTGCTACATCAGGAAAACATTTCCGTGAAATGTATACCCCCTTTAATCCCACATTTATTTGCTCACCTGAGCTGTTAGGGTCACAAGTTGAGCTTATAGGATGGCCATGATCTGGCGTCCGTCCGTCATCAGTCCATCGTCCGTCCGTCCACAATTTCAAAGATCTTCTCCTCTGAAACCGCTTGGCCAATCAAAGCCAAATTTTATATGAAGCATCTATAGGAAAGGGGAACCAGTGTATATATAAATAATCCAGGTCACATGACCAAGATGGCCGCCACGCCCATATATGGTAAAAACCTTTAAAAATCTTCTTCTCCATAACTGGTGAATCGATTTCAATGAAACTTAGCATGAAGCTTGGATGACTCAAGTACTACAATGTAAATATAAATCATGACACTGCGATGACCTTGACCTATTTTATGGCAAGGTCAACATAGGTCGCCAATGCATTTGAATGGAGAAGACTTTTAAAATGTCATTAAAGTGAAAGTCTTGCAGGAAATGGGCAGTAGGACTGAATATTTATGATTCTGAAAAAAATGGACCCCAGGGGCTTATATGCCCCCACCCCGGGGCAATATATATGTATATTTCCATAATATTCAAACATCTTCTCCTCTGAAATTACTCGGCCAATCAAAGCCAAATTTTATGTGCAGCATCTATAGGATGGGGTAATCAATGTGTATATAAATAATCCAGGTCATATGACCAAGATGGCCGCCATGCCAATATATGGTAAAAACTCCTTAAAAATCTTCTTCTCCGGAACCGGTGGACCGATTTCAACGAAGCTTGACATGAAGTTAGTATCAATGGCATAAGTACTACAATGTGTACTTAAATCATGACCCTGTGATGACCTTGACCTATTTTAAAGCAAGGTCAACATGGGTCCCTATGCATTTGAATGGGGAAAACTGTTAACATGCCATTTGAAGGGAAATTGGCAAATGGACAGAATATTGATTACAGGTGAACCTCATTATAACACTATCTTTGGGGTCCACAGATTCAGACCGTGTTATAAGTGAATCATGTTATAATGAGGTTCCTTATAATAGGCATATAGTAAAATAATCATTTTGGGAGCCATAACATGGCTGTGTTATATTGAAAACCACAATATAACGAGGCGTGTTATAATGAGATTGAACTGTATTCTGATAACAAATGGCCCAAGGGCTTCATCTGCCCCTCCACTGGGGCTAAATACCATAGTATTCAAATATGTTTATTGGTATATGTAGCAGATCTCAGGTGAGCGTTTACAGGACCATTGGTCCTCTGGTATAGAAAAAACTGGGGTTTGCAGGGGTATACCTATTATTCTTATTTTTTGCTGCAAAACATAGATTGTGGGTACTCGTTAGAACCGCCTCAGCGAGGCAGCTGAGGCGGTTCTAATGTGTACCCAAAATCTATGTTTTGCAGCAAAAATAAGAATTTTTCCAATGAAATTTTCAATTTTTGCTTTTGAAAAATATCTGTATATTGCACAGGAAAGTTTTTGTATTGTAGGAATGAGGAAAAAAGTGAACTGGTAACCTTGACCCCATATACTGGGTCATGCCAGCACTTTAAATATTTCCTGAAGTTAACCAATAAAAGTTGTCTGTATGCTGTATACTGGCTTAACATAGTGGAATTGTTAAAGTAAATGGGTCAAGGTACCGAAATCATATATCCTTGCTCATAAAAATCCGTAAAAACATTGACATATACGAGATATGTAGTCATACAGGCATGGACCCCCCAAAACAGGAGATGTGATCAGGTGTTCGCGAAGGGTGAGCATCACTTGCCCATTATAATGCACCCGCCATGTCCATATGACTGATTACAAAGCAGAGAAAATGAATATCTGGTAAGAAACGAATGTCCGGTAATTGAAAGCCGTATTATTTATTGGCAATTGGCATCAGGTCAGTCACAAGTTTAGACGCGGCCACGCTTTAGGGATCAATAAGATCATGATGTCTCCCATAGAACTTTTTAAGAGTTGACACAAGCTAGTCAAAAATTCTATTTGATTCTTTACTCTTAATGACCTTGGCAAAATTTTTCAAGGTCAGTGTTTTAAGATTTATGGAAAATAGAGTACTTGTAAAATGACAATATTTTGGCAGGTGATACAGATGGAGGAAGTATTGAAGAGAGGTATCGGTGTTCATCACAGTGGTATACTGCCTATACTAAAAGAAGTTGTGGAGATGCTGTTTCAGAAAGGACTTGTTAAGGTTGGTAAATCTAGAAGACCATACAAACTTTAATTTAAGCCGCCGCATGAGAAGACCAAAAATTTGGGTTTCAGACCAGGTCTGACACAAGCCAGGCTGTACAGCCACAGAAGCAGGCTAGAAGTTTAAATTTTTGGATTCAAGAAGAAGAGAGATTGTACTATCTGTATAGCGAAAACAAAGACACCTTTGTTTTCGCATATGCAAATACATGTAGTTGGTTTTCATTGATGACAGAGCATTTGTTTTTCCTGTACTGTCTTCTTCCTTTCTGTATTGACTAAACTCTTTGAATTTGGAAGAGTTTAGTGTAAAACCTAGGAAGTATGTAAAGCTGAAAAAATTGTAAATATTGTTCTGTAAAAGTATGTTTTTGCTCAGTTCATCAAAAGGAGCAGCATATTCCATGTAGAAGCAGGAATATTCTTATGTTTTTTTAAAATGTTTTCCTTTTCCTACAGATCCTGTTTGCCACTGAAACATTTGCTATGGGAGTCAACATGCCTGCACGGACGGTTGTCTTTGACTCCATCAGGAAACATGACGGCACCAATTTCCGAGACCTCCACCCCGGGGAGTACATACAGATGGCTGGTCGGGCAGGCAGGAGGGGCTTAGATACCACAGGGACTGTGATTATACTGGCTAAAGGGGATGTGCCGGATATGTCAGATCTCCATAAAATGATGCTGGTAAAATTAAAAGGGCATTTATCATTTAGTCAAACAATAAACCTAACACAGGGATATGTTCATAAATGCCCATTGCAAGCACTGTTGATTAGAAAAAGCTTATGATGTTACCAGTATATGTTTGTTAAGCCTATTGTATAATATGTATACTGTTTGCAAAAAAAGGGAACTTTCAGAAACTTTGATAGTGGTTTAATGGCCATTTACATTACTGACTTGGTAGGTCATGAAATTGTTACTTTTGGGAGCACTGTGGCGTAGTGGTATTCCTATTCGAGAGTTCCTGGGTTCGATCCCCACTGGGGTCACCTTGTTGTTTTGTTGAGCAAGACACATTCACTCCCCAGAGTACTGGTTCATACTCGTCCTGACATGACTGAAAACGTTTTGTTTGGGAGATTAAACCTCATTTCAAATAACAAAAAATTCTTACTTTGATTATGTGCATTTCTAGTTTTCATGAAATGATACATTTACATGAAATTGCATTGTAATTTTCGTTACAACATTTTTCAGGGCAAACCAACCAAGCTGGAGTCTCAGTTCCGACTGACCTACTCAATGATTCTGAACCTCCTCAGAGTAGAGCAGCTAAGAGTAGAAGACATGATTAAGAGAAGTTTCTCCGAGTTTCACAGTCAGAAAGATGTAGCAAAACACAAGACAGACCTTGAGGAACTGCATAAGAAGCTGTTAGATCTGGAGGAAATAGAGTGCTACCTGTGTTCAGTGGATTTAGACCAGTACTGGGAGGCTTGTAGGGATTATACCTGTCTCAGGAAACAGCTACAGGTTGGTAATGTGTCTTATTTTCTTGGATTTGTTTCTTTGCAATTTTCATGGATGGGGGTTTCTATCAGTATTTCACATGATCAGATCACACAAAGATAAACAATTTGTTGGACATACATTGAAATTACTTACTCATGGCAATCTTAAAGTGTTTGAACTATTTTTCAGCTCAATGTTTTGAAATTAAAGACTTTTTTGTATCACAGGGTTTACATTTGTAAACAAAGTTTGGACATGGGTAGAATTTCAGACCCATATATGACTAGTAGGCTTGCCCTTTATTATCATTTGGGTAAGTCCATTTTCATTGTGAGGGGCATCAGGAGTTATTTTAATTTTTATTCCATTTTTCGATGAATTTCCTCTAAACAAACAGAAAAGCCCCAGTTGGGATGCCACATTCTGCAGTGTCACATCAGGGGCTATACTGTTTGCCTATGTCCCATAAAAAGGATGCCAGGCTTATGTTAGTTTAAAGGGTGGCAGTCTTCTGAATAATCTGTATACAAAATGTATTTATCTTTTACAGGCTGTAGTGCTATCTCATCCAGCTGCCATAAAAGCCTTATCACCTGGCAGAGTTGTCGTCATAGACCATAATTCTCATAAAAACACTCTAGGTGTTGTACTCAAAATATCTCTAGGGACCAATAATGAGAGAACATTCACATGCCTAGTTATCTGTGATAAAAATAGCTCAGAAAATGAACAAAATGTGCTGGACCAAGACTTAGTGAGTGCAACAACAAACTTGACGTTATTTCAACCGGAAGGCCCGTGTCAGCATGATATGGTAGACTGTAAGGCAGAGGCAATATCCGTGGTGACGACAAAAACTCTACGCATTGAAGCTGATAGGATTATGAATGATGTAAAGAAAAGGCAGCAACCAAGATTTAGGTAGTACATGTACTTTGAATTTTTTAAAAACATAAAGAGATAATTGAGCCTATGCATGAGAAAACCAACAATTTGGGTTCCGACCAGGTCCGACACAAACCGAGCTGTACAAGCACAGAAGATGGCTAGAGGCTGGAAATTTTGGATTTAGAAAGTAGAGGAATTGTACTATGTAGCGAAAACAAAGGCGCTGATCAGCTTCGCAGTTACTGCGAAGCTGATCTGCACCTTTGTTTTCGCCTATGCAGATTGTTGTTTTTCCCATGTGGTGGCTCATTTGTTTTTTAAAAAAAAAGATAAGATGCATCAGATCTTGAGAAGGCTTCGTGTCGTGTAACAGGGCATGTCCATCATGTATCTGAAGTAAAATATGTATCTACGTAGGCTGTCCGGAAAGTTTTGAGACTGTGTCTATATCTCAATCACTATTCAAGAGAAGCAGTTGTAATTTTATACAGGAATATATCATTATATCATGACTTATTGCTGAAAATTTCAGCATATTTGCTCATCGGGAACATATTAATGTAACCATTTTAATACGAGCATGTTGCTACTCTCGGAGCACTTTGACCTAAATAACGTCGCGCCCGTTATAATTTTACAAGAATGACATGGCTGATCGGATGCATTTTAAAGTGGCTCTAAAGGTCATCGGGCACCAACGCTTGATAGTTTCAACTTTATTTGATTATTCTGAGGGCAACAATATTATTCAAATATCAGGAAAACACATTCGTTTTCATTTGGCTACCTCCAAACTCTTTTGCGCCGATTTTAAGTGGGGTTTCACTTTTCGCACGCATCGAACGGCCTGTAGCGCTTACTCTTATCACCGATTTCCTGACAAAAACGTTTCGAAAAAGCGAAAAATTAATGATCTTGCATAGCCTGGAATTTGTTCAACCAACAGTAAGAAATTTTGATTAGATTTGTGAAATCATTACGGCAGGAACACTGTATGATAAAAGAGCGCTGATTCATCCGTTGCGGTGACGTCGAGTTTCTTACCAACATTTTAATCGACACATACACTTCTGTAAGCTTTTGCAAAGTTGTTAACCGTCAAAAGACCATGGAATTTTGCGAACATATTGAACAGATGATGGTGTGGTACCATGCAAGTTGTTGCTGTATTTAAAAGCCATATGGCCAATTAATGGGCAATTGTTTTCTTGACTCCAGATTTTATAAAATACAAAATTCAAAGTGCTCCGAGAAGCGCCACATCGGTTGCCTTGGAGACCAATATCTCCAAGTGTATGTAGGTTTTGATTCCAATTTTTCCATATATTATTCAGGAAGGCCTTATCTATAAACTCATATATCTTTATTTGTATAGCATAAAATATTTTTTAAGATATCGACACAGTCCTAAAACTTTCCGGACAACCCTCGTACATTTAGAAAGTGGTAAACATATCTGTGTTCAAATGTTTCTCTTGTCATAGTTCAAAGAAAAAATTGAGCTTTTTAGAGCTTTTAAATTCTTAATGAAAGATAAATGGGACAATTGATTATATGTTGATTAGGTTTTATGGAACAAAAGCTAATATGCAATATCTCCATTTGAAATGATGCTGTTTTGTAGGTCAGATCCACCTGGTCAGTCCGTTTCCATAGCAACTCAGGAATTACTACGCCTCACAGAAGCCAATCCTACAGGCCTTCAGGGGCTGGACCCTATAAAGGATCTCCATCTCAGAGACATAGAACTAGTGGAAAAATTTAGGGCCCTGGAGTTGATGAAAGAAAAATTCTCTACTTTCAATTGCTTGAATTGTCCTAGATTTGCAGAACATGTAAGTTAGGTTGCTAATACTGTTTTATAACAAACCATTATGCATAAGACTACTTGAAAAAGTTTTTTCTTTGCATTTCAGATATATTTTCCCATAGAAAACTTTGACTAGTGGGACTTGATCTCTCTGAGGCGATGGTATTTTATGTCTTAGTCAATTTATTACAAAATATCTTCTATTTTCTGAAGTTCTAAATATACTTTAACTACAAATGCCCTGTCAGAAGAAAAATTTCAAGAGCCAAGCATGTCACTGGGAGACGACAATAAAAACTGTGTCTAGTATAATAGATTCTTTTCAAACCATAAAAGCAATGAAAGTCTTTTTGAGACTGAAAGTCTTTTTGAGATTTATTAACATGATTTGGGAAACTTTAAAATTTTGCTTTTTCAGTGTTTGCAGAAAGAAAACATCACAAATTACGGACACTTATAAGAGAGAAGATGGACTGATGCTTGCTCAATTTTATAGTTTCAGAAAATCAGCAGCAATATGAAGCTAAAGGAAGACTATAAGAAACTACAATTCCTACTGTCAGATGAAAGCTTAACACTTTTGCCAGAGTATCAACAAAGGATTCAGGTACTTGTATCTTAGCTATTTGAGTCAATTTTCAGCATGATGCAGACTGCCCTCGTGGCCTGGTGGTTAAGGTCGCTGATTTCAAAACAACACTTTTAAAATCATATAAAATCATTGAATAGCCACGCAGCTGTGTCCAGTTTGGTTCAAACCCTACAAGGTGCAGATGTGAGACCAGCCAAGCTTTGCTTGCAGGTGTTTCAGGTGTTTTTCTTTCTCTTGGTACTCCTGTTTTTGAAGCACCTAGTGATTGGCTGGTCTTTGTCTGTGTAAATAATCTTGAAAAAGACATAAACCTGAATCAAAATAATATTCAAGTTGGGTTTCATAAAGAATAATCAACATAAAGCTTCTTTGACAAATTTCCCTCCCTAAAATCTTTCTTTGTAATGTAGAATATGTATTTATACCCCCTGCCAAAACAAAGTTTTAAGGGGGGGTATACTGTTTTCACATTGTCAGTCCGTCCATCCATGCGTCTGTAACGTTTTGTTTCTTTAATATCTTGAAGACACATTGACGGAATTTTATGAAATTTTGACGGCACCTTGTTGTTAATGAGACAAAAACTTACAGGTAAAAATGAAGGACTAGAGATGAGGGACTTAGACTATGTTTTAAACACTGTGACACTGATCAGCAATTATATGTTTCCTTTGATTGTTACAGGTGTTGAAAGAGCTCAAGTACATAGATGAACACAATGCCGTGCAGCTGAAGGGTCGTGTAGCATGTGAGATCAGCAGTCATGAGTTAATGATCACGGAATTGGTGTTCAAGAATGAACTAACAGAGCTACATCCCACAGAAATAGCAGCACTACTGTCATCCATGGTGTTTGAACAGAAGAAAGCTAGTGAACCAAAACTAATAGATACCCTGGAAAAAGTATGGATACACTTCTAAGATTTTGGCATTTACATCGACTTACGTTAGTCTCTAGAATCATATACAATAAATATTTGATAAGAGCTTTCTGTAGCTCAAATTATTATATGAGCCTGTGCATGAGAAAACCAACAATTTGGGTTCCGACCAGGTCCGACACAAACCAGACTGTACAGTCACAGAAGATGGTTAGAGGCTGGAAATTTTGGATTTAGAAAGTAGAGGAATTGTACTATCTTGTAGCAAAAACAAAGGCGCAGATCAGCTGTGCAGTTACTGCACAGCTGGTCTGCGCCTTTGTTTTTGCATAAGCAAATTGTTGGTTTTCTTGTGCAGCAGCTCATATCATAAATTTTGTATTGTAGCTATTAAAACATTCCAGTCAACATTTTAGTCAGGTCAGGAGAGAGCCAAAACTTTCTATATACATAACCAATAGTGTGGGGTAGTATATGTTTCAAACCAAATGACATAACATGGCTATTTTAGGTTTTGAATCCTGGCCCCGAGGTTATAAAACTTTTTTCAAGCTCAGCTGAGAGCATGATCAGCATGAAATTTCAACTGCTGATAAATGCTGAAATAGTCAGAAATTGTGGAAAATTCAGGTTCAAAACTCAGAAACTAGTAATTTATCCTGCTCATAAATGTTAATTGTTTGCATTTTAAAATGTTAAAATGCCAACAATTGTTGGCATTTTAACATATAAAGGATAAATTTTAGCAGGATAAATTTTAGTCTCAGCTGAGTTGAGCATGAAAAAAGTTTTATAACCTGGGGCCCAGGAGTCCGAGGCCCTACCACTAAGCCACCTCCTTGATCCAGGAAACTAGATTGTCATTGCATCAATCTGATAAAAAAGTAAACCCTATTGTCTAACATTTCCTAACAACATATCCCCAAAACTAATGAAACTGATGTTTTTGGACAGTGCTTCATAATATCTATGCATTGTAGGGTTGTGAGCAAATCATAGAGAAACAAGTTGGTATGTAGGTCCCTGTTGAGTATGAGAAAACATTCAAGTTTGTTAGTTAATGCTGTTGCTATTTCCCTGCAGGGTCGCGAGCGAATCATAGAGGAGGCCCAACAGATCAGTAAGATCCAGAAACAAGTGGGTATGCAGGTACCTGTGGAGTACGAAGAAACATTCAAGTTTGGTCTCATGGAGGTTGTCTTTGAATGGGCTAGAGGCATGGTAAGATTTTCTCTGTCTCATTGAAAAAATCTAATCTTCTGAAGACAGTATTAACAGACATTATTTCAGATATTCATACATGAAGCAAGCTTATTTAAAACTGTAGACAATACAAGACAAACTCAATGTATTTAGAATATTGAACTGAATTGGTTTTAAAATCATTGCAGAAAACTAGTGTTTCACACCTACCAGAATTATTTTGACATAATACGAAGGCTCATCAGTCATCAGTCCAAACTAAAACAAGATTTGAGCCGCCGCATGAGAAAACCAACAATCTGCAATATATGCGAAAACAAAGGCGCTGAGCTGTGCATAGCTGATCTACATTTTTTTCACATAATTATACAGATTGTTGGTTATCTGTGTGGTGGCTAATTTCCTTTTACCATTGCAGCCATTCTCTGATATCACCAGTCTCACAGACGTACAAGAAGGTATCATTGTCCGCTGCATACAGAGACTTAACGAGACTTTACGAGATGTCAGGAACGCCGCTAGGATTATAGGAGATCCTGTGCTGTACCAGAAAATGGAGGAAGCTTCCACGATGATAAAAAGAGACATTGTTTTTGCTGCCTCTTTATATACTCAATAAAAAGAAAGAAAAAAGAAAATCTTGCCTTTGTATGAATGTACCTTTGATATGGAGAATCGAGCTTTCAAGCCTTTGGTAAACTGAAAATAATTTTGACTGGCCGCCAAAGTGATAGGCTGTTGTAAGGGATTATCAGTGATTTCCCTAATTGATTAAAGGCAGAAAGAAGAACCATTTTGAGCCAGTGCAAAAGAAAAACAACTATTAGCATATGCAAAGGTGCAGATCAGCTGTGCATTACTTGCACAGCTGATCAGTGTCTTTTGTTTTCAGTACAATCGTTCTATCAAAATTTCAAGCTTCTAGCCTTTTCCTGTGGATGTACAGACTGGTTTGTGTTGGACGTGGTCGGAAACCCAAATTGTTGGTTTTCTCACCCGATGGCTCATTTCATAGCAAGAGAAAGTTTAAGGTTGCCAGGCTTTTTATTTTGGTGTCAACACGCTTGTAAATGTTTGCCCACAATTTTCTTCTTGATGTACTACCAACTTCTGTAGGTTTCACAGTCTGCTAGCCATAAGGAAAACATTGGCAATTGCACTTTTATTCATTAGTGTGCGTAAAAGATTGAGCTGACCATATTCATACATAAATTGTTTGTTTGAATTGATGCTTAAAGTTGCAGCAATATCTATGGTCATGAAAGAATGTTGTCTCCATTTATGGGACTTTTACCCAAAATCAGAATGTCATGACACCCAAAAAGTGCTTGAAAAATAGAACCACCCGAAGTAAACTAAGGCTTATATGTATGGGTGGTTTGACTTAACCACTTTTCCTGGGCAGGCTCAAAATGAGCGTTAACCAGTAATCAGTTTGTCATTCAGTAAATTATAAGCAGCTCATCTATTTCTCAGCATATTATCGCCATGAATCCTATGCATTAAAGTATAAGTTAACAGACAATGACTATAGTCTATTTAAGTAGCACACCAAAAGGGTATAAAGAAAAACCAAAGCAACCACTACATAATTTATGTTTTCTCATTTATTTCCTTCCATCATGATATAATATACTGACTAGAGAAATACACCTCACATAAAATTCACTGGTAAATTTACTTTCGTTTTGGATAGCCAGTTGACATGTTGAAATTGTTTCAA
Source organism: Rugalucina vietnamica (assembly GCA_964017185.1). Taxonomy (NCBI): domain Eukaryota; kingdom Metazoa; phylum Mollusca; class Bivalvia; order Lucinida; family Lucinidae; genus Rugalucina; species Rugalucina vietnamica. The sequence goes on from OZ024870.1 coordinate 37,451,888, forward strand.
TTAGGGGATGTTTTATCGTTTGTAAAATGATTTGAAATAAATGGAACATTATAATTACACTAGACTTGATTTAATCTTTTGTATAGAATATCTGAGGTGGGTTATTATACTTTTCATTTATTTTACCCAGTAAATGCACCATCCATATGCTTCCCCACCCACATGTACTCCTACAGAAACTGTATCTAGCGATGTCTATACACACACTTTTTTTTTTTTTTTTTGGGGGGGGGGGGGGGGGGGGAGGGAGGGGGTTGCAAAATATGCAGTGGTCAGGAATGAAATACTGAAGTGTGCATATAATCTGATCATTTTGGAAATTCTTTCCTTAGAATATGTTGCTATGCCGCTTTAAAATATAGTTTAATTTTGTCGATAAAAAACCTCCCTATTTCAGACCCAAATCTCCCTACCAAAAATTTCAAATCTCCCTATTTGGCATCCAAGATGTATCACATGTATGCATTATAAGTCTATGGAAACTTAAAGTTACCATAGCAACCAGAGTTCTTATCCGACTGGAATAAAAAACAAATTATGTAGAGGCTAGTGTCAGGAACATGTATACAAAGTACAGGATTCATCCACTTGACAGTTTTTGAGGAGAAGATTTTTGAATGTTTTTTTTTTTTTTTCAAAATTTTGCCCTTTATGGGGCCCCAGCAACCAATCAAAATAAAGGATTAGGACAAAACTCACAAGAAACGTCAAACACTACTCATAGTTAAGACAGGAATTGAGAAAAGTTAACAAGTACAGGCATTTTGTGAGGAAAAGGGTATGACACTTGAACTAGGGGTAATTTGGTGTGCTGAATCCAAAAACCAATGTTGGCAAGTTGAGAAATGACATCTTTATGTCCTAATTTGCATATTTTCAAAATGGCCGCCAAAATATTTAGACTCTGTTATATTGATGAAACGTTTCATTTGTTTGTCATGATCTGAGCCTAAAATCACTTAAAATATATTGTTAGATGATTGCTTGACTAAATTACATAAATTTAAATGCAAAAAAGTTTTGCCCGCAAAGATAAACTCAATTTCAATATGAAAATATGCATGGCTTCCATAGCAACTGTTAACGTGATTCTTGACACGGGGTGTACCTACAAAATTGATCATATCGCCACTGTTTTTCGTCCTAGACCACTGAGTCTCATTGTTAAGGCTAGACATATCCCTTTTATCCTGTGGTAAGTAATGCAAATTGTCTTATTTGCATATTCATGAATTTTAATGAAAACATTAAAAAAATGTTTAAAATCCATAAATGAACAATTTTCAGGCCCAAACCACCATTATGACACTGTTATTGTACTAGTAATATATCATGTGATAAATATATTGATGTCATGAACCTATTTGAAAATTTTATCTCATTTTCATATTCATGAATGCTAATTATAATGTTGAAAACTGGAATGAAAACCAGGAGAAAACTATTGCCATTGAAAGGTTGTTGATGGATTATAAGAGCCTTCTTGCATTTTAGGACAAATTTTCATGGCTGCCATTTTGGTCAAAGGGACCACTTAAATGCTGTAAAACATTGTCCTCGACAATGACAGGGGCGTATCCAGGAGTTCTGAAGAGGGGGTTCAAATGTACAAAAGGGGGGTTCGTTTGCCTAATTTTAAACAAAATTTATTGAATTTCAACATGAAAATGAAATAATTTTGTTCCAGAGGGGGGTTCGAGCGAACCCCTTGAACCCCCTCTAAATCCGCCACTGAATGAACATATTTGCATGATGTAAAATCATATTGTTTCCATGCCCATCCATTGTGTGATTCTAAAGAAATGGATGGACTTTCAAAAAAAAAAAAAAAACAACAATCATTCCAATAGCAAGCTCTAGAATACTATGATTGATCTGATAGTAGACCTTGGACATAACAGTTTGATGGTAATCCTTTTATTCAAATCATTGAATTTGCATATTCATGAATATCAATGAAAATTGTAAGAAATGGAAGGAAAATCATGGAAAATATAGGGTGTACATACAAAATCACTTGCACGTGGGCTGTAAATAAACCTAGGACGGTGAATATGGTACCAAATAAATGCTAAGGTATCGTACTATCCCTTTGAACTACGATATAAGAAAAAATTATTTTCAATTTCATGTATATTAATGAAAAATTATGAAATTGGGAGAAATAAATGGAAAAGATTATACAGATACACCTTCAAATACACGTGTTTAGGCAACCAAAAGCCCCAAAGTGCTGAAAAGGGAAACAGATGGTTGCTAGGGCAATATACCATCCATACTGTAATAGATATGTTATTTGATTTTTCATTATCATGAATATTAATAAAAGCTTTAGGAATTGGGGTAAAATGCAGGAAAAAAATAGGAGGTATACATTTTAAACACACATATCTTGGCTTCTGAAGGACCTAAAGAGCAGAAGTTGAAATCAAATGATTGATATGACAATGTTCTATAACCATATGATCTTATATATAAGGGCAACTAGATATTTTTGTTGTATGGATATTAATGGGATCGTTTAAATCAGAGAAATATCACCAAAAATTAAAGGCGATATACCAACAAAGTTGCTTATATCTCCTCTACTAATATCCTAAGAGGGATGAAAATGGTACCAATAGAAAGTCAGGATAATATAGTCTGATAGGTATACAGTATCTGATTAAAAACCATGTAAACTGATAGATAAAACATCTTACTAAAAGCCACGCATGCTACGAAAAAAAAAAACCCTTGATTTTTCGGTCATTGTTTCTTATTTATAAAGATCTTATTAGTGTTTATACAATAAATATGTCAGATAAAGCAACTATCAGATTATAACAATGTCTAAGCAATCATTTGATACCAATCCCAGCTCTCTAGGTCTATCAGCAACTATGATATGTGCGTTTTTTATGTGTATACCGCCTTATGCTCTAAGCATTTTACCCCAATTCCGAAAGATGTTATTGATATTCATGAAAATAAAAATCAATTATAATGACCTGTAAATTGTAATATAGGATGGCATAATACTGCCTTAACAACCATTTGATACATTATTCAGTATTTACGGGCTTTGGGTTGGGAAGATACAAGCCATTTCTTATGTTTACCCCTTTAATTTTTCCATTTTTCTGTCCTGTTTTTAAAGATTTCATTAATATACATGAAACTACAAATCTGATTGTTCTTATATCATATTTCAGAGTGATAGTAAATTGCTACAGCATTCATTTGATATCTCTTTCGGCATCCTAGGTTCATTAACAGCCTGGGTACAGGTGTTTTTATACGTATACCCCCTATGTTTTCCATGATTTTTCTCCCATTATGATTTTTTTTGATATTCATGAATATATTTTAATTCAATGATTTCAATATTAGTTATGAAGGTTAAATTGCTGTGTCAATGCAACACTATCAGACCAATCATAGTATTCTAAAGTATGCTTTTGGTGGGACATGGGTATTTTTGTAAGTTCATCCCATTCTATAGAATCACACTAGGGTTGGTTGTGGAAACAATGTGATGTTTACATCATGCAAATGTGTTCATTGTTGAAGACAACTTTCTATGGCATTTAATTGGCCCATCTGACTAAACTGGCAGCCATGAAAATTTGTCCTAAAATGCAACAACGATCATATAACGCACCAAACAACTTTCAATGACAATAGTTTTTTCCCCCTGGTTTTCGCTCCCATTTTTGACATTTCAATTAATATTCATGAATATGCTAATGAGATGAGTTTCATATTGACCCATGACATCAATACATTTGTCATAAATGGTATTACTGGTGCAATAACATGTTGTCATAATGATAGCTTCAGCCTAAAATTTGTTTATATATAGATTTTATAACCATTTTTCAGCCATTTTTAATGTTTTCATTAAAATTCATGAATATGCAAATTAGATAATTTGTATTACTTATTAAAGGATCTGAAGGCTACATCTATGCTTTACAGTAAGACCAGGTGCAGTGGTCCAGGACTTGTTACAGTGGAAATATGATCACTTTTGTAGGTACAAGTAGAAAAGCCCACACCCGTGCGCCCTCCGCACCCCCCACCTAAGCCTTTTAACTTTTGAGAATTTTTTTTTATTCATTGAAGACCTTCTAATCATTATAAAATGTTATTTTTATTATTTTGTAGCAGTTTGGAATCCTAAACATATACCAGTTTGCAGCAACTGATGTTTTTCTTAATTTTGGCGGCCATCTTGGAAATATGCAAATTAGATGGTGAAGGAGCCATTTCTCAGCTTGCCAACATTGGTTTTTGGATTCAGCATAGCTGAATACCCCTAAAAATGATCTCAAACCCTTTTCCTCACAAAATGCTTGTACCTTCATAACGAAGCGTCTTTTCTCATTTTCTGTCTTAACTATCAATAAACATTTCTGCAAAAACAAAATTCAAATGTCTGCAATTTTAGCAGAAAAATAGCCGATTTCCACTTTTCCCATTATAAGTCTATGGAAACTTAAAAGTTGCCATAGCAACCAGAGTTCTTATCTGCCTGGAATAAAAAACACAAATTATGTAGAGGCCACTGTCAGGAACATGTATACAAAGTACAGGCTTAATCCCCTCGATAGTTTCTGAGAAGAAGATTTTTGAATGTTTTTCGAAATTTTGCCCTATATGGGGCCCCCGCAACCAATCAAAATAAAGGATTAGGACAAAAGTCACATGAAACGTAGAGGACTACTCAATAAACATTTCTGCAAAAACAAAATTCAAATATCTCCAACAAGACAGCAAAAACAGGCAATTTTCACTTTTTCCATTATAAGTCTATGGGAAGCATAAGTTGCCATAGCAACTAGAGTTCTTATCCGATCAAAACAAAAAACATAATTATTCTTTCCCCCTACCTGTAGATGGTGTATGTGTAATATGAGAACAATCGGCCCAGCGGTTTCAGAGAAGAAGATCTTTGAAATTGTGGACGACGACGGACGGACGGACGACGGAGCATGGGTATACTATAAGCTCACCTATGAGCCTTCGGCTCAGGTGAGCTAAAAAAGATGAATACAGGTCAGCCTCATTATAACACTATTTTGGGGTCCATAGAATCAGACTGTGTTATAAGTGAAACCATGTTATAATGAGGTTACTTACTATATGAATATAGCAGATATCAATTTGGGAGCCATAACATGGCCATGTTATATTGAAAACCGCATTATAGTGAGGCACATAATTATAATGTTCAATATTTTTCAAAGGATACTTTTAAAGTTGGCATGAAATCTTTTGAAGAAAATAAAACTATGAACTGGCACTTACATAATGGGTCAATGACCTTTTTTGGATAGGCTCGGACAAACAGTGCAGATGCATAGGATATTTGAGCCACCTCATGAGAAAACCAACAATCTGCATATGCGAAAACAAAGGCGCAGATCAGCTTCGCAGTACCTGCAAAGCTGTACCTTCAAAGCTGATCAGCGCCTTTGTTTTCGCTACACGGATAGTACAATTCCTCTACTTTCTAAATCCAAAATTTCCAGTCTCTAGCGTTCTTCTGTGCTTCTACAGTGTTGGACCTGTTCGGAAACCACATTGTTGGTTTTCCCACGAGGCGGCTCATTTGTGCTTGTTGTCTAAATAACTTCACATCTGGGTCAGCTTGTGATGACAGTATTTTAAATCTGAGGTGGCAAAAATATCCTCATCCAATCAAACCTTTCACGAATCCCACTTTGGATTTACATGTACATGTAATTGAATTTTTATGAAAATGTTAATGAATGTCTTTTCCTTTGAAACTTTGTAACATTTTGTCCATGAGTAAAATACTACTTATTCACGGGACTTTATCTTAGCTCAAATATTTTGTTTCTTTTGAGGACAAATAGTTCTTAAATCTGGAATGTCACAAATATTGACTATTTCCTAGCAAATTATCAGGAGAATATCAAAGAATCTCTTTTCCTTTGTAACTTCTTTTCCTTATGAGCGACATATTCCTTTCTTACAGGACTTAACCGTAGTTCCAATATATTGTTAATTTTGTGCACTATCTCATTACAAGTTGCTGTATCGGCCTCAAAATCATGATGTTTGTAGTCATGTCCACTCATGTATGTCATACGGAATGATGAGTTCCCTGAAAGAGATTGAGACTATTTGAGCCATGTGAAAAACAGATTTTTGCTTTAATATAAGAAAACTCAGATCAGCGCCTTTGTTTTTGCTTCATGGATAGTACAACTAGTCTTCTTTTTCAATCTTCTAGCCCTCTTCTCTGACTGCAGGCTGATTTCTGTCAGACCTGGTCAGAAACCCTGACAACCAGTTTTCTGGCATCCCTCATGAGAAAACAAACAATCTCTGCATATGCGAAAGCAAAGGCGCAGATCAGCTGCGCGGTAATCGCGAAGCTAATCAGCACTTTTGTTTTCGCTACAGTTCCTCTACTTTCTAAATCCAAAATTTCGAGTCTCTAGCATTCTTCTGTGCTTGTACAGCCCGGTTTGTGTCGGACCTGTTCGGAAACCACATTGTTGGTTTTCCCACGAGGCGGCTCATTTATAAGCTTCAATGTCAGTACTACAAGCCACTATGTGCTTCAATGCCCGTACAAACGGTGATCAACAGCATAATTTTGTCCCTCTATGCTAGGCTAAAAAATAGACAATATGATACATTTTAAATGCCATGCTTCGCATTTTCAGGATTTGTGTGATGAGTCTGAATCAGTGAATCCACTTAGAGACGTGTGTTTGTTGATATCTGTCCATAAATGAATTGCTTTTTCATTCTATTCGCAAGCGGGCGTTACATTTCAAATGTCTTCTAGAGAATGAAAATGTAAGTTGTAACCTGTTTTGTAATGAGTCGTATGACAATATACCCCCGCCCCCACTGTCCTCCAGAATATCACATGAGGCTATTCTGTCTATATCATAAGTTGCAGCTTTCTGTTGTGGTGTCAACACTGACTCTTACTGCTCACCCTGCTCCCTCCCCCATCACAATGAAAGCAAAGTTTATACAAACCTCCCCCTCGGTCCTCCAGTATATCACATGAGGCTATTCTGTCAATATCATAAGTTACAGCTTTCTGCCGTAGTGTTAACACTGACTGTCTTTTACTGCTGACAGGGTCAATCTCTACCTTCTCACCACTTATACCTACAAAAAGGATTTTGGGGTGAAAAGATAGCCTAATCATAAAACAAAGAATACATTGCATTTATAATTTTTCATCTATGATAATCCATCCAAAATTTAGTATTCTATTTTTAGCTTCTGCTGAAAACTCGAGAGGCCTGGGACTAAATTCAAAATGCCTGGTAGACAAAATGAATGGCCAACGAAAAGTTTTTCTACAAATCCGGATTAAAATTGTCTTAAAAGAGACTATGGCATACAATCTCTTTTTCTGTTATTATCCATATCAATAGCAATGAAATAAACTGACCCAGCTGAACTTCAGTATTAGCTCTGATCTTATGCACCATATTGACAATGTAGGATTTATATTGGTGACTGGTCAGGGACTCGGCCATAGCGGAGGATTTACTGTCATCTATATACACTGAATCTCCTCGAGAACCTTAAATATAACATATGAAACATTAAAAGAACAATGTAACTTCAATTTGTATAATTTTTTTTTGGAAATAGTGAGCAGATTTGGAAATAATGATAATGAATTGCCCCAGTGTGGCTGTATAAATCATTTTTGTGTGATGGACCTTTACATGGTGGCCATACAATTGTACATGAGTTTATACCAGCATATGAACTGCCTTCTAAAACAAAATACTTCAATTTTAAGAAGAATTGCAAAAGATGTTTGTTACCAAGAAGAAATATTGTTGTAAGAAAGCCTAATGGTTAAAATAGAGCTACATCATGAGAAAACCGGATATTTGCCTATGGAAAAACAAAGGTGCAGATCAGCTTCGCAGTAAGTGCGAAGCTGATCAGCACCTTTGTTTTCACTACATGAATAGTACAATCTCTCTACTCTTTAAATCCAAAATTTTCAGCCTCTAGCCATCTTCTGTGTCTGTATAGGCTGGTTTGTGTTGGCCCTAGTCGGAAACTGAAGACAGTTTCCTCGCATCGCGGCTCAATATGAACAAAAAGTTTCACAATGCAAGGACATAACAAAAGCAAGGCTTCATCAACTATCAACTTACTATGTTCTCTAACTAGACAGAACTCTAGAGAATCCATACTGGCCAATGAATTATCCAGGTCTACAGCTATACCAGGATCACTCTGCTTCTCTATGTTGTAGGACTGACCTGAAGATAGATTTTATATTTGAAACTTCTTAACATAAAAACACATAAAGAACATGGTAAATAAATAATAACTGTACAGCCAATATGTGCTTTTGTCTTCACTACATAGTACAATTTCTCTTTTCCCTAAATTTGAAATGTCCAAGTCGCCAGCTGTACAGCTCGGTTTGCAGCCTGGTTATAAGCCAGAATTTCTTTATTGTGGTCACTGCTCATATATTGCAACTGGAACAAGTGGCTCCTTTCCAGAAGTTGATAAACCACTAGACTTAAATAAGTATGCATACTTAAATTCAAATATATAGCAATGAAATTAACACCCTGTCACTATGAAAAAGAACTGCAACAAAAATGCCACCTTGGTATAGGCAGTAATAAATCTATCTTACCAGGCCTAATCCTTATCTTGCGTCTTTTCAGCACTTTCTGTAAGATCTCTCTCATAGTAACACTGGCATCATCCAGCTGAAACTTGTTGAAACCTCGATTTGGAATGTTTCTGAAAAGGCAAAATACATGTAAATTGCATAAATTAAGAATAGGGCAGTAAGTGATATAGTGATAGACTCCATATCAAGAGGTTCTAGGTTCAAATCCCCCTGACGCTGAGTTGTGTCCTTGAGCAAGACACATAGTACTTGTTAATACCCAGAAAGTGGTGGCTTCGTCCTGACATAACCGAAAAATTTTGACTGGGGTATTAAACCACAAATCGAACAAAAAAGAATATATTTGGAAAGTCTTCTGATTTACCTGTAGGCAATCAATTATTGACATCTTGCACAATAAAGCATTTGTTTTGTTGCTGGTGCCATCACCTCATGTTGGTCAATTTATCAAATGCAGTCGTGGAAATCCGGAGATGTCGTTTTGGCCTTTAATTGGTCAGTATTCTTCATCCGGGTATTTCTGGGCTATAGCCGCGACCACGCTTCTCAGGATAGTCAGCGTGGCCGCGGCTATAACTCGGGCTATCGCCGTTCGGCTAATAGCCGGGGCAAATAGCTGGTATAGCCAAAGCGAACTTGGCCCTTAATTTTGGCTAATATTCAAGAATTTGTTGCCTCGCAAAAATAAAGTCCTCGCCAATAAAGAATTACTACAAGCTTAATAGACTACTTGAGTACTAGCTTGTGAATTTAAGAACTCACAATTAACTCTGAAATTGAAAATTCACAAAATAAAAGTTGCAGGAAAATTTCTGATTTTACAGTAATAGATGGTATGGTGGCCTGTCCTTGCATATAAGCCTTGGCTGTTAACTGAGGCAGTGCATACATGTCTTTTGATTGGTCAATTTTATTCAGGGAGAATATCAAATAATGGAACAGCAGCTATAGCCCAGGCTATCGCTACAAGCGAACTCAGCCAAGTTCTTGCAAACATTTCTGAATTTACAGTATTACTTGAGGCAGACTTAGCCCTTGTAAGTGGTTAACTAGAACATAATTCTTAGAACCGGTATTTCAACTTACACAGTGACTATAACTGCCGATGTTTTCCTGTGATGTGGTATTTCTTTCTCCACAAGAGCCAGCTTGGTAAAGCCGAACTTGGATACTGGTTCCCTGCTGTCTAGGCTGGGGAAATCTGTATCCACCTCACCATCGTCCTCCGCTATATGTAGACAATACATGTCTGTGTTCTCACTGAAACACATAATTTATACGAGTAGATAAGGAATGCTTTGTTAGTCTGTAGGGTGGTTTGACATCCCACTCAACAATATTTCTTTTATGTCACGAAGGAGCAAGTTATAACTGGGCACAAACAAGTTTTATGGTACATAAAAATCTTTTTGTTTTTCTCTGCTTAGTGTTATATCCTTCTAATCTATTCTACAGCCTAAGTGTTAATCCTCTAGCCAACTCGCTTCTACTGTGTATTTTAATGATACAGATATTACAAATCCTGTTCCACCTGAAGCTTCTGATCCACATAATGCACTTTCGTGAAATTAGTTCTCACATACCTAGGCTGAACTAGGGTGGAGATAAATAATTACAGACAAGCTTTAGCAGAAATACATTACTTCTGTAATACATCACGAAAACAGGTCTGTGTAATGTATACCCCCATGAACCCCACTTTTATATAGCAAAACTGGGGTATTCAGGGGTATACCTATTTTTCTTATTTTTGCTCCAAAACGTAGATTGTGGGTACTCGTTAGAACCGCCTTCAAAATTTTTCAGTGGAAAATTTTCAACTTTTATAGCTCAAAAAATCTCTGTTTATTGCATGCGCAAGTTTTCGTAATATTTTCTATGCACCTACTTGAGTGGTGGCTCTCTCATTTCTATGGTGTACTGCCAGCAGATCAGACCTATGAGATCCTGTATCTTTGCCATGGCACTGACAACAACGGTCATGGGGTAGGGTCTATCCTCAGGGGGAGCCATTGTCAGGAATATGTCTATCTTCTTGGTAGCTACACCAACGCTAGCCTGGAATGTGGGGAAAAATTATGTGAAATCTTGTTTATAGTATATGAGGAATAAAGTCCTGTATCTTTGCCATAGCACTGACAACAACTGTCATGGGGTAGGGACGATCCTCAGGGTGAGCCATTGTCAGGAATATGTCTATCTTCTTGATGGCTACACCAACACTAGCCTGGAATATGAGCAAAATATCAATGAATTACTGGAGCTGTAAAAGAACATAACAGCTAGAAGAAGTTGCTGTGCTTTCATATTAGGTCTCACATTATTCACATTGTATTGCAAGAGGGTTTGAGAATTTACGGACAGGGATTGTGGTATTTTTGGATTGAAAATCACACTTTCACATGAATCAGTGACAATGTCTGTGCAGTCATCTGGTGTACACTCAGCTGAATTCAAATATAAACTATTTCTATTTCAAATATTCATCTGCTTCCTCAACAAATATACTGTAATAACATTTTAAAAATAAAGCAAATAAACATAATGCTTTTCACACAGGTTATTACGAAAACTTGCCCATGCAATAAACAGAGATTTTTGAGCTTTAAAAATTGAAACTTTTTTTAGATGAAAAATTTTGATATTTTTCTTATTTTTGCGCAAAACATAGATTGTGGTACACGTTACAACCGACTCAGTGAGGCAGTTCTAACGAGTACCCACAATCTATGTTTTGGAGCAAAAATAAGAAAATAGGTATACCCCTGCATACCCCAGTTTTGTTATGTAAAAGTGGGGTATAAGGGCGTATATATTTCACGAACATGTTTTCGTAATGTTTAAAAAGAGCGTCTCCATATTAATCATTTACCTTTCCATCAAATTTTGCATATTCTAGGAATGGGTTTTCTCCAATACTCATGCTGCTCTCGAGTAGATCACTGAGTCTAGAGTAGGAGTGAGCCTTCTCATCAACAGCCAAAGGGACAGGCAACTCCTTCTTTTGGAATAGGTCGGCATTCTCTTCAACTGAAAAATTAGAGCTTTTATACAAAGTTGTCTGAACAAACAACACTCAGAAACTGAGTTCACATTACGAAAACACGCCCATGCAAAAAACAAAGATTTTTTCAACTGTTAAAATTGAAAATTTCATCAGAAAAGTTTTGATATTTTTTATATTTTTGCTCAAAACATTGATTGTGGGTACATGCCTCACTGAGGTGGTTCTAACAAATACCCGCAATCTATATTTTGGAGCAAAATTAAGACAAATACACTGTAGGTATACCCTTGCATACCCCAGTTTTGTTATATAAAAGTGGGTTTCAAGGCGGTATAAATTATACGGAAATGTTATCCTGATGAGATTGCTCCTAGTCATTAATTCTATAAGCCCATTTAGATCTGTGTTACTTTAGATCTTATTACCAGTATTTGAAATTACACTAAATTTTTTCAACTTGCTTTCATTAAAAAGTATTTACATGATCTCAGCCCTAAAATTTCTTCTAGAAAACTAATACATGTAGCTTACTTTTTATACACTACTTTTGAGCAGAAAAACTGTACTTATTGCTAGTAAGTGCTAATTCAAGACTTAATTATCATGCTTAGTATCGTATCTCAAAATGTGACCTACTATTATACTTTGTGTCTGAATCTTTCCACGTCCTTTGCTTCACTTTCACTTGACTTCTCTTTTCTTTCTTCATTCTCTCCAGCCGTACAGCTGTGTTAGACCGCCTCCTGTGAGCGCCGAAATCCATGTCCGGCAAAATATCATAGGAATGGGACAGTTCATTATCTGATGACTCTGCGGCACTGTCACTGTAACTTGATGCTCCTTTATGTTTGTCGTGTTCCTCCGTGTCGATTATCATCTCGCACATTCCCGTATCGTCACTTGTGATAAAGGAATTCCTGATGTGTGAAATCAAGAAATTTCTGTTGTCCATCATTGCCATCTTGGAACTTTTTTAATATCTGACTTGACAGAAGTTGGAACTTGGAAGGGTTTGATCTACAAAACAATATTCTTATTTATCAAATTTTTTGGTACAACTACACTTAGTACACTACGGTACAAGTAGAAACAGTCAAAATAAGTCAATTTATCTGATGTTTGTTACAAGGAGTAATGCTAATTTTCATGCATCCCAGTCATACGTTGTTTCCTTTTGGAAAAAAACAACAACAACAACACTGTAACATTTACCATAAATTTTACATATCCTTAGATAAAGGTTGCTGATTTTCCCAATTGGCAGGTAAAAAGGTGCAATTTTCCCAAATGAACCGGTACTGGTATGATTCCCAAAATGCTGGAAAAAAATCACTGGCACAACAATACAACATATATACATGTGCTTTCATTTAGTTATCGGGTAGTTGCGAAACCTCACTCCATTACGTTCCGTTGCGGACCTTGATGGTTCTATTTGATCAAACAATTTCCAATTGAATAAACAGGATTACACATGGTTGACACGTGGTGAGTGCATCCGAACTCAACCTAGTTGACATCACGGAGTGCCTTGATGTCACGGCACGCGCTTTATCGCATGAACATGGAGAGCTTCTTTTTGATTGGCATAGCGTTGCTCTCCAAAAGTGGGAGCAAATAAGCTAGATGAACGAGTAAATCTCACAGAAATTATGGATTTAAAGCAGGAGACTTTTCTTATGGAACATCACCTGGAGAGAAAATTTAATATCTCTGTGAACAGTATGCCAAGTGAAGGTGAGCGGGATTTAGTTTTTCATAGTGAATTTCGGGTTTCAAAATTTGATGTGTAATTAAAGTAAAATTATTTTTGATGGGTATATAATAGTATACGCTTGGCACTGAGGCTGTATGACACATTTGAAATGCTATTGTGTAAACATGCATGGAGATTGTAAATAACAGCTGAAGGTCTGAGTCTAGGTATCGGGAAGATCAGGAAAGAGATCCTGTTTACTCAATAGTAATTTCAAATTCACATTACCATGCCCATTCTAGGCATTGCCTAAGTACACATTATTTAGTATGACTATTGCATATTAAATATAAAATACCGTAAAATAAGTATTTTAGACAATAGGCTGTAATAAATGAAAATATTTGGCCTGGTAGAGCAAGCACCACAGGCATGGCATGGCACTAGACTCAGACCTTCAGCTGTTATTTACAATCTCCATGCATGTTTACACAAAAGCATTCCGAATGTGTCATACAGCCTCAGTGCCAAGCGTGTACTAACTGGTCAAAAATAGTTTTACTTTACACATCAAATTTTGAAACCCAAAATTCACTGTGAAAAACTAAATCCCGCTCACCCAGTCACCCTCACTTCGCATACTGTTCACAGAGATATTAAATTTTCTCTCCAGGTGACGTTCCGTAAGAAAAATCTCTGATTTCCTGCTTAAAATCCATAATTTCTGTGAGATTTACACATTCAGCTAGCTCGTTTGCTCTCATTTTTTTACGCAACGCTAAGCCAATCAGAAAGAAGCTCTCCATGCTCACGTGACAAAGCGCGCATCGTGACGTCAAGGCACACACGTGACGTCACGAAGGTCAAGTTCGGATGCACTGACCACGTGTCAACCATGAGTAATCCTGTTTTATTCAATCGGAAATTGTTTTGATCAAATAGAACCATCAAGGTCCGCAACGGAACGTAGTGGAGTGAGGTTCCGCAACTAGGCATGGCACGGTCAAAGCTTTCATACCTGACCACTTTGATACTTTTGTCGACCTTGTTTTTCTGAATTCTGAATGTTTGTGATAACAACTATTGTATTGGTAACATGACGATTTTTGAAATGTGACACACACTGAATCATAAATGAGTGACCTGAAAATTTGAGGCCGAAACTGTATGGGCACGAATCTCTTCCACAGATTTCTCAACTAAATGCTGTAAAAATCAATAGAAGTATGGCTCTAACATAAAGAAAATTGAACATTTTTTAAAAACAATATAGCTCAAATAATTTAAATGATCTAAAAGCTTACAAATGGGTCGAACTTTGAGGAAAAAAATTCAACTTCCTTGAGTGGCTCTCCAAAAAGAAACCAAATTTGGTCCAACCGGTGCTACAGTAAATAAAGAGAGACATGTTCATGGTTTTGTAATTTGAATCGTGATTAAAAGGTATTCACATGCAACTGGTGAACGAGAGGCAACCAAATAATTATTTCCATTTTTTGCTTTATAGAAATGTCTTTGTAGAGTCACAGAATGGTCCAACAACTTTTCGCAAACCTTTTAGATTTTTGTGTTGTGGTAGAATTGCCGCCTAATAAATTATCCGGATCTAGTTACTAAAATGCATTAGGTCCACAGTTGAATGAAATTGCATAACTGTCTAATTCTTCTTGAGACTGTACATGCAGTCATTTCACAGAGGCAATGCATTTAAATCCCTGGCCTCTCTGGATAAGCCCCATGTGTGGTATTGTCAATTTGGCATTTCACCAGTTAAGTGTTCTGTTTCAGAAATTAGAGCAACATTAAGTATCTGAATCTGCCAGGTACTCCATACACCTCAAGAAGAGTATTACATGGAGTGCGTGTGGAAATGGCCGAAAAAAAAAAAAAAAAAAAAAGAGAGAGTGATAACGATGTAGAGGAGATCAGTAAAATTTGGAATTTAGTCCATTTGATAGTTTAGCAGGGATAGAGTATCAAGGTTGATGATGACGATGGTGATGATGCTGATGATGATGATGTTGATGATGATGATGATGAAAGGGGGGTATGATGATGATGTTGATGATGATGATGATGATGATTGGTGTTTGGGTTTCTATTGAAAGTGTTGAACTAACCCAGCCCGGAAGGCTTCCAGGTCTGGGCTGCAGGTCAGGTCAGGTGGAAGATTATTCCAGAGTCTGGCAGTTCTAGGGAAGAATGAATGTAAATGAGTGTTAACCCTTGAGTATGGGATAGTATATCTGTTTCGTAGTGACGGGGTGATGTATGAAGGGAGAGGGATTCAAACATGGCCTGTTTTGATCTTAAAGAACATTATCAGGGAAGATATTTTCCTTCTATTTTCTAATGTTGGAATTTTTAACTTTTTCAGCATTGTGTAACACTACTGGTAAATGCGTAATCATTTAGAATATACCTGACTGCCCGATGTTGAACCATTTCAATTTGTTTGATGTATTTATTTTGCCATGGGTCCCAAACAGATGATGAGTATTCCAAGAGGGGTCTGACATAGGTCTTATATGCTGTTTCTTTGATTTTGCTGTTGTTTGTTTGAATGTTTCTCTTGATGAATTTCAGGGTGTTGTTTCCTTTGGCAGTGGTCTGGTTGATATGTTTACTCCAGGAGAGATCATCTGATATGTTAAGGCCTAGGTATTTAGTGTTTTTGGTGGTTTGGAGTTTTATGCCGTGGAGTATATAATCAAAAATAAAAGGTTTCTTTTTATTGGTTATTCTGATTACTTCACATTTATCAGGGTTAAAGGCCATGAGCCACTCGCTCTCCCATGATTCCAGTTTGGTAAGATCTCTTTGTAGGTCAAGGCAGTCTGATTGGTTAGATATGGTGAGATACATAATGGTGTCGTCTGCAAATAACCTAATGTTGCTTTTGATGGAATCAGGCATGTCGTTGATATACATGAGGAAAAGACATGGACCCAGTACTGATCCTTGGGGGACACCTGAGAGGACAGGACAGGTATCAGATTTAAGTACCACCGGTGCCTAGATTGGACTCACCTTTGCTCCAGCAGTCAATGGTGGAAACCATGTCTTTCAGACCCACTACTGACTCTTGTTTCAATCCATGACAGTCGAAATGCCATTATTTTGAAACACATTGATAAGTAGGCCAAAGGTGGCGTGTGATTTTGGTTTTTGACCCCTCTATCATTTAACACGCTATTTCTGAAAGATGGAACAATACATCTGTATTATATTTAAACCAATGAATTGACAATTAACTGTGGATTGATTTGATATAAAGGTAGAGGTAAATTGTAAAATTGTAGGAGATACGACTGAAAAAAAAGTGTAAAGTTTCTTAAACTTTATTTTTCAGATGTAAACTACATGTACATGTAATTTATTGCAGACAAATAACTGCTAAAGTGTAGTTCCACTAAGTTTGAAAGATGAACTTGTTACCAAAAGATCACAGTGAGTTTGTGAAGAAAGAATACTGGGACCAATTCTTCAAGAAACGGGGTTCTAAAGCTTTTGAATGGTATGAAAACATAATGTTTGAGCCACAGTGCTAGAAAACCACCCTTTCAGACAAGGCCAAACACAAATCTCACAGACAAATGCTACCAAGCTAGTTGTATTTTTATTTTGGATTTAATAAGTAGGATTGAACTATATGTGTAGCAAAACAATGGTGCTGATCAGTTGTGCAGTTACTGCACAAGTGACCTCAGTGTGTCTTTGTTTTGCTTATGCCAAGAAACAACAACACCAAATAAGTTTACCATACATGTCGACTGGGATGTTAAGCATCAATTCAAACAAACAAGCTAAAAAAAACAGTATTCCCATGATGTGGCTCCAGGGCTTTTTCTCTATACAAAACTGGGTCCGGTTTCCGGTACCAAATTTTTTCCCAATTGACTGAAAAAATTGACGTGGAACATTCCCAATTAGCAGAAAAATCCCAATTTAAAAGGTAAACTTTCCCAATTTTGTTAAAAAATGCACTATTTTTTCCCAAAATTGTCATATTTTTTCCCAAAATCACAATTTTTTTTCCCAATTTCATCGGTACTAAAAATTTCCCCAAAAGGTCAGAAAAAGCCCTGGGCTCATATGTCTATAAAGGGTATCTACTATAACTTAGACACTGACCAGCTGGGGCTTCCAATGCCATCTGTTTACATGTAATAATGAGATTACTTGGAATAGGAATGCACCTGTAATTTATTGTAAATCCAATTTGGAAAAAACTTTCCTGATTATTTTGTCATTTTGGGCTCCCATGTTTAATTTTTTTTTCTTTATTTTTAAGTAAAAACAGTTTGATGTTATTTTTTATATATATTTTTTGATACACAGAATAGAAGAATAATCTGTATAGCTATGATCAAATGAGCCGCGACTTGAGAAAACCAGTCTTCGGGGTTTCCATCCTGGTCTGACACAAACCGGCCTGTACAGTTATAGAAGAAAACTAGAACCTTGAAAGTTTGGGAATAAGTAGAGGAGGAAATGTACTATCCGTGTAGCGACAACAAAGGCGCTGATCATCTGTGCAGTTACTGCACAGCTGATCTGCGCCTTTGTTTTCGCATATGCAAAAGTCTGGTTTTCTCATGACACGACTCTATAATCATAATATTTTCTTGTAGGTATGGAGAGTATCCTGAACTTTGTGGTGTTCTTCACAAGTACATCAAGCCCCAGGACAAGTTACTAGTGATTGGGTGTGGTAACTCCCAGCTCAGTGCCGACCTGTATGATGTTGGCTACCACAAGATAGTGAATGTGGATATCAGCGACATTGTCATCAAACAAATGAAGGAGAAAAATAAACAGAGGACAGAGATGGAATTCCATAAAATGGATGTGTTGAAGGTAATAAAGTTTGAAAGTTCTAATACTATCTGAGCCGCGTCATGAGAATACCAGATTTTTGCCTATGCGAAAACAAAGGCGCAGATCAGCTTCACAGTAACTGCGAAGCTGATCAGTGCCTTTGTTTTCACTACACAGATAGTAAAATTCCTCCTTTACTTATATCCAAAATTTCAATCTCCTAACTTCTGTGACTGTGCAGGCTAGTTTGTGTTGGACCGGGTAGGATCTTGTGAAGACCGGGTTTTATCGCATCATGGCCCATCTGCTTGAGTATTCTGATCAGTGCATTTGTCATCTCTAAAAGAGTGGTTCAAGACAAGGCTGTATTCACTCAATCAAAATGCATTTAAAACATGTTCAGTTCTGTGTAAGAACAGTGAATACGACATGGAGCATCTTCAAAACGATTCAGACAGCAACAAAGGCCTGATACGATGGCTAATATAGTATCAGTCTGATTTGGGTCTGTGCAGCACCACATATGGATGCCTTATATCAACAGAATGTTTCTTTCCACAGATGGAGTTTCCAGACAATGAGTTCTCAGTAGCCCTAGATAAAGGTACCCTAGATGCTCTGATGGTTGACACTTCTGAGAAGGTGGTTCATGACATAGAAACAATGTTCAATGAAGTAGACAGAGTGCTGAAACCAATGGGAAGATACCTGTGTATATCACTACTGCAGGAACATATATTGGACAAAGTCTTGGAATTCTTCTCCGAAAAGTAAGTACAGATTAACAACTTTAATATAGTGGTCTATTAAGGCTTCTGACCAACAATGTCACAACTAGCTCTCTAGAAAAAGATCGGTGACTATAATATCTAGGCAGTTACCAAATAAGATTAAATCGATTTGTGCATGAGAATTTTCAGTATACCTGTACTCATATGTTAATAAATGGGAAATAAATTGGAGGGGTTTTTTTGGCTGTAGGGGCATCAGATAATTCAAGAAAACAGCTTTTCACACATTTAAGAAATAAAAGCGTGAAGTTACCATGAAGTTTCAAGTGCCTCTCTTTTTCACTACCTAGATGGCAATTTCTCTTTTTAGTTTCTAAATAAGAACATAAAAAGCTGAGGCCATAGAGCTTGGAAGACCTTATCAAAAACACTTATTGGCAAAACAAGGATCTCATCAGAACTATTTTATTTTTCAGAGGCTGGGCTTTAAGGATCCACAGAATCCACACAGAAGACTCTGAGAACTCACAAAGAGATTTCCACATGCCTGTGTTCGCTCTTGTCTTCACAAAGTTCAAGAAAAATCCAGGAATGCCACAGGTAAAATACAGTGAAATTTTAAAGTAGACAGGAAAAATTTACTGCATATCAGCCTTAATGACACACACAAAAAGATATGATGATTCTACATGGAGCATCCATACTTATAATATGAAGAACTGACAATAAGTCTAAAATACATTATCATGATGTTTCGTTAATTACTTATGCCAAAATTGTAGCACTGATAGTGAATGAAATCATTTCATGTGTAAGTGATGAAAATATATGGTCGTTTACTGGTTCAGTATTTGTCCTTCTTTGAGGCTCAAACTTAGCTACAAGTGATTTAAAAATGAAAATGATAGTGTCATTTTTCTTTCAGATTCTTGAAGTAAGCACAACAGATGGGAAGTTTGAGAGGTTCACAAGCATAGAAAAATTGAGAGATGTCATCAAAGAGATGCAATACTATGCTGTGATAAGACAGAGAGTCTCAAAAAAGTAAGATGATAGGATTCTCCATAGAAGTTAATGCATGCAATTTAGATTTTATAGGATGTTTGTTTAGTTTAAGGGTGTTACAACTGATTCCACAATCTAATGATTTTTCCAGCTGTGGTCATTCACAATTAGATAACGTCACATTGTCAAAGTTTGACAAGCCGCCAGAATTTCAAAAGAAACAGCTGTGACATTTTTCTTTTGATCACTAAATGTCCTTGAAATCAGGAGGTCAAAACTTTACATCAAAAGATGTTTTCTTTTCTATTTTGGTACACTAAATGGCCATGTCCAGAGAAAAGGAAGAATATGCCATAATGATTTTTTTGATGTTTTATCTTTATAAACATCATTACCATATATAAGCTTTAGAGTCATTCATTTCAAAGAAGACGGATTATTATCTAGATTTATTATGGAGCATTGTTGCATCGTATTAAATGAAATAAACTGTCCATTCAAAAATGGTTATTGGCTATTTTGTCTTTTTACGTGACACAGCTCTGTACTGCTACTATGACAAAAGTATACTGCTATCTTCCTGGGGTTACTTAGGTCATTTTATACTACAAAGGGTTTACACATCCTTTGAAAACAGATTTTACTGTTAGGAACAGGATGAAAGGTGGAGTAGGGAGAATTGAAAAAAGTCATTAGATTTCTTTACCAGTTGTAAGTACACTACAATTATTTTACAACCATATGCGAATTATTTTAATGGCGATTGGCCAATGTCAGCCTGTATCTTTATGGTTTAAATTATTAAGCTGGTACTGCACCCGCAAAAAGTAAAAGGATATCTCTTGACTACATTACACGTTCTGAAAAATCTTTTACTTCGTACCGAACAGTCGGCCAAAATGGATAATTATTGATATTAACTTTTTATCCACAACATATTTTCAGAAAAATTTGTAGATTTCATTGTTTTACTTTTTTTAGGAAAACCACAGAAGACCAAGTATCACTGGCCCTGTACAGTGATCTGGGAACAACACCAAGATATACCCTCACCATTGTAGACTCTTCTGCCAGACTGCCAAACAAGTTTGCCATTTTTATTGTACCTCAAGGAAGGTAGGTCATATTCTGGCATTAAAGGATTATAAGTAGCCTTATAACAAGATTGTTAAGAGGTCATATTGAATATGCTTCTCAAAGTTAGGGATCAAAACTTTATTTTTGTTCACATGACATCCTGTTGATCTAACACTTAAACTTTTGCTATAGATATGTAGCAGAACCATCAGTGTGCAAACATTCAATCTTTTTTTTGTTGCCTGCAAGCACTTCTTGCAGACTTGCAGAAACGATGGAAACCCCCACTGAAATTGAAGTTGTCTCTGTTGCCTACTCTATTCAATTCTGTCATTCATCCCCTCTTACTGGTTCATTCAGCTGCAAAAATGTTTTGATAATCGAAATTTCAATACTTTTATGTAACTCACTTTGGGAAAATTCCAGAAATCTATGATTTTTGGCAGAGTTCATCAAAAACAGGATTCTAAGAATCCATCACTGGAAAAAGTTGGGAGTCAGAAATGAAAACTTGGAGTTTGACCAAGAAAACTTGGAGTTTTACCTTTAATTATATATTTCAATAACATTTTTCTCAACTAGGATTCCACTTAAAATTTGTACGTCCTATAAACAAAAAAAAAAAAAAAAAGAAAATTTTTTTTTTTACAAAAGCCAATACTTGTTTATTCCAGACGACGCAAAATTTACTAAGATTCTGTCAACTTTCCCGAAGTTGAAGCAGCCAAAATTTATAAATGAGTGCTTTTATCACACATGAAGGCAATTCAGACCAATACCGATGCCAGAAGACTGCTCTATATATTCATTAAAAAGTATGCTTGTGTTTTAACATGGGACCGATGTAATGTCATAAGTTTTAGCGGCCGTAGAAAGGGTTTTTTTTTTCTCTTCTTTTCTGCCAATTTCTCTTTCGGAAATTTCTTAAAGGCAATTGAAATTGTGATTCATTCTCTCATTCAGAGAATTTTTATGCTAATAGGATTGGAAATATGTGCAAAAACACAAAATCGCACCAGAAAACGATCTCTCCATTGTGTAGATCTACATTGTTTCAATTCCATAGTAAGTTTTCATACCAAAATTACGACAAACATATTTGCGTACACTTTCACTGCACTGTCTTCAATTATCGCTAACAATATTTTTCAACAACATCTTGTTTTCCTATCATCCCTTTGTGTAGGTAAGGACCTGACAATAAACATCCTATGAATCAACACAATTTGTGATCCGTGAAAATTGACCTGTCAGTCTCCATCAACGAAAACTTGATTGTCAGCTTACTGCGCTCTGATTGGCTAAGGACACAATTAGTTCATGCATACTTGCTTCCCCACGTCAGTGGCACGTGTCGGTCACTTGCTTGATCTTTGAACAATGTCTTGCGGCTATTCTGCCTAGATCTTTCCGCGGTAGCTTATTTTTTCATGCAATTTGTGGAAAATTGTGGACGCGTCACCAGAAAAAACATGGCATAAGCGAGAATCCATGGCAGTGAATTTTAGGCGTACAAAACGAAAAACACGCGTAAAAGTACGCCCAGATTGGAGTTATCGAGAACTCTGTTTTGGGTTAAAAACACAATTTTTTATCCCCCAATTCTTTTCTTGCTGTAAATGTTGTCCTTTAGCCTGCAAATGTGGAACAGAAAACGGATTTGAGCTACGGGCATTGGTTTAGATTTTACAGCGTTTTAAAACATTTGTTATTGGATTGAACATTTTCTTTAATGGAAATTTGCATTGTGATTAAGACATTTGAAAACACATTTTGAAAACTGTTCTGCGCTAACCAGAGTGTGTATTCAAAATCGGTTTTCAGTTTCATACTCACAATACAAAGGAGAACATTTTGAGCCAAAAAATATTTTTGAATTTTTTGGGGGGTAAAAACGCATTTTTTACCAAAAACTGCAAATTTTTGGAATTTTTAAAAATCTCTTATTTTGTCACTCGGATATCAAACTTGACACACAAAGAAACCTTTTCGTGATGAAATGTTTCTTGAAATTAGTGTAAGGGAAAATGTGTACCCACTAGGCCATCCCACTTGGTTTTGCGTTATGGCAAATTTCAGGGGTGCATGTGTTTGGACCCATGTGTTAAAAAAATAGAGAAAATTTCATCAAACTTTCTATTTTTTTTTCTCACAGATAAATGTCCTACACATATATGTAAGAATTGTGAAAATATATGTAAAACTCACAACTAGGCCAGTTCCTGCAAACAGGCGGATTCCCACAACTGGGCCGATTCCCACAACTAGGCCGTTTTCATCACGGAATCACACAAACCGGCCGATTTTCCCCACAACTAGGCCGACTTTGTAACTTCATTCTCACAAACGGGCCGATTGCAATATTAAGCGTTACGTTCCCCCGCATCAATACGACGAAGATAAAATCAAAATGCAACCATACCCCAGCCACCAGAAACCGATGCATATATTCCAATTTGCATGTGCGGTGAGGGTGAATATTTTCCACAACTTTACAAACATTACAACTGATATAATTTTTAGATTCAAATGATATTTTCGGCTCATTTACGGTGTTAAACATACAATTAAAGCCCTGTCAAATTTACTGTATGGTGGACCATTACTGTGAAGCATCATAAACGCACAAACATGCTCATATTAGGTGAGAGGCTGTTGAATGGTCACAGAACACAGCTCCCGTAGACCTCAGTTGATGTTACTATAATGTACTTACGTCAACGTAAACATTGTTTGGTTTAACGTGACGTCAGAAATATCGGCCCATTTGTGGGATGACGTCAGATTTTTCGGCCCATTTGTGGAATCGGCCCAGTTGTGGGAATTGGCCTAGTTGTGGGACTCACCCTAGTTGTGAGTCCTACATATATAATATTGGTTATAGGCCCCATGGGATGATACTGAAAAAGTGATCCTTATCAAACTTTTAGTAGTATACATATGCTTTCTATACATCAACTTTTCTGGTATTCTTCCCAATGTAAAAAGTAGAAGTCCAGGAATTGAGTACAATTAAATTTGAGCTGCCGCAAGGGAAAACCAACAATCTGCATAAGCAAAAACAAAGACGCAGATCAGCTTCTCGGCAACCGCAAAGCTGATCGGCGCCTTTGTTTTCACTACACGGATAGTACAATTCCTCTTCTTTTTATATCCAAAGTTTCAAGCTTCTAGCTTTATTCTGTGACTGACTGACTGTACAGCCTGGTTTGTGTCTGACCTGGTCGGAACCCAAGTTGTTGGTTTTCTCACGCACAGGCTCATTTAAAATCCTAACCCAGAAGAAAGGATAAGTCAAGACATCACATAAACTTTAACAATACACATTAACAATACATGAAGATTAAGATGAACAGTTCTTGACATTTCATGAAGAACCTAACAAGTTAAAAGCACTCATGCTCTAACTGAAAAAGAAGAAAATTTTTTTGTTTAAGCAAATGATGTAATCATCTATTTTATTTAGGGAATAAGAATGGTTGTTCTCTTTTGTTGAGGCAAATGGTGTGTATTTTAATCATCTATTTTCAGAGAAACAGAGTGGATGTTCTCCTCTGATGCTGGTAGACAGCAACTGTCGGAGAGTGCTAGTTTTGAGAGACTGGTAGTTGTCACCCTTGATCGTAACCATAGTTACACTGACCTTGACACCATCAAGGCAGAGTTGTCAACTAAAGTGATGGAGCTGGCACCACCCTCATTTAAACATGGGACACAGGTGATGTAAAAGTCATTGAACATTACGAAAACACGCCCATGCAATATATAGAATTTTCTGAAGCATCAAAAATCGAAAATTTCATTGAAAATGTTTTGATATAGCCGTTAGGCTCACAAGGTGAGCTTATAGGATGGCCATGATCCAGCGTCCGTCCGTCGTCCGTCCGTCATCCACCATTTTCAAAGATCTTCTTCTCTGAAACCGCTTGGCCAATCAAAGCCAAATATTATATGGAGCATGTATAGGAAGGGGGAACCAATGAGTTTATAAATAATCCAGGTCACATGACCAAGATGGCCGCCATGCCCATATATGGTAAAAACCCTCCAAAATTCTTCTTCTCCGGAACCACTGGACCGATTTCAACGAAACTAGGCATGAAGCATCGGGGACTAGAGTACTACAATGTGTTTATAAATTTTGACCTTTGGATGAGCTTGACCTATTTTACGGCAAGGTCAACATAGGTCGCCCATGCATTTGAATGGGGAAAATTGTTAAAATGTCATTTGAAAGGCAAATCTTGCAGGAAATGGGCAAATGGACTGCAGGTAGGTAATTCTGAAAAAGAATTGGACCCCAGGGGTTGGTCTGCCCCCAGCCCCGGGGCATTATACATGTATATTACCTAGAGCTGGGTACCACGAAAAAAAAGTACCACGGTATATCACGGTTTTCAGTCAAGTACCGTGGTATGTATCGCGGTGTACCAGAAGCTATATATAGAAACAGTTTGGGCCTTCTGGTGCAGCACATTAAATGTGTGGGGGTTGGGCAATTCATTTGTTTTTCTTCCATTACCAAAATCAGCTTTAAAAAGATAGATTTAACACTGCCTATTAGTACGTAAAGTGTAGGACTATTTTAGGGCATATCAGTTGTCATGAGTCTGTGTACATGTTGTAATCAAATGATTAATCTATATATCTGGCCACCAGTAAATTGAATTGGCTTTTACAGATGTTTGGTTGATAAACATACTCAACACTTAGCGACACACCACAGCTTGAGCTTACTGATATGTAACATTAACATATGTAACATTACATATGTAACATTAACATATGTACATTTCAAGCATGTCTGAATTTTTTGGACTTTGGATAATTCAATTTAGAATGAAAACAACATAGCCAACATTTTGGTGGAGGAAGGGCTATTGAAAATTGTTCTCTGTAGATGTTTTAATATAAGATCATGATCAAATTAATCATTTAAGGACACATATTAGCAATTTATTTAGCAAACAGCCTCACAGTGGAGACTGCCTTCATGTACCATAAAAACCGGTACAGTGAAAAAGTACCACGGTACGTACCAAAACAAAAGAGAACCACGGTATACCGGTTTTACCGCCCACCTCCAATATTACCATGATATTCAAACATCTTCTCCTCTGAAACCACTAGGCCAATTAAAGCCAAATTTTATGCGAAGCATCTATAGGATGGGAGAACCAATGTGTATATTAATAATCTAGGTCACATGACCAAGATGGCCACCATGCCCATATATGGTAAAAACCCTTCAAAAATCTTCTTCTCATATGTGAGACAAGCCATGTTCTGCTTGCGGGTGTGTCAGGTGGTTTTTCCTCCCCGGGTACTCCGGTTTTTGCTCCACCTACCGATTGATTCGTCTCGATATGAGTGAAAAAGCTTGAAAGGGACGTAAAACTGACTTAAAAAAAAAAAAATCTTCTCTTAAACCAATAGACAGATTTCCATGAAACTTGGTGTGAAGCATCGATGGCTAAAGTACTACAACACTCTTATGCACAAGCAACAAAATCTCTCGCATTGCCAGAAAAACAGGAGTTCATTAAAGGTAATAAAATAGTGATTAACCCTTAGACTGCTAACCACGACTAAAGTCGCGGTGGAAAAGGCGGGTCACCAGTGCTAACATCGACTATTGTCGATTTGGTACATGCGGTTGTTTTGCGACCGATTTGGATTGTATATGAATGACGTAGCAAAAAGTTTTTTTGTAAAACGATCCCTGATTGGTTATTCTATAAATTGCAAGCCAATGAAAAGTTTTTTTAATGCAAAATTTTGGAACTATGCGGCTAAATTTAGAAAAGAAATTGTGAAAGTTGGAAATCACCTTCCAACATGGCGGACACGGGAAATTTAGAATGAAAACGGGAGCGATTTGGCCGATTCTAGCTCTGATTTTGAGGGTTTCAGTGAGGAAAATGCTGTTATTTGCAGGGTAGTTCTATTTAATGTTCAAATGGACCATTATATAACCAAAAATGATAGGAAAACGGACGTCGATCGCTTATATGGCTGGAGCACGGATAGGTACCCCACCCATTATGGCCCCATTTACTGAACTTCCAAATGGATGATTACGAACTGATAACATGCTTCAAACAATTTATTGATGATAACTTTGTCCAGTTATTAGTTACTCAGACAAATTTGTATGCCCAACAAGCTATTGACAAGGGGAATTTGAAAGCTCATTCCAGGTGGGGAAAATGGAAGCCGAAAAATCTTGTTCTGGCATGGTCACTATACCTTTTATTATCAGCACAAATTTGCAAGTATAGATGTTTTTTTTAATGTGTTATGAAGATAAGATATAAAAACATATGTTGCTGAAATAATTTGAATCAAAATTCATTTTCTTTTATTTTTTACCGAGAAAAGTGACTGCTCACCTGAATTGCTCACCTAAAATTTGACCTTCCTGCTCACCTGGGTATACTATGTTTGGTCAAATGTTTAAAAACTGGTCAAAAATGAAAAGCTAAGACAATTCTGATAAATTTTCATATATACTTTTTTATTCTAGCATGAAAATTAACAAAGTTATGGGCAATAATATTAATATACCATAAAATTACAAAAAACGAATTATTTATCTAGCAATAGGAGACAAATAATCAAAAATCAATATAGCAGTTCAAGGGTTAAGGAGTGGCATACTGTGGCTTTCCAATAATTTGTTAATTACCCTGCTGATAAGTGGCATATGGTCATATCTGTGTGGCTCTATGTCTGATAAATCATAAATGTATCTTCAAGTTTTTATCATAGCATGTTTTTCTTGCTTCACTAAGATGAGCCTAAAGTTTTTCTGCTCATTTGATATGAAAATGACATTCGAATTTGCATTTATGATTTATGAAGCAATGAGAATTATGTTCTTTATTCAAAACAATAAAAAACAAATACATTAACATAAAGAAGTTTTTCTATTTTGTGCTTAATTTTACACTTTTCTTGGGTCCCCGTCCATTGCGACCTAGGAGAAATAGGTGGGCTGCTTTTGCCCTAAACTTCTGACTGATTATCTGATAACTGGTTAACTGCTCACAGGAAAATGGTTTAGTCAAACCACTCATACATATTAGCCTTATTGGTTTGCTTGGGTGATAATGATTATGAAGCACACTTTGAGTGTCATGACATCCTAATCCCATAAAATGGAGGCAATGTCCCGATATGACCATTACTGTTGACTTGGATGTAAAACATCTGAAGAAAATCAATTTTCACTTTTATTTTTTTGTGCTCAAAATATAGTTTGGTGTGCTTATTGTGAATGTAATGCCAAAGTCCATGACTACACTTCTATTGAAGAGAAATGCTATAAAAAATGAAAATAAGCATCCGTTCTATTTTGATTTTAGTTTTTTTGCAGGTTTGCATTCGGGGCATTGCAAGTATCAGGTTTTTAATTTCAAAACCCAACAAACACATCTTTAAAAGATTTTGAAGATTTGAATATAGGTTCGGTTTTGATTTTCATATTTTTGATATTCATACTTTTGTTTTGTTTTGTTAGTGCAGTTCAGGTTGTAGTGGAGCAAATATGGTTCAAAAAGTAGCTTAGAAATAGGAGTAGGTGGTCTACGGAGTACCACATTTGTTTCTATAGACCAAAATGTTTGTCTTGGTCTGTAGTTTTGAAATCCAGCGTTTGCCACCTTGGCAAACCTTGCATAACTCCAGTATTTAAGATGGCGTTCATGATGGCTGCCGTTTCCTAAAACCAACCCCTACTCCAAAAATGCATCATATTTTTCATGTGTTTGCATTGTAATGGTATTTTAATGCCCCATTTCATGTAAAATTGATATATTTGTATATTTCAAGTAAAAAACCTGACAATTTAGGTAAAACAGGGGTAAAAATCATGTTTAAATTCACAAATGCACATGCCCAAGGTTTTTCACCTAGGAATGTTTATTTAATGGCTCATTATTTATGATCAGATAGTTATGGCTGCTTTTTTTTTACTTCTTTTCTATCAAATATAATATCTGTAAAGATTTAAGAGAAACAGAAGTTGTTTCTATATATAAGCTTCATGCTTAAAATCAGGTTTTAGACATCCAACCCAGCACGACAAAAACAACAAAAAGTACATATTTTCTTATATAAAACATGCTCTTCAATCTTATTTGTTTTTGATTCTATATACCATAGTGTTTGTCGCAATCTTAGTTTGCAGCATAAAATCCAGTGTTTGCTACCTCAGCAAAGCACAGGATAGCTCCAGTATTGAAGATGACATCCAAGAAGGCCGTCAAAATATAGAATGTTGAAAAATGAGCCAAATATGTCCCTTGACTTTCATTAAGAAATAAAAAGCTAAAATCAAGTTGTAAAATACTTAGAACATTTTCTTAATGTTATCTTCATGTGTGTTTTTCCTTTTCCCTGTTAAAACAAAATTATTCAGACACCATAACCTTTTTATAACACTATTGTTGGGATTCAAACCAATCTCTGTGTTAGCTATATTCAATTTGTGTTATAACGAGAGTAATGTATATAGACATATACCAAAGGTAGTATGAAATGACCATTTGGAGTCCAGCTATGATCAGTGCTATATCCAAAACTATGTTTCTTGAACTGAGTTATAGGAAGGTCCAGATGTATTTATTCTAGTAATGAGTGGAATTTTCTTGCCCGGCAAGAAAAAGAGCAACGAAGAAAACTTATTTTCTTGTACATCATAAGCTCCGCAATCTTATTACAAATGTAATTCACAAATCTGGTTCTGCAATTAATATAACTTTTGGTGCAGTATTAATCTTACAATTAATTTAACCTTGGTGCAGACTGGATGTACGATATGGCACTATATAAAACAAAATAATACCAAACCATGTTTTGTTTCGACACTATAATCATATGTAGGTTCTAATTCCTCATTAACTGATTATGCTTTGAGTATTTACACACCCGGGAAACGGTCAATTTGTACTCCGCCGGTGCTCCATAGAAAGAGAAATTGACGGTTTCCGGTGTAGGAGTTGTTGGGTCAAATCAAAGGTTTGTGTTGTACCCGAGTTTGTTTGAGGTAAGTTTTCTTTTCTTTACCCCCATTACCTAAAAATCCGAGAATGTCAGATGATGGGCTAATGAATAAAGACCGTGCATACAAAAAGACATGCACAAAAACTTACCATTTATCCACATATCGTTTTTCGCGTTTAGGAGACCCTGGTCAAAACTTGTGTTGTGGGATAAAAAGTGATTCAAATTTCCGATATAGCCATCCCAAGTTTGATCTGATAGCCTCGAATTAAAACAAAAGTCAGTAGCGTGTAATTTATATGGAAAACTAAAAAGTGAAATTTAAAACAGGTGAACCATGGGTCATTTTTTCAAAAGTGTACCAATTGACGATCGGCGTGAAATTTAACTAATGGGAAATTGTGTTGTTAATGATATATTTATCAACAATGGAACATACATCTATTTTAAAATAAATCTCATGCCGACAAAAGTTTTTTTAACAAGCTATTATACAAAGATGTGTTTGTTTGTTGCTAAATGATGAACAATGGGTCTTTTTTTCTCAAAAGTGTACCAATTGACGATCGGCGTGAAATTTAACTAATGGGAAATTGTGTTGTTAATGATATATTTATCAACAATGGAACATACATCTATTTTAAAATATATCATTTCGACAAAAGTTTTTTCAGCAAGTTATTATACAAAGATTTTGTTTGTTGCTGAATACGTCCCGGTCAACACATTCGGCTCAGGGACGTCACCGTGTCAGTGGCCTCCATTTTATGTTGACTTATATCCAACATTGGGATGTCATGACATGCGAAATTAGCTTTGAAATATGGCACCCAAGTAACAAATAAAAGTTTATGTGTATGGATGGTTTGACTCAACCACTTTTCAAGGACAGGCTCAGGCCCTTTAACCAGTAATCGTATGAGCGGTTTCCTTGTACGTGGTTTCATGCTGGTGGTTAAAACATCATCTTTAGTCGTTTTCCCTTAAAGCCCATCTGGAAAAATAAACAAATGATAGTCTGCAAATCGGGGTCTACACACTGTGCGTATACGTGAATTTCTGAATGACAAGGAATAGTTGTATTTAATGCTATATACATGTATCATAAAAAGATGGAAAATCACCAATGATGGGACTGGGCTGAAAGAATAGAGCACTTGAATGTCGATAATTGTACATGTCTTTCTTCTTTCGGCTGTAATATATACCTGTACATTATTAGAT
This sequence comes from Rugalucina vietnamica, assembly GCA_964017185.1. NCBI lineage: Eukaryota > Metazoa > Mollusca > Bivalvia > Lucinida > Lucinidae > Rugalucina > Rugalucina vietnamica. Next base: position 37,483,111 of record OZ024870.1, read on the forward strand.
TTCAGTCAACAAAGACACATGCTTCATATTTTATTTTTTATTAAATCATTTGCTATCGGCATCACAAACTTCGAAAAACCTTTTCTAAATTTTATCGTAGACACTATGAATTGATTTCCAAATATAATGTTGGGTTAAAGACGCTTTTAAGTGAGGGCCTTTCGGAACCTGAATTTTATGGTGACTTGGTTTACAAATTTAGGAAACTTAAAGAAATTAATGATTTTTCTTTTCAGTTCAGAAAAATCATAACACGTTACAGACGTATAGGTTATAACTTGAATGTTATGCGACAATCTGCATGCTTAGTTTTTAACCCAATCATGATTGATAACTATGCTGCCTTCTTTAATTGCACGCCGGTGGGTCGGGCGTCAGACTCTATGATGACCCCGACATAAAGCTATTCATTTTAGTTGGTTTGGGCCGGAGCTTTTTGTCTGTTGCTTGGCCCACCGGGGTCCAACTGGTGTTTTTCTTTTGCTCCGAAGTTAGTAGGTTATTCGGCGCCCAGGGATCTCCATTGTCGGGCAGCTTACTCAATCTGTGAGTCCTGGTTTTTGATTCATCAGGATGTTTATCATGATTTATTTGTTTGTTCTTGATGATTCATTGACTAGTTAGAGATTCACCACGAGGACCGAATAACTAATTAAATGTTATGAACCACTGCAGAAGCTGAGGGTGAGGTTAGGTACCTGTAAAACCGGTTTAAGCCCGCCAGTAACTTTGTGTTACTGATCGTTCCAAGTCGATACTTCTGTGGTGGTTTTTTTGTTTTATGTCTTGGTGTTTAAATTTTTTTGTGCTGTTGGCGCCTTATGTATGTTTTCATATTTTTAGCTAAGGTAATTGAGTGGCCACCTATTGGGAAAATATCTGCTCATTCGGCTTACGATATGTTTCATGGTATAAGTACCTGATTGTTAGTTTGTTTTTTTCCCACCTCGGTTTTTGGAGTGGGAATCTTTTTCTGATTGCGCCTTTTCCTGATCTTTGCCTACTTGTACCTTTTTGTCCCTGCCAACAGAACTTGTGCTTCAAGTTCAAGGATCTGTTGTAAGACTGATATGGAAAACCTCTTGAATCGGTGTTCAGATTGGCAATCAGAGTAATTGTCATTAGAATGGCTACACTCAATTCCGAATCCCAAATGAGTTATCAAAAGCAGGTTGGATGAATAAGTTCTGTTAGTTTTTACTTTAGCATATGGACTTATTTGTTTCACGAGATGTCAACCTGAAATATTAAATATCAACAATAATTCTTCATCTAACCTTCTATCTTGAATAGTTTATGCTGTTTCTGGTACCTATAATCGCGTGTTCACGTAAGCCACAAATATCGGAACAAACACTAAAGGGACTGGGCGTCTATAATAAAGGTAAGCAGCAAGTTGCACCACTGTGTTAGTATTGGTCAAATTGTACGCTATATCGTCAATTAGCACACCCACAGAAATTAAGCATGAAGATTATAATCATTTAAGTTTTGCAGGTGAAATACTTATAGGACAGCTTAAAATGTGTAGTGTGACTTGTAATGGCAAGATGAAGGTCAGACTATTTGATAAACAGTTCATATGGCAATGCATTTCGGCAATTTCTAGATTTTTGCGACAGTGTAGCATGAGCATGCATGAAAATGGGACAAAAAGACAAGCAACATTATTTCCGAAAGGGATTTTGTCCTCAAAGGAAACAACAAGCATCAAAGTAGTGATATCACGGTTCTTATTTTAATTTATTATGATAGCATTGCAAATGCATTAGTTAAATTGCACTCCAGTCGTCAATTGGTACGCTTGTAAAATTTTGTTTCCAATATCTTGCAACCAAATGTTATTTTTATACTCAATACCCTCAACCAGTAATGTGTACTCTAAACTTTGCATTTTGTTTTTAACACCACACGTGGAATGTGTACATGACGTAATTCAGGCATTTTTACACATGTACATTCACCAAATAACCCAGTATTTCAAACGCGAAAACTGATTACTACATACTTTTATAAAGTTTTCATGTAATATGAGTTCCTGTAAAATCCCCAATCACAGGCGCATCATCTGACATTCTCCGATTTTTGAATGGATTTAGAGTAAGGAAAATATTTTACCTTGAAGTGGTTGACCCAGTAAAATTCCCTCTATTTACGTCGGTCAATTCCGGCACCGGAAACCGTCAACTTCACTTACCGTGGAGCACCGGCGGTGTACAAATTGACCGTTTCCCAGGCGTGATTTATGTACAAGGTTTATGCAAACTGTGTTGCCATAAGAACTGTAAATCCACTTATCGGAGCATTAAAGCAAAAACAGTAGAGAGGTAAAGTCAAACATAAGAAATGATTAGACTAACCCTAGAAAAAGGTACAAGTAGGCAAAGATCAGGAAAAGGCGCAATCAGAAAAAGATTCCCACTCCAAAAACCGAGGTGGGAAAAAACCAAACTAACAACTAGGTACTTATACCATGAAACATATCGTAAGCCGAATGAGCAGCTATTTTCCCAATAGGTGGCCACCCAGTTACCTTAACTTAACTAAAAATATGAAAACATACATAAGGCGCCAACAGCACAAAAAAAAAAAAAATTAAACACCAAGACATAAAACAAAAAGAACCACTACAGAAGTACCATATCAGCTACAAAGTATTTTGATTGGAAGAAAATTGCTTATTTGTGGCGAGATTTGTGACCTGTTAGAAATTAAAGTAAAGTAAGTGGAAGCTGGTCGATGTTAGCATGTGCTATTGGTGATTGTAACATTGATGTACATGTATTTATAAGAGTTGTCGAAGCAAAATGGAAAGACAATGACTTCAAAGTGCTATACATACATGTACTAATGGACCTTCCAAATGGTGACTTAGTTGCTGCTGGGGCAATATATTGTGCAGTTAAAAGAGCTGTTTGCTCAATGGCACATTAGAATATAACATTCAGCTATGACACTGAGCATGCTAAGGATAATTCTGTTTCATTTAAATATGCAGATACAGGTTTAAAGCGAAAAGCTGAGTATGAAAGTTCAATAATGAACGAAAATCAAGTTGTAGAGTTATCCAATTAATAGACAAATTTAAACACCTGGAGTTAGAAAGCTGGGTTATATAACATAGAATGTTAAAAAACAATCCATATAAAGAGCCTTTTTTATTTAATTATGGTCAGAATTATCATTTACGTAGTTATCTACTTAATAGACAAATTTAAATACCTGAAGTTGGAAAGCTGGGTTATATGACATAGAATGTTATGAAACAAACAATATAGAGAAGGTACAAGTAGGCAATGATCAGGAAAATGCGCAAACAGAAAGACATTTCCACTCCGAAAGCCGAGGTGGGAAAAAATAAATTGACAATTAGGTACTTATAAAAAGAGCCTTTTTATTTAGTTATGGTCCAAATTATCATTTACGTATTGAGATTGATTTGGTACGAATCAGCGTGGCTGAAGCGCTGAATATGTTTGATCAACTATGAAAATCAAACCAAAGCATTTCTGCTGATGATACACACTGGCTTTTTGTAAATAATAGCAGAAGATACGATAAATCATAAAACTATCGGTATGTTTATAAATGGTATTCTTAGAAACGTTGAAATTGTAATGGATCAATCTGCTACCATTGCAAGCCTTTCAAGATATTTTACTGTACTAGAAAAATGGTCGGCTTCAAGTGTGAGAAATGAAAGATTTGCTAATGCATCAGACATATTGGCTGAGCTTCAGTAGACTTGCACTGTCTTTAAGTTGCTTGTAATATTACAAAAGCAGCGGTTTCTATTGCATACCCAAAACATGTAGGACTTGTTGTACATGATCAAATCTGGAGTAGACTCTTTGATTTAACAAATAGCTTATCTTCGATATACGATTACATACCGTGTTTTATCATCAGCACACAAGCTAACACTCCTTCAGTGGAACCGTCCCCTCAGAAATTACGTCAGAAATCAGGGGTTATGCTTATACTGGGAGTTACCGATAACTTTGACAATAACGAAAATGCAGTAGATGTAAACTAACCAAACATGCAATGACCTCTATCGTTCTGATTGCGCCATTTCCTGATTGTTATTTTCATTTAGCTTTGTTATCGCATTATGCAGGGTCCTGAAACGAATATAGATCTGCACCATCTAGGTGAAGATTTAGAACACTCGGAGGATCATAGGTGGTCTAAGTTCGTAACAAAATTAGTTTGTCTTTAAACTCACTGTGCGCAGAGAAGGCAATATTGTCGATGGCTAAAGATAACAGTTTCGGGTTTCATTGCCTGAGGTGTGTCTATTAACTGCATATTTGGCGGAATGGGTTGCACTATGATCAAGAACTGAAATCACCATCAGACTTTAGATTTGAATTCGACAATAAATGATAAAATAAAATGCTTAGTATTATTGGTAACACTATCAGTTGCAGCTCCAGAGCTATTGAATGACACTGTATGGCGTATGCTAACGTAAAGAAATGAGTGATGAATACTGCACAAGCTCTATGTGTCAACAACCATACACTGATATATAAATTAATGTACATGTAGTTATATACACAAATGTGCATACTATCTTTTCAGGCATGTTGACAGAGGAAAATTACAGAGATTCAGACTATTAAAGGGAATTTATGTTGCATCTGTTCAAACATACTCCAGCCCTTACCCCATGCATTTCTAGATTTGTATGCATAATGTAATATTGACAAAGAAATATATACGTGAAAATATTTTTAAAAAGATAGATCCAAGTGTTTTAGCTTGATTTTTTAAACTGTTTTGTTAGTAAACAAAGGTTAAAGTACACATGCGGCTTATCTTTCGGAATGTTATATTTTGACGGCCTTCTTGGATGCCCTTTTGAAAACCGGAGTTATGCTGGGTTTGCAGAGGCGGCCAACGCTGGATTTAAAGACTTAAAACCTTCAAAAAGCTTGCAAGACAAAATATTTGGTATAAAGAATCAATAACAATCACGATTCAAGAGCCTATAATGTATAGGAAAATATGTATTTTTGTTCTTTTTTGCCTTGTCAGTGAGACCTTACTCCATTTATAAAATGATATCTAGAATATATATGTAGTTTAAACATTGAAAAAACACATGAAATAACAATAATAAGATAACTCTAAGTGTTTGTAGCTCAATTTAAGCATATCTGTTTCTAAACAAAAGTCAAGGGACATATGTGTCTCATTTTTTCAGAATTGTAAATTTTGACGGTCTTCTTGGATGCCATCTTGAATACTGGAGCTATCTTGTGTTTTACAGAGGTGGCAGACACTGTATTTTTATGCTACAAATCAAGACCAACACAAACACTATGGTATATAGAATCAATAACAAATTAGATTTTAGAGCATATTTTGTATAGGAAAATATGTACTTTTTGTGTTTTTTTCCGTGTTGGGTTGGATGTCTAAAACCTGTTTTTAAGCATGCATATCATATATAGAAACAATTTCTGTTTCTATAAAATCTTTAAAAATATTATATTTGATAGAAAAGAAGTAAAATAGCAGCCATAACTATCTGATCATAAATAATGAGCCATTAAACAAATATTCTGAGGTGAAAAATCATGGGCACGTGCATTTGTGAATTTAAATATGATTTTTACAACTGTTTTACCTAAATTGTCAGGTTTTTCACTTGAAATAGACAGATACATTATTCTTACACGAAATGGGCCATTAAAATACCATTACAATGCAAACACATGAAAATTATGATGCATTTTTGTATAGGGTTTGATTTTAAGAAATGGCAGCCATCTTGGACGCCATCTTGAATACTGGAGTTATGCAAGGTTTGCCAAGGTGGCAAACGCTGGATTTTAAAACTACAGACCAATACGAACATTTTGGTATATAGAAATAAATGTGGTACTCCATAGACCACCCCCTTGAAAGATAGCCCATGATATTTGCTCCACTATTATTGGTACATGGGCTCATTGTTATAATATCATATTCTCAATGCAAAAACCAAATATGATCAATTCTTCTACCAAGGAAAATCTTTTAAAAGTTAAATACCAAAAATACAGCTGCATTTTATTTTGGCTTTTGATTTCTTGATATTCGGAATCCTAAGTGTTCAATGCTCAAAATGTAGCTTAGGTTGCAGTTTAGTGCAATTATCAAATTTCAACTTCCTTAAATTGAACAGGTTTTTATATTGCTTTCCAATTTACAAAACATATAGCATTCGGGTATATCGCAAAAGTTCTCAATGCCAATGCTCTGATTTTCTCAAATCTCACATTTTGAAATATTTGAAACGAAATACTCGCAGCCCTAAAAAGAATTGGTAGATAGATAGGTAATTTACGTATGTGAAAATATTTTCACATCTGAGAAACATACAATCAGTTTTCACGCATGTGATGAATGCATGCCAATTTCATTACCAGGTATGGCAGGAAAGTTCGTAAACACAATTAGTATTTTCAACAGGAAAAGAAATCAAGTCAAAATGAATATATCTGGGTTTGCAAAAATATTTCATGAGCAAATAGACGAAATTTTATGAAAATCTGGCCAACACGACATCTTCTACAGCATTTTATGCGTACCTCCCTAACCGGGAGTGGGGCAAGGGTCAACGTCTCAGTGACGTTACTTGAAGTTTATTGCTGTCAGTGCTTTAAATATTTGTAACAAGTTTAACCGATGTTTCAGAGTTATTCCACGTAGGGTCCTTGGATATCGGTACAATTTTATTATGTGTATCCAGCTGTCAAATGCAGATCTGTGCCAACTGTCCTCAGGTTGTCTGATGACCGGTTGAACATATGAAACCATTTTCATTCGCTGAGAATGTACTTGACAAGTGCCCGCCACCGTTTATCATCTTAGATGATCTATCGAGCATCCAAAAATCAACTCTTCCACTTGTTCACTAGTGACAGACAAGCTGATAGCTTTTATGTTGTTGTTTATATCATTTCTATCGTATTTGTTGGCCATTTCCATAACAAAAACACACAATTTTATGGTTATCGGCTGATCTCTGACGTCAAAATTACGCCATTTTTTCAAACAATTTTTTAGCTCACCTGAGCCGAAGGCTCACAGGTGAGCTTATAGTATACCCATGCTCTGGCGTCCGTCCGTCGTCCGTCCGTCCGTCCGTCGTTCACAATTTCAAAGATCTTCTCCTCTGAAACCGCTTGGCCAATCAAAGCCAAACTTCATGTGGAGCATCCTTAGGAAGGGGGAACGAAAGTTTATATAAATGGTCCAGGTCACATGACCAAGATGGCCGCCATGGCTATAAATAGCAAAAACCTTTAAAAATCTTCTTCTCCAGAACCAGTGGGCCGATTTCCACGAAACTTGGTATGTAGCATCGGGGACGCAGGCCCATCATAGTTTATATAAATCATGACCCTAGGATGACCTTGACCTATTTTACAGCAAGGTCAACTTAGGTCGCCAATGCATTTGAATGGGAAAAATGGTAAAATGCTATTTAATGGGTAAAACTTACTGGGAATAGGCAAATGGACAGAAGATTAATGTTAATGGAAAATTTTAGCCCCTGGGGGGTTGTCTGCCCCTGCCCCAGGGCTATATACATGTATATGACCATAATATTCAAACATCTTCTTCTTTGAAACCGCTAGGCCAATCAAAGCCAAACTTCATGTGGAGCATCCTTGGGAAAAGTGAATGAAAGTTTATATAAATGGTCAAGGTCACATGACCAAGATGGCCGCCATGGCTATAAATATCAAAAACGTTTAAAAATCTTCTTCTTCAGAACCAGAAGGCCTATGATTATGAAACTTGGTGTGAAGCATCTGGGAATGGAGCTCTACAAAGTTTATAAAAATCATGACCCTGGGATGACCTTGACCTATTTTATGGCAAGGTCAACTTAGGTCTCCCATGCATTGGAATGGGAAAAAATAGGAAAATGTAATTAAATGGCAGAAAACTTGCTAGAAATGAGCAAATGGACAGAAGATTTATGTTTAAGAAAATATTTTGGGCCCAGGGGGTTGTCTGCCCCTGCCCCGGGGCTATATACATGTATATGACCATAATATTGAAACATCTTCTTCTCTGAAATCGCTAAGCCAAATCTTCTTCTTCAGAACCAGAAGGCCAATGATTTTGAAACTTGGTATGAAGCATCTGGGAATGGAGCTCTACAAAGTTTATATAAATCATGACCCTGGGATGACCTTGACCTATTTTACGGCAAGGTCAACTTAGGTCGCCCATGCATTTGAATGGGAAAAAATAGGAAAATGTCATGTAATGGCAGAAAACCTGCTAGGAATGAGCAAATGGGCAGAAGATTTATGCTTATGAAAATATTTTAGGCCCAGGGGTTGTCTGCCCCTGCCCCGGAGCTATATACATGTAGATGACCATAATATTCAAACAGCTTTTTCTCAGAAACTGCTTAGCCAAACAAAGCCAAACTTTATGTGGAGCATCCTTAGGAAGAGGAAATGAAAGTTTATATAAATGGTCAAGGTCACATGACCAAGATGGCTGCCATGGCTATAAATAGCAAAAAATTTTAAAAATCTTCTTCTTTAGAACCAGAAGGCCTATGATTTTGAAACTTGGCATGAAGCATTAAGGAATGAAGGTCTACAAAATTTGTATAAATCATGACACTGGGATGACCTTGACCTATATCAGGGCAAGATCAACTTAGATCACCCATGCATTGGAATGGAGAAAATTGTTAAAATGTCATTTGAAGGACAAAACTTGCAGTTAATTGGCAAATGGACTGAATTTTTATGATTTGAAAAAGACATTGACTCCAGGAGTTATTCTGACCCTGCCCTAGGGTTATATACATGCATTGTACCATTCTAGTCTAACAAGTTCATTTATATATCTCAGGTCTCAGGTGAGCGTTTACAGGACCATTGGTCCTCTGGTTTTCGGACTGTATCTGAAATGTTATTCACAGATATCAAACTGTACTGCCGCCAAGGCCCAAACATTCAGAAAACGCTGTTGATTGAACATTCTTTCAAGATCAAAATATTTCAACGTTTTGTACAGCACACTTCCGTGCCATTTCACAACCAAAAACAGAATGTGAAAATCGTCACATTTTATCACGTTTTGACACCTGCCCCGCAGGGCTCTACACTCAAGCAGAAAAGTGGTCATACCAAGCGTGTTATTAATTTAAATTGCACAAAATTTCTGAAATATACTCATAAGATATTGCTGCTTGAAATTATGCAAAACGCTTCTTCAACAGCGCGTTACTTTTTCTGATAGCTGAAGTGTCTACGAACTTTCCTGCCGTACCTCGTACATACCAAAATTCAAATATGTGAAAATTGGTACCAAATTTTCAAATAGTATGTGAAAAATGAAATTACATTCCAGATATTCACAGATAGGACGAATACATCAAATCTGAGCAATGTGAATTTGGCATTTCAACAAAGGCCAACCTGAATATTTTCAGCAAAAATAACTAAACAACAAAACTTGAATAAAAAAAAAATCGTTTTTCCACAATCAGGCTCTTTCTTTTTATACTCCAAATATTAGTTTGGCATGTCAGAAGTATCATTGCTAATATTAAATTCTCAATGTCAGAAATCAAACTGATCCTTCTGTACTATCGAAATACAGTTTTTGTGTTCATATAACATTTATGGTTTGAGATATTGCAGTACTTGTACCTACTAGATAACAGATTAATACCTATGTTATCAACATAGTTTTCTTATCTTTCTCGGCCACCTTTGGAAATAACATAACTGGGCCTCAACTGGTTGGGGTCCAGTGCCTGCTGTGTTAATGAAGTGTTGGTCTAATCATTCAATTAAGTTGGAGGACCAAAAATGGTCCTAATTTATGTGGTTATTCGCTAGAGTGACAATGTGTATATAAATCATGACCCTGTGATGACCTTGACCCAGTTTATGGCAAGGTCATCATGGGTTGCCCATGCATTTGTATGGGAAAAACTGTTAAAATGTCATTTAAAGGGAAAAGCCAGCAGGAAATAGGCAAATGGACAGAATATTGATTATTCTGAAAAAAGAAAATGGCCCAAGGGCTTCATCTGCCCCTGCACTGGGGTTAAATACTATAATATTCAAACTTGTTTATTGGTATATGCAGCAGATCTCAGGTGAGCGTTTATAGGACCATTGGTCCTCTGGTTCTTGTTTTTGCTCAAAACATTGATTGTGGGTACACGTTAGAATCGCCTTGACGAAGCAGTTCTAACAAGTACCCACAATCTATGTTTAGGAGCAAAATAAGAAAAATAGGTTTACTCCTGCATATCCCAGTTTAGCTATATAAAAGTGGGGTATAGGGGGTATTTGTTGCACGGACATGTTTTCCTGATGACAAGCATAATTACAAACAGTAAACTGTTCAGACAGGTATTTTAGGGGCTCGTTTGATAAGAAACAAAGATTCATCAGGAAAACAATGACACTAAATCTCAGGTCAGTGTACTGTGTGTCTGCGGGGCCAGAGTGACCTCAGTGGAGACTGCATGGTAGAGGATGGTTTTGCGACTTGAATATAGGGATCAACCATGGTTTTCAGCGTTCAAACATTCGATGGATCACGAGGAAGGTGTTTGAACACAAGGCCGCAGGCCACATGTTCAAACCCCTTCTGAGTGATCCAGCAAATGTTTAAACACTGAAACTTAAATCATGGTTTATCGCTATTCTTGCATTTTCACTCTAATCCACTTAAAACATTAACAACGCAAAAATTCACCGAAAATCGCGGAGCTTCTTCAACGTCGGCCATTTTGTTTCTACGAAACACATGACATCATGTCAAATCGAGTAATGACGTTGACCAAAACCCATGTTCAAACGGCACGTGAATTTCATGATTTGAACATGGTTTTTGCTGTTTGAACATGGCTTTCGACCAATCGAAAACGGCTTCAAACAGCTATGCGCATAGATATCTATGCAAGAATGAGATGTTTATATACATCTAAGATGTGACTGAAAACTTGAATTTAGGTACCATTCCTGTCTCTGGTGGAGGAAATAGGTCAGTAGACTGTCTGACTGCAGGGCAGGAGTTATCCGAGTGGTGATTATGTGCTAGAGGATGCATAGAGTGACAGTGCCCTGTAGTAACATTCATGTACATTGTGTCTCTATTTTAGGTACCATTCCTGTCCCTTGGGGAAGATATAGGTCAACGGACCGTTTGTCTGCAGGGCAAGAGTGACATCAGTGGAGAGTATGTGGTAGAAGATGTGCAGAGTGATAATAATGAGACATACAGGAGGCTAGTCTTCCTGTCCAATCAGAATGTAGTACAGTCAGAGGCTAAACTCAAAAGAGGTACTTTACCAACATTTTGGGTTTCAAGCATGATGATAATTTAATCATTTTGTCTTGTCAAAAGCTACATAATCTTCATGAATAATTAAAACAGTGAGAGCAAGTCAATGCATGATTTCTTTGAAGGAAGAAAAAGAAAATTTGTGTCATTTATGCTGAACTGATTTCTTTGAAGGAAGAAAAAGAAAGCTTGTGTCATTTATGTTGAGCTTAGAATGTTATTTTTTTTGTGTTTTGCTTGTTGTTGTAGTTGGTGTCGTCGTTGTTCACAAGAATTTTCTTTTAAAGTAAAATCAGTACTCTCAAAGTAGAACAAATTTTCTTGTTTAAAAGTTTTACCATAGATCCATCACAATGTTTCAGCTTCAAAGAAAAAGAACAAAGGGAAGCCACCAGTCTTGACAGTAGATAAGAGTTACCTAGCCTGTCAGCATCACATCGCCATGGTAACAGGGATAGGAATGATACAGAACACGTATTTTGATGAATTGTTAGGTTAGTTAGGAACTTAATCCAGCTTGGTAGATTGGTTGATAGTGTAAGTGAAACAAAGATCCATCCACACATCTGAGCCGCCTCATGGGAAAACCAACAATGTGGTTTCCGAACAGGTCCGACACAAATCGGCCTGTACAAGCACAGAAAAGAGCTAGAAGCTTGAAATTTCGGATTTAAATAGAAGAGGAATTGTACTATCCGAGTAGCGAAAACAAAGGCGCTGATCAGCTTCGCGGTTACCGCGAAGCTGATCTGCGTCTTTCTTTTCGCATATGCAGATTGTTGGTTTTCCCATGAGGCGGCTCATTTCTCTTAAAGTTTTTATCATGAAAACATATCTACAGCCCATTTCTCTTCAGCTGACTCAAGAGGAGCAGTTGATAATTGATGGCACAAGAAATGTGCACTTGGTAAGGTAATCTGCCTTTGGGAGGCATGCCCGGAAACATTGTGAATAGGACGAGTGTCTAACATTACCTCTGCTGATCACAATGAACATAATGCATAAAAAAAACAAACAAAAAAAACACTTGCCTTGGGTTGCAAGTTCAATACAGAAGAGACATAAACTCAGGTCAAACCAACCTCCATATGACTGTAGCCATTGATTGGAATGTAAAACATGACCACCACCACCGCAGACACTTTCACGTCTATAGTTGATAGGATGTTATAAGTTGCGGCTTGTCACGCTAGTTGCCACAAGTTATGTTGGAAACGTTTAGAAGCTGTCACACACAAGTTGAAGCTATGAGTGCAGGTTGCCATGTATTATATTGTCCTACCCAACTTCTCTACAGTATAAATTGTGGAAACTTATGGATACTTACTTGTACGAATGTCGTAGTAAACTGGAGTCGTAGTTGCCTTCGATATCAAAGTAACTTGTAGGTAACTTGCCACGTTTGACCAGATGCTGAGAATGTGTGTCATCCCACATCACGGGTTTTGTATAATAAACTACGAGATCAGTACTTATGCTTGGTCCACTTTCAGGGGACATGTTGCTACAAGAATTTCAAACTGTTTATGGTGATTTTGGAAGACTTGTGTACGACAATCGCTGACATATGGTGTGTTCTGTACATGTTGCTGCGGTTGTGTGGCAGGGGCTTAAGGACAGTACTATTCACAACTTTTATTCAGAAATGAAAATGTTAGCACAGGCGCTTGAAGTCCTCAATATAATTATAATCATAGTGTAAGTCAATATAGAATATATATATTGACCTAAGACACTACCGTAAATCTGATGATATTTGGGTCACTAATATAACTTCAAGTGCCTGTGATGTTAGTAGCAGTGACAAATGTGATTTTGTAATTGGTGTACTTATGTTTGCAGATAGCAATCTCACTGCATTGTTGGTTGGGCTAGGGGGAGGAGGACTCCCAACTTACATCCATGAATTCTTTCCTAAGGTATGGTTTATTGTTGTTCAGTGAAAGTGTTTTTTGATGATTGAAAGATGTGTAATGTGATGAAGAAATATATATATTCTTGAACAGTTTTGAGTCTCATACTATATTATAATTAGAAACACCCCCATATATTGCACTGTAATGATCCTATGTTATCAAACAGATGCCCAAAGCTCAAAGTTCAGATCCAGATTAGACTATTTTTCTAGCAGACTGATCAAACTGGTATTTTAGCAAAGAAGAAGTGAAGACATTGACCAGGTGTATTGTCCACAAATGCACTTGTTAACATAAAGCAGCAAAAATGAAAAATTCATTCATTTTAGAAACACAAACCAGAGGACCATTGGCCCTGACAACGCTCACCTGAAGCCTGATCTTGGAGTATTAAGTCATCATGAAATGACCTTGACCATGAATACTCACACACCTTTATTGAATTCATAAGTTGTCTGCATCTGCAAAGTTTCAGGTCTCAGGCTGCAATAGTTTCCAAACCCAGTGATTTATGAGATAACCATAATTTTAATTTTGATATTTAAATGACTTTGGGTCAAGGTCAAGAAATGACCTTGGCCTTCATTAATTACTTACCTTCATTGACTCCATTGGTTGTCTGCATCTAGCAACTTCCAGGTCTCAGACTGCAACAGTTTCCAAAATATCCATTGTTTTCGCCTTTTCCCATGTAAAAGCCTATGTTTCCAAAATTGACCTTGCCGTAAAATAGGTCAAGGTCATCTTATGGTCATCATTTGATCAAACTATGATGGGCTGGAGTCCCAAATGCTACATACCAAGTTTCGCGAAAATTGGCCTGCCGGTTCTGGAGAAGAAAATTTTTGAGTGGTTTTTACCATATATGGGCGTGGCAGCCATCTTGGTAATGTGACCTGGATTTCGCGATCAAACTTTCGTCTTCCCTACCCATGGATGCTCCACATAAAATTTCACTTTGATTGGCCCAGCAGTTTCAGACAGAGTTTCAGACAGAGAAGAAGATCTTTGAAAAGTGTGTATGGACGACAGACTGGCCAAGGTCAAGAGATGACCTTGACCAAAATTAATCATCTACTCCATCAGTTGTTTGCATCTACCACTTTTCAAGCATCAGGCTGCAATAGTTTTCAAAAAATCCATAGTTTTCACTTTTTCCCATGTAAAAGCCTATGTTTCCAAAATTGACCTTGCCGTAAATTAGGTCAAGGTCATCCTAGGGTCATCATTTTATCAAACTATGATGGGCTAAAGTCTCAAATGCTACATACCAAGTTTCATGAAAATCGGCCTGCCGGTTCTGGAGAAGAAGATTTTTGAGTGGTTTTTACCATATATGGGCGTGGCGGCCATCTTGGTCATGTGACCTGGATTTCGCGATCAAACTTCCATCTCCCTTACCCATGGATGCTCCACATAAAATTTCACTTTGATTGGCCCAGCAGTTTCACACAGAGTTTCAGACAGAGAAGAAGATCTCTGAAAAGTGTGTATGGACGACAGACTGGCCAAGGTCAAGAGATGACCTTGACCAAAATTAATCATCTACTCCATCAGTTGTTTGCATCTACCACTTTTCAAGCATCAGGCTGCAATAGTTTTCAAAAAATCCATAGTTTTCACTTTTTCCCATGTAAAAGCCTATGTTTCCAAAATTGACCTTGCCGTAAATTAGGTCAAGATCATCCTAGGGTCATCATTTTATCAAACTATGATGGGCTAAAGTCTCAAATGCTACATACCAAGTTTCATGAAAATCGGCCTGCCGGTTCTGGAGAAGAAGATTTTTGAGTGGTTTTTATCATATATGGGCGTGGCGGCCATCTTGGTCATGTGACCTGGATTTCGCGATCAAACTTCCATCTCCCTTACCCATGGATGCTCCACATAAAATTTCACTTTGATTGGCCCAGCAGTTTCAGAGAAGATCTTTGAAAAGTGTGTATGGACGACAGACTGGCCAAGGTCAAGAGATGACCTTGACCTATATTAATCAAATACCTTCATCTACTCCATTAGTTGTTTGCATCTACCACTTTTCAGGCATCAGGCTGCAATAGTTTTCAAAAAATCCATAGTTTTCACTTTTTCCCATGTAAAAGCCTATGTTTCCAAAATTGACCTTGCCGTAAATTAGGTCAGGGTCATCCTAGGGTCATCATTTTATCAAACTATGATGGGCTAAAGTCTCAAATGCTACATACCAAGTTTCATGAAAATCGGCATGCCGGTTCAGGAGAAGAAGATTTTTGAGTGGTTTTTACCATATATGGGCGTGGCGGCCATCTTGGTCATGTGACCTGGATTTCGCGATCAAACTCCCCTACTCATGGATGCTCCACATAAAATTTCACTTTGATTGGCCCAGCATTTTCAGAGAAGAAGATCTTTGAAAAGTGTGAATGGACGACAGACTGGCCAAGGTCAAGAGATGACCTTGACCTAAATTAATCACATACCTTCATCTACTCCATTAGTTGTTTGCATTTACCACTTTTCAGGCCTCAGGCTGCAATAGTTTTCAAAAAATCCATAGTTTTCACTTTTTCCCATGTAAAAGCAAATGTTTCCAAATTTGACCTTGCCGTAAAATAGGTCAAGGTCATCCAAGGGTCATCATTTTATCAAACTATGATGGGCTGAAGTCCCCGATGCTACATGCCAAGTTTCGTGGAAATAGGCCCACCGGTTCTGGAGAAGAAGATTTTTAAAGGGTTTTTACCATATATGGGCGTGGCGGCCATCTTGGTCATGTGACCTGGATTTCGCGATCAAACTTGAAATGCCACTACCCAAGGAGGCTCCACATAAAATTTCAACTAGATCGGCCAAGCGGTTTCTAGAGAAGAAGATCTTTGAAATTGTGGACGACGACGGACGCCGGATCATGGCTATCCTATTAGCTCACCTTGTGAGCCTTCGGCTCAGGTGAGCTAAAAACAATGACCACTTAAGCATATCTCACAGCTGAGAAACACGTGGTATTGTTTACATACAAAACGATAAATGATGGGGTGACGCACAATGAAATTCTGTCCAAAGTTGAGATGAGAAATTCGAGTTTTCTCCCATAATGTTTACTCAATTGACTGATAGATACGTGCAGTCAATGCAGAAATTGAGCATTTATTGAATGAAAGTAACGTATTTAATCCAGGTTATTTCGTTTTAGCAAACACTTCCGCCCCATGAATATATAGTACTTCCAATACAGTAACAGTGAAGTGTTTCCGAAAACGAAATAACTGGGATTTCTTATGTAACTTTCTTTCAATAAATGTTCAACTTCTGTATTGACTGCACCTATCTATCCGTCAGTAGAAGAAACGCTGTAGGAGAAATTTTGAAAATCTAGCTTCAACTGCATTTTCATTGTAGTATGTGTAACCCGATCATTTATCCGTTTGTATATAAACAATACCACGTGATTGTCAGTAGTGATATCTTGCATCTCCTATTGCTTTATTGTATGCAGGTTGACTTAGATGTTGTAGACATTGACCCTTCCATGGTTACCATAGCAACAGAATGGTTTGGATTCTCTCCTGACGACAGAATGAGAGCGCATGTGGCAGATGGGATCGAGTTCCTAAAATCTGAAGCAGAGAAATGTAGGTCGTTTTGTAGCTTTCTTGCATTATGTGCATTATATATGAATTGTGAATAACTATCAGTACATAAAAACAGTTTTAGGAATAAAACTCTACAAACTGGAATTTTTATTCATTTTTTGTTTCCGAGAATTTCAAAACATTGATAGATCCTACCATCTGGGCTGAGAAAAAAGCTGGGCTGCTTTATGCACCTGTGCAAAGCAATCAGACTGAACACCCGGAGTACTTGCTTGGTCTTAGTTGGCCTCAAAAAGTGATGATATAAGCCTTAGTTGTTTACTTGGCTCGTGCTATTTTCAGCCCATCGATGACATCCCAATGTAATACATGAGCCACCGCTTCAGAAATCCAACAATTTGTATATGCGAAAACAAAGATGCAGATCAGCTCCTTTGTTTTCACTACATGGATAATACAATTTCTCTTCTTCTTATATCCAAAATTTCAAGCTTCTTACCTTCTTCTGTGTACATCCGGGTTTGTGTCAGACCTGGTCGGAAATCCAAATTGTTGGCTTTCTCATGCACAGGCTCACATAAAATTAGTTCAGTATTGGAGTGCTCATAATCTGTTGCAGGTACCAAAAGAAATGTGATTATGTTTGATGTTGACAGTAAAGATCCCTCAGTAGGGATGAGCTGCCCACCTCAGCCTTTTGTAGAGCAAGAATTTCTGGAGAAAGTCAAAACTTTAGTACATCTGGGAGGTAGGTTGCTATGTTGTCTCATCATCATAGGAATACTGTGAAGTATTTTTTGCACCCCAAGATTCTGTAACCACCATATTATACACATAGGAATAAGTTAGGGAACACTTTTAGCCGCTTGGGAAAGTTTGGAAAAATCCATATTCCTTTCTTCTGGCGATACTGAAATTTTAATCACGTATATTTCATACTTTGGCCTAGCTACAGACCAATTTATGGAAATTCTCAACATTTTGTCTTTGTGCTACTGAGGATACAATATGCCATATGTGAAAAACTCCCCTTTTACTGAATACAAGTTTGCCTTTTTGCTTCTGCGCTCCACAAAACTCAATTTTTGAAAGCAAAACAGGAATAAAATGTTAAATCTGATCGTTCTGAATGAATACACGACTTCGGACCTAAAACTACATGCTTAATCTCAAAACCAACTAATCATACAAAATCTTCAGTTTGCATTGATTTCTATGGAAAGCAAAATTCGCGGAAATATTGCAAATAAAGCCGTAAAAGAATAATTCCGCTAGGACACTATAACCAGAACGTGCATGTTAAGATTCCTAAAGTGTCATATCGAATATCTGGCCTAACATTTACAACCTGCAAAATGTATACCCAAAGAACATAACGTGATAATGAAACCTACCCCCGGAAAACTATGGACCTACCGCCGACAGTCAGTCAGAAAATAAAGAATTTATGATCAAAGTTCAACAAGCAATGTCTCAGCTTTATGCTTACGAAAAATTACGACAAATTTGAATGTGAGTTTAAATAATGAAGTTATCGCAAAGACTGGCAGTGCGTTTCTTAAATTTAGCAAACATTTTCTGAATAAAAAATGGCCTTTCTCCGCCGCAGTTTTTGTTTGATGCTAACCATTTTCACATAGAAGCAACTTTGGATACTACAGATTTTGACAACTTATCAAAAAAAAAATTCATAATTTTTACAAAGAAAGATATTCACAGTCTAAAGTTGGTGGTCACATTATTACAGGTGTTCCCTAACTTATTTCCATGTGTATATTTGGATGATGGGTCTTTTATGAGAGGAAATATGACCAAAGGATGCAGAGGAAAATGACACTAATATTTTTGGGCTAATAAGAAAGAACAGACGTAATATAAGTAATGACATGTTTCTTTTGTGTTTAAGTATATCATCTTTCTGAAACTGATGGTATAAATATCCAACTAATAATGCCGCAAGTTTGGTCAAGATGTTTATTTTTACAGTTTGCTAGGTAAATGGCGATGACTTGAATTGGGAGATCAGCCAAGTCTGACTCAGGCCTTGCGAAAACATGCCCATGTAATATACTGAATTTTCTAAGTTGTAAAAATTGAAATTTTTCAATAGAAAATTTCTGATATTTTCCTTATTTTTGCTCAAAATATAATACGTGGGTACACGTTAGAACCACCTCACCCACAATCTATGTTTTTGAGCAAAAATAAGGAAAATATGTATACCCCAGCATACCCCAGTTTTGCTATATAAAAATGGGGTTCAAGGGGGTATACATTATACGGAAATGTTTTCCCGATTTCAAGATAAGATTATTATGGGATAAGCACTTATTCACCATTTTTGCATTATCGGCTGGTTTCCAGCTTTCAAAGATCTTTATTGGAAATACAGGTAACCAAAACCACCCTGACCTCAAGGTCAGGGTGGTTTTGGTTACCTGCATTTCCAATATTGATTTTTTCTAAGCTGGGAACCAGCAAATAATGCAAAAATGGTGAATTAGCTACATGTGTTTTCTTATCTCTGTTACAAGCTCCAATCTACTTTCTCTTGTACTTTGCAGGTGTATTTATTCTCAACTTGGTGTGTAGGAATCAAACTCTCAAAGAGGAAGTAGTAGGCAGAGTTAAGTCCCTTTTCAGCCATGTGTTCATACAAACTATAGAAGACGAAGTTAATGAGATTATTTACGCAATAAACAGTGATAGTACAGTGATAGAGAGAGACATTGTGAACAGATCTTTTGAGAATGTGACATACATGACCAAATACATGAGGGATGTGAAACGGACTAGTACAAATGAGCTTGAAGCTATGTTTCAAGGATTAAAACTGTTATAACAAATTAAGTGTTCTGTGCTTGAATACTTTTTCCCTGGCTAAATGTTAATTTGGGTACAACTGATTTTAAAATGAGCCTCGCCATGAGAAAGCCTGCTGTCTGATTCAAACCAAAGCAGATATCAATGCATTTGTTTTCCTAATAATGAGAAATGAGTTACGACATAAGGAAACCCACACCATGCATAGCAAAACAAAGGCCCAGATCTGCACAGCTGATCAGCATCCTTGTTTTTGCTACACACATAGTACAATTCCTCTTCTTCCATAATCTCAAGCTTCTAGCCTGCTGTGACTGTACAGTCGGGTTTGTCTCGAACCTGATCGGAACCCAAAATTGTTGCTTTTCTCATTCAGGCTCATATTTCTTTTCTTCTTGCCTCAAATTTGAAACTAGATATCTCTAGTGGCTTTTCAGTTTGTTTTATGTCTACTCTGAAAGACAACAAAATAACAGTGGAGGTCAAACTGTATCATGCCGT
Organism: Rugalucina vietnamica; assembly: GCA_964017185.1. Taxonomy (NCBI): domain Eukaryota; kingdom Metazoa; phylum Mollusca; class Bivalvia; order Lucinida; family Lucinidae; genus Rugalucina; species Rugalucina vietnamica. The sequence continues at coordinate 37,503,257 of OZ024870.1, forward strand.
CAAAGGTCATTTTGCTCGCGGAACATTGCTGGTCACCAGAAGGCAACAAGAACCAATAAGGCCACTGTAACAGAGAAATGACAATGTGCGCAAACGTTTTCAGTTGTTTTTTTTTTGCCATCACAGAGATATACTTTTGAAGTCTTGAACAGGGAGTTGCAAATTACTAAAGTCTTATTTCTTTAATCACAGAAACATATTCAGTGTGGATTTTTATCAATATAGTTTAATTTATTGCATAAAAATATACCTTTTCAAGATTTAGTGATGAGCATTGGTTAATGGTTAATAAGCTTAATAAGGGACAGTAGTGACATGATCATAGTTGTTTACCAGAAATTAAAGCACAAAATCAACAATAAATCACAAACTTATTTTGATACTGATAATCTACATTCTTTGGTATTTGCATAATTCCATTTCAGCTGGTATGGGCAGTTATCCAGCTGATCAGCACCATAGATAATACTAGTACAATGCTTCTTTCTGCTAAGTCTTAGCTGTCGTAAGTGCTGCAGATCTATTAGTGCCGAACCTAGTTGGTAATTCTTGAAAAATTATGGGCAATCTCTTTATGTTCATAGTACATGGAAAGTAATTGTCATGAGCTGCTGCTTTTTCACAATAAACTGAATCAAAATGAGCCTGTGCGTGAGAAAACCAACAATTTGTGTTCTGACCAGGTCCGACACAAACCAGGCTGTACAGTCACAGAAGATGGTTAGAAGCTGATAATTTAGGATTTAGAAAGTAGAGTAATTGTACTACCCGTGTAGCGAAAACAAAGGCACTGATCAGCTTCGCAGTTACTGCGAAGCTGATCTGCGCCTTTGTTTTCGCCTATGCAGATTGTTGGTTTTCCCATGCGGTGGCTCAAATACAATTCTCATTCGGTATGCAGTGTTTCTTATGGGAACCCTGATTACAGACACTGAAAACAAGGCATTAAAATTATTGTCAAAATAATCTCAAAAAAAAATAAATAATATCAATCAACACCATTATGCATTTAAAATATAAAATAGTGTCATTTATTATCACATGGAATGATTAAAATAAAATCCCTCAGATTAGGTGGTTACACAAGAAAATCATAAAACTACACCTCAACCTCTTTATAACTCAGGTTATTGCATAAGATACACTTAGTTTTGGCTAACATAAGGATCATTGCCAATCCCAAAATGACATTTAAAACCGATTTTGCTACTCAACAAAAATCCTTAACCCCGAGTTCAGTATTACCGGAGGACCAATGGTCCTGTAAACGCTCACCTGAGTCTGCTGCATAGACCAATAAACATGTTTGAATATTATGGTAATTAACCACAGTGCAATGGCAGATGAAGCCCTTGGGTCATTTTCCTTTTTCAGAATAATCAATATTCTGTCCATTTGCCAATTTCTTGCTGGCTTTTCCCTTCAAATGACATTTTAACAGTTTTTCCCATTCAAATGCATGGGCAACCCATGTTGACCTTGCCATAGTAAGTAAGTAAGTAAATTCTTTATTTTGAGAGGGTAGCCCAATTGGTTTGGCACCAATCTTCCTTGGGGCCCTCTTAGCAACAAATTAACATACAATGTGAGCAAGCAATATGAGTTTAAACAACAATTAATAAACATAGAGCATCACACACACACACACACACACACACACAGAGAGAGAGAGAGAGAGAGAGAGAGAGAGAGAGAGGAGAGAGAGAGAGAGAGAGAACATTTTCAATAATAATTGTATGGTAATTGTATGGCGGCGGAGGAACCCAATTAAGATATACTTTATAAAGATATAAATAGGATTTAACAATTAATCCTTCATCCAATTAATACATCTTTTCGTAAATATATCTAAAGATGGACCATAAACTTGGTCAAGGTCATCACAGGGTCATGATTTATATATACATTGTAGTACTTTAGCCATGGATGCTTCACGCCAAGTTCAAGGTCATCACAGGGTCATGATTTATATATACATTGTAGTACTTTAGCCATGGATGCTTCACGCCAAGTTTCATTGAAATCAATCTATTGGTTTCAGAGAAGATATTTGAAGGGTTTTTACCATAAATGGGCATGGCAGCCATCTTGGTCATGTGACCTAGATTATTAATATACACATTGGTTCCCCCATCCTATAGATGCTTCACATAAAATTTGGCTTCAATTGGCCAAGTGGTTTCAGAGGAGAAGATGTTTGAATATTATGGTAATATACATGTATATTGCCCCGGGGTGTGGGCATATGAGCCCTTAGGTCCAATTTTTTTTTCAGAATCATTAATATTTAGTCCAGCTACCCATTTCCTGCAAGATTTTCACCTCAAATGACTTTTTAAAAGTTTTGCCCATTCCAATGCATTGGCAACCTATGTTGACCTTGTTGTAAAATAGGTCAAGGTCACCACAGGGTCATGATTTATATATACATTGTAGTACTTCATCCATTGGTGCTTCATGCCAAGTTTCTTTGAAATCGGAGAAGATTTTTGAAGGGTTTTTACCATATATGGGCATTGCAGCCATCTTGGTCATGTGAACTAGATAATTTATATATACATTAATTTCCCCATTCCATAGATGCTTCACATAAAATTTGGCTTTGATTCGCCAAGCGGTTTCAGAGGAGAAGATGTTTGAATATTATGGTAATATACATGTGGGGCATATGAGCCCCTGGGGTCCATTTTTTTTTCAGAATCATTAATATTCAGTCCTACTGCCCATTTCCTGCAAGACTTTCACTTTAAATGACATTTTAAAAGTTTTCCCTATTCAAATGCCTTGGCGACCTATGTTGACCTTGCCGTAAAAAAAGGTCAAGGTTATCACAGGGTCATGATTTATATATACATTGTAGTACTTGAGCCATCGATGCTTCATGCCAAGTTTCTTTGAAATCGGTCCACCCTTTCTGGAGAAGAATATTTTTGAAGGGTTTTTACCATATATGGGCATTGCAGACATCTTGGTCATGTGAGCTGGATTATTTATATACACATTGATTACCCCTTCCTATTGATGCTTCACATAAAATTTGGCTTTGATTGGCCAAGCGGTTTCAGAGGAGATGATGTTTGAATATTATGGTAATATACATGTATATTGCCCCGGGGTGGGGGCATATGAGCCCCTGGGGTCCAATTTTTTTCAGAATCATTAATATTCAGTCCTACTGCCCATTTCCTGCAAGACTTTCACTTTAAATGACTTTAAATGACATTTTAAAAGTTCTCCCCATTCAAATGCATTGGCGACCTATGTTGACCTTGCCGTAAAATAGGTCAAGGTCATCACAGGGTCATGATTTATATATACATTGTAGTGCTTAAGCCATCAATGCTTCATGCCAAGTTTCGTTGAAATCAGTCCACCGGTTCTGGAGAAGAATATTTTTGAAGGGTTTTTACCATATATGGGCATGGCGGCCATCCTGGTCATGTGACCTGGATTTCTTATATACACATTGGTTCCCCCTTCCTATAGATGCTTCATATAAAATTTGGCTTTGGTTGGCCAAGCGGTTTCAGAGAAGAAGATCTTTGAAATTTTGGATGGACGGACGCTGGATCATGGCCATCCTATAAGCTCACCTTGTGAGCCTAACGGCTCAGGTGAGCTAATAAAGGGATTGAGATGAATTTATTTGATTCAGTTGCATGTTAGCCACCGATCAAGAATGCTGTGGTGACGAGTGGGAAACATTAAGCATATTAAGGCGAGTTGATCCACTTTCTGATGGCAGCTTTCTCGTCCTCTCTAGCTGCTATCACACTGATAGGATCCTTGGGGTTGCTGGCCCTGAAAGAGAATGAACAAGTATAAACATTAAGTAATAATAATGGGAGCACGGTGGCCTAGTGGTAGAGCATCGGACTCCGAGTCGAGAGGTTCTAGGTTCGATCCCCACAACGGTTACCGTGTTGTGTCCTTGAGGAAGGACACATTAACTCCCTAGAGTACCGGTTAAAACCCAGGAAGCGATGGTTCCGTCGTGACATGACTGAAAAATTGTTGACTGGGATGTTAAACCTCAATACAAACAAACAAATTAAGTGATAAAGATAGGCATTCATTCTGTTCTGCATGCATGGACAATGTTCATATTAACATGTATGTAGGAGGTGGACTTTGAATATTGCTCCTGACAACATCTTCATTTTTTAATCACGATACATGACAACAGGTGTGCGTTGCATAAGACGAACGCTTTAGCGTAGCTCTTTTCTGCCTGTTGTTCTTTCTATGCAACAGTTCGTTATGTTAGAGCGCTTTTCAAAATGGTGATGCCTATCGAGGATAAAAAAAAAAGTGAACAAGATGCCGTATTTCTCTGTTCCGAAGGCTAGAAATTTGCTTTATGGACAGAAAAGAAGATAACTCACATTACAGTAGAATTTTCTTCTGCAGTAAAAATTCATGCGAAAAAATATTGATGACGCCATTTTGATTTTCTTTGTTCCTCGGCAACGGCAGGCTGCTATCTGAGAGGCAGCTCCAAGGGACATTATGTATCTCTTGCAAACGATTTTTTTGTAACATTGTTGCATGGAAAATAGTGATGAAACGCTCGCTAGCACCAGCCTTATGCAATGCACCCCTGTAGTGATCATGTTACATGTATTTATTTAACAAAACCACAGCCATATCATGATCACTGACAGCTCTATTTTGTTTGCATGGCTCAAATTGGTATATTTATATATGCAACACAGCTAAAGGCTTTGCCTTTAGTAACTGACAACTTTTGTTTTAGTTATAATTGCACAGTGCACTAATAAGGATATGTGCTCCAAAGCAAGTGTGGGAAAGGTTTTATAACGTTATGCATTATTTATCTGCTCCATTTTGGTTAACAGAATCATGAAAATGAAAATTTTGCAAAATCAGGCATAGGGAAACACATAAGTTGCAAGTTTATTTGAATTATCACTAAAACAGATAAGACTTTATCTGGAATGTCGGTTACTTAACCACACTGATCCAACCAAGGGCTGTTTACCATAATCTAGTTCCCATTTTTTGCTAGTAAGTACACTTCAACCTCATTATAACATGCCTCACTATAATGTGGTTTTCATTATAACATGGTGATGTCATGGCTCCCAAATTGATATCTTTCCTAAATGTCTATAGTAAGTAACCTCATTGTAACATGGTTTCACACATAACATTGGTCTGCTTCTATGGTCTCCAAAGATAGCGTTATAATGAGGTTTATCTGTAACAACTTGTTTGAGTGAAAGAAAAAACAGTCCTCTTCAAACAAAAGGGCAAGATGGTGGGATTATGTGCATATAATTAAAGCAGCATGGATAAGTAGAAAGTATACCACAAGTCAAAGCAATGAGCACCCCCAGTGTTCACAGTAGTAATGTTGGGATTAGGACTGGTCAGTACCTGCAAAAGTTTAAAATACAAGAAATTGGATTTTGTGAAATGTTACAAAATGTATCATCAAAATGGCTTGTGGTATACCATCTGCTTTTACCCATGCTGCAAAATAAGCAATGTAAACACAGACCAGCTTTGTTCTGTCGAAGAAGCTAATTTTCTTACATCTTGATAAAAAAAAAAGTTTTCAGAGAGCACTTGAAGCATTTGCATTATCAAAACTTGTCTGAACCTTTCTTTTAACGAACTCAAGAAACAAAGTGTATTGACTGGTTTGTTTCTCATCCACTTTAACCTATTTTTGATTATGGACTTGCCCATCAGTATCATTTGGACAAGTCCACTTTCAATTTTAGGTAAATCAGGAGTGATTTTCAAATTTTATTCAAATGTTTTATTAAAATTTTCTAAACAAACAGAATAGCCCCTGATAGAATGCCCCATTCTGCGGTGTCACATCTGGGGCTATATTGCTTGCATATGTCCCATAAAAAGAATGCCCCATAAAAAGAATGCCAGGCTTTAAATAAGTTAAAACCCAAAACAGATTTGAGACTGTGTTGAAGGCTTGTCTGTGTTTCCATTAGCTACAAAAAAAGTTTACTCAATCTATACCTGAGATCAAGGTGGTGAGCGCCACCCGCTATTGTTACCACTTTAATATCAGCATTGGGACTCTTCAATACCTGTAATACATGTGATTTGAAGAATTTTCTAAAAAATGAGCCGCCTTGTGGGAAAACCAACAATGTGGTTTCCAAACAGGTTCGACACAAACCGACCTGTACAAGCACAGAAGATGGTTAGAACCTTGAAATTTCAGATTTAAGAAGAAGAGGAAGTGTACATGTACTATCCATGTAGCGAAAACAAAGGCGCTGATCAGCTTCGCAGTTACTGCGAAGCTGATCTGCGCCTTTGTTTTCGCCTATGCAGATTGTTGGTTTTCCCATGAGGTGGCTGAAATGTTTGACTACAATAAATTTAAAATAACTATAAAGCCTCAAATTTGTCACTAAATTAATGGTGCAGCTATTAACAAATTGTCACAAAAAGAACTCCCAAGTCTCATCATTCTGATGTGTTTATCACCTTAAATTTTAAGAGCATCATGGGATATTACTTTTAACTAATTTCCTATGAACTCTCTCCCAACAATCTCAGACATACTGTGTCAAAGAGTTGACTCTTTGGCTCAGTGGTTAGAGCATTGGATTTCTACCCCGGCGATTGGCATTCGAATCCCGTCAGAGATGTGGGATTTTTTCAAACTATGCATCAATCCTTATTTACAAATTTTCATTTTCGTAAGACAAGTACATAAGAGTAAGACTGACTTACCCCACCACCCCGCCATGGGTCGAGATCTCCATTTGAAAACACAATATTGGTGGCAGTAGCTATATCTGAAAGAAAGGGGAAAACTTTTTTCTTCCATTTTTTTTTTTTGTGTGTGTGTGTGTGTGGGGGGGGGGGGATTCAGTTTTATGTCACTTTCATGATTATTTTAGCTCATATGAGACGAGCCAAACAGTAGGCGGGGGTAGAACCACCGAGAAAAAACACCTGGCAGACCCACAAGCAGAACTTGGCTTGTCTCATTGTCTCACTTGAGCCCTGTGTGGGTTTGAACATGGGGCTCGCACCCACACCAGCCACAACGGTGAGATGATTGAAAGATTAAGCATGGTAATTAAATCAGTTCAGTACTTGGCCATGGGGGTCACCAAATAAAAATTGGTATAGAAACAAACAAAAAATGGCTGCAACCAATGCCGAGAAGTGCAATGCTGAATACTTGAATTTCATCCATCACGCTGTGTTGTTGCTCATCTACATCCAGACTTGCAAAATGAAAATTAATCAAAAGCTACGACACTGTCAACAAGGGCTGAAGTGTGCTGATAAATTAATTCAACAAAATAATGGCAGAACAAACAATCCTTAAAAGCATTGATACGAAGCCATGCATCAAGAAACTGAATCTTTTTCATCATAATGTTATCAGGGAAACAAGTCCATGAAATGTATACCCCCTTAAACCCCATTGTTGTATAGCAAAAACTGGGGTATGTTGGGGTATATCTATTTTTCTTGTTTTTGCTCTATAACATAGATTGTGGGTACTCGTTAGAACCGCCTCGCTGAGGCTGTTCTAACATGTACCCACAATCTATGTTTTGAGCAAAAATAAGAAAAATATTAAAAAGATTCTACTGAACATTTTCTATTTTTACAACTTAAGAAAAATCTGTACATTACATGGAAGTGTTTTCATAATGTTAAGAGCAAAGGTGAAGTTCAGTAGTTTTTAGCTCGCCTGTACGAAAGTACAGGAAGAGCTATTGCAGTCACCCCGGCGTCGGCGTCGGCGTTAGCGTCGGCGTTAGCGTCGGCGTCGGCGTTGCTCAAAATGTTAAAGTTTTTGGTTAAAGTTTTTATGAGTCTATATCTCTTGAAGTTGTGGATGGATCAAGTTGATACTTTGCATGTTGGTAGATATTGGTCTGAAGTTTTATGCTGTACCATCATGACCCACCTGGGTGACCTTGAGGTCAAGGTCACGGACTTAGAAATTTTTTGTTAAAGTTTTTGGTTAAAGTTTTTATAAGTCTATATCTCTTGAAGTTGTTGATGGATCAGGTTGATACTTTGCATGTTGGTAGATATTGGTCTGAAGTTTTATTCTGTACCATCATGACCCACCTGGGTGACCTTGAGGTCAAGGTTACGGACTTAGAAATTTTGTGTTAGGGTTTTTGGTTAAAGTTTTTATAAGTCTATATCTCTTGGATATGTAGATGGATCATGTTGATACTTTGCATGTTGGTAGATATTGGTCTGAAGTTTTATGCTGTACCATCATGACCCACCTGGGTGACCTTGAGTTCAAGGTCACAGACTTTGAATTTTTATCTTAAAGCTTTTGCTTAAAGTGTTTTGAACTGTATATTGCTGGAACAGATGGATGGATCTAGTTGATACTTTGCTGTTAGATATTATTCTTTTATTATGCTGTAGCATCTTGACTCATTAGGTTATAAGTCTATATCAAATATGTAGATGGATCAAGTTGAACTTAGTATGTTGGTAGATATTGGTCTGAAGTTTTATGCTGTACCATCACAACCCACCTGAGTGACATTGAGGTCAATGTCTTTGGTCATAGATGTAATAGATTTAGTGACAAAGCACAAGTCAGGCGAGCTACGCTGTCCTGCGACAGCTCTTATTCACTATGGACTGGGGCCAAACCCAAGCTAAATAAAATATGATAATACATGTAGTTACAAGCAATTTCTACATTTGAGGAAAGATATTATTAATGATTTCTATTCTTCCATATGATTCTTTCATAGATATATACAGACAATAGTAGACTCTTTGTTATTATATTGGTTGTGTTTGGTTAGTTGTGTAGTAGAGCTAATGCCTCATGATGCTGAACACCATGCAAAATGCCTTTGGTGTGGTGTGATTGGGTTTTAGAACATTCAATTTCACAATTCCACTTGAGCAAATGGAAGCTGATCAAACTTGCAAAATCTATAAAAAAAGAAGGCTTATCAGAGGTGATCGCAAAGGGAGTGTTAGCCTTTGAACAAAATGATCATCAAGTTGATCCACTGCATGTCATTGCTAACAGATTACCAGTCGCAATCAACTTACGAACACCCCAGAATTCCACATCAGTCCAGCTATCCCTAGGAACAACACCCCATAATATTATAATAAGCATTAATGATCTCTTAGAGTAAATGGTAGAATAAGTATAATGTTGAACCAACGACCCCTCAACCAAAGCCAGACACTTTACTACTGAGGCAACATGCTCCCCTATACCTGTAACCAACTATGCATGTGGCATATAATTTGTGATGACCCCAGAATTCCACATCAGCCCACATATCTCTAAGTACAGCATCCCACTTGGCCTAATAATAAGCATTTCTGGTCTCTAGAGTAAATGGTAGTACAAGGATAATGTTGAACCCACTCAACCTAAGTCAGATGCTCTACCACATCAGGAAAACATATCTGTGAAATGTATACCCCCTTTAACCCCACTTTTATATAGAAAAACTGGGGTTTGCAGGGGTATACCTGATTTTCTTATTTTTGATCCAAAACATACATTGTGGGTGCTCGTTAGAACCGCCTCGGCGAGATGGTTCTAACGTGTACCCACAATGTATGTTTTGAGCAAAAATAAGTAAAATATCAAATTTTTTCCAGTGAAAATTTTCATTTTTTCAACCAAAAAATTTTCTGTATATTTACATGGGCGTGTTTTCGTAATGACAAAGTCATCATGCTGCCATTTACTAAGTGGCTTATAACTTACTATCGCCCCAGAATTCCACATTAGCCCAGCTGTCTCTAGGCGTGACTCCCCACTTATTTTTACAATAAGCATTTCTGATTTCTGGAGTAAATGGCAGAACTGGGAAAAAGTCTGTTTTATTGTTGGTACCAGCTGTCAGGAAGATCTCTGTACAGGCCTGAAATGACAAATATAACGGTGAAAAAAGTATTTTTCTGTTGTTTTTTTTTTGGTTGTTTTTTTTTTTTTGTTTTTTTTTTTTTTTTTTTTTAGTTAATTTGCAGACATATTTTGTTAGATGCCTAGAAATTTGCCATATAGAGTTTTCAGACCTGTTTTTTTTTTTTTTTTTTTTTTGTTTTGTCTGGTCTAGGTCTGAAACTCCTAAGTTTGTGAATCATGTAAGATTTTTACTTTAAAACCTTGGTGAAAAAAACAGTTAATTTGCAATTTTTGTGTGAATTTGCAGACATATCTTGTCTCCTTTTTGTGTTTTGTGCCCTATTGGTTCTTAAGGATTGTTCTCTGGAGTATCCAGATATTTCATAATTCCCTTACGAAAACATGCCCATGCAATATACGGAGGTTTTTAAAGTTGTAAAAAATGAAAATTTTCAGAAAATTTTTGACATTTTTCTTATTTTTGCTCAAAACATAGATTGTGGGTACACGTTAGAACCGCCTCGCCGAGGCGGTTCTAACGAGTACCCACAATCTATGTTTTGGAGCAAAAATAAGAAAAATAGGTATACCCCTGCAAACCCCAGTTTTTCTATATAAAAGTGGGGTTTAAGGGGGTATTCATTGCACAGACATGTTTTCCTGATGGTGATACCTGGTAGTCCCAAGCAGCAGCATTTGGGCCAGTCCCACAGCCTGTTGGGTCAGCACATTCAACATACTCAGCATAGATGTCATAACAAGATAACTTTCCATCTGTCCCATTGTAAAACAGACCTGAAAATACAGATCCAAATTTGAGCCGCCTCGTGGGAAAACCAACAATGTGGTTTCCGACCAGGGCCGACATAAACCGACCTGTACAAGCACAGAAGCAGGCTAGAATCTTGAAATTTTGGAGTTAAGTAGAGGAGGAATTATACTATCCGAGTAGCGAAAACAAAGGCGCTGATCAGCTTTGCAGTTACTGCGAAGCTGATCTGCGCCTTTATTTTCGCCTAGGCAAGTTGTTGGTTTTCCCATGGGACGGCTCATTTAGTCAAATGACCTTTGAGATCACTTCAGTGGTAGAGCTAGAATGGCGTCAAAGGGGCAGCACACCGCCCTCATATTTTGAAAATGGGAAATGCACCCTGCCCTTTTGGACTCCAAAGGGTTGCACTCTGTCCTTTTCTGATCATCTTAATATGAACAAGTAGCCCAAGGGCAACGATCGCTCACCTGAGAGTCAACAAGTACAGTCACTGGACAAAGTGGTTGTTGTTGTTTTTTTTTTTTTCACAATAATTATATGGGTATAACAGCCATTTTGGTCATGTTTCAGGTCTATGGCTGCAATAGTTTTCCGAGTATCATTGGTCCTGTAAACACTTACCTGAGACCTAGTTGTCACTTTTTCCAATGTAAAAGCTTATGTTTCCACAGTGACCACAACACTAAAAATTGATTTTTCAAACATTCAAGGGCAGCTAACTTCACAGTCAAGAGTCGAATCTGGCTAAAATTGAACTCATCCAAGATGTTATTGTTATCCTTGTTACTTCCAAGAATGAAGAAGATCCGATCAAAATTGAAGATGCTAGAGTGCCCACAACACTAAATATTGATTTTTCAGACACTCAAGGGCAGCTAACTCGGCAGTCATAGATCGGATCTGGCTGAAATTTGAACTCATCCAAGATGTTATTTAAGTTCTTGTGAAGAAGATCCGATCAAAATTGAAGGTGCTACAGTGGCCAAAACACTGAATATTAATTTTTCAAACACTCAAGGGCAGCTAACTCCGCAGTCAAGGGTTGGGTCTGGCTGAAATTCAACTCACCCAAGATGTTCTAGTTATCCTTGTTACTACCAAGAATGAAGAAGATCTGATCAAAACTGAAGACGCTGGAGTGGCCACAACACAAAATATTGATTTTTCAAACACTCAAGGGCAGATAACTCCGCAGGCAGAAGTCGGATCTGGTCGAAATTCGAACTCATCTGAGATGTTATGGATGTCCTTGTTTCTTCCAAGAATAAAGAAGAGCTGAATAAAAATGAAGGCGCTAGCGTGGCCACAACACAAAATATTGATTTTTCAAACACTCAAGAGCAGATAACTCCGCAGTGAGAGGTCAGATCTGGTCCAAATTCTAACTCATCCGAGATGTTACAGATGTCCTTGTTACTTTCAAGAATAAAGAAGATCCGAATACAAATGAAGGCCCTAGAGTGGCCACAATACTAAATATTGATTTTTCACACAGTCGAGGGCAGATAACTCTGCAGTCAAAGGTCGGATCTGGCTGAAATTCAAACTCATCCGAGATGTTATGGCTATCCTTGTTACTTCCAAGTATGAAGAAGATCTGATCAAAATTGAAGGCGCTAGAGTGGCCACAACACAAAATAATGATTTTTCGAACACTCAAGGGCAGCTAACTCCACAGTCAGAGGTCAGATCTAGCCGAAATTCGAACCCATCTGAGATATTATAGTTGTCCTTGTTACCTGCAAGAAAGAAGAAGATCCACTGAAAAAAAATGGTGCTAGAGTGGCCACAACATTTTTCCCATTATAAGTCTATGGGGATTTTTCCAGACGCTCAAGGGCAGCTAACTCCGCAATCTGAGGTCGAACCTAGCTGAAATTCAAACTCATCCGAGATGTTATGGTTGTCCTTGTTATTCCCAAGAATGAAGAAGATCCAATCAAAAATGAAGTTGCTAGAGTGGCCACAACATTTTCCCCATTATAACTCAATGGGAGCCATGGAAACCAGAGTTCTGATCCGACCTGGCCCAAAACCTAATGCAACCTTTCCCCCTCCTCAATGATGCTTCAGATAAAATTTGATTGCGATTGGCCTTGTTGCCTTAGAGATATTCAAGATTGAAAGTGTGAACGCACAGACGGACGGACGCACAGACGCACGGACGATGGCTCGACTACCATACTATAAGCTCACCTTGTGAGCCTTCGGCTCAGATGAGCTAACAAGTAGCCAAAGGGCAATGATCACTCACCTGAGAGTCAACAAGTACAGTCACTGGACAAAGTGGTTGTTTTTTTTTTTTTTTGAAGATCTGATCAAAACTGAAGATGCTGGAGTAGCCACAACACTAAAAATTGATTTTTCAAACATTCAAGGGCAGCTAACGCCCCAGTCCAGATCCAAGATGTTATAGTTATCCTTGTTTCTTGTAAAAATGAAAAAGATCCAATCAAAACTGAAGGCGCTAGAGTGGCCACAATACAAAATATTGATTTTTCAAACACTAAAGGGCAGCTAACTCCGCAGTCAGAAGTTGGATCAGGTCGAATCTCTAACTCATACGAGATATTGTAGTTATCCTTATTACCTGCAAGAATAAAGAAGATCCACTGAAAAACAAAGATGCTAGAGACTGGCCACAACACAAAATATTGATTTTTCAAACACTCAAGGGCAGATAACTCTGCAGTCAGATGTCGGATCTGGTCCAAATTCGAACTCATTTGAGATATTATAGATGTCTTTGTTACTTCCAAGAATGAAGAAGATCCAAATAAAAATGAAGGCGCTAGAGTGGCCACAACACTAAATATTGATTCTTCACACAGTCAAGGGCAGATAACTCTGCAGTCAAAGGTTGGATCTGGCTGAAATTCGAACTCATCCAAAAATGTTATAGCTATCCTTGTTACTTCTAAGTATGAAGAAGATCCGATCAAAATTGAATAAAAATGAAGGCGCTAGAGTGGCCACAACACTAAATATTGATTTTTCACACAGTCAAGGGCAGATAACTATGCAGTCAAGAGTCTGATGTGGCTGAAATTCGAACTCATTCGAGAAGTTATGACTATCCTTGTTACTTCCAAGTATGAAGAAGATCCGATCAAAATTGAAGGCACTAGAGTGGCCACAACACAAAATAATGATTTTTCAAACACTCAAGGGCAGATAACTCCACAGTCAGAGATCGGATCTAGCTGAAGGAATAGAATAAATCCACTGAAAAATAAAAGCGCTAGAGTGGCCACAACATTTTTCCCATTATAAGTCTATGGGGATTTTTCCAGATGCTCAAGGGTAGCTAACTCTGCAATCTGAGGTTGAACCTGGCTGAAATTCAAACTCATCCGAGATATTATGGTTGTCTTTGTTATTCCCAAGAATGAAGAAGATCCAATCAAAAATGAAGTTGCTAGAGTGGCCACAACATTTTCCCCATTATAACTCAATGGGAGCTATCTGTTGCTATGGAAACCAGAGTTCTGATCCGATCTGCTTAAAAACCTATGGCAGGCAATCCCCCACCCCAATGCTGCTTCATGTAAAATCTGACTGCAATTGGCCAGCTAGTCTCAGAGATATTCAAGATTGAAAGTGTGAACGCACGCACGGACGCACAGACGCCGGCTCGACTACCATACTATAAGCTCACCTTGTGAGCCTTTGGCTCAGGTTCAGGTTAGCTAAAAATGTCAATCCCAGTTTTCCTGATATGGGTCTGTTTATCCTGACCTTTTTGAACAAAGAACTCTGGATCTAAACTGATGTCCGAAATCTTCCCACAATGACGCAGGATTCTGAAACATTTCCAAATATAGCACCCTGGATTACACTTCAAAGACATTTATATGAACAATGTGGTTTCCGAACAAGTTTGACAAAAACCTAGCTGTACATCCACATAAACAGGCTAGAAGCTTGAGATATTGGATTTAGAAAGAAGAGAAATTGTACTATCCATGTAGCGAAAACAAATGCGCTGATCAGCTTCGCAGTTTCTGCGAAGCTGATCTGCGCCTTTGTTTTCGCATATGCAAAATATTGGCTTTCTCATGATGTTCATACATTCAATATGAGCAACCTTGTTACAGCATTGTCTGAAAAGGCTATTAGAAAGAGCGTAATGATGGAATTATCGTAGAAATTGTATAAATCAGCCGTTAAAAGGACCATTAGCGTCCTGAGGGAAGACGCTGAATACTTGTCATTCGTTGATTACCGTTAAATGTAAATAGGGATAGCAGCGCACAAAAAACTCCTGACTGGGATTCCCACCAGGTCCGATATAAAATGGGAAAGTGAAGTCACAGAAGATTGGCGGCGTAGAATTTCAGGTTTATTAATCAGATTCTAATATTTTTTTATTTTTTTTTGGTGAAGTAGTTCATTGGATGCACATTTTTATGCCTTTGTTTTTTTTTTTCAAATGCGACAGCATATTTTTTTGACACTGCTCATATCATCTTAAAGGCGTGAAGAGAAAAAAAATAATATCAAAATGGAATAACATTGACTTGATCAGAATGCTTTTTATGAACCTTGGTATGTTTTTTCTTCAACTCACAAAGCCAAATGGTCATATACACACAATGTACATGTAACTGTTTTGCGTTTTGTTTGTTAGTCTTGCTGCTTATCATTCCTGTCAACAGTTATGGCCATGTGGGGACATCTCCTTGGCATAATTGTAATTTCACTAGTATTTTTGTATAATGAGCAATACATTGTAAATACCCCTCTCTGATACATTACATGTAAGTCAACATAAAAATTTGTGTCATTGTATGGTGCAGAATTAATCTGATTAGAACCAATTATAATGATAGACAATGGTTTCATGTCATTTAATGCTACTGCCATGGCAATGCCATATGTACTAAAGGTATAGTTCTTAAGAGCATCATACAACAACAAAAAAACAGAGGACCAATTGTCCTGTAAATGCTCACCTGAGACCTGAGATATATACCAATAAACTTGTTTGACTAGAATGGTAATGTACATGTATATAACCCTGGGCAGGGTCAGAATAACCCGTGGAGTCAATTTCTTTTTCAAATCATAAACCAGAGGACCAATGGTCCTGTAAACGCTCACCTGAGACCTGAGTTATATACAGGATTAGAAATAAGCAGTTGGCCCCTGGGATTGGAATGGAAAAATAGCCTATTTACACTTTTCCTATTGTAAGTGTATGGAAACTTTAAGTTGCCATAACAACGAGAGTTCTTATTCGACTGGAATAAAAAGCACAAATTATGTAGAGACTACTGTAAGGAACATGTATACAAAGTACAGGCTAGTTAGTTAGATTTGGGTAATTAAGTGGC
This sequence comes from Rugalucina vietnamica, assembly GCA_964017185.1. Classification (NCBI taxonomy): domain Eukaryota; kingdom Metazoa; phylum Mollusca; class Bivalvia; order Lucinida; family Lucinidae; genus Rugalucina; species Rugalucina vietnamica. Next base: position 37,519,245 of record OZ024870.1, read on the forward strand.
CGCCTATTGGGAAATAGCTGCTCACTCGGCTCACGGTGTGTTTTCTTAGTATAAGTACATAATTGTCTATTTTTTTTTTTTTTTCCACCCCTCACTTTTTGGAGTGGGAGTTGCTTTCTGATTGCGCCGTTTCCTGATCATTGCCCACTTTTACCTTTTCATGCCGTAGACAGTTTCTAAGGAGAAGATTTTTGATCTTTTTTTCAAAATTTTGCCCTTTATGGGGCCCCATCAACAAATCAAAGAAAAGGATTAGGACAAAAATCACAAGAAACGTAGAGCACTACTCAATAAACATTTCTGCAAAAACAAAATTCAAATATCTGCAATTGCACCAGAAAAATAGCTAACTTCCACTTTTCCCATTATAAGTCTATGGAAACTTAAAGTTACCATAGCAACCAGAGTTCTTATCCGACTGGAATAAAAAACACAAATTATGTAGAGGCTACTGTCAGGAACATGTATACAAAGTACAGGCTTCACCCCTGTGACAGTTTCTGAGGAGAAGAATGTTTTTCTAAATTTTGCCCTGTATGGGGTCCCAACAACCAATCAAAATAAAGGATTAGGACAAAAGTAATAATAAACGTGGAGCACTACTCAATAAATAGTTCTGCAAAAACAAAATTCAAATATCTGCAACTGGACCGCAAAAATAGTCAATTTCAACTTTTCCCATTATAAGTCTATGGAAACTTTATTAGTTGCCATAACAACCAGACTTCTTATCTGTCTGGAAAAAACACAAATTATGTAGAGGCTACTGTCAGGAACATGTATACAAAGTACTGTACAGGCTTAATCCTCTAGACAATTTCTGAGAAGAAAAATTTTGAATGTTTTTCGAAATTTTGCCCTATATGGGGCCCCTGCAACCAATCAAAATGAAGGATTAGGACACAAGTAACATGAAAAGTAGAGGACTTCTCAATAAACATTTCTGCAAAAACAAAACTCAAATATCTGCAACAAGACAGCAAAAACTGGCAATTTTCACTTTTTTCCATTATAAGTCTATGGGAAGCATAAGTTGCCATAGCAACCAGAGTTCTTATCCGATCAAAACAAAAAACAAAATTATTCTTCCCCCCTACCTATAGATGCTGTATGTGTAATATGAGAACAATCTACCCAGTGGTTTCAGAAGATCTTTGAAATTGTGGACGACCGACGGACGGACGCACGGACGGACGGACGCCGGAGCATGGGTATACTATGGTATACTATAAGCTCACCTATGAGCCTTCGGCTCAGGTAAGCTAAAAATCAGTCCATTTGCCAATTTACTGTAAGTTTTGCCCTTCAAATAACATTTTAACAAGTTTCCCCCATTCAAATGCATGCACAACCTAAGTTGACCTTGCCGTAAAATAGGTCAAGGTTATCCTAGGGTCATGATTTGTATAAATTTTGTAGAGCTCCATTCCTTGATGCTTCATGCCAAATTTCAAAATCACAGGCCTTCTGGTTCTGAAGAAGAAGATTTTTAAAGGTTTTTGTTATTTATAGCCACCACGGCCATCTTGGTCATGTGACCTTGACTATTTATGCAAACTTTCATTCCCCCTTCCAAATTTTGCTCCACATAAAGTTTGGCTTCGATTGGCCAAACGGTTTCCGAAAAGAAGATGTTTGAATATTTTGGTCATATGCATGTAAAAAGCCCCGGGGCAGGGGCAGACAACCACCTGGGCCCAAAATATTGTCATAAACATAAATCTTCTCTCTATTTAATCATTCTTAACAAGTTTTCTGCCATTAAATGACATTTTCCTATTTTTTTCCCAGTCAAATGCATGGGTGACCTAAGTTTACCTTGCTGTAAAAAAGGTCAAGGTCATCCCAGGGTCATGATTTATATAAAATTTGTTGAGCTCCATTGCCTGATGCTTCATGCCAAGTTTCAAAATCATAGGCCTTCTGGTTCTGGAGTAGAAGATTTTTAAAGGTTTTTGCTATTTATAGCCATGGCGGCCATCTTGGTCAAGTGACCTGGACCATTTATACAAACTTTCATTTCCTCTTCCTAAGGATGCTTCACATGATGTTTGGCTTTGATTGGCAAGCAGTTTCAGAGAAGAAGTTGTTTGAATATTATGATCATATACATGTATATAGCCCCAGGGCAGGGGCAGACAACCCCATGAGCCCAAAATATTTTCATAAACATAAATCTTCTGTCCATTTGCTCATCCCTAGCAAGTTTTCTGCCATTAAAGGACATTTTTTCTATTTTTCCCATTCAAATGCAAGGGCGACCTACGTTGACCTTGCCGTAAAAAAGGTCAAGGTCATCCCACGGTCATGATTTATAAAAACCTTGTAGAGCTCAACGGCCTGATGCTTCATGCCAAGTTTCAAAATCATAGGCCTTCTGGTTCTGGAGAAGATGATTTTTAAAGGTTTTTGCTATTTATAGCCATGGTGGCCATCTTGGTCATGTGACCTGGACCATTTATACAAACTTTTGTTCCCCCTTGCTATGGATGCTGTATATGAAGTTTGGCTTTGATTGGCCAAGTGGTTTTAAAGGAGAAGATCTTTGATATTGTGAACGACAGACGCCACCGGATGCCGGACGCCGGAGCATGGGTATACTATCAGCTCACCTGTGAGCCTTCGGCTCAGGTGAGCTAAAAATTAAGGCCAAAATTTATCTAGATCTGTCTTCACATTTCAAGTATTAAATCCAATTTAAGCAATCAAAGCAATTTTGGGTGTCTGTAATCTAAAAGCTTTTACTGTATCTTGTGTTCAACTGTTGTCAGACAAGTCTGAGGCTAGCCTAATACAATCTAAATGCTAATTTTGGCTTTGTCGACACCGATATAACCAATGTCTTTGAGATGCTGCTAAGAAAAGGTATTCAAAGTTATTTAAAGATTTAACAGCAGGTGGTCTTCCACCGACAGGGGTGCTGTGCATACTTTATGAAATTGTCACAGGCAATTTAAAAAGAACCCACATGTATTTGTCAAAAGAAAAAATCTGAAAATAAGCATCTTATTACAAAAAGGATGTCATCATCTGTTTGGCTGCAATCAAAGCAGTCATGGTGACATATTTCTTATCCAGCCGTTTCATGAAAAAAGTTTTATAAACTAGTTAATATGAATTAAATGGTGTGATATCTGATAAAATTTAAACACAAATGCTCTAACCTTTATGGTCTGCACTTTATAACCGATGGAAGTATACATAACTAGTAAACAAAAATATACTTATGGCACCAATGTGCAGTCTTATTTGCATCGGGCTCTATTTTCTAAGAACTACACTTATGACATTAATAATCTCTTATTGACCCATTTCCTTGTAAAATTATACATTTTTTCTGTAAACTGAGGACAAAATGCAAATTTGCTTCCTTCTCTAGACTTGACAGTCACGTTCAGCCATAATTCTCGCTAAACGCATCGTAAGGTTAATGGTCTTGAATTGCTAAATTGAGAATTGCTAAATTGAGAACTTATTTTTTCCAAAACGAACCAGTTAAGTACACTTTATAGTTAAGGCAAAAGACTTCTTTATTTTATGTGACATGCAGTAGTGTCCTTATCTATCCCACCTGGTGCCTGGGTTGGGATTTTGGATTCAACTGTATAAGTTCCTGAACTACTTCCTTCTTACTTAGATGCCTGATATACCTATTATCCTATTATATGAGCCGCGACGCGAGCCACGTCCTCCCGGTTTCCGACCGGGTCCGACACAAACTGGCTTGTAAAGTCACAGAAGAAGGCTAGAAGCTAGAAATTTCGGCTTTAAGAAGAAGAGGAATTGTACTATCCATGTAGTGCAAAACAAAGGCGCTGATCAGCTGTGCAGTTACTGCACAGCTGATCTACACCTTTGTTTTCGCAAGGCAAAAATCCGGTTTTCTCATAACAAAGTTTTACTTTACTTGCAGCCATGTCATTTGGATTGCTCGCATGCCAGAAACCTACCCCTCCCCTTCTTTTTAAAACCAATTAAGTACCTGTAATAATATTTTATTTATTAAGTAGTTTGAAAGCTTAACCCAGCCTTAAACTTGCATGACACTGTTTGCATGTCCAATATATTTATTAAGGATCCTACATTATATGAGTCGCAATGCAAGAAAACCGGTCTTCAGGGTTTCCAACCAGATCTGACACAAACTGGCCTGTACAGTCACAGAAGAAAGCTAAAAGCTTGAAATTGCAGATCTAGAAAGAAGAGGGATTGTACTATCCATGTAGCGAAAGCAAAGGCGCTGTTCCGCTTCGCAGTTACTGACAAGCTGATCTGTGCCTTTGTTTTCGCATAGGCAAAAATCTGTTTTTCTCATGACGAGGTTCACCTAAAACTGCAATTCAAATTAATTAATTTCCTCAATAATTGCACCCAGAGAAAAAAGCCTAGCTGTACTAGAACACACCCAATTACAAGAGCGATCAGACATGCCGACAAACCATGAGCCGCCACATGGGAAAACCAACAATGTGGTTTTTGAACAGGTCTGACACAAATCAGGCTGTACAGTTAAACCTCTATAAAAGCGCCACCTTTGGGAGTGAGCTAAGCTGGCTGTTATACACAGGTGTCTGTCTTATCAAGGTTCAATCAGAGCAGTTGTCATGTAGAAAATATTCTTACTGTCACAAGAAAAATCCTTTCTAAGGAAGGACTACCTGTATGTGTTTCATAAGTTGACATCATTTCATGCTTCGTTACACAAAAATATATACAAAGCCTCATGGGTATTATCTTAATTGATTTTTTCTGCTAATTAACTGTTTTAAATACAATAATGAATAATAATTGTCCAATTAACAGCTTGTAAATGGGAAATTTGACTTTAGGCAAGTATGATGTGGCTGTCTTATAGAGAGTTATAAGCATTTTGGGATTGATTTTACTGGCTGCTGGTTGTCTTGTGGAGGTGGCTGTCTTATGCAGAGATAAAATATAGTGAAAATGATTGGGAATGTTTCAGACTGGCTCTCTTATGCAGGTGGAGCTCTTATAAAGGTGGCTGATTCAGCAGGTTCAACTGTACAATCACAGAAAAGAGCTAGAAGTTTGAAATTTTGGAGTTAAAGTAGAGGAGGAATTGTACTATCCGTGTAGCGAAAACAAAGGCGCTGATCAGCTTCGCGGTTACCGCGAAGCTGATCTGCGTCTTTGTTTTCGCATATGTAGATTGTTGGTTTTCCCATGAGGCGGCTCCCATATTATTATCCATGCTCCTAGCCTCACTCAATGGAAACCAATCAATTAAAATGTAATAGATTCTATGGCTGTTCAATTGAATATAGTTTCCTGTACTTTAAGAGGCATCAACAAGATCAAAGATATCTGTCAAAGAGACCTGGCATGTCACCGTACAGGCTTCAATGTTCATAAAACTTGAGAAAATCGCCAGCACGGAAGTTTAAGATTTTCCTGTTTTGAAAAAAAAAGGTTATTGTCCTGACACTTCAAACCTCACTCACATTATTTTGTTATTTTATGCAAACTCTGGAGCATGCATTTCTTTACACTTCAACAGACTATGGCAGAAAATGAGGCTTGCAATGGCTTACTAACAGCGATCGAAGCGCAAATGGTGTTTCATCGCATTCTTACAAAGGTCTTGTTAGCCATTCTCTGCATTCTCACGATACTTTGACTATGTTTGTGCTGGGCTCATAGAGCACAATGTTTTTGTGGCACTTGTCACATGTGTAATGATCTCTCATGGCATTCACAAAGCGCTCCCCATGTGAAAAAGAGGCAGCAACATTTCAATTGAAGGACGACCAAGGTATGTGCATCCGCGGGCCCAGTGAAGCTGGGTGCTCTAGGACACCGTACATCCTGTTTTTTTACCACAAGGTGAGCCCACTGCTTTATTACCAGAATGCCAACCAAGGCAGTGCCACATTTTTTTGTTTTGAGTATGTCCAAAATGTGTCCCTCATGGCATCTCCTTGCAACCACTGTGCTGCTGCCAAGATGCTTGCGACTACACAGTGCACATCTTGGCATTCTGCATTTTCTTGAACACCATGGAATCACCATGAGAAGGCTGCACTGCTGTACCCTGGGCCCAGTCGTCAATAGCATTTTAATGGGGTTTTTTCAACGATGAGTATGTTTTGATTTCTTACATATTGACATTTTTGACCGAGAAACGAACAAATAAAAAAGAGAAAAAATGATCTGACTGGAACCCAGGCTACTCTGCTGTGACAGGGCTTTAGACTCCATTTTGTGTCAGACCTGTTAGGAAACCACAAAGACCAATTTTCTTACAATTGCTGTTCATATTTGTTCAAAAAAGAGGATAGGTTCTGTCTCCCAGTCTGATTGAATAAGAAGCACCGACAAGCCATGAAAAAATCTTTCTTCAATGTCTGTTGGCTGGTTAGAATCTGCTACTTAAGCTAACCTATTCATCCGAAGAAGTTGGATTTGCAAAGCGATATTGAAATGGCAAACAACAACAAACCTTACTAAAAGTGCAGGCAAATGCTGCCTCATCAAGGCCTTTGTTGTATATCCACAAGACACAATCACATTTTTTCATTTCGGCTCAAATGTAATCAACAGAAAAGTTGTAGAGCTAAGAAATTCTCATTAGTAGATTGTTGTTCTTACTTATATGATTGGCATTTCATTTCCATATGAAATGATGTGACAAGCGTGGTGGCGGCACAACAAAATCAGAGCAGTCTAACAGTCTTAGGATTATCTTGATCAATGACTTGAAAAAAAGACATCAGAGCTGTCTAGTCTAAAGGCAATTTCTAAATGGCCTACATAAGCAAGTTGCAATATAACTTAAAAAGCAATCTACCATGAGGACCTAAATTAACTTTATACATGAATTTAATAATTGAATCCACAAACAATGAATTGGCAATGTGAACTTAAAGCACTTTATACATGAATTTAATAACTGATTCCACAAACAATGAATTGGCAATGTGAACTTAAAGCAGCAAAAGAGTTTGGAGATGAGCATTTAAGAAAGTATCCCAGCAGATTAGCTGTCTTTATGGATACCAACTATCCACATAAGTCTGTGGTGGCCCCCCAAAATAATAGCATAAATGCAAGCAGTATGGTGGGACAACTCTGTCATGTTGGAAAAGATTAGGGTCATAACTTAGTTAATGGTGTCATGAGAGTGTGAAGCATTCAGCATAGTTCATCGTTGGCATGACCCTGAAACTTTCCAGTCAGATTCACAACCAAGCATCAACATAATTTTGAATTATTGTGAACATAGCTAAAATTTTGCACCACATAAACATCAAAGACTCTTCTTTCACAGCCCTACACTCTGTCACATGTGAGCTGAGTCATGGGGAAACCAGATTTTTTCATATGCGAAAACAAAGGCGGAGATCAGCTGTGCAGTAATTGCACAGCTGATCAGCGCCTTTGTTTTCGCTACATGAATAGTACAATTCCTCGTCTTCCTAGAAATCCAAAATTTCAAGCTTCTAGCCATCTTCTGTAGCTGCACAGGCCGAGTTTTGTCGAAACTGGTCAGAAACCCAGAAGCTTTTCTCGTGTCACTGCTCATATAATGAAACCTGCACACAAGGGTACAAACAACAGACTACATTCCTCTCTGACTAAATATTCAAGACAGCTTTAAACCTCTTAAAAGTGGGTTAGCAATAATTAGCTGGGCCCAGTTGTTCAAAACTAACGACGTCGTTAGTTAACGTTTCGTTAAAATTTCAAACATCAATATTACAAATACACTGCTATTTTTTGTTGAAAAAATGTGAGAATCCTTTGCACTGCAAAGGATTCTCACATTTTTTCAACAAAAAATAACAGTGTATTTGTTACTTTAGCTGATATTTGCTTAACAAATTTATGTCTTAACGATATCGTTAAGCTAACGATGCTTTGAACAACTGGGTCCTGGTGCCACAAAGCTGAGTGACATAAAGAACAACATGGCTCTTACATAATTCCTAACACTCCATCAACTTTCCATTTAAAGCATCTTGCTGATTCAAGCAACAACCTTTGATATTTAAAGTAAACGAATGGGTTATTCAGAGAACTGTCTGAAATTAAAACTTTCTTAGACAAATACTCCATCTCTTGCATTATATAGCACTACAATTCAAGAAATTTCCATTTGTATTAGATAAATCTGCCATAACATGCAATTTTCTTGATTAATAAAGCGTCTCGGGGCTCGTTGATGCCAATCATTTTAAACAGTTTCTACATAAAATAAAGATCAAATTGTATATATCATTTCAAAATATGTGTTCACCATGAACTTTGTCTGGTAACAAATTACATGCTATCATTTAGACTGGGAATGAGTATGTTTTACCAGTATTGATGTACTGATAGTGTGACTCTGATGTACTCATAGTGTGACTCTGATGTACTGATAGTGTGACTCTGTTGTACTGATAGTGTGACTCTGATGTACTGATAGTGTGACTCTGATGTACTGATAGTGTGACTGATGTACTGATAGTGTGACTCTGATGTACTGATAGTGTGACTCTGATGTACTGATAGTGTGACTGATGTACTGATAGCATGACTCTGATGTACTGATACTGTGACTCTGATGTACTGATACTGTGACTCTGATGTACTGATAGTGTGACTCTGATGTACTGATAGTGTGACTGATGTACTGATAGTGTGACTCTGATGTACTGATAGTGTGACTCTGATGTACTGATAGTGTGACTGATGTACTGATAGTGTGACTCTGATGTACTGATAGTGTGACTCTGATGTACTGATAGTGTGACTGATGTACTGATAGTGTGACTCTGATGTACTGATAGTGTGACTCTGATGTACTGATAGTGTGACTCTGATGTACTGATAGTGTGACTCTGATGTACTGATAGTGTGACTCTGATGTACTGATAGTGTGACTGATGTACTGATAGCATGACTCTGATGTACTGATAGTGTGACTCTGATGTACTGATAGTGTGACTCTGATGTACTGATAGTGTGACTCTGATGTACTGATAGTGTGACTGATGTACTGATAGTGTAAGTTTGAAACTAAACTATTAAGATATGCAATGGAACAAGAACAAAATATGGTACAAGACTAAGTATGGTGACCTGGTCTTGTAAAATGTTCGTTTCCATAATGGCCATATCGTCTCTTTACCACAAACATAATTTTATATTAAAATGATCAGTTGTGTGTTACTATGAGCACCAAGTACCGGTAACCTGCCAAGTATGGAACAATCATGTAGAAATTGCTAAGGATATCTAAAACTATATAAACTAGTCAAAGCTAAACATGTATATCAGAGGGATAAATATAGAACCGGCTCCAACACATCACATGATCTGCCGTAAATGGGTCAATTAAGTACTGGACAGTCAGAATATATTTACATAAATTGCTCATGGATGCTTTTCAGGACAGTGACACTAGTTTTAATAAGTTACAGTTTTGATGGCAAGAATGTTGCAAGCCAAAACTAAGGTGCAGACTGATGTGATAGATGAGCTCCTCTATGCTGATGATATGGATAAGAAAGGCAAACCAGAGGACCAATGGTCCTGTAAACGCTCACCTGAGATCCGCTTCATATACCAATAAACATATTTGAATATTATGGTATTTAACCCCAGTGCAGGGCCATTTTCTTTTTTCAGAATAATCAATATTCTGTCCACTTGCCAATTTCCTGCTGGTTTTCCCCTTCAAATAACATTTTAAAAGCAGATGAGCCCCTGGGGTCCATTTTTTTTTCAGAATCATTAATATTCAGTCCTACTGCCCGTTTCCTGCAAGACTTTCACTTTAAACCAGAGGACCAATGGTCCTGTAAACGCTCACCTGAGACCTGAGATATAAACAAATAAACTGTTTTGACTAGAATGGTAATATACATGTACATGTATATAACCCTGGAGTTGATGCCTTTTAAATCATAAAAAATTAGTCCATTTGCCAATTTACTTAAGTTTAGCCCTTTAAATGACATTTAACAATTTTCCCCATTCAAATGCATGGGCAACCCAAGTCGACCTTGCCGTAAAATAGGTTAAGGTCATCCCAGGGTCATGATTAATATAAACTTTGTAGAGCTCCATTGCCTGATGCTTCAATCCATGTTTCAAAATCATAGGCCTTCTGGTTCTGGAGAAGAAGATTTTTAAAGGTTTTTGCTATTTATAGCCATGGCGGCCATCTTTGTCATGTGACCTTGACCATTTATACAAAATTTCATTCACTCTTCCTAAGAATGCTCCACATAAAGTTTGGCTTTGATTGGCCAAGCGGTTTCAGAGAAGAAGATCTTTGAATATCACTGTAATATACATGTATATTGCCCCAGGGTGGGGGCAGACAGACCCCTGGGGTCCAAATTTTTTCAGAATCATCAATCTTAAGTCCATTTGCCCATTTCCTGCAAGTTTTTCCCCACAAATGACATTTTAACACTTTTCCCCATTCAAATGCATGAGCCACCTACGTTGACCTTGCCGTAAAATAGGTCAAGGTCATCCCAGGGTCATAATTTATATAAACTTTGTAGAGCTCCAGTCACTGATGCTTCACACCAAGTTTCAAAATCATTGGCCTTCTGGTTCTGGAGAAGAAGATTTTTAAAGGTTTTTTCTATTTATAGCCATAGCGGCCATCTTGGTCATGTGACCTTGACCATTTATATAAACTTTCTTTCCCCCTTCCCTAGGATGCTCCATATGAAGTTTGGTTTTGATTGGCCAAGCGGTTTCAGGAGAGAAGATGTTTCATTATTATGGAAATATACATGTATATAGCCCCAGGGCAGGGGCAGACAACCCCCCAGGGGCTAAAATTTTCCATTTACATTAATCTTCTGTCCATTTGCCTATTCCCAGTAAGTTTTACCCATTAAATAGCATTTTACCATTTTTTCCCATTCAAATGCATTGGCGACCTAAGTTGACCTTGCCGTAAAATAGGTCAAGGTCATCCCAGGGTCATGATTTATATAAACTATGATGGGCCCGCGTCCCCGATGCTACATACCAAGTTTCATGGAAATCGGCCCACTGGTTCTGGAGAAGAAGATTTTTAAAGGTTTTTTATATTTATAGCATGGCAGCCATCTTGGTCATGTGACCTGGACCATTTATATAAACTTTCGTTCCCCCTTCCTAAGGATGCTCCACATGAAGTTTGGCTTTGATTGGCCAAGTGGTTTCAGAGGAGAAGATCTTTGAAAATGTGAACGACGGACGGACGACGGACGGACGGACGGAAGACGGACGGACGCCGGAGCATGGGTATACTATAAGCTCACCTGTGAGCCTTCGGCTCAGGTGAGCTAATGACATTTTAAAAGTTTTCCCCATTCAAATGCATTGACGACCTATGTTGACCTTGCCATAAAATAGGTCAAGGTCACCACAGGCTCATGATTTATATATACATTGTAGTACTTGAGTCATCCATACTTCATGCAAAGTTTCGTTGAAATCGGTTCACCGGTTCTAAACAAAAAGATATTTTAAGGGTTTTTACCATATATGGGCATGGCGACCATCTTGGTCATGTGACCTGGATTATTTATATACATATTGGTTCCAACTTCCTATAGATGCTTCATATAAAATTTGGCTTTGATTGGCCAAGTGGTTTCAGAGAAAAAAATCTTTGAAAAGTTTGTATGGACGACAGACCGGCCAAGGTCAAGAGATGACCTTGACCTAAATTAATCATATACCTTCATCTAATCCATTAGTTGTTTGCATCTACCACTTTTCAGATCTCAGGCTGCAATAGTTTTCCAAAAATAGCTTATTTCCACTTTTCCCATTATAAGTCTATGGAAACTCTAAGTTACCATAGCAACCAGAGTTCTTATCCGACTGGGATAAAATACACAAATTATGTAGAGGCTACTGTCAGGAACACGTATACAAAGTACAGGCTTCACCCCTATGACAGTTTCTGAGGAGAAGAATTTCAAATGTTTTTCTAAATTTTGCCCTGTATGGGGCTCCAACAACCAAAATAAAGGATTAGGACAAAAGTAACAATAAACGTGGAGCACTACTCAATAAACATTTCTACAAAAACAAAATTCAAATATCTGCAATTGGACATAAAAATAGTCAATTTCAACTTTTCCCATTATAAGTCTATGGAAACTTTAAGTTGCCATAGCAACCAGAGTTCTTATCCCCCTGGAATAAAAAAACACAAATTATGTTGAGGCCACTGTCAGGAACATGTATACAAAGTACAGGCTTAATCCCCTTGACAGTTTCTGAGAAGAAGATTTTTGAATGTTTTTCGAAATTTTGCCCTATATGGGGCCCCTGCAACCAATCAAAATAAAGGATTAGGACAAAAGTCACATGAAACGTAGAGGACTACTCAATAAACATTTCTGCAAAAACAAAATTCAAATATCTCCAACAAGACAGCAAAAAACTGGCAATTTTCACTTTTTTCCATTATAGGTCTATGGGAAGCATAAGTTGCCATAGCAACCAGAGTTCTTATCCGATCAAAACAAAAAACACAATTATTCTTTCCCCCTACCTGTAGATGGTGTATGTGTAATATGAGAACAATCGGCCCAGCGGTTTCAGAGAAGAAGATCTTTGAAATTGTGGACGACGGACGGACAGACGGACGCCGGAGCATGGGTATACTATAAGCTCACCTATGAGCCTTCGGCTCAGGTGAGCTAAAAAGCAAAGAGCCATGGATCAAGTCATGTGATAACTATGATCTCACAATCAGCACAAAAAAGACAGAGGTTGTACACCAACCAGCACCAATCATCCAATGAACCAATCATCACTGTGAATGGACAAAAACTGATTCACCTACCTGGGAAGCACTCTTTCCAGAGCAGTTATATCATTGTATTTGGGAGAGGGCTATCTAATGTTGCAATAACTTGTGCCCAATCCTATTGTTTATCTATACAATAAAAAATATGTTTAATCTAATCCAGAGCAGTGCACATTGATGATGAGGTCATTGCCAGAATTGCAAATTTAGCCAGTTTGGCATTTGGAAGACTCCGTGCAAATGTCTGGGAGTGAAATGGAATCAAGCTTGACACCAAGCTGAAAGTCTACAAGGCTGTGGTACTGCCAACCCTCTTGTATGCATGTGAGACCTGGACAGTATACCAGTGTCATGCAAACTTCAAAATCAAGTGGCAAGACAAGATTCCAGACACAAAGGTCCTGAAGAAAGCAGGGATGCAAAGCATGCATACTGTCTAAACGCTAGCACAGCTAACGTGGGCTGGCCATGTTTTGAGAATGCGACTTCCAAAGAAAGTCTTCTATGGAGAACTACAAGAGGGAAAGCGTTCTCAAGGTGGCCAGAAGAAACGCTACAAAGACACCCTCAAAAAGCCTCTCAGAAGTTCAGAAGATATGTGTATCTTGAAGATCCCTCCTTTATTATTGGCTTAATTAACACAAAAGTCAAACAACACAAACTGAAATTGGCTTCCTTAAACAACCCTTTACTTGCAACATTGACATCGTTAACTGAGATTAAGCAAGCAAATGTCAATCATCCGTACAATTGGACAGATATTGGTGACAAATAAGGGGAATTAGCATTCAGATGCAGAGCGCAATGAAAGCGTAGAAGATCTAAAATGATGCTCATTTCCATTTATATTAGATAAGCTATCTAGAAGATGTTCTGATGGCCGTCACTTGCACTCTTATATGAGCCGCGTCATGAGAAAAACCGGATTTTTGCCTATGCGAAAACAAAGGTGCAGATCAGCTTCGCAGTAACTGCGAAGCTGATCAGCGCCTTTGTTTTCGCTACTCAGATAGTACAATTTCTCATCTTCCTAAATCCGAAATTTCAAGCTTCTAGCCATCTTCTGTGCACCCACAGCTCGGTTTGTGTCAGACCTGGTCAGAAACCCTGAAGACCCGTTTTCTCGCGTCGCGGCTCATATGAGCCCAGCCACGTAATATACACCCATAATAGTCAAAGAAAAGATGTGGAGACTATCTGTGCCTTTTCATTTACTTCACATAGTTTTTTACAGTATGCATTGCCTTTTATTTTTTTCAATTAAACCTCTGGCACTACATGATGTAGCTCAGTTTTATCTGAAAAAGAAACCGCTGTACAACAAACATTTCTGAGATGTTTTTTGGCAACATGACTCGTACAATTTGAGCCGCTTCGTGGGAAAACCAACAATGTGGTTTCCGAACAGGTCCAACACAAACCGAGCTGTACAAGCACAGAAGCAAGCTAGAAGCTTGAAATTTTGGATTTAAGTAGAAGAGGAATTGTACTATCCGAGTAGCGAAAACAAAGGCGCTGATCAGCTTCGCGGTTTCCGCAAAGCTGATCTGCGTCTTTGTTTTCGCCTATACATATTGTTGGTTTTCCCATGGGATGGCTCATTTTTAATTTCGCTTTTGTTTTGGTCTGTGTTTTTGTGGTGATCAGATATTATGGAACCTCGCTGCTTTATAAGGAAACCTGTACTCTTGTTTCAAGCTAAGTTAAAGTAGCACAAACAAGATTCAGTGCAAAAATGTAATACATTGTGTCTTTCTTAGGAAAGTGAAACTCACACATACAAAGGCAAGTACCAACACACTGTCTGTAGTGTCTGAAGTAAACAGTTCATGTTAACATAAACTTAAGACAGCTTTGTTCATGACAATGTTCAGTCAGGGCTCCTGGGATAGTGATAAGAAGAAAAAGTATCAGACATGGTTTAGGAAAGTTTATTCAAATTGTCACTGTAGGAGCCTTTGAAACCCTCAGATAGACCATAAAAACATTCTTGTCAGCCTAGATATCTGCTTAAATTGTCTCTCTGAAGGATTTCAAAATATCAATGGGGTCTTGAGAGCAGACTGCACAGGAGCGATCAAAGTGGCGAGGTCTCATCAACACAGGAGCAGCTCATTATGAGAAAAAGAGAATCTGTGAAGCTGAAAGAAAGCGCAGAGAATGCAAAGCCAAGACCAATGGGCCACCAGAAGACTCCATGACACTGACTTGCTCTACTTGCAACCCACAGTTTAGAGCTAGAATTGGCCTAGTCAGCCATCAAAGAACATGAACCTTATTCAAGAAAAAATGATGGTCTTTCTCATTAGTGAGAGACAAACTATCATGCTTGAATTGAATGAAGTACACCAGTAGTTACTCTAGATAGTATAGTTTGTTCTGTAAAACCAATGCACGACATTTCGTCGAAAATGTGTTTTGTCGAAAATGTTGTAACTTCAAAAATATTCACCACAAAATTTTGAGATTTATTCTGTAGAAGACTAGCCTCTAGGTCCACATTTTGAGCCACCAACCACTAGGGTTAGGGTAGAGGTCTGGGCATGGGGACATTTTCGACAAATTTAATTTTCGACAAAATGTCGCGGAGGCCTGTAAACCATGTGGGTAAAGAAAAGTAAAGCCCAACAAAAATGAAAACATGTAGCTACAAACTTTGATCAAAGTTATCTGTTTCTTCATTGAGAAAATTTAGGCCTTGCCAACCCAACTGTCAGAAAACAGACAAAACATATCAGACTCATTACGAAAACATGCCCATGAAAGATTTTTTTAGTTGTAAAAAAATTTTTTTTTTTTTATTTTTCTTATTTTTGTTCCAAAACATAGATTGTGGGTACTCGTTAGAACCGCCTCGCCAAGAATAAGTATACGCTGCAAAACCCAGTTTTTCTATATAAAAGTGGGGTTCAAGGGGGTATATTTTCATGGACATGTTTTCCTGATGCTGGGAATAGTCATTGCTGGGAGCAATTTGGGATTAACACAATAAAATTTTCAAGATTGATTATCTGGAAAAATTAACGTGCTTGCAATTCCCAACTGAATGAAAAAAGAAATCAACCAATTCCATTAAAAATAGATTAATGAGATAATTGAAGAAAAACAACTCAAGAAGATTGAACCACAATGCTAGAGGGTTCAAAAGATTACTATTATAAAAACTTGAATCAAGCATTACGAAAACTTGTCCATGCAATCAACACAGATTTTTTAGCTTTAACTAGAAATTGGCTGCAAGCAAGGCTTTCAGTATACCCCCCGCAAAATTATCTGAAGCTGGCCAATAACTTCCTAACTCAAACATGCAGAAAATTTCTCAAAGATATCTTTTCAGCATTATAATCCTTTATGTACATCCCCAGTATGCCAGTCACATCTATAAGATATTAAAAGAATATATTGAAAGCTTGAGGTTGATTTCACTGTATGCACTATGATCATTGTTTCTCATGAGAAATGGTAAAAAATTGGCTAAGTTAAATAAAAGCTGTAAATTTGTCAAAAATTAAATTTTCAGCATGAAAATTATTCCTGCACATCTAAAATATATCTGGAACAAATCTACAAAGAATTTAAAGGAAACACTGAAAGCCCTAGGAGGAGTTGATTTCACAAAGTATGCACTACCAACCATTATTGTATATAAGCAATGGTCAATAAATGGCTATGTTGAAAAATGATTTAAATTTGTCAAAAATCACTTTTTCAGTATTATAATTATTCATGCACATCTTCAATATGTGTGGAACATGTCTGCAAAGTATTGAAAAGAAATACTGAAAGCCCTTGGAGGAGTTGATTTCACAAAGTATGCACTACCAACCACTATTGTATATAAGTAATGGTCAAAAAATGGCTATGTTGAAATATGCTGTAAATTTGTCAAAAATTATTTTTTCAGCATTATAATTCTTCATGCACATCTTCAATATGTGTGGAACATGTCTGCAAAGTATTGAAAAGAAATACTGAAAGTCCTAGGAGGAGTTGATTTCACAAAATATGCACTACCACCCATTATTGTATAAGCAATGGTCAAAAAATGGCTAAGTTCAAAATGCTGTAAATTTGTCAAAAATTATTTTTTCAGCATTATAATTCTTCATGCACATCTTCAATATGTGTGGAACATGTCTGCAAAGTATTGAAAAGAAATAGTGAAAGCCCTAGGAGAAGTTGATTTCACAAACTATGAACTGCCAACCATTATTGTATATAAGCAATGGTCAAAAAATGGCTATGTTGAAAAATGCTGTAAATTTGTCAAAAATTATTTTTTTCAGCATTATAATTCTTCATGCACATCTTCAATATGTGCGGAACATGTCTGCAAAGTATTGAAAAGAAATACTGAAAGCCCTAGGAGGAGTTGATTTCACAAACTATGCACTACCAACCATTATTGAATATGGCAATTATCGAAAATTGGCTAAGTTCAAAATGCTGTAAATTTGTCAAAATTCATTTTTTCAGCATAATACTTCTTCATGCATATCTTCAATATATCTGGCACATATCTGCAAAGTATCAAAAGAGAATATTGAAAGCTGTAGGAGGAGTTGATTTCACAAAGTATGCACTATTAGCCCTATGGCAAACATTCTATGTATAGGTTTAAAAAGTCCCATAACTCTTGCAAAACTGACCCTTTGGCCCCTAAATTCATATCACATATGTGTTGTCTAATGGTGCAGGTGTGTTGAAAATTTGAAGAACATCGGACAAAAACTACTTAAGTTATTCAGCAAAGATGTCAAAATGTTGACGGAATGACGGAATCACGGAATTACGGAATCACGGAGTCACGGAATCACGGACAGGCTGAAAACAGTATACCCCCCTAAAACTTCGTTTTGCGGGGGGTATAAAAATTGTTTTCTTATTTTTGCTAAAAACATAGATTCTGGGTACACGTTAGAACCGCCTCGCTGAGGCGGTTCTAATGAGTACCCACAATCTCTGTTTTGGAGCAAAAATAAGAAAATAAGGTATACCCCTGCATACCCCAGTTTTTCTATATAAAAGTGGGGTTCAAGGGGGTATTCATTGCATGGACATGTTTTCATGATGTCTGCTTCCAAGAAGCATTTCTGATTCATGAAAAAACTATGGGGGAAAAACTATGTATGCCCCAAATGTATGCTTTCCTCTATGATTCTAAGATCTTCACCAACAAGCAGAAAGCAATTTGCCTTAAGACATTGTTGACCATAAGGGTATTTAAATTTGACAGAATTTTGAATCTGCAAATTACAGTTATGCCATATCTTAATTATTTATAATTACCTGAAGCTTGAGCTAGGCCTTGGACAAAATCTGTAGCTTTCTCGAGGTACTCACAGGCATACTGAAATATGGCAACCAAAGAGTTGTACACTATAGAACACACAAGATAGGCTGCAAATGAAAATGCTTATGTAGTTACAAAAGGCATTAGAAATAGCATTTTTGATTTGGAAATTATGACAAATCAGCAACATCTTTCAATTAAAAACAGTCTCTCAGTTTTGTTGTCTTTCCTATGTGGCCAAAGAACACAAAATACAATGGTCATCAAGAGTAAGTTCAGACCAGATCCAAACTGTTCACTGGTGTCAGTACAGTTTTCCCTATAATGGCATTTTATTTCTTTGTAAATTCAAAATTGGTACTCAACCAAGGAGAAAAATTTCTCAGATGGCTCACAAGAAAATTGGTTTTTGGGGTTTCCGACCAGGTCTGACATAAAACGGGCTGTATACGCTCAGAAAAAGGCTAAAAGCTTGAAATTTTGGATTTAACATGAGGATCGATTGCACTATCCATGTAGTGAAAACAAAGGTGTTGATCAGCTGTGCAATTACAACCAGATTTTTGCCTATCGAAAACAAAGGCGCAGATCAGCTTCGCAGTAACTGCGAAGCTGATCAGAGCCTTTGTTTTCGCTAGGGATAGTATTATTTCTCTTCTTACCAAATCCAAAATTTCAAGCTTCTAGCCACCTTCTGCATTTGCACAGGCCGGTTTGTGTCAGACCTGGTTGGAAACCCAGAAGACCATTTTTTCGCGTCGCGGCCCCTCTGGTGTAAGCCTTAAACCAACACTTACCTTTACTGGATTTGCTGGCAGTGTACTGAAGAAAGCAGCAGGATAGGGATAGTCAAACATAGCCAGGTTGGCAAACGAATTACGGATCCAGCCAAGTAGATGGAGAACATCATTCTTGTCCTTAAGGGGTTTACAGGTTTTGAATTTAGTTGTCAGTTCTTGAAATCCTGTGAAAAGAAGGAATATGAGGCTTCGCATGGGAAAACCAACAATTTGGGTTTCCGACCAGGTCTGACATAAACCAGCCTGTACAGTCACAGAAGCAGGCTAGAAGCTTGAAATTTTGGATATAAGCAGAAGAGGAATTGCACTATCCGTGTAACGAAAACGAAGGTGTTGATCAGCTGTACAGTTATTGCACAGCTGATCTGCGTCTTTGTTTTTGCATATGCAGAATGTTGTTTTTCTGATGTGGCGGCCCATATTATATCATTTACAATGCTATAAAATTATGAAACTGACAGTATTCTGAGTTAATCTGTGGCTAAATTGTCATCAAAATTGATCATTTTGAAGAATTCAGTAAACTACAATTTTATATAGAAATAAGGGACACATTTATGCTGGGTGACTACTCTAAACAACATTTATGCTGGGTGACTACTCTAAATGTACATGCTCAAATCTGTTTGCTTTCATGTTTTACGTACCACTCAACATTATCATATGGAGACAGGACCTTGGTTTAAAGTCTCATCTGGATGAGAGTTCATGACTCCTAATTTACCAGGTGAGGGGCTTAACAACTATGCGCAACAGAGGCTTCTACGCATGGGCTATGATTTGAGCCGCATCGTGAGAAAACGGGATTATTGCCTATGCGAAAACAAAGGCGCAGATCAGCTTCGCGGTAACCGCGAAGCTGATCAGCGCCTTTGTTTTCGCTACTCGGCTAGTACAATTCCTCTTCTACTTAAATCCGAAATTTCAAGCTTCTAGCTCTTTTCTGAGCTTGTACAGGCCGGTTTGTGTCGGACCTGGTCGGAAACCCCGAAGACCGGTTTTCTCGCGTTGCGGCTCATTTGTCATGCTACTGATTAACTTATTAATTCAGAGTTGACAGAACGTCAATATCAGTAAAATAATGCCGTTATTGTGCAAACGAAAAGACCCATAATGAAGAACGACTCTGTCTGGTGTTGCGGAGACAATTACTCCGTAACTGGATTGACAATTTTCAGTCCATCGAGAATTCTATGTGTGAACACACAGATCAAATTCGGTTAACCTTGCATTAGTGTTTAACACTTCATCACATCATTAAGAAATGAGCTGCCTCAGGAGAAAACCAACAATGTGGTTTCCCAACAGGTCCAACACAAACTGAACTGTACAAGCACAGAATATGGTTAGTGACTGGAAATTTTGGATTTGGAAAGTAGACGAATTGTACAATCCGTGTCACTGATCAGCTTCACAGTTACTGTTTTCGCATATGCAGATTGTTGTTTTCTCATGATGCGGCTCAAATGACACGAGAGAACTTGTCTTTGGGTCTTTGTTTGTGGCTTTGTTGCATAATGTCCCAATAAACAGCTATTGTCAAATTGAGATATTGCCTCTGTTTGGGTGGGACCTCTATATGACAATCCAATGAATGACATCCATATGTCCACCTATGTAAACTACTAAAGTTTATAGAAATGTTCCTGGGCATTTTACTATGGTGATCATATGGTTAGTTGTTCTGCAGGAAGGGTTCAAGCAGCCAATCCATTTCCTACCACAGCAATGGATGGTGGCAGGGCTGATTTAAACAATTTGAGCTCTCCAGCAACTGAAACCGGCTAGAGGTTTGAAACTTGTTAGATCTAGTAACTGCATATGCGAAAACAAAGACACAGATCAACTGTGCAGTAACTGGAGGGGGGGAGCCTCCTTTGTGTCGGACCTGGTCGGAAACCGGGCAGATTGTTGGTTTTGTCATGAGAAGGTTCCAACGCAGTTATTCTCCTATCCATATACAATGGTGTGAGATGCTTATTAGTTTTCAACAAAGTTTCAATATTCAATCTGAAATTGGCTTTAAACTATCAATTAAGTACTTCATTAATTTCTATGACCCCTGGGAAATCTTGATGTATCAAAACAATTCACTGGAAAATTATTGTGACTCTGCAGCTGCAAAAATAGCAGTTCATTAACTAGACCTGTTGGCACTTTGATGAAGACATTATGAAAACTTGCCCATGCAATACACACAGATTTTTTCAGCTGTAAAAATTGAAAATTTTGTTGTAAAAATATATGTTAATATCGCTCACCTGAAGCCTGATCTTGGAGCGTTTAGTCATCATGACATGACCTTGAATACTAACACACCTTTATTGACTTCATAAGTTGTCAGCATCTGCTATGTTTCAGGTCTCAGGCTGCAATAGTTAAAAAAAAAAATCCATTGTTTTCACTTTTTTTAATGTAAAAGCCTGTGTTTCCAAAATTGACCTTGTGTAAAATAGGTCAAGGTCATTTCAGGGACATCATGCGAGCTTCCTATGATGGGCTGGATTCTCCAGTGCTACATACCAAGTTTCATGGAAATAGGCCCATTGGTTCTAGAGATGAAGATTTTGAAGGATTTTTACCATATATGGGCATGGCGGCAATCTTGGTCAGGTGACCAAGATATTGCAAACAAAATGTCAATGCCACTACCCATGGAGGCTCCACATAAAAATTTCAACTTGATCGGTCAAGCAGTTTCAGAGGAGAAGATCTTTGAAATTGTGACTTAATTTTGATATTTCAATGACCTTGAGTCAAGGTCAAGAAATGACATTGACCTTAAGTAATTATATTCATTTGCTGACTCCATTAGTTGTCTTCATCTAGCAACTTTCAAGTCTCAGGCTGCAACAGTTTCCAAAATATCCATTGTTTTCACCTTCTCCCATGTAAAAGTCTATGTTTCCAAAATTGTCCTTGCCGAAAAATAGATAAAGGTCATCCCAGGGTCATCATTTGATAAAACTATAATGGGCTGGAGTCCCCGATACTACAATACATAACAAGTTTCATGAAAATTGACCCACAGGTTCTGGAAAAGAAGATTTTTTAAGTGTTTTTACCATATGGGCGTGGCGGCCATCTTGGTCAAGTCAAGTGACCAATATATTGCGAACA
Organism: Rugalucina vietnamica; assembly: GCA_964017185.1. NCBI lineage: Eukaryota > Metazoa > Mollusca > Bivalvia > Lucinida > Lucinidae > Rugalucina > Rugalucina vietnamica. Next base: position 37,541,236 of record OZ024870.1, read on the forward strand.
AAATTTCAGTAGCACTACCCAAGGAGGACCCACATAAAATTTCAACTTGATCAGCCAAGCAGTTTCAGTGAAGAAGATCTTTGAAATTGTGACTTTATTTTGATACCTGTATTTCAATGACCTTTGGTCAAGTTCAAGAAATGACCTTTGACCTTAATTTATTACATTCCTTCATTGACTCCACCAGTTGTCTGCATCTAGCAACTTTCAAGTCTCAGGCCGCAATAGTTTCCAAAATATCAAAATATCCATTGTTTTCTCCTTTTCCCATGTAAAAACCTGATGCATGACATTTCGTCGAAAATGTGTTTTGTCGAAAATGTTGTAACTTCAAAATTATTCACTGCAAAATTTTGAGATTTATTCCGTAGAAGACTAGCCTATAGGTCCACATTTTGAGCCACCAACCACTAGGGTTAGGGTAAAGGTCTGGGCATGGGGACATTTTCGACAAATGTAATTTTCGACGAAATGTCGCGGAGGTGTAGAAACCTGCTTCCAAAATTGACCTTGCCGTAAAATATGTCAAGGTCATCATTTTATCTAACTATGATGGGCTGGAGTTCCCAATGCTACATACCAAGTTTTGTAGAAATCGTCTCAACGGTTCTGGAGAAGAAGATTTTTGAAGGATTTTTACCATATATGGGCTTGGCGGCCATCTTGGACGTGACCAAGATATCGCGAACAAAATTTCAATGCCAATACCCAAGGAGGCTCATGCGCGGATCCAGAGGGGGGGACCGGGGGTCCGGACCCCCCCCCCCCCCTGGAATTTGAAAATTTTACCTAAAAAAAGGTAATTTCTGGATTTTGGGGGGGTTGGACCCCCCCTCGTCTGTGACCAAAAATTACCATTTTCGTTGGACCCCCTCTCATGAAAATTTCTGGATCCGCGCATGAGGCTACATATAAAATTTCAACTGGATCAGCCAAACGGTTTCACAGAAGATATTTGAAATTATGTATGACGGACGGATGACCGACGGACAGACGCCGGAGCATGGCCATCCTATAAGCTCTCCTTGTGAGCCTTCGTCTCAGGTGAGCTAAAAGTAGGTATACCCCTGCAAACCCCATTTTCACTATATAAAAGTGGGGAATTAAGGGGTATTTATTGCATGGACATGTTATCGTGATGTACTAAACAAACCTGATGGTCCTTTAGCTGCAATCTCATTCAACTCAATAAACGCCTGTCTCACTCTTGTCTCACAGAATGGTGTGGCATCAGAGAAATCTTTGGTGACGGCTTCGAAGAAAAAGTCCCGGTTCAGGGTCTGTGTCAGCAGATGGATGGGAGCACTTGCCGCAATGCTGCCCGTTATGATGTTGGGGTACTTGAATCTCATATAGGCGCTTAGCATACCACCATAGCTATAAATATATTGTACACATTATCAAACACATTACATGCTACACTTCAGGAAAACATGTCCATGTAATGTATACCCCCCTTATACCCCACTTTTATATAGCAAAACTGGGGTATGCAGGGTATACTTCTTTTTCTTATGTCTGTAAAAATTAAAATTTTATATTGTTTTTGCAAACAAAGTAGGGGAAATTATACTCTAAAATCTAGAGCAAATCAGTGGCGTGGCTGTGCCTGAGGTTCCAATATTCATTTTATGTTTCTGCTAAAGAAGATCCATTTTCTCACATCAGGAAAACATGTCCGTGAAATAAATACCCCCTTTTACCCCACTTTTATGTAGTAAAACTAGGGTATGCAGGGGTATACCTATGTTTCTCATTTTTGCTCAAAACATAGATTGTGGGTACTCGTTACCCACATGTACCCACAATCTATGTTTTGTGCAAAAATAAGAAAAATGTCAAAAAAATTGTGATAAAAATTTTAAATTTTTACAACATAAGAAAATATGTATATTACATGGGCGTGTTTTCGCAATGATAGACGCTTTATCTGAGAAAAAGAACATTGATGAAATGGTAGAATCATTGAATATCTAGGTGATTTTCTAGATGTCTGCTTGAATAAAACACCAGATCAAAAAGCTATTTGTCATACACTTTTTCTCTACAATTATTTCAGTGAAATGCACACTAATGTATTGGAACAATTTTTCAGTCTGGTGCTTTTGTTGACATTATAAGCATTCTGTAAAAAAATAGCTGATTTTGTTTGTCTGTGTTTTGTCTGAGCTAGTGCTTATATAATGCTAAACAGCTAAGGTCATGTGAGGACAATAAGTTAACCAAGCCACACTGTTCCTGGGCAAGGTTATCAGTACTTAGTGCATTTTACTTTCACAACTAACTGACCAATACATGTACTCTTCTTGAATTAGGGGAAGAAGAAGAATGGCCCAAGAAGTATTTTCACGACCAAATCTGCATGAAAGAACACAGTGCTGGTTAAGCATCATTGGCAGGTCTGGGACAAGCTACTATTGTGCTATCATGGAAGGTGATGAAATTGATGACCAATATAAAGTATAGCATGTACATGCCGATTTGAATACATGAGAATAGCTTCATATTTTTATATACCTTCCACCAAAAGCAATGACAGGACACCCAGAAGCATTCAGTGAGCTCTTCAAGGATGAGATGAGTACAGCGTAATCTGCCATTGCCTGTTCCACTGTGAGTAGCCCGACATTCTCATGGCTGAATGACTGGTTCCCAAATGGTAAGGATTTGCCATAGTAACGCTGGAAATAGAAGATAGCAGTGTGTATAATGCTCTGATATGACTCAAACACTATTGAGTATGATCAGCTGTAAAAAATTGTAAAATTAGGATGCTCCCATGGGTGCTCCATGGTGAGTCACTATTGAGTTTGATCAGCTATAAAAATTGTAAAACTAGGATGCTCCCATGGGTGCTCCATGGTGAGTCACTACTGAGTTTGATCAGCTATAAAAATTGTAAAATTAGGATGCTCCCATGGGTGCTCCATGGTGAGTCACTACTGAGTTTGATCAGCTATAAAAATTGTAAAACTAGGATGCTCCCATGGGTTCTCCATGGTGAGTAGCTCAACATTCTGGTGTGTAAAGACTGGTTCCCAAATGGTAGTGATTTGCAGTTACTCCTCAGCTGATCAGTGCCTTTGATTTCACAACAAGGATAGTGCAATTCCAGTCCTCAACGGATTTCCAAAATTTCAAGCTAATCTGACCTTCTTCTGTGACTGGACAGGCCGGTTTGTGTCAGACCTGGTCAGAAACCTCCAAGACAAGTTTTATCATGTCACGACTCATATGGTAAGCGATGAGTAATTGTAAAATAAGATGGGACACTGGTTGATATAATGGTTGTTTTATTAGGTCTCCTCCACACCACATGGACAAGAAGAGCTTCAGCTCTTCTTGTCCATGTGGTGTGGAGGAGACCTGAGTTCTGTCTTGTTGGAAATGAAAGTTCAGCTTTGCAGCAGATCTGAGTAGACTTCAACAGTGACTTCAATACCTTTGCAGCCTGCTCTGTAAATGCTATAAATTGTTTGTTTACACCATATTTATTCCTTTGATGAGCATAAAATACAAACACAAAGTTGATATAAACAATGGACTGGCATCAGAAAGGAAGCAATAATGATTGTTTAATTAGCTTCACTTTTTATTTACTGTAGATTCAGAAATTTCTGCGTGACTTTTCTTTCTTGATTTTCTATTTCCAAATTTTTCCTTAGGTCTTAATTTCGTGAATGATCATTCATGTTGTCTTTATGGCTTATAGTGATTTTTATTGGCGAGAATTTTTAATTTGCTAGTCGACAACTTCGTGAATATTCGTGAAAAATTAGGTTCTCACAAACATTTTCAAACTTACAGTATTTTGTGAAGTCGTCATGCACTACCAATTTTTTTGAAGCCATATTACACTGCCAGCTTGTGACTTAAGGCCTTTCTGTGATTGTCAGCTGCATTGAGATAAAAACTACCGGTAAGTAGTCATTGTCGTAGTCATTGTCGTTTAAGAAATTGAAGTTACAGTACTACACCCAAACCACTTTATAACACAATTTGTTACAGCAATGTTTTGGATATAACAAAATGGTGATTTTATTTTAGACTAATTTTACTATATCTCTTAATATTTCTATTTTTATTTTAATACAGATTGAGTAGCTAACATGGAGATTGTCTTAGACCCCAAAAAAATGGTGTTATAAAGTGAGCCGCATCGTGAGAAAACCGGAGTTTTGCCTATGCGAAAACAAAGGCGCAGATCAGCTTCGCGGTAACCGCGAAGCTGATCAGCGCCTTTGTTTTCGCTACACGGATAGTACATTTCCTCTTCTTCTTATATCCGAAATTTCAAGCTTCTAGCCCGCTTCTGTGACTGTACAGGTCAGTTTGTGTCAGACCTAGTCGGAAACCCCGAAGACCGGTTTTCTCACGTCGCGGCTCAAGTGGTTGTGGTGTATCTATGCATTTGTAAAGCCTTGGCAGCAGTGCATCTGAAGCCTGCTCCTGCTATTTTTTTTCTCATTATGCAAACATAGGTTTGCTTACTATGGAGCTGACTGGTAACAGTTACTAGGATTCCTCTTGTTCTAATCACCTGTCACAGGTAATGTGTGAACATTCTCATACTGAATGTCTACATGCCAAACCAACTATTATTATCAATCTTTCATGAAGATCGAATCTGCTGATGCAAGTGTATGTTAAATGATCCATTTTCAATACCAGCCATGATGATGAAAAATCACTACTGCTCTGCAATCATTTTGAGGTGGATGGGGAGAAAATGAGATCCCGGAAATGAAAATCTTACCTCCATCTAGATTAATAGCTTGAATCCCATGACTGTAAACTAACCAGAGGACCAATGGTCCTGTAAACGCTCACCTGAGATCTGCTGCATATACCAATAAACATGTGTGAATATTATGGTATTTAACTCCAGTGCAGGGGCAGATAAAGCCCTTGGGCCATTTTCTTTTTTCAGAATCTTCAATATTCTGTCCATTTGCCAATTTCCTGCTGACTTTTCCCTTCAAATGACATTTTAAAAGTTTTCCCAATTCAAACGCATAGGCAACCCATGTTGACCTTGCCATAAACTTGGTCAAGGTCATCACAGGGTCATGATTTATATATACATTGGAGTACTTTAGCCATCGCTGCTTCATGCCAAGTTTCCTTGAAATCAGTCTATTGGTTTCAGAGAAGAAGATTTTTGATCGGTTTTTACCATATATGGGCATGGCGGCCATCTTTGTCATGTGACCTAGATTATTTATATACACATTGATTCCCCAATTCTATAGATGCTTCACATAAAATTTGGCTTTGATTGGCCAAGCGATTTCAGAGGAGAAGAGGTTTGAATATTATGGAAATATACATGTATATTGCCCCGGGGTGGGGGCACATGAGCCCCTGGGGTCCAATTTTTTTCAGAATCATTAATATTCAGTCCTACTTCCCATTTCCTGCAAGACTTTCACTTTAAATTACATTTTAAAAGTTTTCCCCATTCAAAAGCATTGGCGACCTATGTTGACCTTGCCGTAAAATAGGTCAAGGTCATCAAAAGGTCATGAATTATATATACATTGTAGTGCTTGAGCCATCGATGCTTCATGCCAAGTTTTGTTGAAATCGGTCCACCTGTTCTGGAGAAGAAGATTTTTGATGGGTTTTTACCATATATGGGCATGGCGGCCATCTTGGTCATGTGACCTGGATTTTTTATATACATATTTGTAACCCTTTCCTATTGATGCTTCACATAAAATTTGGCTTTGATTGGCCAAGTGGTTTCGGAGGAGAAGACATTTGAATATTATGGAGATATACATGTATATTGCCCCGGGGTGGGGCACATGAGCCCCTGGGGTCCAATTTTTTTCAGAATCATTAATATTCAGTCCTACTTCCCATTTCCTGCAAGACTTTCACTTCAAATGACATTTTAAAAGTTTTCCCCATTCAAATGCATTGGCGACCTATGTTGACCTTGCCGTAAAATAGGTCAAGGTCATCACACGGTCATGATTTATATATACATTGTAGTGCTTGAGCCATTAATGCTTCATGCCAAGTTTCGTTGAAATCGGTCCACCGGTTCTGGAGAAGAAGATTTTTGAAGGGTTTCTACCATATATGGGCATGGCGGCCATCTTGGTCATGTGACCTGGATTTCTTATATACACATTGGTTCCCCCTTTCTTTGATGCTTCATATAAAATTTGGCTTTGATTGGCCAAGCGGTTTCAGAGGAGAAGATCTTTGAAATTGTGAACGGACGATGGACGGACGGACGACGGACGGACGGACGCCGGATCATGGCCATCCTATAAGCTCACCTTGTGAGCCTAACGGCTCAGGTGAGCTAAAAATGGTCTGCAGCAATGAGCAACAAAACCAATAAGTCATATGAGTCAAAAAGCACATAGCATGTACTTGGAAATGCCAAAATTACAGATCACTCCTCTTTGGAATGCCACAATACTATTGCAGATCATTTATCTTGATAATTACACAATTGCAGATCACTCCACTTGGGAATGCCACAATACTGTTGCAGATCATTTATCTTGGGAATGCCACAACTGCAGATCACTCCTCTTGGGAATGTTGCAATACTATTGCAGATCATTTACCTAGATAATGACACAATTGTATATCACTACTCTTGGGAACTGAAGATCATTTATCTTGATAATTATACAATTGTAGATCACTCCTCTTGGGAATGCCACAATACTACTGCAGATCATTTACCTTTTATCTTGGGAATGCCACAATTGCAGATCACTCCACTTGGGAATGTTGCAATACTATTGCGGATCATTTATCTTGATAACACAATTGTAGATCACTCCTCTTGGGAATGCTACAATATTATTGCAGGTCATTTGTCTTGATAATTACACAATTGTAGATCACTCCTCTTTGGAATGCCACAACTGCAGATCATTCCTCTAGTGAATACCACAATTGAGAAGACTCCTCTAATGAATACCACAATTGTAGATCATGCCTCTAAGGAATGCCACAATTGTATGTCACAGTTTTAGGGAATGCCATAAATTGTAGATCACTCATCTTCGCTATGTAAAGCCACATTTTTCATTTTTTGTAGGAAGGCCAGAGACAACTGACAACATTGCTTGGAGAATTCAAAAACCATAAATTACATCACTTACAAGTGCCACAATCATTGACCACTCCTCTTGGGAATGCCACAATCCAACGGATTTTTTCCAGCATAGTTGTTCTATATCCAAGATACGAGTCACGATGTAGGAAAACCTGTTGAATGTGCTTCTGACCAGCAGCATAGTAAGATTAATAAGACTCATGGCTTGAAAATCAGATTTAAAATACACATGGTTTTTCTGTCTTGGCTTTTAACAGCAAAGGAGATTATCAACCAATCTGTTGTTTTTTTGTGGAGGTGGGAGAATCTGCCCAATATGTCAAGGCTCACGGATGGACAGATTTGGAAGTAAATAAGGCTAAGACATCTGAAATTGGCAATAAGTCTGTTTGAAACCAATATGAGATGACAATCTGTAGGCACAGCTGACAGCAGAAGGCGCCCTTTCATATCCTATCTATTCAGCCCCATCATGAGAAAATCCGACTTTAGTGTTTTCGACCATGAGCTTTACAAAACAGCCTGTATAGTCATAGAAGGCTAGAAGCTAGAAATTTCAGATTTGAAAAGAAGAGGGATTGTACTATCCACGAAGTGAAAACAAAGATGCAAATCAGCTGTGCAGTTACTGCACAGCTGATTTGCATCTATGTTTTCGCATATGTGAAAGACAGGTTTTCTCATGATGTGGCTCTATTAATTCCTAGACTGTGGTTCAGATCTATACCAAATCACTCAACTAGAAATTTTATATAAACTGGGGAGGAAATTGGTCGGAAATTGGCCTGATATGTCAGCAGAAGCCTGTCTCAATTAATTCCTATGTTTTACTTGATTACATCTATGTGTTTGTCTAACCTTCAAACGGTTTTATAGCTCTGCCATGATGAAACCTGTTTTGTGGTATTAAAGCCAGCAAGGCAGTTCTCCATCAGGAAAACATGTCCGAGAAATGTGTACCCCCTTATACCCCACTTTTATGTAGTAAAACTGGGGTATGCAGGGGTATACCTATTTTCCTTATTTTTGCTCCAAAACATAGATTGTGGGTTCTCTTTAGAACCGCCTCGGCAACGTGTACCCATAATCTATGTTTTGAGCAAAAATAAGAAAAGTAGCAAAAATTTCTACTGAAAATTTTCATTTTTTTACAACTTTAAAAATCTCTGTATATTGCATGGGCATGTGAATAGTTTTAGACTCTCATTTCCAATTTCAATGTCGATGTGTACCTTATGGAAAAATGAATAAAAAGATCAATCTTTAACTTAGTGCACAATCTTTAAATTAGTGCTCCGGCTAAAGTTAGCAAGTCGAAACGAAGGTGCGATCAAATCAAAATATGGCAAAAACATATTGTATACCAATATGCCAACCACACCATATACACATTACATTGTAGTACTGTAGTCCAGACATGCTTTGTTTGTTGAAATCGGTCAACCAGTTCTGGAGAAGATTTCTGGAAGATTTTTACCATATATGGGCATGGCAGCCATTTTCGTCATGTTTATACACACATTCATTTTCCCTTCCTACAGAGTATTCACACAAAATTCAACTTTTTTTACACTGACTACCGATGGTGGTCAATTTGCAGTTTATCGGGCGAGTTTGAGCCATGTCATGAGAAAAACTGCACTGCTGATCAGTGCCTTTCTTTTCGCTATACAGATAGTACCATTTCTCTTCTTCTTAAAATTCGAAATTTCAAACTTCTAGCCTTTTTGTGTTTTCCGTTTGTGTCAGACTTGTTTGGACACCCAATGACCAGTTTTCTAGCGTCGGGACTCATTAAGACCAACCTGGTCTAGACCCAGTCTCTCTTACGTCCTAGAGGTGGGGATATTGATTAAGTCTGTTCGGCCCAGGATGACGTTAAAAGTCTGCACTTTACTACTACTACTATGACCCAGTCTCTCTTGTTGATAGCAAGGCTTTGTTACATCAAAAGGAGCTAGAGAAACAAATATGAATTCTACCGATCATCATCGTTAAACTTTATTCAATACTTCTAAAACATTGAATAATAACAAGTGAACAATTATATTCTAATAAATATCGCAAACACTTTTTAGGTAGAAGTTTACAAATTTTGCCATACAAAAACAATGATGAATATCCTAATTATGTTCGCCATCATAAATTGGTTCCTTGTATTGTAAATTGAACAAATTTTGTTTTTGTTTGTTTGTCATTATGTTTAAACATGTCAGGATTTTAATTCTTTAAGGCTGTAAAAATGGAAATTTTACAATAAGAACTTTTTGCCAATATAGCTCACCTGACTGCCCACATATTATAGATGAATGAAATGAGCCACCCATACATGTGATACATCTGAGAAGCCAAATAGGGAGATTTACTTTTCAAAATAGGGAGAATGATTAAACAAAGAAGGAAATTCTTGATTTCAAATAGGGAGATCGGAAATTTGAAATAGGGAGATGTATAAGTTATATAGGGAAATTTTGAAATTCCAATTAGGGAGATTTGCTCAAAAATAGGGAGATCCCTCCGAAATAGGGAGATATCACATGTATGGAGCCACCTCATGAGAAAACCAACAATCTGCATATGCGAAACTAAAGGCGCAGATCAGCTTCGTGGTAACCACGAAGCTGATCAGCGCCTTTGTTTTCGCTACACGAATAGAACAATTCCTCTACTTTCTAAATCCAAAATTTCCAGCCTCTAGCCTTCTTCTGTGACTGCACATGCCGGTTTGTGACAGACCTGTTCGGAAACCAAATTGTTGGTTTTTTCTCACGAGGCGGATCAAATCATAAGTTAGCTATCACATGATGCATTTTGATTAAAGCTCTACCATTTTCATTTTCTAAATCACACTGGATATCCAGAAACAACAGACACAACTGGGAACAACTAATGCAGATGAAATCAATAAGTGACACTTGGGAGTAAATACCTGCATGGGAACAAGTTGTTCCCACCCAAGTACACATGTATATGCATTGTACACACAGGTACTGTAAATTCGGAAATTTTCGCATGACTTTTATTTTGCGAATTTTCTATTTCCGAATTATTAGCTAGTTCTTGAATTTGCCAGTGAGTGTCCATGTATTCTATAAAGTTTATAGTGACTCTTTATTAGAGTTAACTTTGAATTCGCGAGGCAACCAATTCGCGAATATTAGCGAAAATTAAGTTTTCACGAATATTTCCAGATCTACAGTATTATATTGATTTCATATATGCACTGGCTGTTCTTAGTTGCATTCATTGTTTCTGCATAACCAGTGTGGGAGCTTGATATACAAATCTTAATATACTTTCATATCAGCCTTCGCATGAGAAAACCAACAATTTGCGTTTCCAACCAGGTCCGACACAAACCAGGCTGTACAGTCACAGGAGTAGGCTAGAAGCTTGAAATTTTGGATTTAGGACGACGAGGAATTGTACTATCCTTGTAGCAAAAACAAAGGCGCTGATCAGCTGTGCAGCTGATCTGCGCCTTTGTTTTTGCCTATGCAGATTGTTGATTTTCCCATGCGGCGGCTCATATCTTTACTTTGTTTTTTTAGAACACACACTTCATAGGAATACATGTATAAACCATTTGAACATCATACTTCATAGCTGACTATTCCCGTAGTGCACGGGTAATAGCAGCATTTTGCTGGTCCTGCTACTCCCCGGGCTGAGGGGTGTTGTTGGTTACAAATGACTTACAGTACACTACTTATACAGTACAATGCCTTCTTAATATCGAAATTCAAAGCCTTAACTTTTTTCATGCTCAACTCAGCTGAGACTAAAATTTATCCTGCTCATAAATGTTAAAATGCCAACAATTCATTTATAAGCAGGATAAATTACAGGCTTTGGAGTTTTAAACCTTCAATTTCAATATACTTGAGCTATTTCCGTATTTATGAGCAGTTTAAATTTCAAGCTCAGTTGAGTTGAGCATGAAAAAAGTTTTATAACCTCGAGGCCTCGTCTGAAAACTTGAAAACAGCTGTTTTCTGAGGCGGCTCATTTTTATAATGGTAAGGAAGCTACCCTGAAGAAAAGTGACATATTACAATAAATAATTATCCAATATCTTCTGTAACAACTCACAGACCCTATAAAGAAACTTTTTACTTAATTAAATCAGCATGGTTATGATCAATATGTATCTTTCTATTAACTAATTGAATTCAGGCCTTCTTTCATCAGATTATTACTTCAAAATAAATTGCAAATAAAACTCTCATATTAAAGAACTCCCCAACAAAGCAATGTTGCAGTATCCAGAACACAATAAACAATCCTTGCAATATCAAAGCCCATCTTCCAACCAGGTCCCAAGGTTATAAAAGTTTTTTCATGCTCAACTCAGGTGAGACTGAGACGCAAAATATCCTGCTCATGATTGTTAAAATGCCTATTGGCATTTTAATATTCATGAGCAGGATAAATTACTGGTTTGAAGGTAGACTAGCTAGCTTAATAATTTGGGCTATTTCAGTATTTGTGAGGAATTGAAATTTCATGCTCAGATGAGTTGAGCATGGAAAAAGTTTTATAAGCTCGGGCTCAGAAACAGGGCAGTCCAGCCATAAAAAATAGCTAAAATGCATAATGGATTACAATCTTAGATGTTTCAAAATATTTTCATGGGCTTGATCTCTAAAACTGAGGTCCTGTCTCTGCATAAGCTTAGCTGTTGGTGGGACATTAAACCTGAAAACAACATGATTATCATTATAACATTCTACCTACATCCCATCAAGATAATATGTCTGCGAAGCATATACACCTTAGATCCCACTTTTATGAAATGGTCCTGATATCGCTCATCTGATATTTGGTCTTTGATAAATGACCTTTTGTCTAAGGTCAAGGTAAAAGGTAAACTTGACCTCTAATACTCACATAATTATTAATACTTAAAATGTCTCCACATAATGTTTGGCTTTGATTTGCCAAGCGGTTTCAGAGAAGAAGATGTTTGAATATTATGGTCATATACATGTATATAGCCACGGGACAGGGGCAGACAACCCCCTGAGGACAATTCTTTTTCATAACCATAAATCTTCTGTCCATTTGTATACTCCCAGCAAGTTTCCCCCCATTTAATAACATTTTACTAAATTTCCCTATTCAAATGCATAGGCAACCAATGTTAACCTTGCCGTAAAATAGATCAAGGTCATCCCAAGGTCATGATTTATATAAACTTTGTAGAGCTCCATTGCCTGATACTTCAAGCCAGGTTTCAAAATCATAGGCCTTCTGGTTCTGGAGAAGGAGATTTCTATTTTTTTTTTGCTATTTATAGCCATGGCGGCCATCTTGGTCACGTGACCTTGACCATTTTTATAAATATTTTACGTTCCCCCATCTCAAGGATACTACATATAAAATATGGCTTTGATTGGTCAAGCGGTTACTGAGAAAATTAAGTTTAACATTTAATTTGTAACTGAGCTTTGGCCAAGGTCAAGAAATGACCTTGACCTTTAATACTCACAACAATTCAATGGATAAACATGTTGTCTGTACCTACCAAATTTCAGGTCATAGGCTTCAAAACTTCCTGAAAAACTCAACCTTTTCACTTTTTTCCATTGAAAAGCCTATGTAACCAAAATTGACCTTGCCATAAAATAGGTCAAGGTCAACCCAAGGTCATGATTTATATAAACTATGATGGGCCAGAATTCCCGATGCTACATAACAAGTTTCGTTGAAATTGGTCCACAAGATTTTTTTAATGGTTTTTACCATATATGGGCATGGCGCCCATCCTGGACCATTTATATAAACTTTCGTTCCCCCTTCCTAAGGATGCTCCACATGAAGTTTGGCTTTGATTGGCCCAGAGGTTTCAGAGGAGAAGATCTTTGAAATTGTGGACGGACATCCTATAAGCTCACCTTGTGAGCCTTCCGCTCAGGTGAGCTAAAAATTGTTGATCAGGACATTAAGCATTTCTATGATCAAACAAAATCAAACGTTTGTTACAGGTCTATAGATATACAAAACTGAGCAATGACATGAGAAAACCTGTTTGGTGTACCACCAAAGAAAGGGGCTTTAAATTTTGGATTTGTAAGGCCATACCAAATTATAATGTGTTTCATTTTTTGTTCATACAATAGTTTTGTCAATTGGGTGTTTGCATTATGTTACCAGAAAGTACAGAATAGCTTTGGTACCAGTGAAAATGACAGCAGGAGTGGAATTCCAATATAAGCAACAACAAAACTGCAAATGAGGGTGGTGGATGTTAATAACTTCTTTTCTGCTTGCTGGCAAAATATAGGCTAGGCTGGGAAACAGATATATAAACAATTTGTTTGGCCTGAATAGAGAAATTGTAATGTACAGATAAAGAGCAAGGGCTCAGCTCAGTTGCACATTCAAGAGTTCAGCTTCACATTCAACTGCACGGCTTTAGCGGCTCCCGTGGCTGAGCGGTTAAGAGCGCCATTTCTTAACCACTCTATCATCTCACCGCTGTGTCTGGTGTGGGCTCGAGCGGCGCACTGGCCACATGTGAGACAAGCCAAGTTCTGCTTGCAGGTGTGCGAGGTGGTATTTCTCGGGGTTCTCCCGTTTTCGCCCACCTACTGATACGCCTGTCTCATATGAGCTGAAATAATCTTGAAAGGGACCTAAAACTGAATCATGAGGTTTTCTAAAGATGCTAGATTTTGACCTCAGACGTGTCAAAAGATTGACGAATCTACTTAGTAGCACGTGAAAGGATCATCAGATTGTAACAGTACAAATACTTACTGTGCGTGCAACTGAAGTGTAATGGAAAACTTTCGTCCTAATTTACCTTTCACATGCTACTTCATGGACTTGTTGAGCTTTTGACGCGTCTGAGGTGGAAATCGAGCTATACACATTGTTAATTTTCTGTTTGTTTGTTTGATTAGTGGCTGAGTGTCCTAGTCAACAGCAATGCTGATGTCAAGATGTCTCCATTTTATGGGACTTCTAACATAAGGATGTCATGACACCCTAAATTTGCTTGAGAATATAATCACTCAAGTAAAACAACTAAGGCTTATATGTATGGATGGTTTGACTTCAACCACTTTTCCTGTGCAGGCTCAGACCTTCTGATCAGTTAACCAGTAATCAGATGTTCACTCAGAGGTTTATAAGCTTTGCCTGGAGACACAAGCAGCCCTTCTACTTCTCACAGCCCCAATAGGCGGGGTCCCATATTCCCGCCTGATAATTTTGGCATGTTACAAGACTTTATCACAGTTCAACAGGAGGAGGTCCACTAGTCTGTGGCTTTGTGATTGCAGCTCTGGTCGTCAAGAAATTCATAGTTAAATTTGGCTGGGGGAAAAATCGTCTAAAACACAAACATTTGCAGCACCTTTCCAACAGTCCTTTTAAACCACGCCTGTATTCCCGACTCATGAATGTGTACACGAAAAACTTGTAACAAGCATTGCCCATTGCAAGCCAGAATGTATAAAAGTGTAGTTCTTCTGGAATGCTTTTTTCAAAGAAACTACATATCCGCAACACACACCAGGGGAGCCACGTCCCAATGTATATTATGGAGATCAGGAAATTTATGTGATAGTTTCTGGGTCGGGATGAGACTTCAAGCAGCACTGCTTCGTACATTTTTTGTTTCTTTCTAAATCCGTGTGTGAACAGATACACGTCTGTTATAAACAGTGAAAGAAATGCAGGTAGTAAAGCCAGCGTACCTGCCGTGATAAAGTAAGCAGTTTCATATCCAATGAAAACCGTGCATATGTAGACTTCTTTATAATACTCTGTACCGTGGAATGAAAGAAGAGGAGGACAACAGAAACTTATTGACGCGATCCATCCGAAGCCGATCCAGCAGAGAGACCGTGGAGGTGACATCATGACTTTGTATCGTTCAGGTTTTCGGACAGCAACATAATGATCGACATTCATCCAACATAGAGAATACAAACCCGACATAAAGAACACAATAGTTACATAAGCCTGGACGTGACACAGTTTTGGGTTGATTCCTGTATAGCCATACTCGTGAAACACCAAACAATATATGGCAAACGGCATGATGAACACTCCAATGCATAGGTCAGCTATGGTCGCCGAGTACAGATACACCCTGTTTATGTTCCGTAAATAATCTGTCCAAGCCATAACAAACAAAGTGATCATGTTTGTTCCGACTGTCAATATCAGTAACAGAATCATGAAGATCAGTTCTAATATTGTTGTATAATCCATGATTCCGAGAGATGACTGTCATCTGATCCTGTCAATATTTACGTTTATCATAACACACAAATTGATTTCCTTTTGTTAGTTCTGTTACTCCTGGAAATGGCCACTCATCTTATATGTCTTGTGATTTAATACTGTAACCAATTTCCAGAGAAGAATTTATGCTATGTCATTCCTCCTTGATATAGGTTTGGTATCATAGTAGTTTTTCTCATGCTATCTGGTCTCCAGCTAATTAATACTGCATGTTGTTATGCCAAATCTCCCTATAATACTGATGGTACAAGTGTTCTAAACACAGTTTGGATCTTCATTAAATCCAATAGGCTCACAGTTTTTTTTCTTAAATTCCAAATTTCCAGTGCTCTATATAATCAATATAATCCATTCTGCACAGGGTCCAGTATAAAAATTCCATTTCCAGCTTTCTGAACAAAGTTTTGATTTTCAATTTAATCCAGTCTGCACTTTGTCCAGAATTCAATGTTCATACTTCAAGCATTCCGAACAAAGTTCAGCTCCTCTATTAAATCCAATATGCTCAGGGTCTGCTCAGGTTCCAATATTTAAATTCCATATTTCCATATCAAGTCACATCATTTAATGGATTTTTCATTGAAGACAGCGCCATTTAATCTGTTTTGAGTCAGTCTGTAATCTATAAAACACAATGTCTTGTAAAATAAATTTTATGGCTTCTACAACTATGCATTATATTATTTCTGTCTTTCTGTCTTGAATGTTATCTTTCAACCGCATTTCAAAAATGGAAATTGTTAGAAATATTATTCCATTTCTATTTTATCACAGAATATTCAAATCCTTCTTCCCGAGAATACAATGTTTTATTGAACAATTGCTGGCAGGAGAACTATTTTAGTACCGTACTCCACTGTCACAACTTCCTACGAGTGCAAGATGAATTTCCTGCAATCTCATACGGATATTTATAGCCGCGGAATATTTTAATATCTCCTCAAACCAGTCACAGTCACGTCTTTCTTCTATGAAAGGAAAATGACTAGCACCGAAAACTATTCAAACAGGTCTCCAGCATCTATTCTTGGATTTTATAGAACCATAAACAGCAGCCGCATAGGAATTGCAATGACAAGCACTCATGGCTATTCCTGGGTTTCATAACCATAAATTCCAGTTGTAAAAGACCAGTGACATACATTCAAGCCAGATTTTAGCGTTTAATGACATTGTCTTTTTCCGAGATCAGATCTGCCGTGAGATAGTTCTAAGAGTCGTCTCCAATTTCATCTCTCCTCTGTCAATACTGCCTTCATCTGTGTACAAGTAAATCGAGCTGAAACATGACAAGGTCAACAAGTAGAGCTTGGCATTCAGTCAAGACTCAGATCACACTGGGATTCTACCCAGTCTGATCAAAGTCTTCACTGTCCACATGAAGAAAATTAAGGAGCCTAACTATGTACTAAGGGCACAGCAACGACTGAAAAGATTTGGCTGATGCCATTGGCGCACCGAATTGAAATCGTCACGCAGCAGCAAGTATTAGGTTACAATTTCTCTATATAAAGTTCTGAAATTCATTTAAATATTGACAAACCATTTTGTTGATTAGGTTAGCCTAAAAAAATTCAATTGAGGTATTTTAAAATTTGATTAAGTTGATTACTGTGCAGTGCTTGAAATGCTACCAAGTTTTATGGCCTGTACTTGATCTAAACTAGAAATCATTACGAAAACATGCTCATATGATATACAGTAATTTTTTCAGGTCAAAAATCGATAATTTTCAAAAGAAATTTTTTGATTTTTTTCTTATTTTTGCTCAAAATATAGATTGTGGGTACACGTTAGAACCGCCTCGCCGAGGCGGTTCTAATGAGTACCCACAATCTATGTTTTGGAGCAAAAATAAGAAAAATAGGTTTACCCCTGCATACCCCAGTTTTACTATATAAAAGTGGGGTTTGAGGGGGTATACGTTGCACGGGCATGTTTTCCTGATGTGGAAGCAATGAACAGGAGTTGATGTGAATAAATTCAAAGTTCAGCAGTGAAATGGGCAATGATAGAGATTACAAAGGGTATAACACAACTAGACCATAGGGTAAACAAGTGAACAGCTCTTTTCCAAAAGGGTGGTAATTTACCTACAAAAATTTCTATAACAGAAAAAAACTACAACAAAAAAAAAAAACTGCACAAAACTAACACTTAAGCTGTGTCAGGTTTTTTGTTCCTATATCGGGTCGGCGGAAAAGGGTCAAGAATATCCGGAAATTCACTATCATTTGGGAGATATCACTTGTATGTTAAAGCATGCAGAGCAGAGAATCACTGCAGAAGTACTACCATGGGGTGGTAAAACTATGAACTGAATCCCTGCCCTAAATGGGACAAACATTTTAGCACCACTTAGATCCATAAGCTGGCAGCCCATAAATTTCTTACAGCCCTAATAAGGGGGGAGGGAGGTGCTATGGCCAAATTCAAAATCATTTTGAAATATATTAAGAACGTTCAATATAGCACCCCAGTCATCGAACAGTCTTTCAGAGAAAATTGATAAATTTCATCCTATTATCCTAAAAGTGTCACAGATACCATCCCTATTACTGTTCTTTGGAATATCAAAGACAAAAAATCCAGAAACATTTCCAATGATCAGATACTGTGAGGAGCAGTGCATCTATTTTCTTTGATACATGCCCTGAGCAAAAAGATTCTCTCTGTTATTATGTTTCTTACAAATTGTTGTCCCTCTGATCAGAAGAAAGCAATCCTTCCTGTAATTTAACACCAAAATGATTAAAAACCTCTTTGCACAAGATGTCCATAGGGAAGTGACAAGATATACACGATTGTATCAAGTGATTGGAGACACTAGAAAACAAGCTCGAAACAAAATTCCACTTCTTTTGAAAAAAAAAAAATGTCTGAGTCGAATTTTTCTCTGATATATAATTTGCTTTGTTTTCCTAATTTTTGTTCATCAAAGTTTTGAAAATCACACATTGCTCAAATAAATAAATAAATATTTGCACTGTGTATTTTATGGATTGGAGACATGAATTGGAGTCATGGATTGGAGTCTTGGATTGGAGTCTTGCAGTCATGGAGTGGAACCTTGGAGAGAAATTTGGAGTGGAACCGAAAACTCCATTTCAGTGGTAAAATTTTTGTTGGTGAGAATATAAGAATCTTACATGAGTGTCAGGTATGGATAGACAAATCTGTCCCAAGGGTCACATTTTGGCATCACGAGGCTCGCCGAGTGATGCCAAATTGTGGCCCGAGGGACAGATTTGTCTATCCATACCTCACACAAATGATGGATTCTTTTTCTTGCACGCCTTAATGCAGCGAAGATTGATTTTTATACTATTTACCTAGAAAAATGATAAAATCGCGGCGTCCGCCATTTTGATTTAAAACGTTTTGACGTCATCGTGACGTGTGCGCTTAGCGACGGAATTACGCAACGTCCTATACAACCAATGTTAAAAAAGAACACTTGAACGCAGGGTGCGACCCGGGTGAGATAACGAGGGTGGGATAAGAATTTCTCACATGGGGTAAAACGTAGGATTTCTCTATCTGGTGTGCAAGAATGAAGCCATCAAGAAATGTTTAATAAATGCATAAAGTGTTACTTATATGCTAATTTGAGTTCATTAACCCTAAATATCTGTTACTTTTCCTTTATTTGTACGGTTTATGCATTGTCACACGTTTTGTAATGGCCACCATTTGCACAAAGACAAATTTTATTACAAGAATTAAGTTTTCTGTTCAGTTCCAAAGTTTCCATCCAAGGTTCCACTCCAAGAATCCACTCCAATACTCCACTCCATGACTCCAATCCAAGACTCCAATCCATAAAATAAACAATGCCAGCCAGAAGTTTATGAAGGATCAAAGTATCATGGAGTCAGACATCAGAAAATACTTCAAAGTCTTATGTACTTAAAAAGCTTAGAGAATGCTTTTAAGATATAGTATAAAGAAACATCATATCTCATTTTTTGAAAAAAAAAAAAAAAAAAAAAAAAAAAAAAAAAAAAAAAGCTCAGTTATTAGCATGCAAACTGCAAAATCTTATCACTAATTTTATTAGCTCCATTATTAGCATGCAAACTGCAACATCTTATCACTAATTTTATTAGCTCCGTTATTAGCATGCAAACTGCAAAATCTTATCACTAATTTTATTAGCTCCGTTATTAGCATGCAAACTGCAACATCTTATCACTAATTTTATTAGCTCCGTTATTAGCATGCAAACTGCAACATCTTATCACTAATTTTATTAGCTCCGTTATTAGCATGCAAACTGCAACATCTTATCACTAATTTTATTAGCTCCGTTATTAGCATGCAAACTGCAACATCTTATCACTAATTTTATTAGCTCCGTTATTAGCATGCAAACTGCAACATCTTATCACTAATTTTATTATGTTAAGTCAAGAAGACTTCTTAAGGAAACAGAGCAGCTGCGTCTCAGTTTAATATCCTATAATTCAGACATAATGTACAGAAATATTCCAGACACACAGTTGCAATCTGCATTTTTTATAGACATACATTTACATTCCGGTCTTGTATCTATCCAGAATAAGACAAGATTTGAGCCGCCTTGTGGGAAAACCAACAATGTGGTTTCTGACCAGGTCCGACACAAACTGACCTGTACAGGCACAGAAAAGAGCTAGAAGCTTGAAATTTCGGATTTAAGTAGAAGAGGAATTGTACTATCCGAGTAGCGAAAACAAAGGCGCTGATCAGCTTTGCGTTCACCGCGAAGCTGATCTGCATCTTTGTTTTCGCCTATGCTGATTGTCCCATGAGGCGGCTCATTTATTTCAAGTCGGAAAAATAACAATAATGCTGCTTTTATCCGGGAATTGCACATTTTTCTCTACTGATGTTCTAAATGTCTAGCATAATAATTCTCATATCTAATTGTGCGAGACGTATCATCAGCAAACATGCTCATCATATATGTGAAAATCAGCTGATCAGCGCCTTTGTTTTCACTAGACGAATAGTACAACACCTCTTCTTCTTAAATCCGAAATTTCAAGCTTCTAGCCATCCTCTGTGGCTGCATAGGCCTGTTTATGTGATACACGGTCGGAAACCCGAAGACGGGTTTTTTCACGTCGCGGCTCTATTTGTCTATGATGCATTAGATGCCTATGTGTTCAGTCAAGAGCTAATGTAAATTCAGAATTTTTTTGTGAATTTAGCAAGTTCTTCAAATTGGCAGGAAGGATGCATTTTTAATGCTTATCTGAATTTTATTAGCAAGACTTTTGAATTCGAAAGGCATCGGATTTGCAAAAATTAGCAAGAATTAACTTATCGCGGAAATTTCTAAACTGACAGTATCACGTGTGATATGCACTACTTATGGTTCTGTTCATTACGAAAACTTGCCCATGCAAAATACAGAGATTTTAAAAGTTGTAAAAATTAAAAATTTTCATTAGAAAAAGTTTGATATTTTTCTTATTTTTGCTCAAAACATAGATTGTGGGTACACGTTAGAACCGCCTCGCCGAGGCGGTTCTAACGAGTACCCACAATCTATGTTTTGGAGCAAAAATAAGAAAAATAGGTGTACCCCTGCAAACCCCAGTTTTTCTGTATAAAAGTGGGGTTTAAGGGGGTAATCACTGCAAGGACATGTTTTCCTGATGAATAAAGTCTAGTTCTTTTTTTCCTTCCTCAGGAAAACATAATTACCAAGGCAACCAAATCATTAATGGAATTACTGTAAAAAGCATCAATTATTCAATGTTAATGGTGTGAGATCACTTTTTATTAATTTCCTCCCCTAATGACATCATTTTAGCTTCGATCTGAGAAAAACTATTTCCACAATTTCAAATGAGAATTCATCCATGTCACTGCTAGGGAACAGTGGCTAAGTATAGGTATTAAACATACATGAGGATAACATGTCCATATACTATATACCCCATTATACCCCACTTTTATTAAGCAAAACTGAGGTATGGAGGGGTATACCTATTTTTCTAATTTTTGCTCCAAAACATAGATTCTGGGTACTTGTTAGAACCACTCGCTCGCAGAGAACCGCTCGCTCGCGGTTCTAACATGTACCCAAAATCTATGTTTTGAGCAAAAATAAGGAAAATATCAAAATTTTATACAGAAAATTTTCTTTTTTACACTTTTAAAAATCTCTATATATATTGCATGGGCGAGTTTTCATAATGCCTAGGCCAGAGAACCCACAGAGATCAAAGCCAAAAGGACTTTAAAATTGTGCAAAAATTAAAACCACTCTATAAACGCCTGACAGTTCAAATCAACATCTGGCAAATTTTCACAAGATGCGACTCACCTATCTTACAAGATGAACTCAAATCATCTAACCATCCATTATTGTCAGGGACAAAATGTTGCCTCTCACAGAACTGAGTTTCTATCAGAACTGCTTAAGGTTGCTTCAATAGTTCTAGCTAATCATTAACATCAAAGTCTCAGATATTTCTTATGAAGAAAACAAACTATCAGGAAAACATGTCCGTGAAATGAATACCCCCGTAAACCCCACTTTTATATAGAAAAACTGGGGTTTGCAGGGGTATACCTAATTTTCTTATTTTTCATCCAAAACATACATTGTGGGTACTCGTTAGAACCGCCTCGCTGAGGCGGTTCTAACGTGTACCCACAATCTATGTTTTGAGCAAAAAATATTAAAAATATCAAAATTTTTCTACTGAAATTTCAATTTTTACATCTTAAAAAATTCTCTATAAATTGCATGTACATATGAAGAACACAAACAGTATTGGATCTATTTCATTGAGGAGGCACCAATAATAGCAAAATAGGCCTTGTAAGGAGCACCCTGAGCCTGAGCAGTCTTATAAAGGACCTTAACTGCTCAATTCATCCTGTTCTCAACTTATGCATGAATATGTGTCAGACAGTATTAAAAGGAGAAAAGCTGTGAATTAATCAGGCAATTCACATGAGCCCTCCCTGTTAATACATGGCTTTTATTTATGCTTGTTACATGGTGCCACACTAAAAGTGTGGACATTAAAATGTGACATCATGATGACTTTGATGTTTGCCCCAAAAGCAGCATTTTAAAACACCCTAAGTTTCTGCACCATGAATTTTTGGCAAAACTAGGCAGTTTCTCCCAAATTCTAGCAGTAAAATGCAATAATAACAACTCGCCTTTCAAGCTTTGGGTTTCAACATCTCCCTCAGGGCCAAGCAGCTGTTAATCATCAGGAAAACATGTCCGTGCAATGTATACCCGCTTATACCCCACTTTTATATAGCAAAACTGCGGTATGGAGGGGTATACCTATATTTCTTATTTTTGCTCCAAAACATATATTGTGGGTACTCGTTAGAACTGCCTCGCCGAGGCGGTTCTAATGTGTACCCACAATCTATGTTTTGAGCAAAAATAAGAAAAATATCAAAAGTTTTCAAACGAAAATTTTCAATTTTTACAATTTAAGAAAAATCTGTACATTACAAGGGCATGTTTTCGTAATGATGCATAGAAAACCATGTTTGATCCTTAATTCCCTATATAAAACAAACTTTTATGATGTCTGAAAGTTTAGGAAAAGTACATTCAAAAAAGCATTTCCAGACAAGAAAGTTGACTAGAGGACCATTGGTCCTGTAGCTCACCTGAGAGATTATCACATTGTAAGCTCATGAGATTTAAATTAATTGAGAATCGACCAATGAAAGTCTATGCATGGATACTATTGACCCCTGGGGCATGGCCAAATTTGACCCAGGGGCATGACTGGCACAATTTATAATGGGGACTACCAAACATTGCTACATACAAAATATAGAAGCTCTGGGCCTTTTGGTTTCAGAGAAGAAGATTTTTTTAGTTTTTCCCATTGTAAGTCTATCCAGACTATCTACCCCCGGGGCGTGGCCAAATTTGACCCCAGGGGCATGGCTGGCACAATTTATGTAGAGGACCATTAGCCATTGCCACATACAAAATATCAAAGCTGTGTGCCCTGTGGTTTCAGAGAAGAAGATTTTTGAATTTTTTTCCCATAGCAAGTTTATTGAGACTATCAACCTCCGGGACCTTGCCAAATTTGACCCCAGGGGCATGAATGGCACAATTTATGTAGAGGACCATTAGCCATTGCTACATACCAAATATCAAAGCTGTGGGCCTAGTGGTTTCAGAGAAGAAGATTTTTTTAGTTTTTCCTATTGTAGGTCTATGGAGACTATCGACCCACGCGGCGTGGCCAATTTTGACCCCGGGGACATGATTGGCACAATTTATGTAGAGGACCATTAGCCATTGCCATATACAAAATATCAAAGCTGTGGGCCCTGTGGTTTCAGAGAAGAAGATTTTTTAATTTTTTTCCCAAGTCTATGGAGAATATCAACCCCCGGGGCGTGGCCAAATTTGACCCCAGGGGCATGAATGGCACAATTTATGTAGAGGACCATTAGCCATTGCTACATACCAAATATCAAAGTTGTTGGCCTAGTGGTTTCAGAGAAGAAGATTTATTTTGTTTTTTTCCAATTGTAGGTCTATGGAGACTGTGGACACCCGGGGCATGGCCAAATTTGACCCCAGGGGCATGATTGGCACAATTTATGTAGAGGACCATTAGCCATTGCCACATACAAAATATCAAAGCTGTGGGCCCTGTGGTTTCAGAGAAGAAGATTTTTTAATTTTTTTCCCATAGTAAGTCTATGGAGACTATCAACCCCCGGGGCGTGGCCAAATTTGACCCCAGGGGCATGAATGGCACAATTTATGAAGAGGACCATTAGCCATTGCTACATACCAAATATCAAAGCTGTGGGCCTAGTGGTTTCAGAGAAGAAGATTTTTTTAGTTTTTCCAATTGTAAGTCTATGGAGACTATCCATCCCCAGGGGCATGGCTGGCACAATTTATGTAGAGGACCATTAGCCATTGCCACATACCAAATATCAAAGCTGTGGGCCCTGTGGTTTCAGAGAAGAAGATTTTAAAAAAATTTTCCCATAGAAAGTCTATGGAGACTATCGACCCCTGGGGCTTGGCCAAATTTGACCCCAGGGACATGAATGGCACAATTTATGTAGAGGACCATTAGCCATTGCTACATACCAAATATCAAAGCTGTGGGCCTAGTGGTTTCAGAGAAGAAGATTTTTTTAGTTTTTTTCCTATTGTAGGTCTATGGAGACTATCGACCCCCGGGGCATGGCCAAATTTGACCCCAGGGGCATGATTGGCACAATTTATGTAGAGGACCATTAGCCATTGCCACGTACAAAATATCAAAGCTGTGGGCCCTGTGGTTTCAGAGAAGAAGATTTTTTAATTTTTTTCCCATAGTAAGTCTATGGAGACTATCAACCCCCGGGGCGTGGCCAAATTTGACCCCAGGGGCATGAATGGCACAATTTATGTAGAGGACCATTAGCCATTGCTACATACCAAATATCAAAGCTGTGGGCCTAGTGGTTTCAGAGAAGAAGATTTTTTTAGATTTTTCAATTGTAAGTCTATGGACACTATCCACCCCCCGGGGCGTGGCCAAATTTGACCACAGGGGCATGGCTGGCACAATTTATGTAGAGGACCATTAGCCATTGCCACATACCAAATATCAAAGCTGTGGGCCCTGTGGTTTCAGAGAAGAAGATTTTTTAATTTTTTTCCCATAGTAAGTCTGTGGAGACTATCGACCCCCCGGGGCGTGGCCAAATTTGACCCCAGGGGCATGAATGGCACAATTTATGTAGAGGACCATTAGCCATTGCTACATACCAAATATCAAAGCTGTGGGCCTAGTGGTTTCAGAGAAGAAGATTTTTTTAGTTTTTCCCATTGTAAGTCTATGGGACCTATCTGTTGCCATGGAAACCACAATTTTGATACAATCTGCTCCAAAACCTAATGCCATCAATCCCCCAACCCAATTATGGTTCACATTAAATTTGATCAAGATCGGCCTACTAGCTTCAGAAATATTCTTCTTTGAAATTGTGGACGGACGACGACGACGGACGACGACGGACGGACGACGACGGACGACGGATGCCTGCCTATCCTATAAGCTCACCTGTGAGCCTTCGGCTCAGGTGAGCTAAAAAAGGCCAGAACAATATTGTCTGAGCTTCTCATACATTCCATTTTTCAAAAAAATATGTCTAGAAAGTTTCCTAAAAGATTGCTTTTATAGGCATAAAACATCAGGCGTCTTATCATTATGTGAGCCGCGACGCAAGAAAACCGGTCTTCGGGGTTTCCGACCATGTCTGACACAGAACGGCTTGTACAGTCACAGAAGAACACCAGAAGCTTGAAACTTTGGATATAAGTAGCAGAGGAATGGTACTATCCGTGTAGTGAAATCAAAGGTGCTAACTGCGAAGCTGATCTGCGCCTTTGTTTTTGCATAGGCAAAAATCTGGTTTTCTCATGATGCGGCTCATGTGTGGTTTTCTGATAAATCCAATACTGCACCCCTCTGATAATTTCCTGCAATTTGATGTCACAATTCGTAATAGTGTCAGACTCTATTGTCAAACACCTCAATGCAATGCTGTTCAGAGTTCAGAACTCCCAATGATTGAAAAATCTACCAGTTCATTAACACTACTGCTTTAGCACATTATTTTTGTCCTCTGAGCAAACATCGCATTACGAAAACAAGCCCATGCAATATACAAAGATTTTTAAAGTTGTAAAAAATGAAAATTTCTTATTTTTGCTCAAAACACAGATTGTGGGTACACGTTAGAACCGCCTCGCCAAGGCGGTTCTAACGAGTACCCACAATCTATGTTTTGGATCAAAAATAAGAAACTAGAGGACCATTGGTCCTGTAGCTCACCTGAGAGATTATCACATTGTAAGCTCATGAGATTTAAATTAATTGAGAATCGACCAATGAAAGTCTATGCATGGACACTATTGACCCCCGGGGCATGGCCAAATTTGACCCAGGGGCATGACTGGCACAATTTATAATGGGGACTACCAAACATTGCTACATACAAAATATAGAAGCTCTGGGCCTTTTGGTTTCAGAGGAGAAGTTTTTTTTTTTAGTTTTTCCCATTGTAAGTCTATGGAGACTATCTACCCCCGGGGCGTGGCCAAATTTGACCCCAGGGGCATGGCTGGCATAATTTATGTAGAGGACCATTAGCCATTGCCACATACAAAATATCAAAGCTGTGTGCCCTGTGGTTTCAGAGAAGAAGATTTTTGAATTTTTTTCCCATAGCAAGTCTATTGAGACTATCAACCTCTGGGACCTGGCCAAATTTGACCCCAGGGGCATGAATGGCACAATTTATGTAGAGGACCATTAGCCATTGCTACATACCAAATATCAAAGCTGTGGGCCTAGTGGTTTCAGAGAAGAAGATTTTTTTAGTTTTTCCTATTGTAAGTCTATGGAGACTATCGACCCCCGGGGCGTGGCCAAATTTGACCCCGGGGACATGATTGGCACAATTTATGTAGAGGACCATTAGCCATTGCCACATACAAAATATCAAAGCTGTGGGCCCTGTGGTTTCAGAGTAGAAGATTTTTGATTTTTTTTCCCATAGTAAGTCTATGGAGACTATCAACCCCCGGGGCGTGGCCAAATTTGACCCCAGGGGCATGAATGGCACAATTTATGTAGAGGACCATTAGCCATTGCTACATACCAAATATCAAAGCTGTGGGCCTAGTGGTTTCAGAGAAGAAGATTTATTTAGTTTTTTTCCTATTGTAGGTCTATGGAGACTATCGACACCCGGGGCGTGGCCAAATTTGACCCCAGGGGCATGATTGGCACAATTTATGTAGAGGACCATTAGCCATTGCCACATACAAAATATCAAAGCTGTGGGCCCTGTGGTTTCAGAGAAGAAGATTTTTTATTTTTTTTCCCATAGTAAGTCTATGGAGACTATCAACCCCCGGGGCGTGGCCAAATTTGACCCCAGGGGCATGAATGGCACAATTTATGTAGAGGACCATTAGCCATTGCTACATACCAAATATCAAAGCTGTGGGCCTAGTGGTTTCAGAGAAGAAGATTTTTTTAGTTTTTCCAATTGTAAGTCTATGGAGACTTATCGACCCCCGGGGCGTGGCCAAATTTGACCCCAGGGGCATGGCTGGCACAATTTATGTAGAGGACCATTAGCCACTGCCACATACCAAATATCAAAGCTGTGGGCCCTGTGGTTTCAGAGAAGAAGATTTTTGAATTTTTTTCCCATAGTAAGTCTATGGAGACTATCGACCCCCGGGGCGTGGCCAAATTTGACCCCAGGGGTATGAATGGCACAATTTATGTAGAGGACCATTAGCCATTGCTACATACCAAATATCAAAGCTGTGGGCCTAGTGGTTTCAGAGAAGAAGATTTTTTTAGTTTTTCCCATTGTAAGTCTATGGGACCTATCTGTTGCCATGGAAACCACAATTTTGATACAATCTGCTCCAAAACCTAATGCCATCAATCCCCCAACCCAATTATGGTTCACATTAAATTTGATCAAGATCGGCCCACTAGCTTCAGAAATATTCTTCTTTGAAATTGTGGACGGACGGACGGACGGACGACGGACGGACGACGACGGACGACGGATGCCTGCCTATCCTATAAGCTCACCTGTGAGCCTTCGGCTCAGGTGAGCTAAAAAGTGGGGTATAAGGGAGTATTTATTTCACGGACATGTTTTCCTGATATGAGAAAATGGATTTTCTTTATCAGAATCATAAAATGAATACACTCCTACATCCATCGCCAAAAAACAGCTCCAATGGAGCTGGCATGATTGGGCAATAAATCTCGGAAAATATCTTGTAGCTTTCAACTTTTATTATCATTATCAGTAAACTGTGAAAATAACAAGAGCAACAGTCTCCAGATGTCTGATATCAGATTTCTTCAGTTTTTTTTTTCTTCTCACTTGGACCATGTTGAGTTAGAAATGACATATTTCGAGCCTGTGGGTATATATACGAATATATATGGGTACTCACAATTGTGCAAAATTTGGGAGCACTTTTGCTATGTTTTGGAACATTTTATACTTTTTTCTAAAATTTTGGGCAGTTAAAATTTGTGGTCTTCATTTTTTTTTGGTACTCAAAATATGTGGGTATTCAAAGTGTGGATGATCAAATTTTGTAGGCACTAAAAATTGGTGGCAATCAGAAGATAGATATTTTAGTCAGATGTTATTCACATAAAGATGTGGCTCTCAAAATATTTATGAGTCTTCAAATTTGAGTGTATTTAAAATAAGTGCCACACTGTGGGTATTCAAAAGTGCATATAAATATCTTTGGGGTATTGAAAATGTTGGAAATTATATTTTCTTGTTACACAAAGCATGGGCAAATTATGTTGGTCTTCACTATAAGAATGTTCACAAAATTCAATCACAAAATTGTGGGTATTCAAAATAAGCTGGTTCATAAAATTATGAGTCAAGACTGAAATTGTTTGTATGAAACTGGTGTGGTCTTAGGGTACTCATGGAATCATTGTGTTCATGTTATTTGTATGTACAACATGTATTCATCAATTATAGAATTTCACTCAGTATTTGTGGGTACTCAACATGTGGGTACCTAAAATAGTTTGGTAAAAATGCGGAAAGTATGCACATTCATATGAACTGAAAGTCTCAGTATGGAAAATTGCCACCTTAATGTTTTATAGACTCAGATCAGTGTATCATTTAGTTTGATCAGACACTGTATCCATAGTCTAATATTGAGACAAAGAGTAAATTGGAAGTTGATGGCATATTTCATCTAATTCTTTAAACAAACAGGTGGCCAGAGTCAAGAACTCATTATCTTTATCTCACTGCTGTGAAAAAATTATCTTCTTGTAAGAATTTATTGTGACAGCCTTAATGATTAGAAAAACCAGCAAAAAACTCTGAAAACTGGCGATAGTTGTAGGAGTGAATAGTGGAACCTCAGGCACAGCTACGCCAGTGATTTGCTCTAGATTTTAGTGTATACTCGTAATTTCCCAACTTATTTTGCAGAAACAAGATAAAAATTTAATTTTTACAGACATGTCATACATGCATTAGCCTCATTTTTGGTTGAAGCTAGATAATTTGACAATAACAGGAAAATAATTTTACATACCAAAATATTTCTCCATAAAAACATCAGTTACCATACTATATATATACATGTATATAGAAGACACGAATTGTATACATCAGGAAAACATGTCCGTATAATGTATACCCCTTGAACCCCACTTTTATATAGCAAAACTGGGGTATGCAGGGGTATACTTATTTTTGCTCTAAAACATAGATTGTGGGTACTCGTTGGAACCACCTCGCCAAGGCCTCGCTGAGGCGGTTCTAACGTGTACCCACAATCTATGTTTTGAGCAAAAATAAGATAAATATCAAATTTTTTGTGATGAAATTTTCAATTTTTACATGTGAAAAAAATCTCTGTATGGGCAAGTTTTCGTAATGGAAACATATCGGCAAGAAGCTCATAATGTATACCCACAACTAAAATAAATGTTTTCATAGAGAAAAAGATGAATCTCTAAATACCCACCATATTTATTAGTGCTACTGTTTATCCAACTATAAAAGGTAATAATCAATAATTCTGAGAACTGATTCATTGATTCCGCCCACCACCATTCAAGTCTTAAACCAGGAAGTGGAGATCATTACCCTAGCAAGTTCAAGAATAGCATTTGTACCTAACAAGGTTGTCTGGTTCACTCAATTTTCAATATTGCAGTTCTTACATAATTTTGCAATTTACTGCACTTTTCAACATGGTTCACAGAGCAAATTCAAGAGATAGCTTTCCAGAATGATTTTATGGCTGGATAAGTTCATGAGATAACATTAGAAGCTGAAGTGCTCGCAACAGATCATCAGGAAAATATGTCCATGTAATGTATACCCACCCCCTTGAACCCCACTTTTATATAGCAAACTGGGGTATGCAGGGGTATACCTATTTTTCTTATTTTTGCTCCAAAACATAGATTGTGGGTACTCGTTAGAACTGCCTCACTGAGGCGGTTCTAATGTGTACTCACAATCAATGTTTTGAGCAAACATTTTAGAAATAACAAAATTTTTCTGATGAAATTTTCAATTTTTACAGCTGAAAAAAATCTCCATATATTGCATGGCCATGTTTTCATATATATGATCATTTGTAGCCAACAACTCTTGAACAGGCAACCCAAAAGAAACTATCTGATGCTATCTTTGTCAGTAACAACATTCTTGTAGAATGTTTCATAAAACTAGACCAGGAAAATCTTCAAAGTAATCCAAAGTATACAATTACCAGGATACAAACTTTGTAGATTTTATGCCTAATAAATAATGTTCCTTCCCAAGTTCCAACATTCAAGTTCTGTATATATTCCAAATAGCCATGTTGGTCATGATCTGACCTGAACATCTATATAAATTATTATCTTAAACTTGCTTTATTACATCCCATAGGGGCTACATAATTTATGAACACCACCATCTAAACTCAGTAGTACCTCACCCTTCAGAGTTTTATATGCACAAGAATATGAGCCACGTCGCGAGAGAACCAGTCTTCGGGTTTCCGACCAGGTCCAACACAAACTGGCCTGTACAGTCTCAGAAGAAAGCTATAGACACTTGAAATTTTGGATTTAAGTAGAAGAGGAATTGTTATATCCGAGTAGCGAAAATAAAGGCGCTGATCAGCTGTGCAGTAACTGCACTGCACAGCTGATCTGCGCCTTTGTTTTCGCATAGGCAAAATTCTGGTTTTCTCATGATACGGCTCATAAAGACATGTTAATAAAGTATGATGGTCAAGCACCTTTTGTTCTTGCTATGCACCCAGGAGCATGTTGGAAAAATGGGGCACACTGATAGCATTCAAAAGATATGTACAATATGCCATCTTTTTCTAAGACAGCCCAGGGGCATAGCTACGTGTATGCATATACGCACGTGCGTACAGTTTGACGCCACAAAATTGAGATTTTTTCAGAAATCATAGTATTTGTGAATATTTTATGACTTTAAACAACCCTAAACAACTTTTCTACATCCATTGGACAGCACCCTCAGACACCCTTTAACAAAGTGCGTACTCAGTATTTTTGCCCAGCTACGCTCCTGCAGTCTGAGTCATTCTGATAATACTGCCATCACCCTTCACTTTTCTAGAAAAAAATAGGAATTTTTAAAGCAATTCAAGACAAATTTAGAAACTCAATTAGAAGATGCTAATGGCAGACTTAATTGCTCGAAAACCTATAAATAAGATTTATATTCAGTGTCAGAAGCTTTAAAGCTAATTACAATTAACACCTAATAGAAGTCAATGCCTTACAAAAAAAAAATAATAATAAAAATTAAAAGAGTTTAATTTTTTTTTCTTAGTTTTAGTGGCAGATCTGATTACCAAAACATGCCCATGTAATATACAGATTTTTCTAAGTTGTAAAAACTGAAAAATTTATGTGGATTTCTTTTTATATTTTTCTTATTTTTGCTAAAAATATAGATTGTGGGTACACGTTAGAACCACATTGGTGAGGCACCGCCTCGGTGAGGCGGTTCTAACAGTACCCACAATCTATGTTTTGGAGCAAAAATAAGAAAAAAATTATACCCTGCATACCCCAGTTTTACTATATAAAAGTGGGGTATAAGGGGGTATTTACTGCATGTACATGTTTTCCTGATGAATCAAGAGCTTAAACCATGGACTTGATCAATGCAAAATTCCATTAAGGTTTTGATGAAAGTTCTTGAATAAGAAGACATAAAATTGTTCATTTTCTTTATCTTGTCATTCTGAAATTTTGCTTAATTCAGCTTTTTATTGAAACTCTGTCAGAGGCTAAAATAATAGAAAATACAACTGACAAACCTTTAAAAACAAAGCCAAATCAATTCGCTGACACTTGTCTTTGACAATAAATGGCTAAAATTATACTAAATTCCCCATCAACACTGACCAAATTACCTAGCTTCCATTAAAAGTTTCCCCCTTATCCTTGATTTGTTTTAACAGCAATAAAACCAGAGATATAAACAGAAAAACTGCATTAACACTTACACATCTGAGAAAAAAAGAAGCATAAACAGCTGACTCCTATCAATAGAAATCTTCATTTACCAATATTTTCTGAATGTTTACTATTTATATAAAGGTGGATTCATGCCACAACAATAGCTTTCAACAAAGATACAGCAAAGTTCCAAAAGAAATATGAGTGCAATCCCTAACAACATTCAATGTGACCTAATGGCGTCTGCTGGTGATGTCAATGCTTTGCCATAATGATGCTTACACATCCATCGGACTGCAGCGACAAAACTGCTCTGGTCTGACAGGGGTTAAAGACTAGTCTTAACAAGAATTGCAGACTAATCAGTAATGATAGGGAACTTGTCCTCAAGTAATTCCATAACTTATCATTCAATGATTGTTCTGCTGTAATCTATCTATATGTGAACTGTTTTTTTCTGTCTACCTCTCTGTTTAACTCATCATCTTTGTTTTTTGGTAAATGCTAGCTTGGGAAAGAGCCGGTCATCTTTTGCTTCATGTGTGTTGTTAAAACTTTTGTGATGTCTTGTATTGTTCTTCCTTTCCAGCCTTTTGTTCTTGGATTGTGACTCTAAATTTAATTGTGTCTATTCCTGGACTTTCTATTCTACTTCTAAACCGTAGCTCGTTCTAATAACACTGTTTCTGATCAAGGGTCCAAGATGTTAACCAGTACTTGGAGCCAATCCAATAGTTGTCCTCCAGGAATCAGTAGAGGAGTATGACATATTTTTATAACCAGTCTCCAACAAAGCATGTTGCTGCTGCTGCTGCTGCTGCTGATGATGATGATGATGATGACAAAGACGATGATGATGACAATGATGATGATGATGATGATGATGATGATGATGATGATGATGATGATGATGATGATGATGATGATGATGATGATGATGATGATGACGATGTCATGATTGCTGTGGCAATGATGATGATCATGATGAAGATGATATTCTTTGAAAAATATGTAAATCATATAACATATGCCCACCTACTGTATAGAGATTCTATCTATTTTTTGCTACTTCAGCAGCCAGCCCTAATCAAACAATATCACTGTGGGCCACATCATGAAGAAGGCTACCTTTCTACAAAACTGCAGCTCAACTTGCACATCAAGCTGTGCTATCAGGTCAGCACAGAATGTATTAATATAAGATACGAACTCATAATTATTCACTACAACTTCTTATCGCCTCTGTTTATAGCCACTAAATGGAGAAGAGCAGTTTGTTTTACCTCTAGAGTTGGTTTACCAGTAGTCAGACTCACAGACATTAGAGATTCTTAAGATCTTGTAGTGCTAACAGGAATATTGCAAAAGCAAACATAAATATTGAATAAGTATAAACAATAAAATATGAGCAGCTTTTTCATACCTGGAAAATATCAGATTTCATTATCAGATTACACCAGATACACTGGCAGGGCACATCTTTTTTATAATTTTAGCTCACCTGAGCCAAAGGCTCAAATGAGAGCTTATATGATAGGAAGGCACCAAGCATCCACCCTTCAGTCTGGTGTACGTGCATCATCCACCATTTTCAAAGATCTTCTCCTCTGACCAAATTTTAAATGAAGCACCTATAGGAAGGAGAAAGAAAGCATATATAAATAATCCAGGTCACATGACCAAAGCAGCCACCATGCCTGTATATG
Source organism: Rugalucina vietnamica (assembly GCA_964017185.1). Lineage (NCBI taxonomy): Eukaryota > Metazoa > Mollusca > Bivalvia > Lucinida > Lucinidae > Rugalucina > Rugalucina vietnamica. The sequence goes on from OZ024870.1 coordinate 37,575,327, forward strand.
GTAAAAAAACATTCAAAAGTCACCTCCTCCCAAACTGCTGGACCGATTTCAACAAAACTTGGCAAGAAGCATCCATGACAAGACTATAATGCATATATAAATTATGACTGTGTGATGATCTTGACATTTTTTCAACTAAAGTCGCCTAACATTTGAATTTCAGGGGTTTGTCTGCCCCCACCCCTGGGCTAAATACATGTAAAACACTTCTCTGAAATGGCTGGGTCAATCAAAGCCAAATTTCATGCGAAGCCTCTTTAGGAAGGTTGAATGAAAGTGTATATAAATAATCCAGGCCACATGACCAAGATGGCCGCCATGCTAAATATGGAGAAAAAAAAGGTAACCCCTGCAAACCTGAAGACAAACCAACTGTTGGCAGCAGTAATCAAGGACTATCAGACAAGAGCTAGCATCCAATTTCCTGGGAAATGCATTTAAGCCAAACTGATCAGACAAATCTGACAGAAACCCAAATAAGATTGCTTTAACAGACACCAAATAATGTAAACAGAAACCATATTAGTACAACTGATACTGAACTGCAATTAACCTCTTGACTTTCTCTGGTTTCAGCAATTGCAGGTTTAATTAGAATTGTCAGAGGATCTGACTATAGCCCCGCTTCTGAGCTTTTTTCCAGGGTGAGAAAAACAATGACAGGTAGCAATCCCAAGCTATATCTTGTTAATGTTGATGCATGTAAAAAGACTGGTAAGATTCTGTCAATTCCTTCTCAAGATATTGAGCGGAAATGAATTTCTGGCATTAATCAAGGGCCTTAACTCTGTCAAAATTTGGCGAAAAATGATGGGCAACAATCCCAAGCTAGATCTTGTCAATGTTTATGTGCATACAGATTTGGTTAGATTCCAATTCATTCTCAAGATATTGAGCGGAAACAAAGTCTGCTGTCAATCAAGGGCCGTAACTCCGTCAAAATTGATGGGCAACTAACCCAAGCTAGATCTTGTCAATGTTGATGTGCATACAAATTTTGGTTAAATTATGTCAACATGTTCTCAAGATATTCAGCGGAAACAAAATTCTGACGTCAATCAAGGGCAGTAAATCTGCAAAAAATGACAGGCAACAATCCCAAGCTAGATCTTGTCAATGCTGATGTGCATTAAAAAAATGGATAAATTCTGTCAATTCATTCTTAAGATGTTGAGCAGAAACAAAATTCTGATGTCAATCAAGGGCCGTAACTCTGTCAAAATTTTGCGAAAAATGAGGGGCAATCCCAGCTAGATCTTGTCGATGTCGATGTGCATACAGAATTTGGTCAGATTCTGTCAATTTGTTCTCAAGATACATGTATTGAGCGGAAATGAAATTCTGGCATTAATGGGTCATCCAAGGGCAATAACTCTTCTGCATTTGGAGAAGATGACATGCATTTACACATAAGTAGATATTGTCAATATTGACGCATATGCCAAATTTGGTTAAAGTCTAGCAACTGGTTCTAAGGTTATGTGTGGTAATGAAATGACGGAAGGACTGAAAGACAGAATAACGGAATAACAGAATATTGGAACTACGGAAGGACAGGGTGAATCCAGTATAGCCCCACTTTTTCAAAGCGGGGCTATAATGACTGAACTAAGTGAGGTTTTCAGCAAGGAAACCTGCAACCATGGTTTCCAACCAGACACATACTGAGCAGTGACAATTTAGGATAAGCGCACAAGGGCTTGATCGGTAACAATGTACGATTAAATAATAACAACAGAAAAAAGTCTGATAATAATCTTTGTCTGTATGCACTGGAGGACCATATAGAAGACTGGCGATTGTGCTATATACTTTATCTTCCTAAAATATAGAGATTATTAATATTATTATTATTATTACAGACCACATGCGCTATCTCAAACTCGGTTGTCTCGAAAATCCCACTTATGTCGAAGTGATCTCTCACTCCCGAGCGTTTCTCCCTATGTGTTATTGTATTTCAACCTTGCTTGTGTTGAACTCGGTTATGACAAAAACTCGGCTGTGTCGAAGCGATAATTTGCTCCCTACAGAAAAAATACTAATAGTTTCACCCTTCCTGTGTCAAACTTCGAAGTAAAAAATTATTGGTCACACTTCTTCATGATCAGAAAAGAAGACCAGAGGACCATTGGTCCTGAGAACGCTCACCTGAAGCCTGATCTTGGAGTATTAAGTCATCATGAAATGACCTTGATCTTATATACTCACACACCTTTATTGACATCATAAGTTGTCTGCATCTGCAAAGTTTCAGGTCTCAGGCTGCAATAGTTTCCAAACCCAGTGATTTCTGAGAAGACCATAATTTTAATTTTGATATTTAAATGACCTTGGGTAAAGGTCAAGAAATGACCTTGGCCTTCATTAATTACTTACCTTCATTGACTCCATTAGTTGTCTGCATCTAGCAACTTTCAGGTCTCAGGCTGCAACAGTTTCCAAAATATCCATTGTTTTCGCCTTTTCCCATGTAAAAGCCTATGTTTCCAAAATTGAAAAGTGACGTAAAATAGGTCAAGGTCATCCTAGGGTCATCAGATGGGCTGGAGTCCCAAATGCTACATACCAAGTTTCGCGTAAATCGGCCAGCCGGTTCTGGAGAAGAAGATTTTTGAGTGGTTTTTACCATAGTTGGGCATGGCGGCCATCTTGGTCATGTGACCCGAATTTCACTATCAAACTTTCGTTCCCCCTACCCATGGACGCTCCACATAATATTTCACTTTGATTGGCCAAACAGTTTCAGAGAAGAAGATCTTTGAAAAGTGTGTATGGACGACAGACTGGCCAAGTTCAAGAGATGACCTTGACCTAAATTAATCATATACCTTCATCTACTCCATTAGTTGTTTGCATCTACCACTTTTCAGGTCTCAGGCTGCCACAGTTTTCAAAAAATCCATAGTTTTCACTTTTCCCATGTAAAAGACTATGTTTCCAAAATTGAAATTGCTGTAAAATAGGTCAAGGTCATCCAAGGGTCATCATTTGAACTATGATGGGCTGGAGTCCCAAATGCTACATACCAAGTTTCATGAAAATCGGCCTGCCGGTTCTGGAGAAGAAGATTTTTGAGTGGTTTTTACCATATATGGGTGTGGCGGCCATCTTGGTCATATGACCTGGATTTTGCGATCCACTTTCGTTTCCCCTACCCATGGATGCTTCACATACAATTTCACTTTGATTGGCCAAGCAGTTTCAGAGAAGAAGATCTTTGAAAAGTGTGTATGGACGACAGACAGGCCAAGGTCAAGAGATAACCTTGACCTAAATTAATCACATTCCTTCATCTACTCCATTAGTTGTTTGCATCTACCACTTTTCAAGCCTCAGGCTGCAATAGTTTTCAAAAAATCCATAGTTTTCACTTTTTCCCATGTAAAAGCCTATGTTTCCAAAATTGACATTGCCGTAAAATAGGTCAAGGTCATCCTATGGTCATCATTTGATCAAACTATGATGGGCTGGAGTCCCAAATGCTACATACCAAGTTACATGAAAATCGGCCTGCCGGTTCTGGAGAAGATTTTTGAGTGGTTTGTACCATATATGGGCATGGCGGCCATCTTGGTCATGTGACCTAGATTTTGCGATCAATGTTTCGTCTCCCCTACCCATGGATGCTCCACATAAAATTTCACTTTGATTGGCCAAGCAGTTTCAGAGAAAAAGATCTTTGAAAAGTGTGTATGGACGAAAGACTGGCCAAGGTCAAGAGATGACCTTGACCTAAATTAATCATATACCTTCATCTACTCCATTAGTTGTTTGCATCTACCACTTTTCAGGCCTCAGGCTGCAATAGCTTTAAAAAAATCCATAGTTTTCACTTTTTCCCATGTAAAAGCCTATGTTTCCAAATTTGACCTTGCCGTAAAATAGGTCAAGGTCATCCAAGGATCATCATTTTATCAAACTATAATGGGCTGAAGTCCCCGATGCTACATACCAAGTTTCGTGGATATCGGCCCACCGGTTCTGGAGAAGAAGATTTTTGAAGTGTTTTTACCCTATATGGGTGTGGCAGCCATCTTGGTCATTTGGCCAAGATATCGCGAACAAAATTACAATGCAACTACCCAAGGAGGCTCCACATAAAATTTCAACTAGATCGGCCAAGTGATTTCAGAGAAGAAGATCTTTGAAATTGTGGACGATGGACGGACGGTTGCCGGATCATGGCCATCCTATAAACTCATCTTGTGAGCCTTCTGCTCAGGTGAGCTAAACCAGAGGACCAATGGTCCTGTAAACGCTCACCTGAGATCTGCTGTTTATACGAATGTTATAGAAAATAGTCCCAGTATAGCTATAGGGGCAGATGAAGCCCTTGGGCCATTTTGTTTTCAGAATAATCAATATACTGTCCATACAAGTTTTCCCCTTCAAATGACATTTTAACAGTTTAACCATTCAAATACATAGGCAACCCATATTAACCTTGCCTTAAAATAGGTCAAGGTCATCACAGGGATTTATACAAACATTGTAGTACTTGAGTCATCGATTCTTCATGCCAAGTTTCTTCGAAATTGGTCCACCGGTTCCGGAAAAGAAGATTTTTGAAGAATTTATACCATATATGGGCATGGCGGCCATCTTGGTCATGTGACCTTAATTATTTATATACACATTGATTCCCCCCATTCTATAGATGCTTCACATGAAATTTGGCTTTGATTGGCCAAGCGGTTTCAGAAGAGAAGATGTTTGAATATTATGGTAATATACATGTATAATGCCCCGGGGCTGGGGCAAATGAGCCCCTGGTGTCCAATTTTTTTCAGAATCATTAATATTCAGTCCTACTGCCCATTTCCTGCAAGACATTCACTTTAAATGACATTTTAAAAGTTTTCCCCATTCAAATGCATTGGCGACCTATGTTGACCTTACTGTAAAATAGGTCAAGGTCATCCAAAGGTCATAATTTATAAAGACATTGTAGTACTTCAGTCCCCGATCATGCCAAGTTTTGTTGAAATCGGTCCATTGGTTCAGGAGAAGAAGAATTTTAAAGGGTTTTTACCATATGTGGGCATGGCGGCCATCTTGGTCATGTGACCTGGATTATTTATAAACACATTAATTCCCCCTTCCCGAAGATGCTTCCTATAAAATTGGGCTTTGATTGGCCAAGTGGTTTCAGAGAAGAAGATCTTTGTATATTTTTGTAATATACATGTATATTGCCCCGGGGTGGGGGCAGACCAACCCCTGGGGTCCAAATTTTTTCAGAATTACCTACCTTCAGTCCATTTGCCCATTTCCTGCAAGATTTGCCTTTCAAATGACATTTTAACAATTTTCCCCATTCAAATGCATGGGCGACCTTTGTTGACCTTGCCGTATAATAGGTCAAGGTCATCCAAAGGTCATGATTTATAAACACATTGTAGTACTCTAGTCCCCGATGCTTCATGCCAAGTTTCGTTGAAATCGGTCCAGTGGTTCCGGAGAAGAAGAATTTTGAAGGGTCTTTACCATATATGGGCATGGTGGCCATCTTGGTCATGTGACCTGGATTATTTATAAACACATTGGTTCCCCCTTCCTATAGATGCTTCATATAAAATTTGGCTTTGATTGGCCAAGCGGTTTCAGAGAAGAAGATCTTTGAAAATGGTGGACGACGATGGACGACGGACGACGGGCGACGGACGGACGCCGGACGGACGCCGGATCATGGCCATCCTATAAGCTCACCTTGTGAGCCTAACGGCTCAGGTGAGCTAAAAAGAAAGATGTAGAGGATAAAAAGTCAATTTTCGGAACTGCGTTTTCTACACAAAGTCCGAAAACAAAGAACAAAGAAATTTACCTTTAATGGATTTGAATCCACTGAAATTTGTCATTTAATCCATCATTATTTTAGTTTCGTTTTCACAATTCCACGCGGCTTCCAATAACACACAACAACGAAGTTGATTATTTTGGTCGGTCGCTTGAGCAATTGTCGGCGCCTTTGAAATTTAATTGTTTTAACACTGTCAATCAGCAGCGTTTTATATTAAGCTATCAGAAACATTCTTTAACAATATCGTCTCGGCCAGTGATATTGCCGATTTGCGCCACATACTTAGCCATTGCTCAGGTGGGTGAGATGAGAAGTTAGAACAAAAAACATACACGAACTATATTATTTCACAAGTATAAGCTTTAACAAAAAACTTGGTCTACGCTACACATATATAAACTAGAATGTCAAAGAATCTGACCGTACTCCCATTTCATCGTGGTTCATGTGACTGAACAGAAATAAAACGCTGCGCGGTCAAAGCATTCATACCTGACAATCGACCGTCACAATACTGTCCGTTCATTTCATTCCGTTGTGGCTTGGATAGAATGTAATTGGCTACACAGCAGGTACGTCAAACCTTTCATACCTGACCATATAGCATCACAATACCGTCGGTTCATTTCATTCCGTTGTTGCTTAGATAATCATACACCAGTTCCACGAATTTAACAATTTGCCCCATTTTTGGTACCTACTGCACCATTGGTACAAATGTTACCAACCAAAGGGAGGTTTGCATGGGTGTTTTGGGTGTGTACACAGTCCTTGGCGAAACGACCCGGAATCCTACTAGCACAACGGTCAAGCCACTAGACTCAAATGTGCAGTTGCAGTTGTAGAGAGGTGTATGAGTTGTCTTGTAATTTAATTATGTAAGTAGGTCAGTCTCAAACTTTAGAGTAGTCTTATTTAATTGTATTGTATACTAGCAGCTTCCATTTTTATGCCTGTTAAGGACGTAATGTCTCGGGTTTACAAACTAATACTGTGAGAATTTGTAACTAAGCAACACCTAAGTCTTCAGCACCTAATCATCACAATGTCCTCAAGTAACAACAATAATTGAGCCGCCTCGTGGGAAAACCAACAATGTGGTTTCCGACCAGGTCCGACATAAACCTACCTGTACAAGCACAGAAAAGAGCTAGAAGCTTGAAATTTCGGATTTAAGTAGAAGAGGAACTGCATGTACTATCCGAGTAGCGAAAAGAAAGGCGCTGATCAGCTTTGCAGTTACTGTGAAGCTGATCTGCGCCTTTGTTTTTGCCTATGCAGATTGTTGGTTTTCCCATGTGGTGGCTCAATTATCTGAGCCAGTTAGCAAGACAACCCGTCTTTGGGGTTTCGGACCAGGTCAGTGAAAATTGGCCTGTACAGCCATATATAGTGTAAGAAATAAGGTTATAGGCCTGAAAGTTTGGATTTAAGAAGGAGAGGGAAAGTATTATCTGTACTTAGGAGAAAACAATGACCCTGATCACAGCTTGATTTTGCAATCTAAAAAGCAGGTTTTGGCATGATGTGGCTAATTCATCAATATTTGGCTTCATGAAGCCAGACAAAATGACAGAGCATTTTCAGCAAACTAACAACCAAACACTTATTTTGCTTTTTTCCAAGGAAATATCGGAAAGGCTGTTCAGTACATTGTATACCTCCACAACAAAAGCCCAATACATGTAACAGGACAAACAGCTCTAATTTGCTTCAAGTCTTGCTTGTGCAAAAAGACCAAAATAAAAAATTCCGCACCCTGCATTCTATGCTGTCAAGCATTTTATTGCTACTGAAAAAAGGTTCTTGTCATATGTCATATCTCTGTTACTGACAATATGACACAAAACTATAATCTGGTTATCCATACATCAAAGCTTAGTCCTGTCTCCCAAGTGGAATAATTGTCAGAACTGGTTAGCAAACAGTGAATATTACAGGAATATCACTAATGTCTCCTCTTATCATGAGCAAACCCGTTTTTAATGGTGATCAAAAGAAGAGGAACAAGAGGACCAACAGTCCTATGGGCCCATGCCCATTTGGGCCTAGAAGAAATAGATGGGCTGCTTTTGCCTCCAGGCAAAGCTTCTAAACTTCTGACCGACCTTCTGATTACTGGTAAACCGCTCGAGTCTGAGCCTGCCCAGGAAAAGTGGTTTAGTCAAACCATCCATACATATAAACCGTATTGGTTTGCTTGGGTGGTTATTTTCATGAAGAACATTTTGAGTGTCATGACATCCTAATGTTGGGTAAAAGTCCCATAAAATGGAGGCAATGTCCCGACATGACCATTGCTGTTGACTGGGACATAAAGCATCAATTTAAACAAACAAACAAAACCAATAGTCCTGTTAACGCTCACCTGAGATCTGGGATATATACCAATAAAGAAGACCTTGCCATAAAATAGGTCAAGGTCATCACAGGGTCATACTTGAATGTATACATTGTAGTACTCTAGTCCACAATGCTACATGCCAAGTTTTGTGGAAATTGGTCCACCGGTTCCGCAGAAGAAGATTTTTGAAGGGGTTTTACTAAATATGGGCATGGCGGCCATCTTGGTCATGTGACCTGAATTATTTATGTACACATTGGTTCCCCCTTCCTATAGATGCTTCATATCAAATTTGGCTTTGATTAGCCAAGCGGTTCCAGAGAAGAAGATCTTTGAATATTATGGTAATATACATGTATATTGCCCCGGGGTTGGGGCAGACCAGTTTTTCAGAATCACAAAAATCTTCAGTTTCCTGCAAGTTTTTCCCTTCAAATGGCATTTTGACAATTTTCCCCATTCAAATGCATGGGCAACCTATGCTGACCTTGCTGTAAGATAGGTCAAGGTCATCCCAGGGTCATGATTTATATAAACTTTGTATAGCTCCTCTCCCTGATGCTTCATGCCAAGTTTCAAAATCATAGGCCTTCTGGTTCTGGAGAAGACTTTTAAATTTTTGTTTTCTATTTATAGCCATGGTGGCCATCTTGGTCATGTGACCTAGACCATTTATTTGAACTTTTGTTCCCCCTTCCTAAGGAAGCTCAAAAAGAAGTTTGGCTTTGATTGGCTGAGCAGTTTCAGAGAAGATCTTTAAAATTGTGGACGACGACGGACGACAACGACAGACAGATGCTGGAGCCTGACCATCCTATAGCTCACCTATCCTATAAGGATATTAAAACAAAGTGTATACATATTGGTAAAAAAAACTCAATGATCAGATCAACATTGAATGGATAGAGAAGGTAGAGCTTGCCATCAAAGAACATGGTAAAATGAAAGCGAAAATGGTAGCTTTTGGTCATTTCCATAGGCTCATATTTTACAAATTAAGGAAAAATTCCACATTTATTCAATGATATGTTCGCCACAGACATTTAAACATAAATTAATTGAATTTCTAGCAAAGTCTATCCATACGGGAATAAGATCAGACAGCTGAACGGTTAAAATATGATCCAGGCCATACATTGTCATACATATTCAACACTTGAGTAACCTTGCTGCATATGGAGATGTCCCTCTTGGGAGGCTGGCACATTCAAATATCAGGTGAACTCTTTGCACCTTCCATACATGGCATTCTGGTGGGAACATTTAATGGCAGGCGATCCAGGTCCCGAGGTTATAAAACTTTTTTTCATGCTCATCTCAGCTGAGCATAAAGTTTAAACTGCTCATAAATACCAAACTAGCCCAAATTTATAGAAATTGAAGGTTTAGCACGTCAAAGCCTGTAATTCATCCTGCTGATAAATGTTAAAATGCCAAAACCTGTTGGCATTTTAATATTAATGAGCAGGATAAATTTTAGTTTCAGCTGAGCTGAGCATGAAAAAAGATTATTAACCTCGGGGCCTGGTCCATGTGTACAGATGCAAAGAGCAGTCATGATAGGCAGTGGATACAATTAACCAGGACTTGGTGTCAAAAAGGGTAATCTTCAGATTTGTCTTTATAATAACCCAGTACTCCAAGTGCAAATTTTGATATAAAAATGATTTTGCCCCATGGACAAACTCAAAAACTTTTACACCCTCCTTTAGTTGGCTGTATTTACAAGCACTTTTCTCCAGTTTCCAAATTTGACCTTGACTATAAATAGGCCAAGGTCATTCTAGGTCATCATTAGAACAAATGATGCACCAGTGATCCATATGCTCCATAAAGTTTAATGGAGATCCTTTCCATAAAATGTGATAAAAATATTTTTGAGCATTTGTTAGCATAGGAGCCAACTTAAACAGCCCCATAGAGACGCCACAATAATTTGAATTTGGGCTGTCCAAGCAGTTTCAGAGGAAAAGATCTTTGGAAAGTTTGAAAAGACAATGGATGGTTGCCTGACCATGGGTAAACTATGACATCACCTATAGTAGTCAGCTAACAATTAGAAAATTTGACATTTCCAAGAACGATTGGCACTTGAAATTCCTAAAGACTCTATATGAGCAGCGTCATGAGAAAACAAACATATTGCTATGCGAAAACAAAGGCGCAGATCAGCTTCGCAGTAACTTTGTTTTTGCTCCATATATCATCCCGTTTCTTCCTTTATTCAAAATTTCAAGATTATAACCTGCTTCTGTGACTCTACAGACCCAAATTGTTGGTTTTCTCGTGTGAAGGCTCGACTAGAAGCTGTGATGGCTCCAAGAATGATTGGCACTTGAAATTCCTATAGACTCTATATCATTATTCAATAGTTTAATCAAGAGCTAATATTGGGCTCAACTTTAATTAAGAAATTTCAACACAAAGCTAATAAAAAGAGAGAAATCGATATCATAAAACGTATTTCCCCGAGGTTTTAATAAAGAAGCGATATTCTGCGGCATGTTTGTCGAAGAAGAAATATTGTTAACCCCTGAAAACAAATTAGTTCTTGGAATATTGCAGACTCCCAAATTGCAGCTGAATTTGATTGCATCAGAGAGGTGCCAAATAGCTTTTATATCCTTTAAGAGTTAAGTAAAATGTCAGGGTCTTATTTCATATGCATCAATCAATCGACTGGAATCAACCCATTGAATCTGCCTTATTGTTTTGCATTCTTTGGACTGCAGACCAATTTGTTGAATATGAATTTAGCCAACATGACTTTTTCTAATTTATTATGTCTGATGTCTAGCAGGAATGATGAATTAATGTATGAATTATGGATATGTTTCACAATTCAGACCACTATTTATGCAGGCATATCGTGCTATTCATGCTCACACCACACTGGCCTAGCTTAAATGTGCTTAATAAATATAACCACCCAAGCAAACCAATACAGTTTATATGTATGGATGGTTTGACTAAACAACTTTTCCTTGGCAGGCTCAGACTTGAGCAGTTTACCAGTAGTCAGATGGTCGGTCAGTAGTTTAGAAGCTTTGCCTGGAGACACAAGCAGCCCATCTATTTCTCCTGGGCCCCAATGGGCGGGGGCCCGACCACCCTAGATTTTTGAAAAGTTTTTTACCATATATAGGCATGGTGGCATCTTTGTCATGTGACCTGGATTATTTATAAAATTATTGGTTCGCCCTTTGTATACATATTTCTTATAAAATTTGGCAGTGGTTTCAGTGTCAGAAGAAGATCTTTTAATATTATGGAAAGATACGTGTATATTGCCTCAAAACGGGGGAAGAACAACCCCGGAGGTCATATTTTTTCAGAATAAATCTTCAGTCAATTTGCCCATTTCCTGTAAGTTTTTCCCTTCAAATGACATTTTTACAATTTTCCCCATTCAAATGCAAGGGCAACCTAAGCTGACCTTGCTGTAAAATAAGTCAAGGTCATCCAAAGGTCATGATTTAAAAGTAAATTGTAGTACTCTAGTCCCAAATGCTACATGCCAAGTTTCGTTGAAATCGGTCCAGTAGTTCTGAAGAAGAATAGTTCTGAAGAGTTTTTACCATATATGGGCATGGCAGCCATCTTGATCAAGAGACCGGGATTATTTATACACAACTTGATTCTCTGAACTCTTTTTGTATAAATGCTTCCTATAAAATTTGGCTTTGATTGGCCAAGTGGCTTCAGAGAAGAAGATCTTTGAATATTATGGTAATTTTGCCCTGGGGTGCGGGCAGAGAACAAACCCCTGGGGTCCAATTTCTTTTAAGAATCATATAGCTTCAGTCCATTTGCACATTTCCTGCAAGTTTTTCCCTCCAAAATGACATGTCAGCAATTTTCACCCATTCAAATGCATGGGCGACCTATGTTGACCTTGCCATAAAATATGTCAAGGTTATCCAAATGTCATGATTTATGAATAAATTGTAGTACATATTCTCTAGTCCCCAATGCTACATGCCAAGTTTCGTTGGAATCAGTCCAGCGGTTCCGGAGAAGAAGATTTTTAAAGGGGTTTTACCATATATGGCAGCCGTCTTGGTCATGTGACCAGGATTATTTATAATTTATAAACACATTTATTTTCCCTTCCCATAGATGCTTCATATAAAATTTGGCTTTGATTGGCCTAGCGGTTTCTGAGAAGATGACGACCACGCCGGACAGACACCTGATGCCTGCCTATCATATCAGCTCACCATTGAGCCTTTGGCTCAGTTGAGCTGAAAAATGCAACATTAAATGTAAATTTGACGAATCATGAAACATCCTCTGCTTCTTGTTTAATTCATTATGGAAAAAGTGGTAGTAGTGTCATGTCCAATTGTCTTAATGCATTGAGGATTTCTAAAAACATTACAGAATTAGAAGAGTATAGCTCTTGCAAGATTTGTTTTTATTCCTCCAACACATTGACCACAAAACACCAACATCTGCACACAAGAATGTGTACATAGTAAGTTTCATGAGCTTTCTGTGTAATTCAAGTAAAATAAAATGTTTAAAAATGAACGATTTTAGGTCTTTTTTTTTTTTTTTTTTTCTTTTTTTTTTTTTTTCATGCAGAAGAAAAAAAAACATCTTTCATAGACTTGTCTTTATAGCTAAAACCTGAAAAGAAGTGTTATAATTTTCTACTTTTAATGCTTGTCATCTCCCAAGATGTCTTAAATCAGCAGAATTTCTTCTAATTCTAATGGTGTTACATGACGAAAACTTGCCCATGCAATATACCAACATTTTTTCACCAGTAATTAGAAAATGAAAATTTCATCAGAAAAAATTTGATAGTTTTAATATTTTGGCTCAAAACAAAGATCGTGGGTACATGTTAGATCAGCCTCGGCGAGGCGGTTCTAACGAGTACCCACAATCTAGGTTTTGGACCAAAAATAAGAAAAATAGGCATACCGCTGCATACCCCAATTTTACTATATAAAAGTCAGGTTTAAGGAGGTATTCATTGCACGGACATGTTTTCCTGATAAGTACTAATGGTGGGCTTCAAGGCTTTTATTTCACTGCATTAGGAAGTTCCTTGGAGACAGAATCAAACTTTACGAAATAATGCATCTCATATTAGCAATGACCAATGAAACCTGTCTTCAGGGTTTCCGAAAACATCTGACATCCTTTGCTGAGCTGAATATCCACACAAAAATAATGCTTATATGCTTGAAATGAAGGAATTGTTCTAATATATCTATGGTACTTATCTGCTACTCTGCATTTCATCAGTGTGTATGTTTACGCATGTGCGGAAAGCACCGCATGTGCGGAAAGCACATTTTTTCATGTAAAATGAAGCTTGATTTAAGCTGTTTCAAAAATATATTACTGCAGTGTCTATCTTGGGAGAAAAAAAGTGTAAGACATTAAGCCACAACAGACAAGGACAACAAAAGCTCAATCTTAGAACTTCCTGGGGCATTTTTTAACCCTTGTTTAGTTACAGTTTTGCATATTTCTTGAAATGTCATTTTTAGCTCGCCTGCACGAAGTGCATAGAGCTATTGTAGTCACCTCGGTCGTGCGCGTTTACGTTTACGTGTGCGTCCGCGTCCGCGTCACACTTTCGGTTAAAGTTTTTTAAAAGTCTATATCTCTTGACCATGTTGATGGATCAAGTTGATACTTTGCATGTTGCTAGATATTGGTCTGAAGTTTTACGCAGTACCATCATGACCCACCCTGGGTGACCTTGAGGTCAAGGTCACAGACTTAGAAATTTTGTGTTTAAGTTTTTGGTTAAAGTTTTTTAAAAGTCTATATCTCTTGACCATGTTGATGGATCAAGTTGATACTTTGCATGTTGCTAGATATTGGTCTGAAGTTTTACGCAGTACCATCATGACCCACCCTGGGTGACCTTGAGGTCAAGGTCACAGACTTAGAAATTTTGTGTTTAAGTTTTTGGTTAAAGTTTTTTAAAAGTCTATATCTCTTGACCATGTTGATGGATCAAGTTGATACTTTGCATGTTGCTAGATATTGGTCTGAAGTTTTACGCAGTACCATCATGACCCACCCTGGGTGACCTTGAGGTCAAGGTCACAGACTTAGAAATTTTGTGTTTAAGTTTTTGGTTAAAGTTTTTTAAAAGTCTATATCTCTTGACCATGTTGATGGATCAAGTTGATACTTTGCATGTTGCTAGATATTGGTCTGAAGTTTTACGCAGTACCATCATGACCCACCCTGGGTGACCTTGAGGTCAAGGTCACAGACTTAGAAATTTTGTGTTTAAGTTTTTGGTTAATGTTTTTGTAAGTCCAAATCTCTTGACCATATTGATGGATTGAGTTGATACTTTGCATGTTGCTAGATATTGGTCTGAAGTTTTATGCAGTACCATCATGACCCACCCTGGGTGACCTTGAGGTCAAGGTCACAGACTTAGAAATTTTGTGTTAAAGTTTTTGGTTAATGTTTTTGTAAGTCTATATCTCTTGACCGTATTGATGGATTGAGTTGATACTTTGCATGTTGCTGGATATTGGTCTGAAGTTTTACGCAGTACCATCATGACCCACCCGGGGTGACCTTGAGGTCAAGGTCATGGACTTAGAAATTTTGTGTTTAAGTTTTTGGTTAATGTTTTTGTAAGTCTATATCTCTTGACCATATTGATGGATTGAGTTGATACTTTGCATGTTGCTAGATGTTGGTCTGAAGTTTTACGCAATACCATCATGACCCACCCTGGATGACCTTGAGGTCAAGGTCACAGACTTAGAAATTTTGTGTTTAAGTTTTTGGTTAATGTTTTTGTAAGTCTATATCTCTTGACCATATTGATGGATTGAGTTGATACTTTGAATGTTGCTAGATATTGGTCTGAAGTTTTACGCAGTACCATCATGACCCACCTGAGTGACCTTGAGGTCAAGGTCATGGGTCATAGATTTTAACAGATGTAGTGGCAAAGCACAAGTCAGGCGAGCTACGCTGTCCTGCGACAGCTCTTATTATTAATGAATTTGTATGTATTGTTTACACATGCAATTTGATGCGACAAAAATTTTTCAGTCAAAGTACAATGTCAAGCATTTTTTTTTTATTTCAAAGTCATACGTTCAATCTACAAACTCCATTTCTGAAGCTCTCTCTTCCAAAATATCAAGCAAATTTGCATCTATCATTACGAAAACATGTCCATGCCGTGTATAGAGATTCTTTTCATCGGTAAAAATTGAAAAATTCATTGGATTGTTTTAAAAGATTAAAAAGAAAACTGGGGTATGCAGGGGTACACCTATTTTTTTCTTATTTTTGCTCAAAACATAGGTTGTGGGTACAAGTTAGAACCGCCTCGCCGAGGCGGTTCTAACGAGTACCCACAATCTATGTTTTGGAGCAAAAATAAGAAAAAAATAGGTGTACCCCTGCAAACCCCAGTTTTACTATATAAAAGTGGGGTATAAGTGGGTAGACATTACACGGACATGTTTTCCTGATGTTTTCTGTTAATAACTTCAGAGCATCAAATGCATAGCAGCAATAGAACAATTAAATAACATCTTCAATCAATTGTTTTGATGCTTGTCTGGGGACCAATGATAAAACTATGGATCAAAACACGGAAATAAACCCAGAAAACAGAAAGCGGGTATTTGTCAACAAGTTCAACCCTAATGCAATTTTCAGTGTCTCTTGATATATAAACCATATGCCCTGCCAAAGAAACGCTCTTATTTTCCTAATAATTCTCGGCTAATGGTACAACAGAGATTTATTTTTTCCTCAATACCGTAGGATGAAAATCGCCTGCGAGACAAGATCGTTCAACTGACAAAGCAAGAATTATTTCCTCCAAGAGGTGACACAGACCGATATTGCTGAAGAATCATTAATTACTGATAGCGTGTCAAAAGCAACACATTCTAAATATGGTGAAATGAGGAATTCTTCCAAATACGAAATTACAGAATAGAAATTTGATCGACATTTTGACACATGCAAACTTTTAGTGCAGATTATCATAGCCTGTGAATCTTCCAAATGAGCCTTGATTCCGACCAGGTCCAACACATACCAGGTTGTACAGCCACAGAAGATTGTTAGAGGCTGGAAATTTTGGATTTAGAAAGTAGAGGAATTGTACTATCCATGTAGCGAAAACAAAGGCGCCAATCAGCTTTGCAGTTACTGCGAAGCTGGTCTACGCCTTTGTTTTCCCCTATGCAAATTGTTGGTTTTCCCATGTGGCGGCTAAAATATTATGTTCATATGCTTGTACAAAAACCCAAGGGCAGGGACAGGGGCAGGAAATCTCCTTCGATCAAATTGTTTCAAAAACATTAAAGTTGTGTCTCATTTTTGAAGATTTTTTTTTTACCATTCAGTGACTTTGTTTAACAGTTTTCCACATTCAAATGTGTAGGAACTAGGCAACCAAACTTGACTTGCTGCCAAACAGGTCAAGGTCATCCCAGAGTCATGATTTATGTGTTGTTTTAAGTGCTTCTGTCCCTAACTTTAATTGGCCAAAACAGTCTTTGAGAATATTTCTGAAAAATGGAGGATGAAAATGGAGGGCATGCAGTGCACATACTTGAAAGATTTTTCAAGAAAGCTAGACTTTTTGAGTGGCTTCACAAGGTCTGACACAAACTGGTCTGTACACCTACAACAGATTAGTAGGGGCTTGGAATTTCAGGCATTTAAGATACTCTTGTAGCCACAAGGTCTGACACAAACTGGGCTGTACAGCTACAATAGATAAGTAAGGGCTTGAAATTTCAGGCATTTAAGATACACTTGTAATGGAACTGCGCCAAAACAAGGGCACTGATCAGCTGATAAATTACTGTACAGCTAATCTGCATCTTAATCTTCACATTGCAGAAAGACGTTTTTCTAGTTACGTAATAAAGTTCCTTTATTTCCTACGCAGGTCTCGCTCATACATCTCTGGCAATTGTTTTATGAGGAAAATCTATTGATATTCCACACTGCCAAACCAATAAGACATTAATACCAAGATTTATTTTGCCCACAGCACCTAAAGCAATTCTGTCTGGACTGATGGGAATAGAAAATTATGACCTTGTAAGACGAACCTATCTCTGACTCTGCTGATGATCTCTGTAAAGGTACAGCATAACAAAGAATCTCATGCTATTTTAAGATTTTGATTCAATGCTTTCCTGTACCTGGTAAAAAGTTGGGACTGTCGGGACTGTCAATTATCCTAAGCACCCTTCCTATACAAGCCTCTCTTAAGCAGATTACCAGTACTTAAAGCATATTACATGTATTTCTTGAATCATTAACTGGCAACTGTTATTCTTCAATAAATGAGCCGCCTCATGGGAAAACCAACAATCTGCATAGGCGAAAACAAAGACACAGATCAGCTTCGCGGTAACCGCGAAGCTGATCAGCGCCTTTGTTTTCGCTACTCGGATAGTACAATTCCTCTTCTACTTAAATCCGAAATTTCAAGCTTCTATCTCTTTTCTGTGCTTGTACAGGCCGGTTTGTGTCTGACCTGTTCGGAAACCACATTGTTGGTTTTCCCACGAGGTGGCTCAAATGGAAGAATGGTCATAGATTGACATAGAATTTTTTTTAATACTAACTCTTCATGAAAGACATGCTGGCTGTGGCTATAAATCTGTGGTCCACAAATGCTACTGATCAAGTTATTGCTTCATGTTTCATCAAGAGGCGGATGGCTATAATTCTAGCTTTGAGAAGGCCGTGATCATTTAGGTGGAACCTTAGGCTGATCTGTCTTGGCTGACTGCAAAGGACATGTAATTGTATTCATATTTGCATTTGTACATTCGCTGTGTTTTCACATCCCTGTCGAAAATTTTTCAGTCAGAACAGAGTCGTGACCGCTTCCTAGCTACTTTAACCTTACTTTGGAGAGAGCTTTAAGTGTGTTGCCCAAGAAGACAATATGAGCCGTGTCATAAGAAAGCCGGGTTTTTGCCTGTGCACAGCTGTAGTTACATCAGTGCCTTTATTTTTGCCACATGGGTAAAAGTACAATTCCTCTTCTACCTATTTTAAAAATTTTAAGCTTACAGCTTTTCTTCTGTGACGTTACAGGCCAGTTTGTGTCGAAGCTGGTCAGATACCCCGAAGACAAGCTTTCTTGTGTCATGGCTCGAGTTCATACTCCAGATGTCTCTTACTGGAGTCTGAAGCTAAACCACTGAGAGCTTTTTATTGCGACTAACTAAGAACATATCATACATATTTACATACCAAGCTTTCAAAAATGTGACTCGCTCAAGGCAACAACAGACAACATCCCTGACAGGATCAAATCGGGGACCCCTCGGCCCAAAGTCTGATGAGCTACCCAACTGCGCCAGTCCGCTCCACCATTGATTCACTGCACTACTGTCATTTAAAGAGATGAGTAGCTTTGGACCTTAACTTTCCTACTGCAGAGAGAGACCTCATCATGCTGGGTGGACGCTCTCAAGCATAAGATTTTAAACGCACGTCTGCAACAACCCCTTTCGGTAAGTAATATATATAACATGTAAAAGCCTTTACTTGTCTCGGTTTCAAAGCCAGGTTGGATTCCTGTATTAGAATTCTCTGGTAACTTACCAAAAGCAGCTTCTTTTACTTGGAAATCAAGTTAAAGCAAATAAGTTTCAACTTGGAAATCTGTGAAAATGCTCATAAGCAACACAATCTGAGCCACAACATGAGAAAACTGGTCATCGGGGTTACTGACCGGGTCTCACACAAACCTGTCTGTGCAGACACAGAAGAGAGCTAGAGACTGGATTTAAGTAGAAGAGGAATAATTCTATCTGTGTAGCAAAAACAAAGGCACTGATCAGCTGTGCAGTTACTGCATAGCTAATCTGCACCTTTGCTTTTGTATATTATGCAGTTTGTTAATCTGCTCCTTTGCTTTTGTATATTATGCAGTTTGTTGGTTTTCTTATGTGGCAGCTCAAGATTCTAATAAGTGCCTATAGGCTCTCTTTATGCTGTAAGCTAACAAGAGTGTCAAAGCTAATCTATGTCTTCAAATGTGCATGTTAAGGGAGTGAGGTGGCGTAGTGGTAGGGCGTCGGACTCCGAATCGAGAGGTCCTGGGTTCGATCTCCACAGGCGTCATCCTGTTGTGTCCTTGAGCAAGACACATCAACTCCCTACAGTACTGGTTAAACCCAGGAAGCGTTGGCTCTGTCCCGACATGACTGAAAAATTGTTGACTGGGACGTTAAGCCTCAACACAAACAAACAAACCTGTAGCCTGTAGTCACAGAAGATCTAAAAAGAGGACGGATTATATTATAGCTGATCAGCTGTGCAGTTATTGCACAGCTGATCTGCGTCTTTGTTTTCGCATATGCAGATTGTAGTTTTTCTGGTGCAGCGGCTCAGCCTCAAATCAAATTAGAATTGTATACAATGGGTTGTAACTCTTACATTTCTTCTTCTGTAAGGTTTATATATCTTGTCTACCTCTAAATCATAATAAGATATGATCAGATCTGCTATGGACTGCATCATGACAAACCCTGTCCTATAGAGGTTTCTGAATGGATAAGACACAAACAGGAAACAGCTTTAGCCTGAAATTATGGTTGGGATACTACTATCTATGAAGCAAAAACATTTTAAGTCCTGATCATCTGGCCAGCTGATCTTCCCTTTGTATCTATAGGCAACTAGCTGGTTGTTTCATGATGCTGTATCTGTACTAAGTTGTTACCTTTGATTTCCCTATCTATAACTGAAAGGAAGCCACCACATGACAAAGCAATATGACTATGATTCTTACTGAGTATCATGTCAGCATTGTGGTCAACACAATGTTTTGTCATTTGTTGACTTAGGGTCTAGTTTCATGAAGCTTTGTTAAATGCATATCTTAAATCATACTTACCATAATGATATTGTAACACATTAAGGAAAAATATTTACTGCTTTGGTGAAACTAGACACAATATTTTCTACATAAATGTACTCACATGTTCAGCGAAGACTATAAGTGCTTGAAACTGTGGTGCAATGTCGAAAATGAAGCCTGTTGCAGCCCAGAATCCTGTTATGTCTCCCTCATTTCCAGTATAAAAGAATATTGGTCCTTTACCACTCAGCCACCATTTGTCTTAAAAAAATCAAAATCCTATCATTTGCCTCACAAAAATGGAATAACATTACATCTGCCAGCTCATTCAGTGGTGCTTAGGATAACCAGAGAAGACAAAAAAATCTTGTCTGGCAACAGATTGGCACAGTGATAGAGTGTAGGACTCTGGTCCCAGAGGTCCAAGATTCGATCCTCAGCCAGGGCGCTGTTCGTTGTGGCCTTGAGCAAGTCATATTTCCACAGCTCCTGAGGTAATGGTCAGAAATTGACCGATTCAGTTAAAAAAAGATTTATAGCCATGTGATGGTGTGTTATCAATAGATACCCAAAATTCAATCTTGATACATGTACATTGTAAAGCAAGTAAAGTAAGCATATATATAACCACACTAGAGTACACCATCCTTGGCAGGTAAGCATTTAGAAATGAAAATCACTACCGATATGATCATACTTAACTACTCAATGGGCAATGATTGTAATGAAATTGGTTTGCGTAACGATATCGTTAGCATTCCACTCATATGGTTTCTTGTTGTTGCTTTGGCTTGCATTATGCACCAGTCATTTGTAACCACTGCTCCCCCACCTACGGGAAAGGGTTGGGATTATGACTTTTAAGTTTCAGTGCCCCGCTATGAGCCCCATCCCCAGGGGGCAAGCTGGAGGTCAAAACTTTGCTCGTTGCCCCGCACTTCACAATAGTAAATCTCCCTGGGATACGGATCCTAATGTCAAAACCCCGTCATTTCCCCTGCACTGCTGTGACACTCTTTAGCCCGGCTATCCCCCACCCTTCCCAATAGGTGGGGGGCTATCCCCCACCCTTCCCAATAGGTGGGGGGACACTGGTTACAAATGACTGGTACATTACAAATCAGTTATCTTTATCCTAATTATACATTAATGAAGTGTTGCTATCAACCAGCTTAAAGTTTAACTTGACAACCAGCTAAAAGTTCAAGTTAAACTGCTGACTGTTGTCAACAAGATTCAAATACATGTGTTACACCGCAGAGGCCAAGACGTGGACAGCAGACCCGTTCCGTATACATGTATATGCACGAGAAAATTCAAGACACAAGATTAAAACAACTTAAAACATTTGTAAGATTTATTGAAAGTAAAGCTTAATTGTGTTTATACTTGAAATAGAAATTAACAACTTGTTCTATTTTCAGTCTGTTTATAAGACAAATACCTTGCCTCCGCCTCATCTGATTGAATGCAATCTTAAGCCAGCTTTAAAGCAGAATATAAAGTGTAACTCTAAATGAATAAATGTTTTAAGTTGTTTTAATCTTGTGTCACATTTACTCTTAGCGGATGCTCTGAACTCACATCCAGTATATGGGTCTAAGGGGTACGTAACCGCCCCGGCGTAATCATTTCACGCGTTGTCAGACAGATGTGTCAGTCAGCCTGTGTCTTGAATTTACTCGTGCATATGCTGATGCATGCTTCGGGCTTGTGACTTTGTATCACAAGTGGTGAAGTGTGTATCAGCTATATGTGGGCAGGACGGAATGGGTCCGCTGTCCACGGCTCGGCCTCTCCGGTTACACATGTACGTATACATAATCAACATCATTACATCTAAAAACAAGTAACTCTGAGGTCAGAAACAATTCTGCTTATAACAGGCCAATTACTACTGTACATTTAATGCAAAGTCAAGTCAAAAGAAAATTATTCCAAAGGACTAGCATATGAATAAATCGACTAGCTTTTTGCAAAAGCTGGCACTTGTAAAAAGTCAATTGACAATTAGTCATACCTTGGATCAAATATCTCTGCCTAAAAGTCTTGTCACCATATGAAATGAAGTTGAAATGATCAAGTGTTTGGTCAAAATACTTTTCCTGGTATGGAACCATTTGTCCTGTTATTATATTCACTAAACAAACCAGAAAAATTACAGTGACAAGCAGTCGACAAATCTCCATTTTGACAGAAAAATACGAGTGTTTGATTGTTCTATATGGGTGCACGCCGCTTGTTCTATACTTTCTTCCTGTAGTGGCACACCTTATATTGGTGCACGTCACAAGTAACTTTTTTTCAGGTTCCAGATGTCATATTTACAATCTAAAGAGTCTTAAATGGTTTAAAACTAGTCCCATTCTACTGTGTACCACTGTTTATTGGAATAAAAATAAATATTTCAAGCCACTTTTACATATCTGATTCACTCTATCAGAATGAAGCAAAAGTCCTTTAATATTGTTCAATGTTTTTAAACCTTAGGATCTGATTTCTTTACTACTGTTGTAGAGCCCTATACAGCTAAAGCAGAAGTTGGACACATATACAATCAATTTGTCTAACGTGTGCGGTTGACCTAGTTTGTACGCAACACAGGACAGTGGGAGAAAAATACCAGGCTGGGCTTGCATATGGCGCTTTCATCTTTCCACTCCACTGCTTAAGTCATTGGTGGACATGGTTGTGTGACACCTCCATATTATGCATAAAGTGAATAACTTAGAGTTCACAAGGTGAAAACATCCTACATTGACTGTTGTTTTGAAATGCAAGTAACTTCTTTATGTACGAGAAAGATATATTATTCAACCTCATTGTAACATGCCTCATTATAATGCGGTTTTCAATATAACTCAGCCATGTTTTGATTCCCAAATTTATTTTGCTATATGTATATAGTAAGTAACAATATTATAACATGGTTCACTTACAACATGGTCTGCTTCTATGGACACCAAAGATAGAGTAGGTTGACCTGTATTTATATATAAAGTACATGTCACTAAAATTCATATGGAAACTTACTTGCTCTTTTTATTTATAGCGGAACACTCACTTTGCATCAGAAAGATATCCTTTGTCAACAATCATTTTACATATTGATTTGGTGGGTAAAACAGATTGCGGCGCAAACTTCAGTAGTGGTGGTGATAAGCTCCATTTTTTCTAAGTGCACCATTTTCAATATCTATTCACATCACACAACTCTGTCACCTCGGGAAACGTACTAGTCAAATACATGTACTTTTTTTGTGTTGAGGATTAACATACCTGTAAACAATGTTTCAGTCATGTCATTGCGGTTCCTGCAAGATAAAAGTGGATTGCGAAAAAAAAAATTGAAATATGTTCAGGTGGGTATATCAAAACAACAAAATGTCCAAGTAAAATTGTTTTATTTCAACATAAAGACAATAAACTCAGCCATGTCATAGCATTCTTATATGAGCCGCTGCATGGGAAAACCAACAATCTGCATAGGCGAAAACAAAGACGCAGATCAGCTTCGCGGTAACCGCGAAGCTGATCAGCGCCTTTGTTTTCGCTACTAGGATAGTAAAATTCCTCTTCTACTTAAATCCGAAATTTCAAGCTTCTAGCTCTTTTCTGAGTTTGTACAGGCCGGTTTGTGTCGGACCTGGTCGGAAACACCGAAGACCGGTTTTCTCGCGTCGCGGCTCATATAATAGCAGTAATTACAATCTAGAATCAAAGAAGAAGAAAAAAATACCAGAAAAGAGTATTTGTACAAGTATTTGCTGTAATTTTCTTGTTTTCAACTTTTCAGACAGGTAGCTATTGGCAAAAATTGTGATTTCAAATAAGGGTCTTCAATGTTTTTTCATCAAAATCGTCAGCTCAAAACACTATATCATAGGACCTAGAAAACTTGAAAAAGTTCAGATTACAACACCAAAGTTTGAGGATGACCAAAGCACCCTTACATGAGCAGAGCCATGAGAAAGCCAGATATTTGCCTATGCGAAAACAAAGGCTCAAATCAGCTTTGTGCTAACCACGAAGCTGATCAGCATCTTTGTTTTCACTACAGAAATAATACAGTTCTTCTAATTTATAAATCCAAAATTTCCAACCTCTAGCCATTTTCTGTATTTGTGCAGCCTGCTTTATGTCAGACCTGGTTGGAAACCCTTAAGACCAATTTTCTCGCGTCACAGCTCATATCATCCTGGATGGATGCCCAGGCTCTTCAAACATTCCTGCTCAAACATGTTTATTCAATATGGTGACATTTTTTTTTCGAACAAATTCTTTTTTATTAGAAAATGCAGTTCAGCTGAATTCTTTCCATGTACACTATTGCTAAAGAATATATCCATTACTTGCAAAACAGCTTCATATACAAAATTAAAAAAGAAAAAATCATACATATACACATCAAACAGCTGCGCAACAACATGAGAAAATAGGATCATTCATATTCAACCATTCAAAGGTCCAGATCAGCGTGTCGATTTGTGCATGCCCATCAGTACCTTTCCATACCCACAGATCCTCTAGTTTGAGCACAAAACAGTGACTTTTGCTGCCTTTGTACTGTCTGGTAAATGACCCACCAAGTCTGACTACACATATTTTCTTATGATGATGCCCATATTAAAAGCTCACAAAAACGTCTCTCATTTAAGTATAAATTCATACACTTTCACTTCGAAGAAGGAGAAAGACAAAACTAAAGATCCCAAATATAAGCCACACCATGAGAAAACCTACAATGTGGTTTTCAAACAGGTCCAACACAAACTGATCTGTATCATCACAGAAGATGGCTAGAAGCTTGAAATTTTGGATTTAAAAAGTAGAGGAATTGTACTATCCCTATAACAAAAACAAAGGTGCTAATCAGCTTTGAGGTTACCACAGATTGTCGGTTTTCTCATGAGGCGGCCAACAGTTTCCTTCAAGAATCAAAAGCAATAAAGCAAGGCTAAATTTAGTGTATAAAATTACATCATTCAAGCGCTACAAAGGGTTCTGTATTCAAAAATATTTTCTTCATTCCATTTCATCATGGTAGTATTGAAATCAAATGGCAAGATCTGACTATGGCCATCGCTTGTTCAGTTGTTAGGGTAAACTTAAAATTCATAAGCAATAGGCTCTTAAAAGAGAAAAACTAATCATTATCTATCTATCCAAGAGAAGAAACTTATTTTAGCTAATACTGGTACATGTATACAATTAGCAGTGATGTGAAAAAACATTAAAGGTGCTTTGCAACCAAACCATTCGAAATTTAGGTTTGTGTGTCACTGAGAAATACTTGGACAGACAAGAACCAAGTCACTAGAAAAATTCTTCTTAACAGAAGTTCAAACAGAAAAGTGTGGACCTGTATTTCTAAGCAAATGGCTTTAAGCTTATTTCATTGCAAATTCCAAACTTTCTAGTGTTTTTCTAGTGACTTAGTTCATACTATGGCAAGCAAGAAAAAGAATCCTATAAGGACAACACACAAACAGTTAAATCCCTGGGATTAACTTAAATTATTTGTAACAAAATTAAAATTAAAGACACAAAAATAGGAAAGAATAAGCTATTAAATGTATAAAATTCAAGTTTAGCTTCATCATAGAAGTATAGATGCTTTAAATATATCATTAGCACCTGTATTTTTTTCCTTTTAGACATTTCGAATAGTTCCCATAAAGTCTCTCCAGTCTAATGCCAGAAAAGTATGAGCTGCGTCATGAGAAAACCGGATTTTTGCCTATGCGAAAACAAAACTGCAGATCAGCCGTGCAATAACTGCACAGCTGATCAGCGCCTTTGTTTTCACTACTTGGATAGTAAAATCCTTCTCCTATTTGAATCCGAAATTTCAAGCTAACCTACTTCTGAGACTGTCAGACTGTACAGGTCGGTTTGTGCCTGACCTGGTCGGAAATCCAGAAGCCCGGTTTTCCCGAGCCACGGCTCATATGTGACTAGATGTGAGCACAATGTGTACTGTATGTTCTTCCTGTCAAACATGAGCCGCGTCATGAGAAAACCAATTTTTGCCTAGGCAAAAACAAAGGCGCAGATCAGCTTCGCAGTAACTGCGAAGCTGATCAGTGCCTTTGTTTTCGCTACACGGATAGTACAATTCCTCTTCTACTTAAATCCAACATTTCCAGCTCCTAGCCATCTTCTGTGGCTGCGCAGACCGGTTTGTGTCAGACCTGGTCAGAACCCCAAAGACTGGTTTTCTCGCGTCGCGGCTCATATGGTAGATGGTCCAATACATAAGCATCTTTTCAGATACCAAAGATTTGTGAAAATTTCATCTAAAAGTTATCTTAAGTACCCAAAGATTGTGGAAATAAAGTTTAAGATCTTTTTAGAGTTTCAAACAGCACAAACTTGTGCCCCAAATTAATATGGACGGATCACAGATAAAATAATAAATAAAAATTCTGTAAATAAAACAAAAAACATACATAAATAAATACATAGCACAAAATGAAAAGTTTGTATGCACTTCAACAAAATACAACAAAGCACTATAAAGCAATGTTAATAAGCAGCAATTTAACTCAATAACAATAACACATAGTCAAGAACATAAAAATCATTCAGGTTAGAGTAAAGAAACGAAACAATTAATATGAACTGAGGAGTAAAAAACATGTTTTTGTGTGTGTGTGTGTGTTTTTTTCAGATGCAAACTGTACTATAAAAAGCACAGGAGGCAAGAGAGATGAAAGTTTGGGTTTCTGAAGCCGCTACTACCTATGCAGCGGCTCATTTTATTTCAATAACACACAGTGATGTGAAATAAACGTAAGTGTATGTCTGATTACAACAACAAGAAAGAGAAATACTATAAAGCCGCCCCGTGGGAAAACCAACAATGTGGTTTCCGAACAGGTCCGACACAAACCGACCTGTACAAGCACAGAAAAGAGCTAGAAGCTTGAAATTTCTGATTTAAGTAGAAGAGGAATTGTACTATCCGAGTAGCGAAAACAAAGGCGCTGATCTGCACCTTTGTTTTCGCCTATGCAGAAAGTTGGTTTTCCCATGTGGTGGCTCTCTTAATGTATACATACATTTTTCTCACTAAATTACTAACTTAAATTCATCCTAAACATTCATCACTTTAATAGTGAAACATCTTGTCAGTGCGCAAAATAAGTGACAAATTTTCAGCCTTGTCATTGAAAAGTCTGTTTATGGGATTTTGTAGCTTGGTGAAATCAGGCCCTGATGTTATAAAAATTATTTTCATGCTCAGCTCGGCTGAGACAAAATTCATCCTGCTCATACATGTTAAAATGGCATATTAACATTTATCAGCAAGCTAAATTGCAGGCTTTGGTGATATAAGCCTGAAATTTCAATTTACTTGGACTATTTCATCTTAAATGAGCACTCAGCTAAGTTGAGCATGAAATTTTTTTTATCACCTCGGGACCTTTAACTTTTGTTAAACTGAAGCAGGGTTCGCGTTACCGATCACCATTTTCGCAAATTGCGATATTTTTTTAAGCTGGCGATAGAAAATAAAAATTGGCGAAAAAGAATGGCGACAACTAAATATGACCTAAAATCGCCATCTCCGGCGTAAATACATTGTCCAGAGCCATTAATTGTCCACGCGTGCTTGTCTAATGGTCATAATTATAATACCTTAAGATGGTAGCCGATGCCAGTTTATTGAAAACAAATATTTGACACGCGCTGTCTATCTTGCACGATAGTACCGCTCACGTGATCATTTGGTCCAGCCTTTCTATTAAATATTCATTACACGTGATCACTAGCTACCAATGGAGACCAGTATAATCGCTTCGGTTGACGTCACGTCACCCATCATTGAAACACGTGAACAATTATGCCGGGTGAAGGTTCAACACAAACATGGACGACATTAATTGATTTGACTCGCAAACAATTATGTCTTTAATCAATTAGGATTTCACTATCAAAAGCGGTAAGTAATATTTGTTTTCGCCGACTTTAATTACACATTGAGTACTTCATTTCAACACCTCTTTGATCTTCTTGTAAGTTTGTGTGTAATAAAAATTACTGACTTTAAAAAACAAAATTTATTTCTGCAACTCAAATTTTTGGGATGTTTTTTAAGTGCCGATCGAAAGCATATGTAATCTCTGCCATGAAATTCGATCTTCATTCAATCATTAAGGCAACATGAGTAAACGTAAGGGTGATTTTGGTACTCCCGAAAAGGAGAATAAGTGTCCGAAAACGTTTGGCACCCCAACTGCATCCCGGTCATATCGAGATGAGTGGAAGAACAGCAACCCCTGGTTACGTTACGCTATGTTCTGTGACTTCGTTTTTATTTATAAAATTATAGCAGAAGATATAGAAATTAGTGACTGATTTCTTAATCTACTGCTAAAATTTTATAGTCAAAAACTTTTGGCTCAATGTTTAAGATTTTTTAGGCTCAAATTTGGCTTTAAGTTGAAGAAAATGGCACAAAAAAAATCAGATTGGAGAAAATGGTGGCGAAAGAAAAAAAATCCTAGCGCAAACCCTGCTGAAGGTGATGATCCTGTTCAGCGCCATGGTAATTCACAATAGCTGAAGCAGGTTCTCTCACAACAGGGCTCATATACAGTAAATAGTGTAATATCATATGGCAATAAAAAGAGTTACAATATGCTATTAACAAAGCTGGGGCCAGTTGTTCAAAACTTCATTAGCTAAACGTCATCGTTAAGACTCAACTCGTTAAGTAAATGCTCAACTCGTTAAGTAAATGCCGATTACATAAGTAAATACACTGTTATTTTTTGTTGACAAAATATGAGAATCCTTTGCATTGCAAAGGATTCCCACATTTTATCAACAAAAAATAATGATATTATTGATATTATTTTTATTAATAAAATAACAGTGTATTTGTAATATTCATGTTGGAAATTTTAACAAATCGTAAACTAACAACATCGTTAATTTTGAACAACTGGGCCCTGGATTTCATACTACATCTACCTAGGAATTCTAAATGAGCATATACAGACATCAAATTCATATATTCGACTAGCACCATTTTATATATTATGACAAAGTATGAGCCCTGAAGTGAGAAACCCTGCTGTCACTCAAACCAGACTACTCAGCTAGAAGGACTGATCAGTATGTGCTTCTCAAGCATTCATTATTTTTAGAGATAAAAATCAGACATCGTGTGAAGATCTGATTTTACAAGTAAAGATCAAATGACTGGCTCTGCTTGCCCACACACTTGCAGTCTGCTTATTTGAAGAGATAAAATCTGTTTCAAGCCTCTAGCTACATCAGGGCATAGCAGTTTGTCGGAAATCAAAAGAAATTTTCTTATGGCAAGACTCAGATGTAGCATGTAATACTGTAAATTCATAAATTTTGTATAACTTTTATTTTGCTAATTTTCTATATTTGAATTATTAGCGAGTTCTTGAATTCATGAGTGAGCACTATTACAGTCTATAAAGCTTATTCTTATTCTTTATTAGCAAGAACTTGAAATTTTCCAGGAAGAAATTTCGTGAAAATTAGAGAAAATTAAGCTCAAGCGAACATTACCGAATTTAAAGTTGAATAATGCCTCATTTAAACAATGCATTTTGGTCCTAGTTAAGCTAAAAATGAGCAAGGCCATATAAACTGGCCAAATCACTTGTATACATTACATATTTCCAATTTTATACACACCTTCCCAAACAAACCTATTGTCATTTGAGCCGCATCATGAGAAAACATACATTTTGCATTTGCGAAAACAAAGGCGCGGATCAGCTTCGCAGGAAATTCGAAGCTGATCATTGCCTTTGTTTTCACTACAGGGATAGTACTATTCCTCTACTTTACAAATCCAAAATTTCCAGTCTCTAGCCATCTTCCATGCTTGTACAACTTGGTTTGTATAAGACCCTTTCGGAAACCACATTGTTTGTTTTCTCTTGATGCCACTCTTTTAACTCAACTAAGTAAAAAAAGTTTGTGAAAACTGAAATATTTTCGCCAGTTTTCCACGAAAACATTATTTGAGCTGTGTCATATGAAAACCTCCTCTTTGAATATGTGAAAACAAAGGTGTGGATCAGTTGCTCTGTAACTGCATTTTTCTGTACTATAAAATTAGATCCAAAATTTTCAACCCTCTAGTCGACTAGTGGTGCAACGATTCACCGAAAACTCGGTGCATCGCGATATGACCGGCTCGGTTCGATTCACGATACGTTTTCCTTAATTTTCCGTTTGGTTCGGTTTATCTCAATTTTGTGCCTCTTATGCCAAAAATGGAGAAAATAAAAAAAAAGAGAAGAAATAAAAATGCATTTTCTTCCCTCCGAAATGCAAGATTGATTTTATAAGACTCAAACATGGCCTTTTTACACCTCAAATGACTTTTATTTACAAGAATCTTGTAAAAATAAGTTCGATTTTTACATTTCGCGAGCGGCGTTGTTTAAGGCTGAGGCTATCCGCACGACGGTCGTGCCGATAAGCGGCGTTATCCGCACGACGGTCGTGCCGATAAGCGGTGTAATCGGCCCGACCGTCGTACGGATAGCCAATGCTACAGGTATTGGCTATCGGCACGACGGGAGTATAAGATTTTCTAACAAGCATATGTATGCATTGAAATTATTAATTTGTCATGAAATAGATTAAATATGCATTTATCTATTGAAATGTATTCGAAATTAACATTTTCATTAATTATGAATAAGAAAACTAATCCAGCTTATGTAAACTGAATCACAGAAGATTTCTAACAGCGGATAACCAGAGGACCAATGGTCCTGTAAACGCTCACCTGAGACCTGAGATACCAATAAACTTATTTGACTAGAATGGTAATATACATGTATATAACCCCAGGGCAGGGTCAGAGCAACCTCTGGAGTCATTTTTTTTTTAAATCATAAAAATTCAGTCCATTTGCCAATTTACTGCAAGTTTAGTCCTTCAAATGACATTGTAACAATTTTCCCCATTCAAATGCATGGGCGAGCTAAGTTGACCTTATCATAAAATAGGTCAAGGTCATCCAAGGGTCATGATTTATATAAATTTTGTAGAGCTCCATTGCCTGATGCTTCATGCCAAGTTTCAAAATCATAGGCCATCTGGTTCTGGAAGAGAAGATTCTTGTATGTTTTTTGCTAATTATAGCCATGGCAGCCATCTTGGTCATGTGACCTGGACCATTTAATATAAACTTATTTTCCCTCTTCCTAAGGATGCTCCACATGAAGTTTGGCTTTGATTGGCCAAGCGGTTTCAGAGGATTATGGAAATATACATGTATATAGCCCTGGGGCAGGGGCAGACAACCCCCAGGGGCCAAAATTTTTCCATAAACATTAATTTTCTGTCTAATTGCCTATTCCCAGTAAGTTTTACCCATTTAATAGCATTTTACCATTTTTCCCCATTCAAATGCATTGGCGACCTAAGTTGACCTTGCCGTAAAATAGGCCAAGGTCATCGCAGGGTCATGATTTATATAAACTTTGTAAAGCTTCTTTCTGTGATGCTTCATGCCAAGTTTCAAAATCATAGGCCTTCTGGTTCTGGAGAAGAAGATTTTTAAAGGTTTTTGCTATTTATAGCCATGGCGGCCATCTTGGTCATGTGACCTTGACCATTTATATAAACTTTCATTCCCCCTTCCCATGGATGCTCCACATGAAGTTTGGCTTTGATTGGCCAAGCGGTTTCAGAGAAGAAGATCTTTGAAATTGTGAACGACGGACGACGGACGGACGGACGACGGACGGACGGACGCCGGAGCATGGGTATACTATAAGCTCACCTGTGAGCCTTCGGCTCAGGTGAGCTAAAAATATAACCATTGCAATTATTTTTAATTGTGTTACTGAAATGTTTCCATACTCCATTGTTAAAATCAAAGGCTGTTTATTCTTTTGGATTACCACATTATTTTATTATTTAGTTTAAGATAATTACTCTCATTTACGCATACGCATGACTGATTTTTACAGGTAAATTCACAGGTAAGCCAAATTTCAGCAAAATAACAATTTTGTTAATTAAAAAGTAAAATTTCCTGCATGTGTAATATTCTGTTTCAGTTTTGAAGCAAGTGTAATATATTTATCAGCTTAAAATGTATCCATTTCTAAACATTCTTAACATTTGGATATCGATTTCCCTGTCGTGCGGATAACGCCGCTTATCCGCACGACGGTCGTGCCGATAAGCTGCGTTATCGGCATGACCGTCTTGTGGATAGCCAGTGTCGTTGTTTAACAAAATGGCAGACTTTGAAGTTGTTGATGCCCCCGCAAATTTCAAATCGAAAGTTTGGAAATATTTTGGTTTCGTGAGGGTCACAGATCAAAATGGCATTAAAACTTGGGACAAAACAAAAACTGTTTGTTAAGTTTGTGAGGCTCAGATCGCCTATGGAACAGGCAACACCACAAACATGTTCACTCATCTTCAGAGAAATTGAGGCTAGCAAATCTAAAGATAGTAAGCCATCTCAAGTCAGTGAAAGGTGTTGCCCCATCAGTTAAAGTCTATTTTTATTGTTCTATTAAATTTTCCATTGTTTTATGTACAAGTGTCTGTCAATATTCAAGTATTCCCTTGATTCCCGAGCTTAAGATGTATCGCGATACGTATCTTATCGTGAGCTGTGTATCGCGATACGTATCGTATCGCGAGCCAAGCGTATCGTTGCAGCCCTATAGTCGACTATAATCTTCTATGGCCATTTGTGTTAGATCTGGACTACACCATAACCTGATTTTCTCATGGCACGGCTCATTCATGAATACTTCATTTTACTGTATATCTTCTATGTATGATGAATATGAAGATGTTTCTGATGAAAAATGACTAAATGACTTAAAGAATGAAGAATAAATGATGATCAAACTATGAAATTCTGGAACTATGTGGCTATTGTTTTCATAGAAAACTGTTTTCTCTATACTCTATGTGTGTATTTCAAAATGTGTATTTATCAAACTACATGTAGTTCCTTTCACATCAGCATTAACTCCTTCACAAAATGTTACATTTCACATCCAAACATTAGAAAGTTTAAAACAATAAATGGGCCACTGCATGAGAAAACCAACAATTAGCATAGGCGAAAACAAAGCCGCAGATCAGCTGTGCAGTAACTGCACAGCTGATCAGCAGCTTTGTTTTCACTGCACAGATAGTACAATTCTTCTTTTTAAATCTGAAATTTCAAGCTTCTAGCCTGCTTCTGTGACTGTACAGGCCGGTTTGTGTCAGACCTGGTCAGAAACCCAAATTGTTAGTTTTCTCACACACAGGCTCAAATGCTATTAAACAGTTAAGTAAATGTAGACTGGATACAAATGTGTGTTACAGTTTAAGGTTATTTGTCATACCGCCCAAGAAAACGTGTTTCACGACTACATCATCTCATATCCGATGAGTATTTGTCCAGATGTAGCACTTGAAAAACCTTGCCATTTCCGTATGCCAATTAACTAAAAGATCTACCTTCCATAATTGAGTCCTCCGTCAAACCACCCATCATTAATATTCATTTTATATTGACCATTCAAATCTGCACATTAGCTAACGGTCAATGACGGTTAGACAACACGTGGATTAGACAAACAAACCAACACATGCTTTTTACAGGTAAATATAGGTGCAAAAACACAATGTTTGTCTAAGGAAATAGGGGTGGGCGTGGCTATACCTTGCTGGCGGAGGAGTCAATTGGTTAGAAAAATGAACAAACAAACAAAACAAAATCATGTATAAAACCTGTCTTTTCCATTTGAGCCTTCACATGAGAAAACTAACAATTTGGCTTTCCAACCATGTCCAACACAAACTGGCCTGTAGAGTCACAGCTGCAGGCTGAAAGCTTGAAATTGAGGGTTTACAATGAAGAGGAATTGTACTATCCATGAAGCGAAAACAAAGGCCCTGATCTGCGCCTTTGTTTTCGCATATGCATGTTGTTGGTTTTCTTATGCAGCGGCTCATTTGTGTCCTTGTTTGGTGAATGAATTTGAATCATGATTGGAACTTTAAATGTAAAATGAGAAGAATAATACTGTCTTGGTAGCAATCTAATAAGACACAGATCAGACAGTATGCTGACACAGGTTACACTGTGTCTTTCTCGATTTAAAATGGTAAAATACAAGTTATCACTTAGTGAAGCAAAAAAGAAATACATAGAATGTCAAGGATACATGCAAACAAAACTTTTCTTATTTACTGTCCGCTGCCAATCAATATAATTATGCCAAGTGGAATATGAGTCACATCACGAGAAAACCGGATTTTTGCCTATGCGAAAACAAAGGCGCAGATCAGCTTCGCAGTAACTGCGAAGCTGATCAGTGCCTTTGTTTTTGCTACCCGGATAGTACCATTCCTCTTCTACTTGTAACCAAAATTTCTAGCTTTCTTCAGTGACTGCACAGGCTGGTTTGTGTCGGACCTGGTTGGAAACCCAAAATACCAGTTTTCTCACGTCGATACTCATATGGTACCATGGTGAATCATGACCATAATTGTCAAGTCTGTTTGTAGTTTTTTTTGTAAAATACTTAAAGTATCAATTAATCTATTAATTAATGTAAAATACTTAACATACTAATTTATTAATGTACTTAATCAAACTACAGAAAACTACTGTAATTTATGAAATACCAAAAGATACATCACTTAAGCAGTGATTGAAGAAAATGTAACATCCACAAGGCATACTAGCATTGACTTTCTTTTTCATTCTCTTTCTATAAATCCCTCTTTTTCTGCCTCCCACCCCTCCTACCCTCCAGTCTCTCCAAACTGCATTATGCCATCTCCCACCCCCATTTTCCTCAACCCTTACCCACCATCTGCAGTATCCGGATAATAAAAACCCAATAAATAACTGAGACATAACTGTCCTGCTCTAAAACAAAACTCTATGGCATCTCTGGGAAATGGCAAAGGGACATAAGTCATGTGGCCCCATGAATGTCCATCTCGCCGGGTTCGGTGAAGAGCATGCGGCAATCTAATATTGTGGCTAAGTCTAATACTATCTTGTATAATGTCTGATGTTCGGTGATCTCTTCGGTGGGAAGTGGTGGATGAGACATTGGGTAAAAACTGGGACCCTGAAAAGATACAAAATTTTTAATTACTGGTCTACATTGTTTGGTTTGGTTATCAAAGAAGAATATTTTTTCTTTTCTCGTATTTGTTTTCTACCAACAAAGCATCACAAACCAGAAGGCATAGTCACAGACGATGGATAGAAGCTTAAATGGTATGAATCTAGGAAGCTAAGAGTAAGAGATCATGTTATCTTTGAAGTGAAAACAAAAGTCACTGTTTCTTCTCCAATATGTTTTGGGACGGCATTCATATATTTTTTAAGTGATTCATTTATTACAAACATAGCAGAAAAAAACAATTTACTTACTTTGAAACATCTATGAAGTATGAGGACTATATAACAGAAGACAAATCTGAGCATTAGGAGTCGTAGGAAATCATCCCCGATAAACTGCATGTAGGCATGATCTGAAATTATAACAAAACAGAGATTGTTCTCAGCTAATTGAGGGTCTGACAATCAAGGAAATTTAAGCAAAGCCTAATGTGAGGGGACGGAACCAGGTCCAAACTAGGCTGCGCAATCACACATGGAAACAAGCTTAAAATTTTAGAATTAAGACACCACAAACAGCTAGCATTGGAGATTAATAATATACATGGTAGACTGAACAACATGATTCAAATCGATTCTGGAATAAGTCCACTTTAATTGCGCCATCTATTACAAACTGGGTCTGATTGCTTTTTAGGACTATTTATCACCTATAACAACCTAAAGAAGTAGCATTCTAACCCAGCTCAACATTCCCTGAACATCTTTCTAAAGCAGTACATTTTCTTTCCAATTGAGTTAGTGAAAGGGAGATAATGAATGCAAGTTCATTTTGTAGACAATACACGCATGTATACTAAAATTTTGAACCCCAAAGTTTCCATACCTAGAGATCTTGACCTGACAAACAGTGTGCTGGCTTCCTTCATGAACTTGTCTATATGCTTCTGACACTTGTCCCACATCGTGATGGGTATATCTACGATACTACACACGTAACAGAAGGCCATCAGTGGACAGTGTAGAAACAGGGTGAACAGGTTACCCTTCTGGTGCTGGTCTACAATGTACAAAAATACAATGAATTTTTGTTCCACACAAAATATTATTAATAATTTTGGCTGAGAGAACTTGTTAAATTTTCAGTAAGATGATATTAGCAGGAACTTTTACTTGCAACAAACCAGGTACTTCAGCTCTACTGTCCGAACACCATCTTTCAGAAACTGCATTTTTTGAAATCTCACTTTTCTGAAAGACCTCAAGAAAAATATGAGATTGTCACCATTTTGCATTCCAAAAGTATTAAAAAGTGTCACAAAAATTTTGAAAATCGGTTACCAAATAAAAATTTTATGCAAGAAAATATTTTTGAATAGGGCTTTTTCCATTGTAAAATTGCCAGCAAGGGAAGTAACTATTTTCCCGGAAAAAATCTAAATTGATTATTTTTCATCTAAAATGCACCAAACCAAAACGAAATTGTTTTGTATGCATATTTGAGTGCCAAACTCTTAAAACTATTCTAGATTTGCTTCAGTTTTAAGGTGTTTGGATTACCTCCCTTGCACATGCAAAATGCCTATTCAAAATTATTTTTGGGCGTAAGTATTTTATTAGTGAACCGATTTTCAAACTTTTTGTGGCACTTTTTAGGACTCAGGAGTTGCAAAAAGATGGCATGGTCATATTTTTCTGGTGGTGTTTCAGAAAAGTGAGATTTCGAAAAATGCAGTTTCTGAAAGATGGTGTTCAGACAGTAGTCAATATTTCAGAACTTTTATCTTGATGGTTGGTTATGTTATGGCTTAATGTCACCATCAACAATTTTTAAACTATACAAGGACAGTGCCCATGCTTAATTCTGACTACATAGTGACTTGGGAACAAATGCATGTGTCTTGCTCAAGAACACATCAGGTGCATGTTATGAACCAAGAATGTCTATCTGTAGTGTTATATTGCCTTACCTGGTATATTAGAAGGTACTTGTTCAGGAGATAGTAGACAGACTACAGGTTGTCCAAACAGGTTGGGGAAGTGTTGGAAGGCAGAACTATTGTCACTGTCCACTATCAGGAACAGAGGCTTCCGAGTGTAGGGATACAGGTCACCGGGGTGTAAACTGAAAATATGCAATACAGTAAATATTTTTTGTACAATTGTGACAATTTTACATATTTTATACTTAAAAACATTTTTTGTTGACGTAGAGCTATACGCTGTCTATTAACAGTTGTTCAAAATTAATGATGTCGTTAGTAAACGATTCGTTAAAATTTCAAAATACACTGTTATTTTTTCTTGAAAAAATGTGAGAATCCATGGCAAAGGATTCTCACATTTTTCCAACAAAAGATAACAGTGTATTTGCTTTTGAAGTTAACAAATTGAGGGCTGAATGACAGCGTTAACCTAATGAAGTTTTGAACAACTGGGCCCAGAGCATGTCTAAAAGGTCAGTTATCCTAACTACTATCTACCAAGAAAGACTACCAGTACTAAATGCAAATTTCTTCTGTAATAAACTTAACACATGTTCTTCTTCTAGACTCAGCCAAAGAGTAAGAATGGCTTAATTTTTTTTCCATAGCACATGTTGACCCTCCACAGCTTACAGCTTACCAATGCATTTCTTTGAGTGTTCCAGGTCGCTTAGTTTTTGTTGGTCCTTCCCCATCTCTCCTACTGTTAGTTACTACACCACCAAGGTCATATGCAGCTGAAAAATTTCACATGTATTATTCCTCTTCACAAAAATCATGATAAAACAAACTGCTTGAAAATATAAATTGGTAAACAGAGCTCACTTCAAATTTAGAGAAACCTGTCTTATGCATATGACAATACCATTATTTAAGTTTGGTTGGTTGGTAGGTTGGTATGGTTAATGCTTTATGGCCACAGTCAACAGCCAATGTCATGTTGTCAGTGTTAGTTATCCATCCTCAAGTAAGGATCGAAATGTGCCAGACAAGAAGATCAATCACAGGTCCACTTCATATTTAATCAGACACTATAACAATCGAGCTCTAACTTATCTAGTTCCAGAATGTCCAGCTCTGCATCGACAAAATTCGGAAAAAGATTCCAGCTTCATCAGAGAATTTTTACTGTCTACATGTACAAAGCCAAAGCCTTTTGCTGCCAACTTAATATACTGGCACATGTCCAGGCACTCGTGCTTTATTTGGATTTGTCAAGCAGAACTCATAACCTACCATCATCCGTGTGTTTAGCGTTTCCTAGGCAACCATCAGCTGATATATACAACAACAGTGCTCCATTAGGAGGTAGTTCCTTGAAGCCTGATGCTAGGAATGTGTTCAGTTGACTGTAGGTGGGTTTATATAACAGGTATTTGTGTGGATTCTCTCTCTTACTGGGTCGGTCACCATTCTCCTACAAAACAATGAAACTGTCATTTTGAAAAAAATGTAAGTGTTCTAAACTCAGTGTCAGGAAACAAACTCCATGTATGCTATCATTTGTCATACGTTAGCGAGCGTGTTCGTGCTGCACATAATTTCGGAAATCATGCATTGCTATATTCATGTTAAAGAAAAATGTTTTACACATATCCTATCATATGCGGCATAGTACAAGCACTGTTTAGCAATACTTTCTTTATTTGAAGCATTTGTCAACGTTTAGAACACTACGGAACTTTAAAGTTCCCGAAGTGTTCTCAGCTACCAGATGAAGATATGTGAAATTGTTTACAGTTATACAATCAATAATGTGCGCTGCTTATGATAGGATATGTAAAACATTTCACAAATGGCTCATGCAAATGGCACCACAAATTCTCTGAACTTAGGTTTAGTCCGAAATGTTATATTTATGTGTGACGTCACCATTGTGTACACAAATAATAGCATGCACAGAGTTTTTTCCCGACAGTGTTAACTGTTGTTGTATTTTATTTATCAATGTTCTGAATATTGGTGGGTACTGCCTTATTAAAGAAGTTGTTATATATGTACTAACAATTTATTTTTTAATGTTTGTATTGAGATTTTATGCCCTAGTCAACATGAAGGTTAGTGAAATTAAGCCCAAAATGCATCTATAGGCATATCAGTACGATATTATATCAGTATGATATTATAAACCAGAGGACCAATGGTCCTGTAACCGCTCACCTGAGATCTGCTGCTTATACCAAAAAACATGTTTGAATATTATGGTATTTAGTTCCAGTGCCGGGGCAGATGAAGCCCTTGGGCTGTTTTGTTTTTTTAGAATCTTCAATATTCCGTCCATTTGCCACTTTTCCTGCTGGCTTTTCCCTTCAAATGACATTTTAACAGTTTTCCCAATTCAAATGCAAAGGCAACCCATGTTGACCTTGCCATAAACTTGGTCAAGGTCATCACAGGGTCATGATTTATATATACATTGGAGTACTTAACCATTGATGCTTCGAAATCACACCAAGTTTCCTTGAAATCAGTCTATCAGAGAAGAAGATTTTTGATGGGTTTTTACCATATATGGGCATGGCGGCCATCTTGGTCATGTGACCTAAATTATTAATATACACATTGGTTCCCCCATCCTATGGATGCTTCACATAAAATTTGGCTTTAATTGGCCTAGCGGTTTCAGAGAAGAAGATGTTTGAATATTATGGTAATATACATGTATATTGCCCCGGGGTGCGGCCATATAAGCCCTTGGGTCCAACTTTTTTAGAATCATTAATATTCAGTCCCACTATCCATTTCCTGCAAGATTTTCACCTCAAATGAGTTTTTAAAAGTTTTCCCCATTCAAATGCATAGGCGACCTATGTTGACCTTGTCATAAAATAGGTCAAGGTCACCACAGGTTCATGATTTATATATACATTGTAGTACTTTACCCATCAATGCTTCATGCCAAGTTTCTTTGAAATTCGTCCACCAGTTCCAGAGTAGTAGATTTTTGAAGGGTTTTTACCGTATATGGGCATGGCAGCCATCTTGGTCATGTGACCTAGATTATTTATATATACATTGATTCCCCCATTCTATAGATGCTTCACATAAAATTTGGCTTTGATTGGCCAAGCGGTTTCAGAGGAGATGATGTTTGAATATTATGGAAATGTACATGTATATTGCCCCGGGGTGGGGGCATATGAGCGCCTGGGGTCCATTTTTTTTCAGAATCATTAATATTCAGTCCTACTGCCCATTTCCTGCAAGACTTTCACTTTAAATGACATTTTAAAAGTTTTCCCCATTCAAATGCATTGGCAACCTATGTTGACCTTGCTGTAAAATAGGTCAAGGTCATCACAGGGTCATGATTTATATATACATTGTAGTGCTTGAGGCAACGATGCTTCTTGCTAAGTTTTGTTGAAATCTGTTCACTGGTTCTGGAGAAGAAGACTCTTGAAGGGTTTTCACCATATATGGGCATGGCGGCCATCTTGGTCATGTGACCTAAATTATTTATGTACACATTGGTTACCCTTTCCTATTGATGCTTCACATAAAATTTGGCTGTGATTGGCTAAGCAGTTTCAGAGGAGATGATGTTTGAATATTATGGTAATGTACATGTATATTGCCCCGGGGTGGGGGCATATGAGCCCCTGGGGTCCAATTTTTTGCAGAATCATTAATATTTGGTCCCACTGCCCATTTCCTGCAAGACATTCACTTTAAATGACATTTTAAAATTTTTCCCCATTCAAATGCATTGGCAACCCATGTTGACCTTACCGTAAAATAGGTCAAGGTCATCACAGGGTCATGATTTATGTACACATTGTAGTGCTTGAGGCATCAATGCTTCATGCCAAGTTTCGTTGAAATCTGTTCACTGGTTCTGGAGAAGAAGATTTTTGAAGGGTTTTTACCATATATGGGCATGGCGGCCATCTTTGTCATGTGACCTGGATTATTTATGTATACATTGGTTCCCCCTTCCTATAGATGCTTCATATAAAATTTGGCTTTGATTGGCCAAGCGGTTTCAGAGGAGAAGATCTTTGAAATTGTGGACGGAGGACGGACGGACGCCGGATCATGGCCATCCTATAAGCTCACCTGGTGAGCCTAACGGCTCGGGTGAGCTAAAAACATCTACCTAATGCACTCCACAGCTACAGAACTGAAAAAAAATCTTTTTCCTTACATCATTTCAATTTTGAATGGCCAAAACTTATTTACTTGAAAAACTTCTTTCAGGTGGGAATTCAAATAATGCCATAATGCACCAAATTTAATATTTAATGGATCATCAGCACTTAAACTTACAAATGGTTGTCTGCCTGGGGCTGGGGAAGCATCATAGATTTGATTGGTTAAGTCTTCCTGGGGTTCTCTCTCTAGGGTCTGTAACATTCTGAACATATCCAGTGTTAACTCACTGAACTTCACCTGTAAGATAAAATAATACAAAACTTGATACAACAGTGAAAGAGAACTTTTTGTGATGCCAATTCTTCATACATGTATATCTCTTTTAACTTATCTTGTAGATGTTTGTTTGTTTTGATCCTTTACATCCCTTGTAAACACAACAGGTCATGTTGGGACTGTCCTTACCAGTCTGTGTCTGGGCAGACCTTCTGTTTAGTAGTAAGTGCGCATTTCTTTGGCATCAACTGCCAACAGCTCTTCGTGACTCTTATGGATGTGCCGCTCATTGAAATTTATGTGAAAAGTATGAACCACATAGCATTTCTGAATAAGGAAAACCTCCATCTTCCACTATTTAAGTTATCTATATACATAACAAGACTGATTATCTATCCTTATATGAGAAAACCAACAATTTGGGTTTCCGGCCAGGTCCGACACAAACCAGGCTGTACAGTCACAGAATAAAGCTAGAAGCTTGAAACTTTGGATATAAGTAGAAGAGAAATTTGACTATCCGTGTGGCAAAAACAAAGGCGCTGATCATCTGTGCAGCTGATCTGCACCTTTGTTTTCGCATATGCAAATTGCTGGTTTTCTCATGCGAATGCTCACATACCTGTTCGCTTGAGTTTCCCACAATGATAATTTCCTGTAGCTGGAAGTGCATGTGTGACATTTTCTCTAGGGGTGGGGTGTTCAGTGGAGTCAGGCGGTGGGACAACACAATACTGGAGGCATCCACTACATCTACCACAGAGATAAGATTGTCCGCCTGCAAATATGATATGAATTTTTAAGTACAAAATGATGACCCGTGATTTTGTATATGACAAGCCTTTAAACTGCTGTAAGTAATAAATGTATTTATACCATCTTTTATCTTTTTAAAAACTGATGAGTTTTCATTTGGCACACAAACTTCAATCACCATTACGAAAATATGCCCATGCAAACACATGTAAAATTTGAAATTTGCAGTAGAAAAAGATTGATATTTTTGATATTTTTGCTCAAAACAAACATTGTGGGTACACATTAGAACCGCCTCACCGAGGCGGTTCTAATGAGTACCCACAATGTATGTTTTGGATCAAAAATAAGACCAGAGGACCATTGGTCCTGAGAACGCTCACCTGAAGCCTGATCTGGGAGTATTAAGTCAACATGAAATGACCTTGACCTTGAATACTCACAAACCTTTATTGACTTCACAAGTTGTCTGCATCTGCCAAGTTTCAGGTCTCAGGCTGCAATAGTTTCCAAACCAAGTGATTTCTGAGAAAACCATAATTTCAAATTTGATATTTAAATGACCTTTGGTCAAGGTCAACAAATGACCTTGGCCTTCATTAATGACTTACCTTCATTGACTCCATTAGTTGTCTGCATCTAGCAACTTTCAGGTCTAAGGCTGCAACAGTTTCCAAAATATCCATTGTTTTCGCCTTTTCCCATGTAAAAGCCTATGTTTCCAAAATTGACCTTGCCGTAAAATAGGTCAAGGTCATCCTAGGGTATCATTTCAACAAACTATGATGGGCTGGAGTCCCAAATGCTACATACCAAGTTTCGCGTAAATCGGCCAGCCGGTTCTGGAGAAGAAGATTTTTGAGTGGTTTTTAAAACTAGTTGGGCATGGCAGCCATCTTGGTCATGTGACTCGAATTTCACGATCGCACTTTCGTTCCCCCTACCCATGGACGCTCCACATAAAATTTCACTTTGATTGGCCAAGCAGTTTCTGAGAAGAAGATCTTTGAAAAGTGTGTATGGACGACAGACTGGTCAAGGTCAAGAGATGACCTTGACCTAAATTAATCACATACCTTCATCTGCTTCATTGGTTGTTTGCATCTACCACTTTTCAGGCCTCAGGCTGCAATAGTTTTCAAAAAAATCCATAGTTTTCACTTTTTCCCATGTAAAAGCCTATGTTTCCAAACTTGACATTGCCGTAAAATATGTCAAGGTCATCGTATGGTCATCATTTGATCAAATTATGATGGGCTGGAGTCCCAAATGCTACATACCAAGTTTCATGAAAATCCGCCAGCCAGTTCTGGAGAAGAGGATTTTTGAGTGGGTTTTACCATATATGGGCGTGGCGGCCATCTTGGTCATGTGACCTGGATTTCGCAATCAAACTTTCGTCTCCCCTACCCATGGATGCTCCACATAAAATTTCACTTTGATTGGCCAAGCAGTTTCAGAGAAGAAGATCTTTGAAAAGTGTGTATGGATGACAGACTGGCCAAGGTCAAGAGATGACCTTGACCTAAATTAATCACATACCTTCATCTACTCCATTAGTTGTTTGCATCTACCACTTTTCAGGCCTCAGGCTGCAATAGTTTTCAAAAAAATCCATAGTTTTCACTTTTTCCCATG
Source organism: Rugalucina vietnamica (assembly GCA_964017185.1). NCBI lineage: Eukaryota > Metazoa > Mollusca > Bivalvia > Lucinida > Lucinidae > Rugalucina > Rugalucina vietnamica. Next base: position 37,619,193 of record OZ024870.1, read on the forward strand.
TAAAAGCCTATGTTTCCAAATTTGACCTTGCCGTAAAATAGGTCAAGGTCATCCAAGGGTCATCATTTTATCAAACTATGATGGGCTGAAGTCTCCGATGCTACATACCAAGTTTCGCGTAAATCAGCCTGCAGGTTCTGGAGAAGAAGATTTTTGAGTGGTTTTTACCATATATGGGCATGGCAGCCATCTTGGTCATGTGACCTGGATTTCACGATCAAACTTTCGTCTCCCCTACCCATAGATGCTCCACATAAAATTTCACTTTGATTGGCCAAGCAGTTTCAGAGAAGAAGATCTTTGAAAAGTGTGTATGGACGACAGACTGGCCAAGGTCAAGAGATGACCTTGACCTAAATTAATCACATACCTTCATCTAATCCATTAGTTGTTTGCATCTACCACTTTTCAGGCCTCAGGCTGCAATAGTTTTCAAAAAATCCATAGTTTTCACTTTTTCCCATGTAAAAGCCTATGTTTCCAAATTTGACCTTGCCGTAAAATAGGTCAAGGTCATCCACAGGTCATCATTTTATCAAACTATGATGGGCTGAAGTCCCCGATGCTACATACCAAGTTTCGTGGAAATCGGCCCACCGGTTCTGGAGAAGAAGATTTTTGAGCGGTTTTTACCATATATGGGCATGGCGGCCATCTTGGTCATGTGACCTGGATTTCGCGATCAAACTTGAAATGCCACTATCCAAGGAGGCTCCACATAAAATTTCAACTAGATCAGCCAAGTGGTTTCAGAGAAGAAGATCTTTGAAATTGTGGACGACGGATGGACGACGGACGGACGGACGGCGGATCATGGCCATCCTATAAGCTCACCTTGTGAGCCTTCGGCTCAGGTGAGCTAAAAATTAGGTATACCCCTGCAAACCCCAGTTTCGCTATATAAAAGTGGGGTATAAGGGGGTATACATTTCACAGACATGTTTTCCTGATGACAACAAACAGCTTTGTGTTCTTCTCATTCAGGAGTCATGAAACTACAAAAATATTCTACTTCAAAAGCTACAATGTCTCCCTCTCTAAACAGACTCATGGAAAAATGAGTTTACTCCTTTATATTATTGACAATACAAGATGGATTAAGTCATTTTATCTCTTAAAATTTGAGTGACCTTTTGCACAGACACATGGCAGGCATTTCATAGTCCCTTAAAGCTAACTTTTTATGGGCACAAATCCCAAATGGTTGGTTAAGTCACTTTGAAAGTTTTTTTTTTTCGTTTTCAAATTTGAATATGTGTTTGTGCCTGTACCTCTATAAATGCTTTAATCTCCCCCAGTACCAGGTTCCACTCCATCTGATCTTCAGGTTCATATGTCCCTGTGTAGTCGTCTATCTGCTTAGCTAACTCCTGAAACCGAAAGCTTTACAGATTATAAATTGAGCCATGACACAAGAAAACCAACAATGTGGTTTCTGACCAGGTCTAACACAAACTGAACTGTACAAGCACATAAGATGGCAAAAGGCTGGAAATTTTGAATTTAGAAGGCTTAGGAATTGTACTATCCGTGTAGCGAAAACAAAGGGGCTGATCAGCTTCGCAGTTACTGCGAAGCTGATCTGCGCCTTTGGTTTTGCATATGCAGATTGTTGGTTATCTCATGAGGAGGCTCATTTTTTATTCAACTGCTTTCTAAATTGTTAAAGTTTCACTCATAAAGTCAAATGAGACAGGCCAATCAGTAGGTGGGGAAACAGGAATCGAAAAAAACCACAAGCTGATCAGTGAAAAAACATGCTCACCATGGTTTTACTGACTACATTATTATTGTATCACAAACGACTAATGGTTGGCTGGGTGAATAAGGCTTAACCCCCTAGTCAACAATTTTTCAGTCAAGATAAGGTGTGACGAGGAAGACTCACTCTGACAAGATCCCTGACTAGTTTCATCTTCTTCAACAGTAAACACACCACTATGAATCTGGCATAGAACCTCAGCTTCTTCACCATCAAATCAGGCCTGAAAATATAGCACATGAGCAGGACCAGTAGCTTAGTGGTCTTACCATAACCTGCCTACGTTTTTAGGTTTATGCCACTGTAAAGTTTGCTTTAATTTGCTATGGAAACCTTATTGCTTCCCTGCCTATCCTTCTCCATATAAATCCATGCATGATTTTTTCAAGGTTGGCTAATTGACCAAACACGATCCATGCTATCACTCTGTTTTTCATTTATTTCAGAAAAAAATGTTTGATCCAAATTAATAGATTGCAACATGTTTACTCAGAAGTCTTTGAACAAGGCTGTGAAGAGTAGTTTTGCAAAAACGAGGAAATCCCTGCACCTCCTTAAAAATTCATCAGATTTGGACAAAATGGATCAGGTCTGGCAGTCTATTTTTGATTTTTTGTCAAAAAAAAGAGAAGAAATCCACTGAAAAGCGGGAAATTCACAGCCTTGTGTGTAATCTGCAAGTTGTGAGTCGCAACTTGCAACTCGCAACTTACAACTCGCAACTTACAACTCACAACTCCTATTTTACCTCTCTTCCTTGCTGGCCTTGCTGTAGTAGGCTCTCATTCTGATTGCTGAGTAGAAGGAAAATGATTCATTCAGGTAGTTTGTCTCACTGGTGCGCAAACTGAAATGATAAAAGTTAAGTGTAGTAGGGTCTCATAAGAAATAAACACTTTCAGTGGTTAAGCACTTGCATGGTAAATAAGGGATCATGAGATCAAAAATAGGATTCAGAGAGCACAGTGGCGTGGTGGTAGAGCATCAGACTCCGAATCGAGAGGTCCCGGGTTCGATCCCCACAAGTGGCACCATATTGTGTCCTTAAGCAAGACACATTAACTCATTACAGTACTGGTTAAACCCAGGAAGCAATGGCTCAGTACCGACATGACTGAAAAATTGTTGACTGGGACGTTAAGCCTCAACACAAACAAACAAAAATAGGATTCTCCTAAATTTTAACCAAGATCTAATCTGTTTGACCTTGACTGAGTTTAAGATGACAACAAGATCTCCATATAAGAGTAAGTTAAAGGTGATATGTAAGGTCCTTTGCTAGCTCCAGAATGAGACACGCCACACTTGCCCAGACCCGACTCTTTGCAAAAGACATATACAATTCATTTGTGACACATCAACTTGGTATAAATATCATTTCATGCTTAACTGGAGCTCTATCAGCCGGTGATATTAACAAACCATACCCCTCCTGGGATTGGGTATCAATAATTAACATATTGAGATCAAGACAACACCACCATACTTCTGTATAATATGAGCCGCGGACAGAGAAAACCGATCTTCAGGGTTTCCGATCCAGTCTGAGTCTGACACAAACCAGCCTGTGCAGCTACAGAAGATGGCTAGAAGCTTCAAATTTCAGATTTAGGAAGAAGAGGCATTGTACTATCGGTGTAGCGAAAACAAAGGCACTGATCAGCTGTGCAGTCACTACACAGTTGATCTGCGCCTTTGTTTTCGCAGAGGCAAAACTCAGGTTTTCTCATGACGCGGCTCATATGATATAATGAACAGTGACATAAGAAATGGGCAAAAACAAAGGCACAGATCAGCTGCTCAGTAACTGTGCAGCTGATCAGTACCTTTGTTTTTGCCACAAACAGGGGGTAAAATTCCTTTTTTTTCCTTGCTCCTACATCCAAAATTTCAAGTCAGTAGCCATCTCCTGTGTTGAGGCACAGCCTAGTTTGTGTCTAACCAGGTCAGAAACCCTACGCACAGGTTTTCCCACAAATATGATAGACCGTTATAGATCAATGTTAGAGACTTATTTAGCCAGTTTTTGTCATTTATGACTATAATGGGAGGTGTTAGGAGAGTTTAACTGCTAACTAAAACCAGCATTTATCCTGAATCTACGTTCCAACTTTACCGGATACTCTGCTGCCTTAACTAGCATAATCATTAGGGGCCAGTTGTTCAAAACTTTAATAGCTTAACATCATGTCCTCAACTCGTTAAGTTAATGCCAAATACATAAGCAAATACACTGTTATTTTTTGTTGATAAAATGTGAGAATCCTTTGCAGTGCAAAGGATTCTCACATTTTATCAACAACAAATAACAGTGTATTTGTAATATTCATGTTTGAAATTTTAACACATCATTAACTAACAATGTCGTTAATTTGAACAACTGGGCCCAGGAAAACATGTACATGCAATGTATACCCACTTAAACCCCACTTTGATATATATGTATGGGTAAGGGTACCTTTTTTTTATTCTTGCTTAAAAAAATAGATTGTGGGTACTTGTTAGAACCACCTTAGCAAGGCCAGTCTAACATGTACCCACAATCTATTATGGTACCTAGTTAGTACCATGCTTTCATTGAAATATTCTCCAGTATAGGAGGTCTTGAACATCATAACTGTCCTATATGGGCAATCCTACACATGGCCTCCGGGTTATAAAACTTTTTTCAAGCTCAGCTCAGCTGAGCATGAAATTTCAACTGCTCATAGATGTTGAAAAAGTCAAAATTAGTGGAAATTTCAAAGCCTAGTAATTTATCCTGCTCATAAATGTTAAAATGCCAACGATTGACGATTGTTGGCATTTTAACATTTATGTGCAGGATAAATTTTAGTCTCAGCCAAGTTGAGCATGAGAAAAGTTTTATAACCTCGGGACATGATCACATACCAGTGGAACATATAGCAATTCTTTGACTTTCTGTCTGACATTGTTCTAAACATCAATTTGTATTTTGAATTATCTATTATTCTGAGTGTACTGACAAGCAATAATCAAGCTGCTAGTCCCAGGAGAGAAATTGAGAAGCAATTATAGGTAAACAATACTTCAAACATATCAGGAAAACATGTCCGTGCAATGAATACCCCCTTAAACCCCACTTTTATATAGTAAAACTGGGGTTTGCAGGGGTATACATATTTTTGTTATTTTTGGTGCAAAACATAGATTGTGGGTACTCATTAGAACCCCCTCGCCTAACATTTACCCACAATCTATGTTTTGAGTAAAAATAAGAAAAATATAAAAAAAAAAATAATGAAATTTTAGATTTTTTTACAACTAAAAAAATTTCTGTATATTGCATGGGAATGTTTTCGTAATGACACTAAGTACACGGTGTATCATAATGGTACTGACGGACATGAAGGTTTGGACAAGATCAGACCAATCTCTAATGCACCAGTCATTTGTAACCACTGCTCCCCCACCTATGGGGAAAGGCGGGGATTATGACTTCCAGTGCCCTGCTATAAAAGCCCCACCCCTGGTGGGCGAACTGGAGGTCAAAACTTTGCTCTTTGCCCCGCCCTTAGCAATAGAAAAACTCCCTGGGGTAAGGATCCTAATGTCAAAACCCCGTCATTTCCCCTGCACTGCGGGGACTCTCGAAAGTAATTGCCCCGCACTTTAGCCTGGCTATCCCCCACCCTTCCCCGTAGATGGGGGGGCAGTGGTTACAAATGACTGGTGCATAAGCACGCTAAAGAACCACTGTACTCTGAAAATGCATCCGTTTGGGGCTGTACCAGCAGATTGGGGCCAATTTTGTGTTGAACTTTGACGGCGTTGGAATATATACACGCGGTAAGTCACCGTCTTTATACTTTTGACAGTATTTTCCGAGTGGATCTTGTCAAAAACAAATTGGTGATTATCATTTCTCAATAACAGCGTAAAAATGGCAAAGGTCGTTGAACTACGACCCATTTTACCAATTATGTTGTATTGTCGCGTGTTGGAAATGTGTTTACACAAGCGATTGCTGAATCTTGATTTCAGACTTGCTGTGTTTTGTGATTGCAGGCACTGGATTATACGACGCAGATAAAAATAACGAAATATGGCGTATTTCTGTTCAGTAATAGTTAATTTATTCCTTGTTTTATCACTGTACGCCGAGTGTCGTATGTAGGGGGCACTGTCCCAATAGTCGGGTGACGTAATATTGAATGTGTACCCAGTCATTGGGACAAGGCTGGATGCAGTAGTTGGGTGCCAAGCGATATTTATTCCAAGCTGACACAGAAAGAGTCACTTTTCTGTGTCTTTAATCGCCTCTTCTGGGCTAATTTCACCAGACACAAAGCATATTATACATGTGAAACCGTCAAACCCATATTTGACGATTCGAATTGGGTATACATTGAAGTGTCCAGTGGCGGATTTATAGGGGGTTCTGGTGGTTTGCTTGAACCCCCCTCTGGGACCAAATTATTTCCAGTGGGATGGGGGCGTGGTGGCTCAGTGGTACAGCGTCGCACTCCATATTGAGAGGTCCGTGGGTCGAGCCCCACGGGTCGCCGTGTAGTGTCTCTTGTGCAAAGACACTTTCAGCCCTCCAAAGTACTGGTCAATACCCAAGAATCGGTGTCTCCGTCCAAATGCACCCGTTATTCCTAGTTCGATCAGCTCTAAATGCACACATTTTCTTATAGTTCTATCATCTCTGAAAGCATCCAGGTTTTGAGTTTAATCAGCACTCTAAGCTACCATATTATAACACGCCACTGCTCATATAAAAATTCTAATGCACTTGAGAATGTAACGCGACGTCTGATTGGATAACGTCAAAAATTTGCGACAGTATATTCTGCGATATACCGTCGGAAACCCGACGTCATGAGCAACTTCGCTTGTGATTGGTCAGCGTCGTGGTTATATGTCGCTGGTGACGTTCACGTTTCGTGAATAAAGTTAGCAAGCCATTAGAATTGGGATAACCATATTCATTTTTTTTTTTTTTGTATTTGGTTTGGTATATTGTCGTATTGTCGCCGAAAAACAAAATTTCCGACCGTATATCCGATCCAAAAGAAAAATTTGAATACAGTTATCCCCTAATTCAACACGCCAGGTAACATATAAACCAGTTTCATATGGGAATACTCCCGGGCTTTTATCATCTGTTGTTAATACGTAGGCGGGTCGAGGGTGTGATGTTCGGCGTTTACAACAAACAACCACAGTAGATATTTTCATTTTATTTTTTTAATCAGCGCAGTTGAGTTTAAGACATTAACCAATGTTAGATTACTTGGCCGCAGGGCGCCCGGTAACCTATAAAAACCTATATTATCCTATATTTTGGAGGTTTACCTATAAAACCTATATTATCCTATATTTTTCCAAGATACCTATAAAAACCTATATTTTTGGATTTTTTGATACAAGTCCCTTTATAGGTCTAACAAGATGTCATCTAAGTGGAGCTGCCTAACTGCATGTAATTCAGTTTTAATTTAGTCTGTAGGAATTAATATTCCTTTCAAGTGTATTGACTTTTTTAGTTAATACTGTAAAAGTAACTATAATAATTTTATTTTTTGTGTATAATAATCAAAAAAACACTTTTTACAAACACGCTGGATCATATACTAACCTTAATTAAACCTTTGTGTATATGGAGAAAAAAATGGAATGGAATTCTAATTGTGGTCATTCTGGACTGAGACAGGAATGTGTAGCAAGTGAAAAAAAAGCAGTACTGCTGTTTCATTAGTGGTGGCAACTGAAAGCACAGTTTCAAAGAAGTAATAAATTGTCGTCTTTGACATCAAGGGCAAAGGCATGTTCTGCTCTGATATGTGTCATTTCCACTAATTGTGGGCATTTAAATCTGTTCTTTAGAATTTAAGGTTTAGTGCCATAAAAGATAGAGGAGAGACCTTTAAGTTCTTGTTTAAGTGTCCAAAGTTGATAGTTTAGTATGATAAAATCCAAACTTTGCTACTTGTTGGCTAAGTCTTGTGATTATTATAAAGCTGAACAATGGTGTGATGTGTTACACTCAATTATTCAACATACCATATTAAATGAGAAGATAATAACTTGAGGTAAATTGTATAAACATAGCATAAAATACTGATTCTGAATATAATAACAACAGACTCTGAAATTTAATTTTAAGTGCTTAAATTATAATTTCTTTCAAAGGTCTTTATTGTGACAATGACAGTGTTTTACTATTCACAACATGGCAAGAATCATAAGATGTTTACAGAAATTCAAGAAAACTAAAATTCTAAAAGCATGAAAGCTTTTACCCAAAACATAACAAACTTCTTATTTACTTATTTCTCTTTCCTGTATTATTGATAAACAGCATGTCATTTTTCCTTTTTCTCGAAGGATCTCCCTTCTTTTGGAAATAGTCTCCCCATTTGAAATTTCAGAATTTCCAAGTAATGTTATACAAACCTCTCAATTTAGAATTTCAGATCAAGAGTTCCAGCTTCAAGAATTTCTGCTTTGCTCAATCTTTCTTTCTAAATTTATTTGGAAAGAGGAAAAAAACCTGGTTGGCTTCCCAGTAGACTGGTTGTTGATAAACATTAATTCAGCTTGTTTTCTTCATTCTATAAACATCCTATTTTATCCTATATTTCTGGCCTCGAAAAACCTATATTTTTGAACCTGACCTATATTTTTGACACCAAAAGTCACCGGGCGCCTTGCTTGGGTGAGCAATGGTGGCCCATTAGCTCTTTCGAAGTTTATATTCTTTTATGAGATACTAAGCTAGTCTGCACCACGTTGACACGCCAATGTAATGAGGATTTCCCTTTCAGTCCGCAATTTCACATATAGTAAAATACGAGGATACAAGATATTTTCTTCTACAGAAACGTGAAAGGCTTTTAACGAAAAGTATATGAAACAACTGATTACTGTCCAAACACCATACTTCAGAACCTTCCTTTTTCAAAACCACCCTTTTCTGATACATCTCAAAGACCAGAGGACCAATGGTCCTGTAAACGCTCACCTGAGATCTGCTGCATATACCAATAAACATGTTTGAATATTATGGTATTTTAACCCCAGTGCAGGAACAGATGTAGCCCTTGGCCCATTTCCATTTTTCAGAATAATCGCCATTTCTTGCTGGTTTTCCCCTTCAAATGACATTTTAACAGTTATTCCCATTCAAATGCATTGATAACCCATGTTGACCTTGCCATAAACTGGGTCAAGGTCATCACAGGGTCATGATTTATATATACATTGTAGTACTTGAGCCATCGATGATTCATGCCAAGTTTCCTTGAAATCAGTTCACCGGTTCTGGAGAAGAAGATTTTTGAAGAGTTTTTACCGTATATGGATGAGGTGGCCATCTTGGTCATGTGACTTGGATTATTTATATATACATTGTACATTGGTTGTCCCATCCAATAGATGCTTCACATAAAATTTGGCTTTGATTGGCCAAGTGGTTTCAGAGAAGATGTTTGAATGTGATGGAGATATATATGTATATTGCCCCGGGGTGGGGGCATATGAGCCCCTGGGGTCCAATTTTTTTCAGAATCATTAATATTCAGTCCTACAGCCCATTTCCTGCAAGACTTTCACTTTAAATGACATTTTAAAAGTTTTCCCCATTCAAATGCATTGGCAACCTATGTTGACCTTGCCGTAAAATAGGTCAAGGTCACCACAGTGTCATGATTTATATATACATTGTAGTGCTTTAGCCATCGATGCTTCATGCCAAGTTTCATTGAAATTGGTCCACCGTTTCCAGAGAAGAAGATTTTTGAAGGGTTTTTACCATATATGGGCATGGCGGCCATCTTGGTCATGTGACCTGGATTATTTATATATACATTGGTTATCCCATCCTATAGACGCTTCACATAAAATTTGGCTTTGATTGGCCAAGTGGTTTCGGAGGAGAAGATGTTTGAATATTATGAAGATACACATGTATATTGCCCCGGGGTGGGGGCACATGAGCCCCTGGGGTCCAATTTTTTTCAGAATCATTAATATTCAGTCCTACTGCCCATTTCCTGAAAGACTTTTACTTTAAATGACATTTTAAAAGTTTTCCCCATTCAAATGCATTGGCGACCTATGTTGACCTTGCTGTAAAATAGGTCAAGGTCATCACAGGGTCATAATTTATATACACATTGTAGTGCTTGAGCCATTGATGCTTCATGCCAAGTTTCGTTGAAATCGGTCCACCGGTTCAGGAGAAGAAGATTTTTGGAGGGTTTTTACCATATATGGGCATGGCGGCCATCTTGGTCATGTGACCTGGATTTCTTATATATACATTGGTTCCCCCTTCCTATAGATGCTTCATATAAAATTTGGCTTTGATTGGCCAAGCGGTTTGAGAGGAGAAGATCTTTGAAATTGTGGACGGACGGACGGACGACGGACAACGGACGGACGGACGCCGGATCATGGCCATCCTATAAGCTCACCTTGTGAGCCTAACGGCTCAGGTGAGCTAAAAATATGATACCATTCTTTTGCATTCCAAAAGTCTTAAAAAGTGTCGCAATAATTTTGAAAAAATTGGTGACATTATATGCACTTTTAAAACATTTGGGATGCCAAAGGGTGCCATAATAATATTTTTCTAGATATGTGTAACCCAGTGGGCTTGTGACTTGCTTAGCAGAATGTAAATCGAACATGATGTAGAAAACAATGAGTCATTTGTTAAAAACACAACGATTGATTGCAAATTACCCAACATATGGGTACAAAGTACCCAACATATGGGTACAAAATACCCAACATATGGGTACAAAATACCCAACATATGGGTACAAAACACCCGACATATGGGTACAGTTCTATTTCGTTGAAACCCGACAAATGGGTACAGTGACTACCTGACTACTGGGACAGTGCCCCCAATAAATATTACTGGGCGTACAGCAAGAAAATCTTGAATAACTTTCTTATAACATAACCTAACTATTTCAAATTTATAGATTATGTTTATATTGCTATTGTCTTTAGTTTTCATTACACAAATCTTCCAAGGTTTTTCCATAAATGAAGAAAAATGGTGTTTTAGAGATATTTTGTTTATAGGAAAGGCATGTGCTTACATAAAATTTACAATACAACAAAACTGCTTTAATCTCCATACCTGCAAATCTGTATGGCTAAAGTTGGGTTTATCAGTGAATAGTACCCTGTCATAAAATAGTTTTAAAGTTGAATATGTAACCATAAATACCATTTAGATTATCCGGTAGAAAAGAAAAAACAACAAAACTGGCCCCAATCTGCTGGTACAGCCCCAAACGGATGCATTTTCAGAGTACAGTGGTTCTTTAGCGTGATATTAAGTGAAGCTATCTGAAAACGTCTGATCAGGGTTTTAACCTTGCCTGAAAAATTCTCTATATTTTTTCTTTGTTGTTGTTGTTGTTTGATTTCATTTAATGTCCCAGTCAACAGCTATGGTCATGTTGTAACATTGCCCCCATTTTATGGGATTTTTTACTCAACATTGGAAGGTATATCAAAACATAGATTGTGGGTACACGTTAGAACTGCCTCGGCGAGGCGGTTCTAACGAGTACCCACAACCTATGTTTTGGAGCAAAAATAAGAAAAATAGGTATACCCCTGCATACCCCAGTTTTACTATATGAAAGTGGGGTAAAAGGGTGTATTCATTACATCGACATGTTTTCCTGATGTGACTCATATGAATTTTCCAAAAAGTTTTGGATCTGGGTGTATTGGCTGGTTCAATGTCTCGTATATCCCAGAAAGGATGTTTTCTTCAACATGCCATAATTGCATTATTCCCAATAGGGTGACAAAGAATAACTAGTCAGGCAACAATCATAAGTCTGTAACAAGTTAAGGCTTTTCGAAAGCTACTAACAAGCATTTAAAGTATTAAAGATTGGTTATCATAGAAGAAATGGTTCTCAAAATTATTTTCTCAGCTATCTAATTTGGACATTTTCAGAGTGAATTAGTTTTGTGGACTGCTCACTTGTCCAATTAAATCAAACTGTTCATTTTCAAGGCAATTTATTATCACCACAATGAAGTGGTACATGCAGTCTTTTGATCTTACGAAAATGATTTAGGAACAGTTCAACCTATTTTTAGCAATAAGAGCTGTCGCAGGACAGCGTGCTCGACTGCTTCTGACCTTTGTCAAACATAAGGCCAAACCCAACCAGTAACCCAAAGCATTATGCTCATACATCTTTTTGCCTTGATGCAATAAGGCAAAATCACTGAACCATGAAAGTTAACTATAACTACCTAAGATTTAAGGGGATGCCAATTGTCAAAAACTAATACTTGTATAATTTTTACCTGTATAAAGAAAAATGACAATTTTTCCAAGGAGACTAGATATTCTTGAAACATTTTTATATGAGTCATTCAAACATTGAATACAGATTATTTTATGCCCAAAAACTCAGCTCTAGATAGCTTAGCAACACGCTTATCAGCATTGTTCAAGTTACTTCCTGGTTTGATTCCGTTTTCATCTGTCTGGCATGCTGGATAAATTTTACTAAAAACTACCACCATAAACATGATCTCCAAAAGCCAGACAACAATCTTTGAAAGTTTGTTCACTCAGAGATAATCTCTTCTTGAAAAAAACATGGTATTTATCATATATGCTGAAAACCTTTTACAGCAGATACAGTAAATAGTATGATTTCTCCCAAAATATTGATTTTTTGTTTGAAATACTTTCAAAGATTGTAGTCAAGAGTTTATGGCAATAGCTTCTAGTAAAATTTATCCAGCATGCCAGATGGATGAAAACAGAATCAAACCAGGAAGTAACTTGAACAATGCTGATAAGCGTGTTGCTGAGCCCTGTAGAACTGAGTTTTTGGGCATAAAATAATCTGTATTCGATGTTTGAATGACTCATACAAGAATGTGTCAAGAATATCCAGTCTCCTTGGTAAAATTGTCATTTTTCTTCATACCGGTAAAAATTATACAAGTATTAGTTTTTGACAATTGGCATCCCCTTAAAGGTCTCACTCATATTGTGAAAGAAGTGTGTTCATATACCAACTGAGTGCCAAGACACAAGGCAAAATCACTGAACCGTGAAAAAAGGTCACACTGACCTATAAGTATTGCAGGGTCAAAGGTCTAGTGATACTTACTCATAATGTGAAAGAAAAATGATCATATACCCATTCAGTGTTGAGATATAAAGCAAAATCACTGAACCATGAAATTAGGTCATAGTGACCTATAAGTATGTTTGGATTAAAAGTCTGGTCATACTCATTCATAATCAGAAAGAAGTATGAAAAAATACCAACTGAGTGTCGAGATATAAAGCAAAATCACTGAACCATGAAATTAGGTCACAGTGACCCAGGAATACTTTACGGTCAAAGGTCTTGTCATACTCATACATATCGTGAAAGAAGTATGTTCATATACCAATTGAGTGCCGAGATATAAAGGAAAATCACTGAACCTTGAAATTAGGTCATATTGACTTAGGACTACTTTAGGGTCAAAGGTCTTGTCATACGCAAACATAGTGTGAAAGAAGTTTGTTCATAAACCACTTGAGTGCCAAGATATAAGCCAAAAATCACTGAACCGTGAAATTAGGTCACAGTGACCTGTAAGTATATTGGGGTCAAAGGTCTGGTCATACTCACTCATAATCTGAAAAAAGTATGAAAATATACTAATCGAGTGTCAAGATATAAGGCAAAATCACTGAACCGTGAAATTAGGTCACAGTGACCTAGGACTACTTCAGGGTCAAAGGTCTTGTCATACGCAAACATACTTTGAAAGAAGTTTGTTCATAAACCATTTGAGTACCGAGATATAAGGCAAAATCACTGAACCGTGAAATTAGGTCACAGTGACCTATAAGTATATTAGGGTCAAAGGTCTGGTCATACTCACTCATAATCTGAAAAAGTATGAAAATATACTATTTGAGTGTCAAGATATAAGGCAAAATCACTGAACCGTGAAATTAGGTCACAGTGACCTATAAGTATATTGGGGTCAAAGGCCTGGTCGTACTAACTCATAATCTGAAAGAAGTAAGAAAATATACTAATTGAGTGTCAAGATATACGGCAAAATCACTGAACCATGGAAAGTAGGTCAACCGACCCTTACCGTCATGACACACAAGTCAGTGTCACAAAGTCAAAAGATGAATGACCAACCATCCTCCTAAGTTGTTTTTATTAAGAAATAAAAAGAAAAAAATTCGGGGAGTTCTAGATTTTGACCTCTAGCCCCGCCCCACTGACTTTGACCCAGAGGTCCGATGTCATGGAACCTAAAGTGTATGAAGTATGAATGCTTTATGATAAGTTGTTGTCAAGATATGCCTCCTTGTAAAAGTTACACAGCAGTACATCTATTTTTTAGTGTTCTAGTTTTTAACCTCCAGCCCCACCCCCAGGCATGGACCCAGGGGCCCGATGCCATGGAATGAAACTCAACCCTACAGGGTACCTATGGTCCCAGTATGAAAGTCCTCTGATAAAAAGTTTTCAAGATATAGACTTCTAGAATACTATATCACAGAAAAGCCATTATTATTAATGGTGTTCTAGATTTTAACCTCTAGCCCCACCCCCTGGCATGGACCCAGGGATCTGATGCCATGGAATGAAAGCCGACCCTACAGGGTGTCAATGGCCTAAGTATCAATGCTTTCTGATGAGTGGTTGTCAAGATATGGACTTCTAGAAAACTTTAACACAAGAATTGCCATTTTTTGAAGGTGTTCTAGATTTTAACCTCCAGCCCCACCCCCTGGCCTGGACCCAGGGGCCCGATGCCATGGAATGAAAGCTAACCCTACAGGGTATCTATGGTCCAAGTATGAATGCTTTCTGATGAGTGGTTGTCAAGATATGGACTTCTAGAAAACTTTAACGCAAGTGTGACGCGCACGCGCACGGGAACGGGAACGTGGACGACCGGGGTGACTGCAATAGCTCTATGCACTTCGTGCAGTCGAGCTAAAAACAACACTTGATAAGATGAATATGATAATAATATGATTGTCCACCTGTATGGAAATTATTTTGTGATAGAAATAAACTATAACAAGAGGACCAATGGTCCTGTAAACGCTCACCTGAGATCTGCTGCATATACCAATAAACATGTTTGAATATTATGGTATTTAACCCCAGTGTAGGGGCAGATGAAGCCCTTGGGCCATTTTCTTCTTTATTTTCAGAATAATCAATATTCTGTCCATTTGCCAATTTCCTGCTGGCTTTTCCCTTCAAATGACATTTTAACAGTTTTCCCCATTTAAATACATGGTCAACCCATGTTGACCTTGCCATAAACTGGGTCAAGGTCATCACAGGGTCATGGTTTATATATACATTGTAGTACTTAAGCCATAGATGCTTCACATCAAGTTTCTTCGAAATCCGTCCACCGGTTCCAGAGAAGACGATTTTGAAGGGTTTTTACCATATATGGGCATGGTGGCCATCTTGGTCATGTGACCTTGATTATTTATACACACACTGATTCCCCCATTATATAAATGCTTCACATAAAATTTGGCTTTGATTGGCCAAGCGGTTTCACAGAAGAAGATGTTTGAATAGTATGGTAATATATACTGAACAAAAAAAAAGAAACGCAACAACAGGCCACCAAAGATTTTCGAGTTCAACGGCAAAATGTTGATAATTTCAGGTCTGTTGCTGTATGATTCACATTCATGGGATGTTAGAGTATATCATGCAAAAGTCTGATTTTCGTTTCGATAAAAATTGAATGAGACTTTTTTCTCGTCTTAAATAATGCAAATCGAGGAAGATTTGCTCTGCGCATGCCCACACTTTTGAACCTCCAAATCATCAAGAAACAATGTCAGCTGCTCCCTAATTAAAATTCATGAAAAAGAAATAAAGATACACGAAAGACAAGCTCGTAATTAAAACCATCAAATCCCTATATGTTTAATTGAAAGGGGGATAATTTCAATTTTATTTGCTTTATTTCTTTAACGTGTGAGTCATCTGCTGAGTGGTACAATGCAATTTCGAATGGGGGTTTATAGCGGATTTAAATTGTACCATAACTTTAATGCTTGCGCATGCGCGCTATGTGGTATACTACTTTCAGCATGTCTATGGTCGGCATCGAATAACTCCGTAAATACTCATCAAAATGAAAATCAGTTTGTTGCATTCGGAAGCCTAATATCTCATGCAGAAAGAGAAAATGCAATAATTTCTGACTGTATCATAGTTTGCTCAAAATTTAGTGGAATATAATTGTTGCGTTTCTTTTTTTGTTCAGTATACATGTATAATGCCCTGCAGTAGGGGCAAATATGCCCCTGGGGTCCAATTTTTTTCAGAATCATTAATATTCAGCCCTACTGCCCATTTCCTGCAAGACTTTCATTTTAAAAGACATTTTAAAGGTTTTCCCCATTCAAATGCATTGGCGACCTATGTTGACCTCGCCGTAATATAGGTCAAGGTCATCCAAAGGTCATAATTTATAAACACATTGTAGTACTTCAGTCCCTAATGCTTCATGCCAAGTTTCATTGAAATCGGTCCATTGGTTCAGGAGAAGAAAATTTTTGAAGGGTTTTTACCATATATGGGCATGGCAGCCATCTTGATCATGTGACCTGGATTATTTATAAACACACTGACTCCCCCTTCCCATAGATGATTGCTATAAAATTTGGCTTTGATTGGCCAAGTGGTTTCAGAGAAGAAGATCTTTGAATATTATTGTAATATACAAGTATATTGCCCCGGGGTGGGGGCAGACCAACCCTTGGGGTCCAATTTTTTTTCAGAATTACCTACCTTCAGTCCATTTGCCCATTTCCTGCATGTTTTACCTTTCAAATGACATTTTAACAATTTTCCCCATTCAAATGCATGGGCCACCTATGTTGACCTTGCCGTAAAATAGGTCAAGGTCAACCAAAGGTCATAATTTATAAACACATTGTAGTACTCTAGTCCCAAATGCTTCATGCCAAGTTTCGTTGAAATCGGTCCAGTGGTTCCAGAGAAGACGAATTTTGAAGGGTTTTTACCATATTAGGCATGGCAGCCATCTTGGTCATGTGACCTGGATTATTTATAAACACATTGGTTCCCCTTTCCCATAGATGCTTCATATAAAATTTGGCTTTAATTGGCCAAGTGGTTTCAGAGAAGAAGATCTTTGACCAGAGGACCAATGGTCCTGTAAACGCTCACCTGAGATCTGCTGCATATACCAATAAACATGTTTGAATATTATGGTATTTAACTCCAGTGCAGGGGCAGATGAAGCCCTTGGGCCATTTTCTTTCTTCAGACAATATTCTGTCCATTTGCCAATTTCCTGCTGGCTTTTCCCTTCAAATGACACTTTAACAGTTTTCCCAATTCAAATGCATAGGCAACCCATGTTGACCTTGCCATAAACTTGGTCAAGGTCATCACAGGGTCTTGATCTATATATACATTGGAGTACTTTAGCCATCAATGCTTCAAGCCAAGTTTCCTTGAAATCAGTTTATTGGTTTCAGAGAAGAAGAACTTTGATGGGTTTTTACCATATATGGGCATGGCGACCATCTTTGTCATGTGACCTAGACTATTTATATACACATTGATTCCCCAATTTTATAGATGCATCACATAAAATTTGGCTTTGATTGGCCAAGCGGTTTCAGAGGAGAAGACGTTTGAATATCATGGAAATATTATACAATTATTGACTTCGATGAGGTAGATATAAGGATTTATCTACCTGAAAAAGTGATATTCACCGAGGCCGGAGGCCGAGGTGAATATCACTTTTTCAGGTAGATAAATCCTTATATCTACCGAAATTGAAGTCAATAACTGTTTTGTTATATGACTTTTCAAGTGTTTTAATGTTTATTTTATAACAAATAAATAAGATGTTAAAGAAGGCTAGTCAATGAGGAACAATTGATTATGATTGAAAGATAAGTTTGTTAGTTCTTAATAGGGTACTCATAAGAATCACCATGACGAGGCAATACCAATGGGTACCAACAACATAGGTTCTTCTGAAAAATAAACAAAATTATCCCTTAATTATCACCAAATACACCTCACTATCTAGTGCTTTGTTTATCTGAAATAGTGTGTTACTGCAAAGCATGTAGATTTCATGAACTGAAATGAGTTCAGGCTATTTATAGCTCACTGGCAGGTTTTATACACTTATACATCAAATCATGTCAATTTCATGATGCCCATGTTGATTTCATGCTGGTGCTATTTTTGGGTACTCAGGAGCGTAATATAGATTTTGGAGGTTAATATAGAAAACATGTCAAAATAATTAACCTCCAAAAACTGGTTTGATCTGGTTTTCATCAGTTTGGTCTAGTTTCAGAGAAATATAAGGATTTATTAATACTGAATGAACCAATCAGGTGACAGGATTTCCTTCAGTCATATAACAAACATGTATATTGCCCCGGGGTGGGGGCACATGAGCCCCTGGGGTCCAATGTTTTTCAGAATCATTAATATTCAGTCCTACTTCCCATTTCCTGCAAGACTTTCACTTTAAATGGCATTTTAAAAGTTTTCCCCATTCAAATGCATTGGTGACCTACATGTATGTTGACCTTGCCGTAAAATAGGTCAAGGTCATCACAGGGTCATGATTTATACATACATTGTAGTGCTTGAGCCATCAATGCTTCATGCCAAGTTTCGTTGAAATCGGTCAACCGGTTCTGGAGAAGAAGATTTTTGAAGGGTTTTTACCATATATGGGCATGGAGGCCATCTTGGTCATGTGACCTGGATTTTTTATCTACATATTTGTTACCCCTTCCTATTAATGCTTCACATAAAATTTGGCTTTGATTGGCCAAGTGGTTTCAGAGGAGAAGACGTTTGAATATTATGGAGATATACATGTATATTGCCCCGGGGTGGGGGCACATGAGCCCCTGGGGTCCAATTTTTTTCAGAATCATTAATTTTCAGTCCTACTGCCCATTTCCTGCAAGACTTTCACTTTAAATGACATTTTAAAAGTTTTCCCCATTCAAATGCATTGGCGACCTATGCAGTGTTAGAAATAAGACTTGCATAGCAACTTGCCCGGGGGGCAACCTGAGGTCAAGTTCAACTTGCCCCCCAGGATTTTAACTTGCCCCCCAAAACTTGCGATTTTTTTATAAAAAAAAAAATAAACATGTGTCAATAATTTGATGTGCAATTCATGTTTCAGACAGTGTGATCACGTTATTAAAGCAACTTTGGTTCCACTCTATTCCTGCAGTTGAAAATTTGACTAGATTTTAGCATCATCAGCAAAATTTTGTGCATACAATGACAACCATGCGGAGTGCATTTGTAAAATCTAAGAAGAATATTTGTTCTACAACACTCCGACTCACCTGAGGAATTCCACTTGTGACTGTTTACTGTTTTTGAAGTTTTGCCATTGATTATAACTTTTTGCTTTCTACCAGATAAAAAATCTTTAATCCACTTATAAATGTACTTGCACAGATATACCCCTGCTTTTTCAACCTTATATTTGGTACTTTTCAAAGCATTTATAACCATCAATGATACATGACAGCCAGTTTCAAAATAAAATAAAAGAAAGTTTCAAAAATTCTTCTGTCCAAGTGTTTACATCCACTTCAAGCTCAAAAGGTTGATGTACCAATCAGCTGATGTTTTGGGTTTTTTTTCATTAAGCTATTTTGTGCAACTAAAACATTATTTGCATGAAACCTTTGCTTGCCCCTTTTTTAAAAAGTCAAACTTGTATTTAGAAAACTGTGGTTCTATAAATAGAAAATCTGCTTTGACCCAAAATACTTAATCACTTGCAAATTATTTAGATTGCAATTTTCTTGTGTGAAATACTTAATAATTTTTATTTACTCAAAAATATATTGTCAATAATAACTGACAAAGAACTGAAACTGTTTTCCTTCGCATTGTTAACCTAGTGCAGAGTGGGTGGGGTACAGTGACTGTCAAAAAAGATCGTGAATTCTGAATTTGAAATTATGATTATGCCTAAAAAAGAAAGTTAAAATCGAGTTAAAATCCACTGGTTTTTGGTATTACAAACAAAATGAAACAAAACTGGGTTGAAAGCAAGTGTCTCTGCCCGAAATAATTGCTGGAAATGGTAAACTTTTCTACTTTCGTTTTTACAGATGCGTCAGTTTGAGGTGTTGCGGTCAAATTTTAGTGCCATGCCATATTTTTTTTCGTAAAATATGCATGGCTCAAGGGTAGATGGATCACTGAGACTGTTTTTTTTTTTACTTCAGAGTGCTCCATTCAGGTTTATTTAGCGGCTGGTTCATCTTTTTGAGGCCCGAATATCGGTAAAACAAGTACTGATTCCATACTTTTTGCTCCCCAAAAGAAACGAAAAAGGAGGCTACTGATTGGTCAATATAATCACATCTACCCAATCAGAATGTTCGTTACATCGAATACATTCAATAACCGCATTTAACTGCACTGGATAAAAAGTGAACGAAATGACCGAAAACGACCGGAATTGAAGGAAAACGGACCAAAATTTCAGGTTGTCCGGCGGGCAAGCGCAAGGCAAACGTAGGTTGTCCGACGGGATTTCAACCCGTGTCGGGCAATCGGGCAATTGCTTATTTCTAACACTGCTATGTTGACCTTGCCGTAAAATAGGTCAAGGTCATCACAGGGTCATGATTTATATATACATTGTAGTGCTTGAGCCATCGATGCTTCATGCCAAGTTTCGTTGAAATCGGTCCAGTGGTTCTGGAGAAGAAGATTTTTGAAGGGTTTTTACCATATATGGGCATGGCGGCCATCTTGGTCATGTGACCTGGATTATTTATATACACATGGGTTCCCCCTCCCATAGATGCTTCATGTAAAATTTGGCTTTGATTGGCCAAGCGGTTTCAGGGAAGAAGATGTTTGAATATTATGATAATATACATGTATATTGCCCCGGGGTGGGGGCGGATGAGCCCCTGGTGCCCAATTTTTTTCAGAATCATTAATTTTCAGTCCTTCTGCTCATTTTCTGCAAGATTTTTCCTTTAAATGACAATTTAACAATTTTTCCCATTCAAATGCAAAGGCGACCTATGTTGACCTTGCCGTAAAATAGGTCAAGGTCATCCAAAGGTCATGATTTATATATACATTGTAGTACTTGAGTCATCGATGCTTCATGCCAAGTTTGGTTGAAATCGGTCCAGTGGTTCCGGAGAAGAAGATTTTTGAAGGGTTTTTACCATATATGGGCATGGCGGCCATCTTGGTCATGTGACCTGGATTATTTATATACACATTGGTTCCCCCTTCCCATAGATGCTTCATGTAAAATTTGGCTTTGATTGGCCAAGCTGTTTCAGAGAAGAAGATCTTTGAAAATGGTGGACGACGGACGGACGACGGACGGACGACGGAGCATGGGTATACTATAAGCTCACCTTGTGAGCCTGACGGCTCAGGTGAGCTAAAAACTTTTCAGACTAGACAGAACCATCAACCAGAACATTTAGGAGTTCATGTGTCTTTGCACCAACCTTCTGATCCAGACACCTGATGCTCCAACTCAACCCAAAATCAATATTTGTAACATCCGGGTGCCAATCTGATCTGAAAATGTCCCCAATGTGCCCAGATTCTGAAAAGTCACCACTTACTAGTAATGGTAGTAGAGTTGTCCTATCTTGCTGGCCACTTCACCGATCTGCCATCTCTTCAAACCATATTTTGTGTCCAGAATTTGTCTGAAATAAAGAACAAAATTGGAATATACAAAAGGAACAAACACCAGGATAACATGTCCCTAAATACACTTTTTTCATGTAGTAAATAGTTGGCCTCCCAAGCCCCCCAAATATTTTTCTGTTGGCATTTTTGAGTACATTTTGGCATCCATGCTTAATGTGTACCTTAATGTGTAACAATACACGCTAGGGTGGATGCCAAGTCTGAAAATGCCCCAGAGTCCCAAAAATAGGTCAAAGGTCAACTAAGTGCAAAATTTGAGGTATTTCAACATTATGGCAGTATCTCATGAAATATTTTCTTCTTTTTTTGTAAAAAAAAAAGCCCCAAATTACATCTAATGCATTTGTATGATGTAATCAGTTACAATTGTTACAACAAAGTAATGCAGATTTAGGTCAAAGGTCACTTTAGTGCAAAAAAAGCTTATTTTCATGCCCTTTTACAATTGCCTGTATAAACATAAGTGTCAGTGGTATTCTGAGTGGGATAAAGTTCTTTTATGTACATTTATGTATCAACTGTGTATAGAATATGATCGTAGCAATCATTTGATATCAATTTCAGCTCTCTGCAGCTTTTGGTTGCTGAGATATTGTCAATTTTATTGGTACACTCCCCTGTATTTGTCTGTGTTTTTTCTCTTATATCTTAAGTTTTCTTAATTTTTTGCAACGGTATAGTCAGCTTGGTCATTTATATTATCACATGTTTAAACATTATTGTCATAACAATCATTTGATACCAATTTCAGATCTCTAGGACTTATGGTTGCTGAGATATTAATGTTTCCGTTGGTATACCCCCTCTATTTTTCTGTGATTTTTATCAAATATTTCAAGTTTTCATCAATATTCAAACAACAAGAAAGTCAAACTATTCATTTATTATCGCATGTTTATAGAACATTAACATAGCAATTATTTGATATCAATTTTACCTCTCTAAGACTTTTGGTTGCTAAGTTATAAAACATTTTGTTAGTATACCCCATCCACTTTTCTGTGGTTTTTCATTAATATTTAAAGTTTTTATCAATATTCGAAAATCAAGAAATTCAGAATGTTTGTTTGTCTCACAACATGGTTATAGAATATTATCCTAGCAATCATTTGATACTAATTTCAGTTCTCTAGAGCTTTTGGTCACTGAGATATTAGCAGTTTTATTGGTTAACCCCCTTCATTTGCCAAGGATTTTCCTCCTATATCTTAAGTGTCCTTAAATATTTGAGAAACAAAATAGTGAGCTTGTTTATATACCTTATCACATGATTATAGTATATTGTCATAGCAATCTTTTGATACCAATTTCAGCTCTCTATGACTTTTGGTTGCTGAGATATATACGTTTCCGTTGATATACCCCCTCTATTTTTCTGAGATTATTGTCTAATATTTAAGTTCTCATCACTATTCGAAAAACAAGAAAGTCAGATTATTTATGCGTTTTATCACACTATTATAGACCATTATTAAAGCAATCATTTGATACCTATTTCAGCTCTCTAGAGCTTTTGGTCACTGAGATATTAGCAATTTTATTGGTATACCCCCTTCGTTTGCCACTGATTTTTTCCTATATCTTAAGATTTTTTTAAATATTTGAGAAACAAGACAGTCAGCTTGTTTATATGCATTATTACTTGGTTATAGAATATTGTCATAGCAATCATTTGATACCAATTTCTGCTCTCTATGGCTTTTGGTTGCTGAGATATATACATTTCCGTTGGTGTACCCCCTCTATTTTTCTGAGATTATTATCTAATATTTAAAGTTCTCATCATTAATCCAACAACAAGAAAGTCAGATTATTTATGCATCTTATTATACTATTATAGAACATTATTATAGCAATCATTTGATACCTATTTCAGCTCTCTAGAGCTTTTGGTCACTGAGATATTAGCAATTTTATTGGTAAACCCCCTTCGATTGCCAGTGACTTTTCTCCTATATCTTAAGTTTTCTAAAAAAAATTGAGAAACAAGGAAGTCAGCTTGTTTATATACCATATTATATGGTTATAGAAAATTGTCATAGCAATCATTCGATACCAATTTCTGCTCTGTATGGCTTTTGGTTGCTGAGATATATACATTTCCGTTGGTGTACCCCCTCTATTTTTCTGAGATTATTATCTAATATTTAAAGTTCTCATCATTAATCCAACAACAAGAAAGTCAGATTATTTATGCATCTGATTATACTATTATAGAACATTATTATAGCAATTATTTGATACCTATTTCAGCTCTCTAGAGCTTTTGGTCACTGAGATATTAGCAATTTTATTGGTAAACCCCCTTCGTTTGCCAGTGACTTTTCTCCTATATCTTAAGTTTTCTAAAAAAAATTGAGAAACAAGGAAGTCAGCTTGTTTATATACCATATTATATGGTTATAGAATATTGTCATAGAAATCATTCGATACCAATTTCTGCTCTCTATGGCTTTTGGTTGCTGAGATATAAACGTTTCTGTAGGTATAACCCCTTCACTTGCTGTGATTTTTCTCTAATATTATATTCATTAAGATTCCATCAATATTCGAACAACACGAAAGTCTGATTTTGTTATATATCTTATTTCGTGGTTTTAGAATTTTGTAATATCAATTATTTGATACCAATTTCTGCTCTCTATGGCTTTTGGTTGCTGAGCTTATAAGCATTTCTGTAGGTATACCCCCTCCATTGCTCTGTGATTTGTCTCTAATATTGAAAGTTCTCATCAAGATTTGTACCCCAAGAAAGTTACATTCTTTCTGTATCTTATCATATTATAATAAACCATTATCATATCAATCATTTGATATAAATTTCAGCCCTCTAGACTTTTTGGTTGCTGAGATATAAGCAATTTTGTTGGCAGACCCCCTTCATTTATCTCTTACTTTTCTCTAATATCTGAAGTTCTCTTTTGAGCACTAAGATAGCCAGTTTGTTTATATATCTTATTACAGAGTTATAGAACATTGTCATAGCAATCATTTGGTACCAATTTAAGCTCTCAAGGGCTTTTGGTTGACGAGATATAAGCAGTTGTGCTGGTATACTCCATTTTTCTGTGATTTTTTCCTAATATATAAAGTTCGCATTAATATTTGAAGACCAGGAAGTCTGTTTGATATTCATATCTTATTACGTAGTTATCAAGCATTATCAAACCAATTATTTGATACCTATTTCTGCTCTCTCAAGGTCTATCAGTAGCCAAGAAACATGTGGTAATATATGTGTACCAGACTACTTCCTCTGCTTATTAGAGGTGGGGGTGAACACTCTATGATTTTACGTGACACACATGGGCAATAAAGAGATCCTCTGACCAAACTGGCACCCATGAGCATTTGTTCTGAGGGTGCAAGGTACATCCTGTAGATATTCCACCCTTAACCCTTCAAATGGCAATAGATTTTCCCTTTGTATATCTCGATTTTCGTCATTTTCATTAATATTCATGAAAATGCAAATGAGATAATTATTATTTAGGCCCATGAGTCATCAACAAATTTATCAAATAGTATTATTGGTACAATAACAATAAGCCAAAATGATAGTTTAGGCTTGACATTAGTTTTTATGGGATAATTGATTTTTAATTGTTTCTTTTTATTCATTTTAAAGTT
The DNA here is from genome assembly GCA_964017185.1 of Rugalucina vietnamica. NCBI lineage: Eukaryota > Metazoa > Mollusca > Bivalvia > Lucinida > Lucinidae > Rugalucina > Rugalucina vietnamica. The sequence goes on from OZ024870.1 coordinate 37,644,354, forward strand.
TTAATAAAAATTCATGAATATGCAAATTAAATATTTTCCATTACTTATCATAGGAAAAAAGGGCTACGTCTCAGCTTTAAGATGAGACCAAGTTCAATGGTCTAGGATTACAAATAATTGAGATATTTTTAATTTTCTATCTGTACCCCCATTATAAAAACGCAAAAAATGAATATTTAGGGTACTTTAATAGAACATAGCATAAAACGCAGACGCTTCCACTGGCAAAAAACAGGGTCTGATAGCTTTTTCAATATACTTAAATTAGAAAATCATAGTGTCGAAAATTACCCCTGGGGGAAGGGGGTATGGGTAGCTAGTAGAATAATATTAGTTATCATTACAGGTTTTGATATTTTTGCACTCATATGACTTTTGACCTAATTATGTGACCCAGAGGCAATTACAGACTTGGAATATACCCATATGAGTTTAAACACTTATCAATGAATAAAATAAGAACATGTTGCCTTTAGTCAGTTCATGTTTGATTTAAGAAATACTTGATTATTGTAACGGGTGTTTGTTATTTTGCACTCATTTGACTTTTGACCTAATTCTGTCACCCAGGAGCATTTACAGTCTTGGCATCCACCTCTATGTCTTTGGAGACATGTCAAGGAATGACATGAGTACAAGTTACCTATAATCAGTCCATTATTTTCCAAAACAATAATGTCTATTTTCATTTTTACAGATTTTTGCTATTTTGCACTCGTTTGACCTTTGACCTTGTTCTGTGGCCCAGGGTCATTTACAGACTTGGCATCCACCCATACGAGTTTGGGCACATGCCAAGGAATATTATGAGCATAGGTAGAATAATGTACTCAAAAATGCCAACAAAACCAAAACTAAGCCACTTTTTTGGATTTGGACTGCCAAGTAAAAACTGGGGTTTTAATAGAAGGGTATACAATTTTTCTCATTTCTGATCCAAAACACAGATTGTGGGTACATGCTAGCTGAGGGGGTTATAACATGTACCAACTAGAAAAAGTGTCTTGAGAGGCACATATACCCCCGGCTAGTAGCCCCTCCCCCCCCCCCCCCCCCCCCCCCCCCAGGCCCACCACCCCCGACCCAGACATGCTCACTGACACTGATACAATGAACCTGCATTCCCGAATAAAAGAGAGCAACCTCAACAACTACTACATGTACTTTAACTTATAAAAAGCACTGTCTAAAACCATGGGGAGGGGGAGTGTAGCAGAATGAGAGATCTATTGAGGGTCAGGTCCTCAGTCCTAGATGGAAAATAGAATGTCATTCTTCAATAATATAAATAAAAAAAAAAATAAAAAAAAATAAGATGTCCTAGATCTTGACCTCTAAACCCACCCTGAGCATGGACCCTAGAGTCTATTGTCATTAGGAACAAAGCAAACCTTAAAGAGTACCTATGGTGCAAGTATGAATGATTTCTAAACATGGTGGTGAAGAAAAGTACAGAAAATAAAATTTTTAAATAAGTTCTAGATTTTGACCTCTAGCCATACCCCAATGGACCCTAGAGTCTGAACCTTACATGGTACCTATGATCTAAGTATGAATGCTTTCTGACAAGACTTTGTGGATGTCAAGAAAATAGACTTACAGAAAATTTATCATGGTACATGTATAAATCATATTATAAATGTGTCCTAGATTTCAACCTCTAGCCCTACCCCTGGGGACAGTACCCAGGATTTGGTGACATGGAATATGAAAGCAAACCCTATAGGGTATCTATGAAATAAATAAGAATACATCCCTATGATTGTTTGTTAAGTTGTGGACTAAGAGAAGAAACATTAAAATTGTAAAGTTGTTTTTTTTTTTTCAGTGAAATTTTTCAATTTTTAAAGCTCAATAAGAGCTGTCGCAGGACAGCGTAGCTCGCCTGACTTGTGCTTTGCCACTACATCTGTTAGAATCTATGACCCATGACCTTGACCTCAAGGTCACTCAGGTGGGTCATGATGGTACAACATAAAACTTCAGACCAATGCAAAGTATCAACTTGATCAATCTACATGTTCAAGAGATATAGACTTATAAAAACATTAACCAAAACTTAAACACAAAACTTCCAAGTCCGTGACCCTGACCTAAAGGTCATCCAGGTGAGTTGTGATGTACAGCATAAAACCTGAGACCAATATCTATCAACATGCAAGTATCAACTTTATCCATCAACATGTTCAAGAGATTTAGACTTTAACCAAAAAAATTAACACAAAATTTCTAAGTCTGTGACCTTGACCTCAAGGTCACCCAGGGTAGGTCATGATGGTACTGCATAAAACTTCAGACCAATATCTACCAACATGCAAAGTATCAACTCGATCAATCAACATGGTCAAGAGATATAGACTAACAAAAACTTAAATCAAAAACTTAAACACAAAATTTCTTCTAAGTCTGTGACCTTGACCTCAAGGTCATCAAGAGTGAGTCATGATGGTACTGCATAAAACTTCAGACCAATATCTAGCAACATGCAAAGTATCAACTCAATCCATCAATATGGTCAAGAGATATAGACTTACAAAAACTTTAACCAAAAACTTAAACACAAAATTTCTAAGTCCGTGACCTTGACCTCAAGGTCACCCAGGGTGGGTCATGATGGTACTGCGTAAAACTTCAGACTAATATTTAGCAAGATGCAAAGTATCAACTTGATCCATCTACATGGTCAAGAGATATAGACTTATAAAAAACTTTAACCGAAAGTGTGACTTGGACGCGGACGTACACGTAAACATACACATAAACGTAAACGGGACGACCGAGGTGACTACAATAGTTCTATGCACTTCGTGCAGGCAAGCTAAAAAAATCTTTAAATTGCATGGGCGCGTTTTCGTAATGCAATAGGAACAAAAAATTCTCACCATTATAGGGCCACCAAAAACATAAATGAAGAATGGGGTTTACAGAGCTAAATGGTAGGAGTTCTAGCACAAATCCTTGGTAGGCTCAGGCCATTATTAATTTAACAAGTACATGTACACAGTTGGAAAGCATAATGAACCTAAAGGCCGTCTCACACAGAACACGGTTGGGCACACGGTTCCAATACGGTTTACTCGGTTATACACGGATTGAATGGTACGAGTATTGAGCTCCAACCGTGCCTGAGGTACGATTTAGACTCGAATGTAGCAAGAGTGAGTACGATTAAAGCACGGATATACTCGATCAAGCAATGTTTGTCACGGTTTCAACACGATTTGCCAACGATTTTCATATGATTGTTTTACGGTTCCAAGTACGGTCTAGTTCGATCTGTTACGGCCTAGTACGATTAAACACGACGTTTACAGGGTTTATATACGGTCGATTCCATACGATTTATATACGATTTTGACACGGTTGAGCTTACTCGTGCTTTGTGCTTCATGTACGGTTGTATATACGGTCTCGTACGGGCTCACACGGTCTCTCACGGTCTTGTACGATCGCTTATACGATTATACACGGACATCGCACCCGTGCTAGTTTTTTAAAAGTTTTAAAAATCATACACGGCTTACACGGATACACTCGAATGGCCCGAGTGCAAGTCGGATAAAGCCACGGTTTATTCGGTTGTATGTACGGTTTACACGGGTGACCAACCGTGTAAACCGTGTGTTCTGTGTGAGACGGGCTTAACTTTGGACCGATGAAGAGGTCCCAGGTTTAAAACCTATAAATGTGAAGTTGTGTGGCCATCCTTAAATGATTCTTTGTTTGCTGTGCTCCTACCCATCAATTTTAGTGTGGGTAGGTAGGTAGGTCATTTTTTTTTTTTTTTTTGAACCAGAAAAATATCTTTATAATTTGCTATATTAGCAGATGACAGGCTGTCAACCAAGTCTTCTAAAAAATATAGGAGTTTATATAGGAATTTTTTTCTAAGAAATATAGGAGGTTTTAGCTAAGGCCTAAAAAAAAATGTTATGTTTCCGATTTCATCATAAATTTAGCATAGGGTCGGTAGGTAGGCTTTTTTTTTTTTTTCCCCTTGGAAAATCGGGGTCGGTAGGTATTTTTTTTTTTTTGACCAGACTTTCTTCTTACCGCACATTTGACTCCAAATCGGAAACCTTTACACCGAGGATGGCCGTCTTCGTATAACAGGGATAACGGGGCATTGTGCCGCAAGGCTTTTATTACATTTGAAGCAGGTATGTGGCTACATTTGTCGAAATAAATGGCGACTAATGTGCGTGGTCGTGTCAACACACTACACAGTAGCCATGTTGTTGTTCTTGATTGTAATTGGTGCGACACCGCTCAAAATTGATCACTCCGCCGTACCCCACGAAAATAGTGCATTTGAAAATTTTGCCTAGGTGAGTTTGACACTGTATTACGAGCACATTTATTTGTGTCTGTTTTATATTTAGTATGCACTGCAAAGTATGACTAGTGTACGACATTTGGGTGTACAAAACACGATCTTAAAAGAGACTATTTCTCGTCGGAAGCTTCTGTCTGTAAACTACCCCCTCCTCAAATCTGCACCATTCTAGAGGGTAAAACCCAACCCTATGGTGGTTGCAAAACGGAATATCGGAAAAACTCAACGGTCAACCCCCCTTTGAACTAGGCTCGTTGGGTAGATGTATGGCTGAGCTATAAGGCGAGGGGAGTCCTTTTGGTCATAAAATGTTTGGTAACAGCTGGGAGTGTCACAAAGTGCGACAATTTGCATTGTGGCCTATGGACAATTTTTGACTGGTGTCACCCCAATTGTTGCGTGCGTTCGTAGTTTTTTCCAATGGTAAAAATGGTACCATTGGTAGACAAATTCCGTTCAAGGTTTTACCAATGGTACCATTGGTAATGCCATTGGTACCAATGGTACCAATGTTACCAACATACGGCAGCAAATGGTGCAGACAGAATACAGCGTGGGTAATTCTACCAACGCGGGAAAAGTCACGTGATTCAATATGGCGAGCCTAAAAATATATCATGAATTTCGTAAATAAGCAATACTTTTGTCATACAAGCAAATGTAAATGTTATAAATAAAACAATATACATGGAGTAAATAAGAAAGACAAAAACAAGTGAGGTGCATTGATCAATATGATAAAAATTCCACCATCAGGGGTCCTGCTGGCCTTGAAAAATAGGGAGAAATCACTTCTCTCTCCAAGAAAGTTAGGGAGAAGTTTTGGGACCTAGGGAGAAGTGACAAATAAAGCGACTTATGATACGGAATTGGATTGTTTCGGTTTAAAATGAAATCCTTGATTTGAAATACAACATAGTTTTCCACTCCTTGTATTTTTAATGACCAAATAAAAAAGAAAGGAAATATTCTGCTAATCTTCTATTAATATTTCTATTAGACTGCATTTTGGAGTTAGGGAAACAGTGAAATCATTTTACAAACATAAAGAACCTCTAAATAGAAAGGACAACAATTTTGTAAAAGCTAGAACTTGTAAAACGATCTTTAAATAAAAAATAAAAACAACTTATGTGCACAAAATGTCAATTACTATGATACATAACTGTCCAAATCAAAAAGGCATAATTGTGGAGAAAACTTTTCAAATGCTTCTTTGACTTTATTGATCTCATTTGAATGCATGGATAAATAGGCCCGGATAAAAATGACAGGTAAATCTGTGACCACTCACATGTGGAATGATCACTGAAATGTGTCAATTTTAACACAATTATGACCTAATCAATGATAATTGATATGCTGAAGGGATTAGCAAACCAACTGCCAGCTGTTTGAAGTGTTGACAGGTAGGGATAATGTTCCAGTTGATTGCACTAGACATCGTTTGATGACCCATTTGTTTACACAAGTAAAGCTTTTAAAAAAGTTGCAGAAATTAGCAGGCGAAGTTTTAGTAGCCCTTGGGGCTCCCCAGGGCGATTCCTGGGCTTCTAGGGCGAAGTTTTTCGCCCTAGAGCCCAGTAACTGGACCCCTGCACCATGTGATCTACCAATGGTACCACTGGTACCAATGGTACCATTGGCAGCAGAAAAACGTTCAGGGTTTTCTGGTTACCATTGGTAAAAATGGTACCAACAGTACCATTGGTAGATTTATAGATTTTACCATTGGGAGAACCCCGAACGTAGCCACTAAAGACCGAAAATATCCGAAAATCGGCACGGACAAATTCTCGTAACGAAATGGTTTTGACTTTTGATAAAAACCGGAATCGTTGAACAGGGTCGGTCGCCGACTTTTTTTTTTTTTTCTGAGCGCTAAAAAAGTTGCAGTCGGCACAGATTTTGACCAGTCGGTCGGGAAATCGGAAACATAACATTTTTTTAAGCCTTATTTTGAGGAAAAAATATAGGAGTTTTCTCATGAAAATCGCTTCATTCTATGCTCTTATACTAACAATCCTTACCTCCATGCTCACTTTTTCTACATTAATTAATGTCTAAAATATCTAGATAAAGTAACCATTCAGTTCCACAGCATCACAATCCAGACAGGTGACCATTCATGTGATGAAGTGTGCTGAAGCATTATGCAGGATGGTGATACTACACAGGCCCATTTGCTGACTCTCACAGAATTTAAGTTTTTTTACATATGTATAAAGGCATTCTTTTGGCAAAATAAAGGCTTTTTCATTGAAAATATATATAAAGATAAAAATTACGGTCAACTTTTTCTCTACATCTTAGACCTACTTTTATTTTTCACATTGATTGTTTATACCAGTAGAAAATAAATAAAATTCATAGTGAAAGAGTATTATCATAGTCTTTCTCAAAGGTAAAATAAATCCACAACTCTGAATTTCAGCTTAAATTCCAAAGTCCATAATGTAGAACCGAATGCTCATTAATTCATGTACTGTATGTAATAATCTCTTTACATTAGGCCTAGGCGGCCCCCAGAAGCTCTAGAGTACATACCTTTGTCTCCTGTGATCTCAGCCTTTCCTGGGATCAATTGTACACTGTACAGTTGCATCAATTTACAACAAAATTAAGGCATAGGAAGAAAGAAAATAGATAAAAAAGACACAATATAAAAACATAACAACTTTCATGGAAACTAGGATATATTATTAATTATGAAAATGGGGCATGCTTTGGACTTAAAAGGAGTGACATAATGACATTTATGTACATGTACTATATAATATACAGTATGAATATGATTTTATTTTCAAAAATAAAGAATGAAGAATAAAGAGGCAAATTTAAAGGCAGTTTCAGAGCACTACTATTACTAAATATATATATGATCATTCATCGGCAACAAATTTTCCTAAAAATATAGGAAATATTTTCAAAATATAGGAGAATTTATAGGAATATAGGAGGTGCTTAAAAATATAGGATTTGGACCCAAAATATAGGAGTTTAATAGGAATATAGGAATTGGTTGACAGCCTGTAGGAAGATGTAGTATTTGGTTCAAAATAGGATATATTGAAGTTAAAACAGTATAATAAAACATTGTCAGAGCATAAAAAAGGTTTTGGAAAGAATAATTTTGTGAAAATAGATCCTTGTTTTCAGATTTTTGAAAAAAAAAATTTTCCTCAAAATGGCCATAAAATTTTTTGGGTAGGGCCAATTTTGGCGGGTAGGTAGGAGCACAGCAAACCAACAATTTTTTATGGTCAGCCTGTCCTTGAGCAGGACATATCTTACTCCCCATTGTACAGGTTATGTGCCTAACACAGGTGTAACAAAAAATATCAATGTCACCAAAGGTAATTTAACAATGGCTCCAATATAATGTCCCCAATGGAACAAAGGGGCATAAATGTGCATAAAAATAATTGATCATTGATGTTTAGCAGAGACTGGAAATTCCAACTCAGCATGCCCCACTGGAAAGCTGGACCCTCAAGCAGAAATTTTCCAGTCTTCACTGAACAGCGATGATGGTTTCTATTTGAGCTGCCACATCCGAAAACAACCAATCTGCATATGTGAAACCAAAGGTGCCGATCAGTTGTGCAGTAACTGCATAGCAGATCAAGCCTTTGTTTTTTGCTCCACAGATAGTACAATGCCTCTAATAATGTTTCTAAAACTGAAATTGGCGGCCCCCGTGGCCGAGCAGTAAAGAGCGCTGTTTCTTAATCACTCGATCATCTCACCGCTGTGTCTGGTGTGGGTTCGAGCCCCGCTCTGGCCACGTGAGCCAAGTTCTGCTTGCGGGTGTGTCAGGTGTTTTTTCTCAGGGTTCTCCCATTTTTGCCCCACCCACTGATTGACCCGTCTGTAATGAGCTGAAATAATCTTGAAAGGGACATAAAAGTGAATAAAAAAAAAAAAATCTGAAATTTCAAGTTTTTAGCTATTTCCTGTGACTGTACAGCCTGGTTTGTTTCAGACATGGTCGAAAACCTAGGATGTTTGTTTTTTTACGCAAAGGCTGATATGTGTTACCTGTGTTGCTGCTGAAACTTCCAGAGCTTAGTGTAGACATCAAATGTTCTCCCGAAGTAAGACTGCCACTGTTTGTGACCATACTGAGGTAGGTCTCTGAAATTAAAAACTAGAAAATGTGTTTCTGAAACACTATGCCCCCAACTGGTACTCATGTTAAAGATGTGAAAATGTCCGAAAAATGACTAAGTTCAAATTGCAAAAAAGTGACAAAAAATAATCTGAGGAGTATATCCCAACCACATGCATATCTTCAAAGCATGGACACAATGTCTGTAAAGTTTCAAAAGTATTAAACTGTAGGAGGGGTTGCGCACACAAGGTACCTTCTATCCAATCACTAAAATGCCCCCAAAAATGTGAAAAAATTGTGAAAAAAAATGACAAAAAGTAATCCGAGGATTATCTCCAAACCACATGCACATCTTCAGACCATGCCCATAACACATGTAAAGTTTTATGAAACTGTAGGAGGAGTTGCGCACACAAGGTACCCACTGTCCATTCACTTTCATTGTCAAAATGTCCGGAAAAATTGCGAAAAAAGTGACAAAAATTAATCTGAGGATTATATCCAAATCACATGCATATCTTCAAAGCATGGTCACAACATCTGTAAAGTTTCAAGAGAATGGGTATTAAATTGTAGGAGGAGTTGCACACACAAGGTACCCACTATCTATTCACTTTATCAAGAATTAAAATGGGAAATAACTCTCACAGAATGGGCCCCTAGCCCCTTGAATTTACCTGAAAGAAAAAATACGGGTCCTCTTAATTTTCATCTACAAACCACATACCAAAATTCAAGATCCTAGCTCTAAGGGTTCCTGACCGAGTGCTAAGCGTAAGTAACTCAAGCACTCTACTCACTGGAAGGACATACCCAAACCAATATGCCGGCAGCCCCTTCAACTTCTTCGAAGTTGGGGGCATAAAAAATCCAGTTTGTTTATATAAGAAAATTGACATGTTTAAAAATGAGCTGTGTCATGAGACAACCAACATTGGGGCTCAGTGTGGGTCCATACTTCCACTGCAAGCAGCAAAGAGACCTCCTCTTTGGTTCCAGCATGGTTACGAGCAGACTCGGGGATGAATCTAATTAAACAACCCACAAATGTCATAGAGGCGGAAAAAGAATGTGGACGAACCGGGAACCAAAGCCAGGGCCTCTTGCTTGCCATACTAGCAATCTACCACTGAGCTACCGAGCCACTTGGTCGACCGGTTAAATTAAATAGGGAGATCTGAATTTCAAAATAGAGAGATTTACCGTATATATAGAAGGAAATTATGAAATTTCAAATTTGCTCAGAAATAGGGAGATCCCTCCTAAATAGGTAGTCTGATGACTCGGCCGTTAAAAAGAATTTTTGATACTGGATTGTTTACGATTTTGACAAAACAAACCATTTTGTACTTTCGTTTTGGCGGCTGACTAATTAAACTACTAAATAACTTATAAGGCCAAAAATAAAAAGGTGTTTGTTTGCCCTCTCCAGACCTACTCAAAAAATCTCATTGCTGTTTCCAGAGATTTTATTTAATTTTTCATTTTACCCTGGTAGAAATCTTCGATGAATATGTGCATTCATTCAAAATAGAACTGGATAGGTGCATGACAAACCACTTTCCTAGTAATTTACTCATGAAATGATTCAGTAATTGCGAATAGCTTTGTACCTAATACCTATGAAAACGGGTGAACCTCGATAAAAACCACCTGGCACATCCGCAAGCAGTACTTGGCTTGTCTCACATGTGCCCAGTGTGCGGCTCAAACCCACACCAGACACAGTGGTGAGATGATCAAATGATTAAGTGTGGTAATGAAATATCAGCACTCTTAACCACTCAGCCACGTGGGCCACCTAATTTTGATTCATTCAATTACATAACGGGAGATAACCCCTTACACATTAGACAATGGTGAATCAAACTCATGGCGAATCAAATAGTTTATGGCACAAAAAAGCCAGTTTAAGGAGGAAATTTAGCACACAAATGGTGCCATCATAATGCAAAACTTATGCACTAGTCATTTGTAACCACCGCTCCCCCACCAATGGTGAAGGGCGGGATTATGACTTTCCAGCTTTCAGTGCCCTGCTATAAGCCCCACCCCCAGGGGACAAACTGGAGGTCAAAACTTTGCTCTTTGCCCGGCCCTTCGTAATGGAAAATCTCTCTGGGATAAGGATTCTAATGTCAAAACCCTGTCATTTCCCCTGCACAGTGGGGATACTCTAAAAGTAATTGCCACACACTTTAGCCCCGCTATCCCCACCCTTCCCCGTAGGTGGGTGTGGGAAAGGGGGGCGGGCAATGGTTACAAATGACTGGTGCAAAAATGGTGTTCGAGTTCGACTATATTGTATTTATTTGTTTATGCACTTTTTAAGTTCATGGTCAACAGCAAAGGTCATAATGGAAAGCCAGGAAAGGTCAATTGTCCAGTTTTAAGCATACCTTATTGCCTTAACGAATCACTGTAGGTCTGAAAGCAACAGGATTAAACCACGAGTTGCATTAATATAAGTAACGCCATTTACATAACCAAACTGTTCCTGGACATTGAAGGCAGATTATAAGTACTTCGTGCACATTCCTTTCACCACTAACTGACAAATGGTCTTATTGATGGAATAAGCAAAATAGAAAGAATCACTGTAGATAAACATTATCATGAATACATTTTCTGGAATGAAAATGTGTATCATCATGACATGAGGGTTGATCACCATGAATACCGATCAATCATTCTATCCCCACTGTTTAAGCTCTTGAGGGGACGGGGACAGATCTTGTGTCAATGTGTGCCTCTGGTATGCTGAAAAGGCTACATTTCAAGCGCATATACATGTACTTTGATAGGGATAGGGATAGGCTGTCAGACTAGAATTCTGTGCATGCCTAACCCTGTATCCTCCGCCCAGCCCACGATATACAGACACAAATTTGTCCATACCAGCAGAGGGTGGGTGCGGATGCGCACGTCAGTGGCGTTTCCTGCTTACAGGATTTTGGACTAAATTATAAATTTAGCCACCCCACACCAGAGGTGATGATCAGAAATTGATCGACTCCGACTCAGTATCAGACAGGTCTAAGAAACTCATAAAACAACATAATTATGTCAAAGGACAGATAAATGTATTCTGTCGTTTGACAGATTGTACCTGTCTATGAAACGACAGGTATCTGGATTTTTATCACAATTTTCACATGAAGTAGGTGATTGCATATCCAGAGTAACAGCAAAATATGACTGTTGGACTTCCGCAGAAAATGCACTAATCTAGGCACTTCTGATCTTCACTAAACAATAGGTTCCATTGAAAATTAATGATTTCAAAATATGACTGTTGGACTTCCGCAGAAAATGCACTAATCTAGGCACTTCTGATCTTCACTAAACGGTAGGTTCCATTGAAAATTAATGATTTCAACATGCATCTCAGTGGGGTTTTGTTGATTTGCATGTTTTTCTCACGAAAACAACTAGACCATCAATATTGTTTGTGCTTGGCGCAGAAAGTGTTCTTTCATCCAATGCTGCATGCCAATTCTTGAGTTTTCACCAAGCCCTCTTTTAGGGCCAGGGGGAACACTTTAGTCTATAGTAGTATGTACCCTATAGCAGTTCTGTGAGAGAGTCAGTTGCTGAAGCTGGACTGGAGTTTAATGAAAAATAAAACCCAATATTTTGGGCGCAATATCCGGTACGCTTTACCAACAAATTTTCATCTAATTCTTAAAATTCTGTTCTTTTACCTCAAGCCATTGAAAAGCTGTTTTGATTTCTCTAATAGGTGGCAAAATTCATTCACAATTCGCTTTTCATTTTCATCCATCGGAGGTGCTGCTTCTTCCGACATTTTTGCTAATAAGCAATTATAAAATAATGACACGAACACGTTGGCCTAGACCTTTAAAAACGTTATTATTATCATCATCCGATATTATTATTATTATTATTATTATTATTATTATTATTATTATTATTATAATTTTATTTCATTCGCGAACCTGGTCATTTCGGCCAAAATCATTTTCGAGGGAAGGAGTAAAACCCGGGTAAAACCCGGTACCAACACCCAGGTCCCGGGACCATTATCAGGTACTTTACATCTTATATCCTTATATATAATGAGACATCTTATATAGTGAAGAAGATATCCATCTATCAAAATATGCTAAATAAGATATCTTATTCAATGCCACAATTAAGATATCGTTTATGATAATTTAGACATCTAGATCTAATATAATAATTTAGATATCTTACATACAAAATAAGCTATCTTCTTTACAAGATTAATGAGGATATCTACTTTAGTAAATACGATATCTTTATTGCTTAATTAGATATCTTACTTAGCAAATAAGATATCTTAAGTAGCAAATAAGATATCTTATCAAGCAAATAAGATATCAAAATTGGCAATAAAGATATCTTATAGATATCTTATTTATAGTGGTAAAAAAGATATCTTATTTTGTAAATTAGATATCTTATAAATAGGAAATAAGATATCTTAATTAATAATTCAGATATCTGAGTTAATATATAAGATTTCTTCATTCAGGCTTAATAAGATATCTGTATTGATATATAAGTAAAAGAAACCGGCTGTGATTGTTAAATGAGGCTATTTATGGATATCCTAAATTCGAATTATGGATATCCTAAATTCAAGACAGTTTTTTGATATTCATAAATGTATTTAAGCTGATTTAAGGATATCCATAATTCGAATTTAGGATATCCTAAAATCGAATTATGGATATCCTTAAATGAGCCTATTTATGGATATCCTACATTTGAATTATAGATATTCTCAATGCGAATTATGGATATCCTAAATTTAAATTCAAGACTGTTTTTAGATATCCATAAATGCATTTAAGGATATCCTTAAATAAGCTGATTTAAGGATATCCATAATTCGAATTTAGGATATCCTAAAATCGAATTATAGATATCCTTAATTCAGCATGATTTTTGAATATCCAAATATGTATTTTAGGATATCCTTAAACGAAGTTATGGATATCCTAATCATCGAGCTTAAGGGTAAAACGATGATAATTTTAGGTCTGTTGCTGTTTGAATCTTATTCATGGAATATTAGGGTATGGCATGCAAAAACTGATTTTCATTTCGTTTAAAATTGAATGAGAATTTTTTGTCGTCTTAAATAATGCAAAATTTTAAGGCAAAATTTTAAGGACTTTTAATGACAAAATGCTGCCACACGCCCCTATAAAACATGTAAGAGGTCAACATAAAGTTTTTTTGTTTTTCGTTTTTTTCCAAATCACATCACTTTTGATGTGTTACTGTAGTTTTATCAATTGACAATTTTAAAGTTTGAAGACATAGTCTTTAAGAGATGTTATTGTATTGCTTATTCAAGCTCACATCATTAGTTAAATCGAATGTGTTCCTACTCGAACAACAAACTGGAGTGATGTTTTCAGGTCCAAGGCCCATTTTGCGACATTAACAATGGTTTCAATGAAAATTCTCAGTACAAATTCCCGGGGGGGGGGGGACAAATTGTTTGCCGTTTTTCTTTCGAGCCGGTGGGATTTGTTTCACCAGCAAATGTTGCCACACATTTCAATAGAGGCCCCAGCGATTTGCAATGCAAAAAAGTTCGATACGATTAACGGAAAAACTTTAATTGCACGCCGGTGGGTCGGGCGTCAGACTATATGATGGCCCCGTCTTAAAGCTATTCATTTTAGTCAGTGGTTGGGGCCGGAGCTTCTTGTCTGTTGCTTGACCCACCGGGGTGCAACTGATGTGTTTCTTTTGCTCCGGAGTTAGTAAGTTATTCGCCGCCTAGGGATCTCCGTCGTCGGGCAGCTTACTGAATCTGTGAGTCCTGGTTTTTGATTCATCAGGATGTTTATCATGATTTATTTGTTTGTTCTTGATGATTCATTGACTAGTTAGAGATTCACCACGAGGACCGAAGAACTGACTAAATGTTATGAACCACTGCAGAGGCTGAGGGTGAGGTTATGGCCATGTAAAATCGATTTAAGCCCGCCAGTAACTTTGTGTTACTGATCGTTCCAAGTCGACACTTCTGTAGTGGTTCTTTTCGTTTTATGTATTGGTGTTTAAAATTTTTTGTGCTGTTGGCGCCTTATGTATGTTTTCATATTTTTAGTTAAGTTAAGGTAACTGAGTGGCCACATTTTGGGAAAATACTGCTCATTCGGCTTACGAAATGTTTTCATGGTATAAGTACCTGATTGTAAGTTTGGTTTTTTCCCACCTCGGTTTTTGGAGTGGGAATCTTTTTCTGATTGCGCCTTTTCCTGATCTTTGCCTACTTGTGCCTTTTCAAAAATGGTTAAAGTTTACTATTGGTTTATTTCAAAGGGGGTTAATTTCGATGCAAATCAATTTTAACAGCCTGCAAAAACCTGGCCAAATGTCGGAGCGAAAATGTCAGGCAGTATTTTTGAAGGACAATAAGTGGTCATTGGCACAGTGTGTTCAAATCTTCTGTCAACCATTGATTTTGTGGGAAAGTGCCAATTCTGTGCTTTCATTGAAAGCACAGATAACCCACATGTGGATTAACTTTCAAAACGAATAAAAATATCCGGGAAAAATATACGGATTTAGAAATGAAAAGTGTAAAATTACTTTTGATGTTGAGTATACTTATGATTCAGAAGTCACAAAAGCCCACCTGCTTGTGTGATATAAGGCAAATAAAGGGAAAAACACTTCAAGGGGTGGGAATCGAAACTTGTGCCAATGTAAACTGTATGTTTTGTGGTTTGTTGACGAAATCACTCGACTATTGGGTCCTGAATACTATATGTTTGTTTACTGGCTTATAACATGAATGTTATTGTAAGGGAGAAAACTCAATACATGTATATTGTCATTTTTGGCTTTTTTTGCTTTTAAATGAATAACTGTGTCAAATTATGAGTTTAATAAATAGGATAGTAAATAATAATTAGAAGATAAATTTGAGCCAGAATCATGCAGACTTCGATAAAGTAGCAGCTTAGTTCCATTGTTTCAATAAGTAGACAATCACCACCTTAACCATTTGAAATTTGCTTTATATCTAAACCATTGACTACTACTTCTATTACTGCAAGCGATGCTACAGCCAATGAAGGTGAAAACTGAGGCTTATCGTTCGCTACCGCTTAATGGGCAGTAGAAGTGAAAGGCCTTGTGCATGACACAATGTCATGCATAAAGCCGAGGGTCGTGGGTACATGGGGGGAGGGTTCAGGGTACCCAGGGGTGTACTCATGGGAGGGTTCAGGGGACCTTGGGTCTTGTGGTGTCCTGCTTACCCGGGGGAGGGTACTGCGTACCCGGGGAGGGTCCTGGGGACCCGGCAGGTCTTGGCCTCGGGGTCCCGGGGGGAGGTGACTCGCGGGGTCTTGAGGTCCTGGGTAACAAGGGGTACCCGAGGGGTCTTGCTGACCCAGAGTGGGTTTTAAATGACCTTAACTTTAATTAATTAACCTTCATTTACTCCATTTGTTGTCTCCATCTAGCAGCTTTCAAGTCTCAGGCTGCAACAGTTTCCAAAATATCCATTAATTTATTTTCGCCTTTTCCCCATTTCAAAAGTTGACATTGCCGTAAAACATGTCAAGGTCATCCAAGGGTCATCATTTGAACAAACTATGATGGGCTGGGGTTCCCAATGTAACAAACAAAATTTCGTGGAAATCGGCCCACTGGTTCTGGAGAAGAAAAATTTTGAAGGTTTTTTAGCATATATGGGCGTGGCTGCCATCTTGGTCGTGTAACCAAGATCCTGTGAAGAAACTTTCATTCCCCCTATCCATGGAGGCTCCACATAAAATTTCAACTTGATCGGCCAAGCCGTTTCAGAGAAGATCTTTGAAATTGTGGACGACGACGACAGAAGACGGATGGACGGGCGACAGACGGACGCCGGATCATGCCTATACTATAAGCTCATTTTGATCCTTCGGTTAAACCTGCTCTAGCTCCCGTCGTCATCGTTGTTGTTCAGTGTTCAAACATCTCGTAAACCGCTGGGCAAATCAAAGCCAAACTTCATGTGGAGTTATCAAGGTCAAGGTAAATTCTGGATCATTTAAATTTAAAATCAAAACTTAGTTTTCTCAGAAAACGCTTGGCCAATCAAAGCAAAAATGTATGTGGGGCCTCTGTTTGAAGGAGGAACAGATTTTGTATATATATAAATGATCCAGGTCCCATGATCAAGATGTCTACTATGTATGTGGTACAGTTTTACTATTTATTCCCAATTTATGGATATCCAAAATTCATTTAGGATATCCATAAATCATTTTTGGATATCCATAAATGAATTTAGGATCGATTTATGGATATCCTTAATTCGGCTGAATTATGGATATCCATATATTGATTTTAGGATATCCTTAAATGAATTATGGATATCCTGAAATACAACCTTATTTAAGGATATCCATAATTCGATTTAATAATATCCTTAAATAGGATGAATATTGGATATCCATAATTCAACTTATGAATACCCTTAAATCGATTTACGGATATCCTAAAAGAGGGCTGTATATTAGTATATCCATAATTCATTTAAGGATATAATTAAATCATGAGAAAATTATATAAAAGAAACAGGGACGATTTTCACAAATGAATTTAGGATATCCTTAAATCGAATTATGGATGTCCTTAAATGAGGCTATTTATGGATATCCTAAATTTGAATTATGGATATCCTAAATTCAAGACAGTTTTTGGATATACATAAATGAATTTTAAGCTGATTTAAGGATATCCATAATTCGAATTTAGGATATCCTAAAATCGAATTATGTATATCCTTAAATGAGCCTATTTATGGATATCCTACATTCGAATTATAGATATCCTCAATGCGAATTATGGATATCCTAAATTCAAATTCAAGACTGTTTTTAGATATCCATAAATGCATTTAAGGATATCCTTAAATAAGCTGATTTAAGGATATCCATAATTCGAATTTAGGATATCCTAAAATCGAATTATAGATATCCTTAATTCAGCATCATTTTTGGATATCCAAATATGCATTTTAGGATATCCTTAAACGAAGTTATGGATATCCTAAATTCGTTTATGGATAACCTATATTCATTTTTGGATATCCATAATTCATTTATTAATGTCCTTAAATAATTTAGGATATCCATAATTATTTTAGGATATCCTAAATTCAATGTAGGATATCCATTATCCATAAATGAATTATGGATATCCATAAATAAGGAATAAATAGTAAAACAGCACCCCATAAGAATGTCGATATATAGTACGTTTCCTCAGCCAAAAATTAAAACTGAGATCCTTTAAGAGCAGTGAACACATTAATGAGAAAGGGGATGGGCACTGCTGGTGAACAGTTTCTAATAAAACTTGGTATGTAGCATCAGTGACTCTAGCCCATCATACATGTAACTTGAATAAAGCATGACCTTGGGCTGACCTTTACCTATTATTACCACACTGTCCAATTTGGTCACATGGGTTTTCAGTGGAAAAAAAAGTGTCTGCAATGGATGTTTCAGAATGGTTTGTAGCCTGTGACCTGAAAATGGATAAATATCTTTAAAGACATTTTACTGAGTTATGTGAGTATTCAAGGCCAATGCTATTTTTACATTGACCCAAAGGTAATTTTTCATAGACCAAATCTCAGGTGAGCGTACTCAGGACCAATACTCAGGACCATTGGTCCTCTGGTTTAAAAAGATTTTCTTAGATCGTTAATGTAGCAGATAGAGCAAGAGAAAGCACTGTAATTTGACATTTTAGATATCATAATAACATCCACAAATTATTATCTGGCATTTTATTTGACAAATAAGATATTTGATATTCTAAAGTAGATATCTTATATCCTACATTAGATATTTAGTTTAACAAATCAAATATCTTATCACATACTTAGACCTATATTTCCAGCAATAACCTCAAGTTTGCATATTATGTGATAATGTGTTTCCCGCCCACTGGTTATCAGCATGGGCGGCCTGATGACCGGAAATCATGTATTTTTTTTTTTTATTCAGTTTAACGTCCCTTTCAAGATTATTTCAGCTCATATGAGACGGGTCAATCAGTAGGTGGGGCGAAAACGGGAGAACCACGAGAAAAACCACCTGACACACCCGCAAGCAGAACTTGGCTTGTCTCACATGTGGCCAGAGCGGGGCTCGAACCCACACCAGACACAGCGGTGAGATGATCGAATGGTTAAGTGCGATAATGAAATATCAGCGCTCTTAACCACTCGGCCACGGGGGCCGCCATCATGTATTTTGATTGGAGAGAGGTTATCATGCCCGCATGAGAAGTTGTCGTGCCACGGTGTATGTTACGTCAGATTTAATGATATTACGTCATATTTATGGTGTCATTTTCTTTTTAAATGCAGAAATCAATGTGTTTCGCATTTCTAAACACAAGTCTTTAGAATAGAATATGTAGAAGATGTGAAAAACAGGTTATAACATGAGCATTTTGGTCATCGACCTTAGTATCAACCCTCGACCAAAATGTCCATGTGATAATCTCTAATTATTTAATACATAACATATCTTACATGTTTTACACAATCATATTCAATTATTCTTCCTTATACAAGATATTTGAATGTCAGTGATATTATGATATCTGATATGTTACTATTTATTCAAGAAAACATATTAAATATCTACTTTATTTTATAAGATATCTATTATAAAGAAGATATCGTATATAGCATATAAGATATTTTTTTTTATCTAAATAAGATATCTTATTTGTCAAAGTAGATATCGAAATTGAAAAACAAGATATCTAATTGATATATTAGATATCTTATTTCTAAAAAAGTATATAAAATATTTTGATTAGCAATATATACTGAACAAAAAAGAAACGCAACAATAGGTCACCAAGGATTTTCGAGCTAAAGGGTAAAACGATGATAATTTCAGGTCTGTTGCTGTTTGAATCTTATTCATGGAATATTAGGGTATGGCATGCAAAAACTGATTTTCATTTCGTTTAAAATTAAATGAGAATTTTTTGTCGTCTTAAATAATGCAAAATTTTAAGGCAAAATTTTAAGGACTTTTAATGACAGAATGCTGCCACACGCCCCTATAAAACATGTAAGAGGTCAACATATTTTTTTTTCTTTTTGTTTTTCGTTTTCTTTTTCCAAATCACATCACTTTTGGTGTGTTACTGTAGTTTTATCAATTTGACAATTTTAAAGTTTGAAGACATAGTCTTTAAGAGATGTTATTGTATTGCTTATTCAAGTTCACATCATTAGTTACATCGAATGTTCCTGCTCGAACAACAAACTGGAGTGATGTTTTCAGGTCCAATGCCCATTTTGCGACATTAACAATGGTTTCAATGAAAATTCTCAGTGCAAATTCCCGGGGGGGGGGGGGCAAATTGTTTGCCGTTTTTTCTTTCGAGCCGGTGGGATTTGTTTCACCAGCAAATGTTGCCACACATTTCAATTGAGGCCCCAGCGATTTGCAATGCAAAAAAGTTCGATACGATTAAAGGAAAAACTTTAATTGCACGCCGGTGGGTCGGGCGTCAGACTATATGATGGCCCCGTCTTAAAGCTATTCATTTTAGTTGGTTGGGGCCGGAGCTTCTTGTCTGTTGCTTGACCCACCGGGGTCTAACTGATGTTTTTCTTTTGCTCCGGAGTTAGTAAGTTATTCGGTGCCCAGGGATCTCCATCGTCGGGCAGCTTACTGAATCCGTGAGTCCTGGTTTTTGATTCATCAGGATGTTTATCATGATTTATTTGTTTGTTCTTGATGATTCATTGACTAGTTAGAGATTCACTACGAGGACCGAAGATTTTACTAGATGTTATGAACCACTGCAGAGGCTGAGGGTGAGGTTATGGCCATGTAAAATCGATTTAAGCCCGCCAGTAACTTTGTGTTACTGATCGTTCCAAGTCGATACTTCTGTAGTGGTTCTTTTCGTTTTATGTCTTGGTGTTTAAAAATTTGTGTGCTGTTGGCGCCTTATGTATGTTTTCATATTTTTAGTTAAGTTAAGGTAACTGAGTGGCCACCTTTTGGGAAAATTGCTGCTCATTCGGCTTACGAAATGTTTTCATGGTATAAGTACCTGATTGTTAGTTTGTTTTTTTTCCCACCTCGGAGTGCCTTTTCCTGATCTTTGCCTACTTGTGCCTTTTCAAAAATGGTTAAAGTTTACTATTGGTTTATTTCAAAGGGGGTTAATTTCAAATCTTCTGTCAATCATTGATTTTGTGGGAAAGTGCCAATTCTGTGATTTTATTGAAAGCACAGATAACCCACATGTGGATTAACTTTCAAAACGAATAAAAATATCCGGGAAAAATATACGGATTAAGAAATGAAAAGTGTAAAATTACTTTTGGTGTTGAGTATACTTATGATTCAGAAGTCACAAAAGCCCACCTGCTTGTGTGATATAAGGCAAAAAAAGGGAAAAAACTTCAAGGGGTGGGAATCGAAACTTGTGCCAATGTAAACTGTTGACGAAACCACTCGACTATTGGAGCCTGAATACTATATGTTTGTTTACTGGCTTATAACATGAATGTTATTGTAAGGGAGAAAACTCAATATATTGTCATTTTTTGGCTTTATTGCTTTTAAATGAATAACTGTGTCAAATTATGAGTTTGATAAATAGGATAGTAAATAATAATTAGAAGATAAATTTGAGCCAGAATCATGCAGACTTCGATAAAGTAGCAGCTTAGTTCCATTGTTTCAATAAGTAGACAATCACCACCTTAACCATTTGAAATTTGCTTTATATCTAAACCATTGACTACTACTTCTTTTACTGCAAGCGATGCTACAGCCAATGAAGGTGAAATGTTCGCTACCACTTAATGGGCAGTAGAAGTGAAAGGCTTGTGCATGACACAATGTCATGCATAAAGCCGGGGGTCGTGGGTACACGGGGGAGGGTTCTGGGTACTCAGGTGTGTACTCATGGGAGGGTTCAGGGGTCCTGTGGGGTCCTGCCTACAAGGGGGATGGTACTGGGGACCGGGGGTCTTGCGTACCCGGGGAGGTCCTGTGGACACGGGGAGGGTCCTGGGGGGGGGGGGGTTAGCATATATGGGCGTGGCTGTGAAGATCTTTGAAATTGTGGACGACGACGACAGAAGACGAATGGACGGGCGACAGACTATACTATATGCTCATTTTGATCCTTCAGTTAAACCTGCTCCAGCGTCCGTCGTCATCGTTGTTGTTCAGTGTTCAAACATCTCGTAAACCGCTGGGAAATCAAAGCCAAACTTCATGTGGAGTTATCAAGGTCAAGGTAAATTCTGGATCATTTAAATTTAAAATCAAAACTTAGTTTTCTCAGAAAACGCTTGGCCAATGAAAGCAAAAATGTATGTGGGGCCTCTGTTTGAAGGGGGAACAGATTTTTTGTATATATATATAAATGATCCAGGTCCCATGATCAAGATGGCTGGCTACTAGGATATACATAAATCATTTTTGGATATCCATAAATGAATTTAGGATCGATTTATGGATATCCTTAATTCGGCTGAATTATGGATATCCATATATTGATTTTAGGATATCCTTAAATGAATTATGGATATCCTAAAATACAACCTTATTTAAGGATATCCATAATTCGATTTAATAATATCCTTAAATAGGATGAATATTGGATATCCATAATTCAATTTATGAATTATCCTTAAATCGATTTACGGATATCCTAAAATAGGGCTGTATTTTAGTATATCCATAATTCATTTAAGGATATAATTAAATCATAAGAAAATTATGTTTAAGAAACAGGGACGATTTTCACAAATGAATTTAGGATATCCTTAAATCGAATTATGGATATCCTTAAATGAGCCTATTTATGGATATCCTAAATTCGAATTATGGATATCCTAAATTCAAGACAGTTTTTGGATATTCATAAATGTATTTAAGCTGATTTAGGGATATCCATAATTCGAATTTAGGATATCCTAAAATCGATTTATGGATATCCTTAAATGAGCCTTTTTATGGATATCCTACATTCGAATTATAGATATCTTCAATTCGAATTATGGATATCCTAAATTTAAATTCAAGACTGTTTTTAGATATCCATAAATGCATTTAAGGATATCCTTAAATAAGCTGATTTAAGGATATCCATAATTCGAATTTAGGATATCCTAAAATCGAATTATAGATATCCTTAATTCAGCATGATCCAAATATGTATTTTGGGATATCCTTAAACGAAGTTATGGATATCCTTAATTCGTTTATGGATAACCTATATTCATTTTTGGATATCCATAATTCATTTATTAATGTCCTTAAATAATTTAGGATATCCATAATTATTTTAGGATATCCTAAATTCAATCTAGGATATCCATTATCCATAAATGAATTATGGATATCCATAAATGAATTAAGGATATCCATAAATAAGGAATAAATAGTAAAACAGCACCCCATAAGAATGTCCATATATAGTACGTTTCCTCAGCCAAAAATTAAAACTGAGATCCTTTAAGAGCAGTGAACACATAAATGAGAAAGGGGATGGGCACTGCTGGTGAACAGTTTCTAACAAAACTTGGTATGTAGCATCAGTGACTCGAGCCCATCATACATGTAACTTGAATAAATCATGACCTTGGGTTGACCTTTACCTATTTTTACCACACTGTCCAATTTGGTCACATGGGTTTTCAATGAAAAAAAAGTGTAAGCAATCGATGTTTTAGAATGGTTTGTAGCCTGTGACCTGAAAATGGATAAATATCTTTAAAGACATTTACTGAGTTATGTGAGTATTCAAGGTCAATGCTATTTTTACATTGACCCAAATTTTTACATTGACCCAAAGGTAATTTTTCACAGACCAAATCTCAGGTGAGCGTACTCAGGACCATTGGTCCTCTGGTTTAAAAAGATTTTCTTAGATCGTTCATGTAGCAGAAAGAGCAAGAGAAAGCACTGTAATTTGACATTTTAGATATCATAATAACATCCACAAATTATTATCTGACATTTTATTTGACAAATAAGATATTTGATATGCTAAAGTAGATATCTTATATCCTATATTAGATATTTAGTTTAACAAATCAAATATCTTATCACATACTTAGACCTATATTTCCAGCAATAACCTCAAGTTTGCATATTATGTGATAATGTGTTTCCCGCCCACTGATTATCAGCATGGGCGGCCTGATGACCGGAAATCATGTATTTTGATTGGAGAGAGGTTATCATGCCCGCATGCGAAGTTGTCGTGCCACGGTGCATGTTACGTCAGATTTAATGATATTACGTCATATTTATGGTGTCATTTTCTTTTTAAATGCAGAAATCAATGTGTTTCGCATTTCTAAACACAAGTCTTTAGAATAGAATATGTAGAAGATGTGAAAAACAGGTTATAACATGAGCATTTTGGTCACCGACCTTAGTATCAACCCTCGACCAAAATGTCCATGTGATTATCTCTAATTATTTAATACATAACATATTTTACATGTTTTACACAATCATATTCAATTATTCTTCCTTATACAAGATATTTGAATGTCAGTGATATTATGATATCTGATATGTTACTATTTATTCAAGAAAACATATTAAATATCTACTTTATTTTATAAGATATCTATTATAAAGAAGATATCGTATATAGCATATAAGATATTTTTTTTATCTAAATAAGATATCTTATTTGTTAAAGTAGATATCGAAATTGAAAAACAGGATATCTTAATTGATATATTAGAAATCTTATTTCTAAAAAAAAGTATATAAAATATTTTGATTAGTAATATATACTGAACAAAAAAAGAAACGCAACAATAGGTCACCAAGGATTTTCGAGCTTAAGGGTAAAACGATGATAATTTCAGGTCTGTTCTGTTTGAATCTTATTCATGGAATATGGCATGCAAAAACTGAATATTCATTTCGTTTAAAATTGAATGAGAATTTTTTTTGTCGTCTTAAATAATGCAAAATTTTAAGGCAAAATTTTAAGGACTTTTAATGACAGAATGCTGCCACACGCCCCTATAAAACATGTAAGAGGTAAACATAACGTTTTTTTTTTTTTTTTTTTTTTTTTTTTTTTTTTTTTTTTTTTTTTTTTTCCAAATCACATCACTTTTGGTGTGTTACTGTAGTTTTATCGATTGACAATTTTAAAGTTTGAAGACATAGTCTTTAAGAGATGTTATTGTATTGCTTATTCAAGTTCAAATCATTACTAGTTAAATCGAATGTTCCTGCTCGAACAACAAACTGGAGTGATGTTTTCAGGTCCAAGGCCCATTTTGCGACATTAACAATGGTTTCAATGAAAATTCTCAGTACAAATTCCCGGGGGGGGGGGCAAATTGTTTGCCGTTTTTCTTTCACCAGCAAATGTTGCCACACATTTCAATTGAGGCCCCAGCGATTTGCAATGGAAAAAAGTTCGATACGATTAAAAGAAAAACTTTCAAAAATGGTTAAAATTAACTTTTGGTTTATTTCAAAGGGGGTTAATGCAAATTTTAACAGCCTGCAGAAACCTGGCCAAATGTAGGAGCGGAAATGTCAGGCAGTATTTTTGAAGGACAATAAGTGGTCATTGGCACAGTGTGTTCAAATCTTCTGTCAACCATTGATTTTGTGGGAAAGTGCCAATTCTTGTGGGAAAGTGCCAATTCTGTGCTTTCATTGACGAAACCACTCGACTATTGGGTCCTGAATACTATATGTTTGTTTACTGGCTTATAACATTGAAAGCACAGATAACTCACATGTGGATTAACTTTCAAAACGAATAAAAATATCTGGGAAAATATTCGGATTTAGAAATGAAAAGTGTAAAATCACTTTTTATGTTGAGTATACTTACAAGAAACATCTTTAAAAAGATAAGTGTCGAAGATTAATATCTGTTCTGCAATAGGGTACAGCATGCAGGAGAGACAGACAGACAGACAGACAGTATGACTCTTGCAGAGCCAACTCCAGACATGACTGAGAGGAAATGCTTTTCAAATGTCCTTTCGGTGAGAGTCCTTAAGAGTCGCTGGACCGAAACGACTCGTTCTGTTCAGCAGAGCCTTTGATCCGAACACGCCTATATTTAATGGAGAAAATCCGAACGTATCTTATCTACTATGGCCTGCATGGATCATAAAATTTCAAAAACCACAGATTTTAGATTTTAATTTTTCTTTGCAAAAGCTTTCGTCACACAAAAAGCGATTAAAATGAATAACAATTAGGACCAATGATGGCTTGTATAGTAAAAAACATCATCTTAAAGTACTTTTTAAAGAGATGCAGTTTTTTGTCTTTTTCACCTTCCATATTGGAAAAACCTGGATGCAGATCAAAAATGATCTGAGATGTCTTCGACAAATAAGAACTATTCAATGAATCATAAAGGACAAAAAATAAATCATGATAACCACCCTGATTAATCAAAAACGAGGACTCAACAGAT
The DNA here is from genome assembly GCA_964017185.1 of Rugalucina vietnamica. Lineage (NCBI taxonomy): Eukaryota > Metazoa > Mollusca > Bivalvia > Lucinida > Lucinidae > Rugalucina > Rugalucina vietnamica. The sequence goes on from OZ024870.1 coordinate 37,670,294, forward strand.
TCTGTCAGCTGCCCGATGATGGAGATCCCTGGGCGCCGAATAATTCACTGAAACCCGGAGCAAAAGAAAAACACCCGTTGAACCCCGGTGGGCCAGGCAACAGACAAGAAGCTCCGGCCCCAACCAACTAAAATGAATAGCTTTATGCCGGGGCCATCATAGAGTCTGACGCCTGACATACCGGCATGCAGACTGTCGCATAACATTCAAGTTATAACCTATACGACTGTAACGTGTTATGATTTTTCCGAACTGAAAAGAAAAATCTTTCTTTCCTGTAAGTTTCTTAAATTTGTAAACCAAGTCATCATAACATTCTGGTTCCGAAGTTTGGATTTGATTGGCCGAGCGGTTTCAGAGAAGAAGACCTTTGGAATTGTGGAAGACGGACGACGACGACCGGACGGCCGGAGCATAGCCATCCTATAAGCTCACTTTGTGCTGGTTCAGGTGAGATAAAAACTTAATTAAACCGATTGTATGTCCAAGACCTTGACCTCAAGCTCTCTCAGGTTGGTTGGGATGATACAGCATAAAACTTCAGACCAATATGTAACAACAGACGCAATATCCTATAGATCCATCCACACGTTCAAGAGATATTAGAGTTATGAAAACTTTTAGCCAAAATTTACAGGTGGGTGAAGTTAGCCGAAACAGCCGAAGTAGCAGAAACTGCTAGCAGAAGTAGCCGAAACAGCCGAATCAGCTGTTACTGCTAGCAGAACCAGCCGAAACTGCCAACATGAAATTTAAGTTCCACAGACGAGATATAACGGGGTTTGAAGCCCACAAAATTATCAACACAGCCCAAGAAAAATATTACGAAAATGACCGCAAATACACACTTCCATATAAAAAAGCAAAGTGCGGGTACCTTCTTTGGCTGTGGACCTGTCATCGCCGAGCGCGGACTTTCGGGAGCTAGCGACTTTATGGGTTTTACAGTAGAATGGTGGCACTCTCAGGCCACATACGCCGCTATGCCAGGAAAACTCTGGTTTCCAAGAAATAGGGGTACAAATATGACCAAAAATGCGCACTTCCGTATAGAAAAGGCATGCCGCGGGTACCCTCTTCGGCTGGGTACTTTTTCGGCTTTCGGGAGTTGGAGACCCAGTGGGTTTTGTAGTCCATACAAGTGCCTTAACGGCCCATAGGTCGGCTATTCAGGGAAAACTCTGGTTTCTCGGAAATTTTAATTCGAACATTGGGCACTATAACATGTGCCGGTAGGGGGTGGAGTAATTTGCAGGCCTGTCATCGCCGAGCGCGGACTTTCGGGAGCTAGCCACCTAGTGGGTCTTACAGTAAAAGGGTGGCACTCTCAGACCACATGCACCGCTATGCCGGGAAAACTCTGGTTTCCGAGAAATAGGGGGACAAATATGACCGAAAATGCACATTTCCGTATAGAAAAGGCATGCCGCGGGTACCCTCTTCGGCTGGGTACTTTTTCGACTTTCGGGAGTTGGAGACCCAGTGGGTTTTGTAGTCCATACAAGTGCCTTCACGGCCCATAGGTCGGCTATTCCGGGAAAACTCTGGTTTCTCGGAAATTTTAACTCGAACATTGGGCACTATAACATGTGCCGGTAGGGGGTGGGGTAATTTACAGGCCTGTCATCGCCGAGCGCGGACTTTCGGGAGCTAGCCACCTAGTGGGTCTTACAGTAGAAGGGTGGCACTCTCAGACCACATGCACCGCTATGCCGGGAAAACTCCGGTTTGCGAGAAATAGGGGGACAAATATGACCGAAAATGCACATTTCCGTATAGAAAAGGCATGCCGCGGGTACCGTCTTCGGCTGAGTTCTTTTTCGACTTTCGGGAGTTGGACACCCTGTGGGTTTTGTAGTCCATACAAGTGCCTTCACGGCCCATAGGTCGGCTATTCCGGGAAAACTCTGGTTTCTCGGAAATTTTAACTCGAACATTGGGCACTATAACATGTGCCGGTAGGGGGTGGGGTAATTTGCAGGCCTGTCATCGCCGAGCGCGGACTTTCGGGAGCTAGCCACCTAGTGGGTCTTACAGTAGAAGGGTGGCACTCTCAGACCACATGCACCGCTATGCCGGGAAAACTCTGGTTTCCGAGAAATAGGGGGACAAATATGACCGAAAATGCACATTTCCGTATAGAAAAGGCATGCCGCGGGTACCCTCTTCGGCTGGGTACTTTTTCGACTTTCGGGAGTTGGAGACCCAGTGGGTTTTGTAGTCCATACAAGTGCCTTCACGGCCCATAGGTCGGCTATTCCGGGAAAACTCTGGTTTCTCGGAAATTTTAACTCGAACATTGGGCACTATAACATATGCCGGTAGGGGGTGGGGTAATTTGCAGGCCTGTCATCGCCGAGCGCGGACTTTCGGGAGCTAGCCACCTAGTGGGTCTTACAGTAGAAGGTCACTCTTAGACCACATGCACCGCTTTGCCGGGAAAACTCTGGTTTCCGAGAAATAGGGGGACAAATATGACCGAAAATGCACATTTCCGTATAGAAAAGGCATGCCGCGGGTACCGTCTTCGGCTGGGTTCTTTTTCGACTTTCGGGAGTTGGACACCCAGTGGGTTTTGTAGTCCATACAAGTGCCTTCACGGCCCATAGGTCGGCTATTCCGGGAAAGCTCTGGTTTCTCGGAAATTTTAACTCGAACATTGGGCACTATAACATGTGCCGGTAGGGGGTGGGGTAATTTGCAGGCCTGTCATCGCCGAGCGCGGACTTTCGGGAGTTAGCCACCTAGTGGGTCTTACAGTAGAAGGGTGGCACTCTCAGACCACATGCACCGCTATGCCGGGAAAACTCTGGTTTCCGAGAAATAGGGGGACAAATATGACCGAAAATGCACATTTCCGTATAGAAAAGGCATGCCGCGGGTACCCTCTTCGGCTGGGTACTTTTTCGACTTTAGGGAGTTGGACATCCAGTGGGTTTTGTAGTCCATACAAGTGCCTTCACGGCCCATAGGTCGGCTATTCCGGGAAAACTCTGGTTTCTCGGAAATTTTAACTCGAACATTGGGCACTATAACATATGCCGGTAGGGGGTGGGGTAATTTGCAGGCCTGTCATCGCCGAGCGCGGACTTTCGGGAGCTAGCCACCTAGTGGGTCTTACAGTAGAAGGGTGGCACTCTCAGACCACATGCACCGCTATGCCGGGAAAACTCTGGTTTCCGAGAAATAGGGGGACAAATATGACCGAAAATGCACATTTCCGTATAGAAAAGGCATGCCGCGGGTACCCTCTTCGGCTGGGTACTTTTTCGGCTTTCGGGAGTTGGACACCCAATGGGTTTTGTAGTCCATACAAGTGCCTTCACGGCCCATAGGTCGGCTATTCCGGGAAAACTCTGGTTTCTCGGAAATTTTAACTCGAACATTGGGCACTATAACATATGCCGGTAGGGGGTGGGGTAATTTGCAGGCCTGTCATCGCCGAGCGCGGACTTTCGGGAGCTAGCCACCTAGTGGGTCTTACAGAAGAAGGGTGGCACTCTCAGACCACATGCACCGCTATGCCGGGAAAACTCTGGTTTCCGAGAAATAGGGGGACAAATATGACCGAAAATGCACATTTCCGTATAGAAAAGGCATGCCGCGGGTACCCTCTTCGGCTGGGTACTTTTTCGACTTTCGGGAGTTGGAGACCCAGTGGGTTTTGTAGTCCATACAAGTGCCTTCACGGCCCATAGGTCGGCTATTCCGGGAAAACTCTGGTTTCTCGGAAATTTTAACTCGAACATTGGGCACTATAACATGTGCCGGTAGGGGGTGGGGTAATTTGCAGGCCTGTCATCGCCGAGCGCGGACTTTCGGGAGCTAGCCACCTAGTGGGTCTTACAGTAGAAGGGTGGCACTCTCAGACCACATGCACCGCTATGCCGGGAAAACTCTGGTTTCCGAGAAATAGGGGGACAAATATGACCGAAAATGCACATTTCCGTATAGAAAAGGCATGCCGCGGGTACCCTCTTCGGCTGGGTACTTTTTCGACTTTCGGGAGTTGGACACCCAGTGGGTTTTGTAGTCCATACAAGTGCCTTCACGGCCCATAGGTCGGCTATTCCGGGAAAACTCTGGTTTCTCGGAAATTTTAACTCGAACATTGGGCACTATAACATATGCCGGTAGGAGGTGGGGTAATTTGCAGGCCTGTCATCGCCGAGCGCGGACTTTCGGGAGCTAGCCACCTAGTGGGTCTTACAGTAGAAGGGTGGCACTCTCAGACCACATGCACCGCTATGCCGGGAAAACTCTGGTTTCCGAGAAATAGGGGGACAAATATGACCGAAAATGCACATTTCCGTATAGAAAAGGCATGCCGCGGGTACCCTCTTCGGCTGGGTACTTTTTCGACTTTCGGGAGTTGGAGACCCAGTGGGTTTTGTAGTCCATACAAGTGCCTTCACGGCCCATAGGTCGGCTATTCAGGGAAAACTCTGGTTTCTCGGAAATTTTAACTCGAACATTGGGCACTATAACATATGCCGGTAGGGGGTGGGGTAATTTGCAGGCCTGTCATCGCCGAGCGCGGACTTTCGGGAGCTAGCCACCTAGTGGGTCTTACAGTAGAAGGGTGGCACTCTCAGACCACATGCACCGCTATGCCGGGAAAACTCTGGTTTCCGAGAAATAGGGGGACAAATATGACCGAAAATGCACATTTCCGTATAGAAAAGGCATGCCGCGGGTACCCTCTTCGGCTGGGTACTTTTTCGACTTTCGGGAGTTGGACACCCAGTGGGTTTTGTAGTCCATACAAGTGCCTTCACGGCCCATAGGTCGGCTATTCAGGGAAAACTCTGGTTTCTCGGAAATGTTAACTCGAACATTGGGCACTATAACATGTGCCGGTAGGGGGTGGGGTAATTTGCAGGCCTGTCATCGCCGAGCGCGGACTTTCGGGAGCTAGCCACCTAGTGGGTCTTACAGTAAAAGAGTGGCACTCTCAGACCACATGCACCGCTATGCCGGGAAAACTCTGGTTTCCGAGAAATAGGGGGACAAATATGACCGAAAATGCACATTTCCGTATAGAAAAGGCATGCCGCGGGTACCCTCTTCGGCTGGGTACTTTTTCGACTTTCGGGAGTTGGAGACCCAGTGGGTTTTGTAGTCCATACAAGTGCCTTCACGGCCCATAGGTCGGCTATTCCGGGAAAACTCTGGTTTCTCGGAAATTTTAACTCGAACATTGGGCACTATAACATATGCCGGTAGGGGGTGGGGTAATATGCAGGCCTGTCATCGCCGAGCGCGGACTTTCGAGAGCTAGCCACCTAGTGGGTCTTACAGTAGAAGGGTGGCACTCTCAGACCACATGCACCGCTATGCCGGGAAAACTCTGGTTTCCGAGAAATAGGGGGACAAATATGACCGAAAATGCACATTTCCGTATAGAAAAGGCATGCCGCGGGTACCCTCTTCGGCTGGGTACTTTTTCGACTTTCGGGAGTTGGAGACCCAGTGGGTTTTGTAGTCCATACAAGTGCCTTCACGGCCTATAGGTCGGCTATTCCGGGAAAACTCTGGTTTCTCGGAAATTTTAACTCGAACATTGGGCACTATAACATATGCCGATAGGGGGTGGGGTAATTTGCAGGCCTGTCATCGCCGAGCGCGGACTTTCGGGAGCTAGCCACCTAGTGGGTCTTACAGTAGAAGGGTGGCACTTTCAGACCACATGCACCGCTATGCCGGGAAAACTCTGGTTTCCGAGAAATAGGGGGACAAATATGACCGAAAATGCACATTTCCGTATAGAAAAGGCATGCCGCGGGTACCCTCTTCGGCTGGGTACTTTTTCGACTTTCGGGAGTTGGAGACCCAGTGGGTTTTGTAGTCCATACAAGTGCCTTCACGGCCCATAGGTCGGCTATTCCGGGAAAACTCTGGTTTCTCGGAAATTTTAACTCGAACATTTTGCACTATAACATATGCCGGTAGGGGGTGGGGTAATTTGCAGGCCTGTCATCGCCGAGCGCGGACTTTCGGGAGCTAGCCACCTAGTGGGTCTTACAGTAGAAGGGTGGCACTCTCAGACCACATGCATCGCTATGCCGGGAAAACTCTGGTTTCCGAGAAAAAGGGGGACAAATATGACCGAAAATGCACATTTCCGTATAGAAAAGGCATGCCGCGGGTACCCTCTTCGGCTGGGTACTTTTTCAACTTTCGGGAGTTGGAGACCCAGTGGGTTTTGTAGTCCATACAAGTGCCTTCACGGCCCATAGGTCGGCTATTCCGGGAAAACTCTGGTTTCTCGGAAATTTTAACTCGAACATTGGGCACTATAACATACGCCGGTAGGGGGTGGGGTAATTTGCAGGCCTGTCATCGCCGAGCGCGGACTTTCGGGAGCTAGCCACCTAGTGGGTCTTACAGTAGAAGGGTGGCACTCTCAGACCACATGCACCGCTATGCCGGGAAAACTCTGGTTTCCGAGAAATAGGGGGACAAATATGACCGAAAATGCACATTTCCGTATAGAAAAGGCATGCCGCGGGTACCCTCTTCGGCTGGGTACTTTTTCGACTTTCGGGAGTTGGGGACCCAGTGGGTTTTGTAGTCCATACAAGTGCCTTCACGGCCCATAGGTCGGCTATTCCGGGAAAACTCTGGTTTCTCGGAAATTTTAACTCGAACATTGGGCACTATAACATATGCCGGTAGGGGGTGGGGTAATTTGCAGGCCTGTCATCGCCGAGCGCGGACTTTCGGGAGCTAGCCACCTAGTGGGTCTTACAGTAGAAGGGTGGCACTCTCAGACCACATGCACCGCTATGCCGGGAAAACTCTGGTTTCCGAGAAATAGGGGGACAAATATGACCGAAAATGCACATTTCCGTATAGAAAAGGCATGCCGCGGGTACCCTCTTCGGCTGGGTACTTTTTCGACTTTCGGGAGTTGGAGACCCAGTGGGTTTTGTAGTCCATACAAGTGCCTTCACGGCCCATAGGTCGGCTATTCCGGGAAAACTCTGGTTTCTCGGAAATTTTAACTCGAACATTGGGCACTATAACATATGCCGGTAGGGGGTGGGGTAATTTGCAGGCCTGTCATCGCCGAGCGCGGACTTTCGGGAGCTAGCCACCTAGTGGGTCTTACAGTAGAAGGGTGGCACTCTCAGACCACATGCACCGCTATGCCGGGAAAACTCTGGTTTCCGAGAAATAGGGGGACAAATATGACCGAAAATGCACATTTCCGTATAGAAAAGGCATGCCGCGGGTACCCTCTTCGGCTGGGTACTTTTTCGACTTTCGGGAGTTGGACACCCAGTGGGTTTTGTAGTTCATACAAGTGCCTTCACGGCCCATAGGTCGGCTATTCCGGGAAAACTCTGGTTTCTCGGAAATTTTAACTCGAACATTGGGCACTATAACATATGCCGGTAGGGGGTGGGGTAATTTGCAGGCCTGTCATCGCCGAGCGCGGACTTTCGGGAGCTAGCCACCTAGTGGGTCTTACAGTAGAAGGGTGGCACTCTCAGACCACATGCACCGCTATGCCGGGAAAACTCTGGTTTCCGAGAAATAGGGGGACAAATATGACCGAAAATGCACATTTCCGTATAGAAAAGGCATGCCGCGGGTACCCTCTTCGGCTGGGTACTTTTTCGACTTTCGGGAGTTGGAGACCCAGTGGGTTTTGTAGTCCATACAAGTACCTTCACGGCCCATAGGTCAGCTATTCCGGGAAAACTCTGGTTTCTCGGAAATTTTAACTCGAACATTGGGCACTATAACATATACCGGTAGGTGGTGGGGTAATTTGCAGGCCTGTCATCGCCGAGCGCGGACTTTCGGGAGCTAGCCACCTAGTGGGTCTTACAGTAGAAGGGTGGCACTCTCAGACCACATGCACCGCTATGCCGGGAAAACTCTGGTTTCCGAGAAATAGGGGGACAAATATGACCGAAAATGCACATTTCCGTATAGAAAAGGCATGCCGCGGGTACCCTCTTCGGCTGGGTACTTTTTCGACTTTCGGGAGTTGGACACCCAGTGGGTTTTGTAGTCCATACAAGTGCCTTCACGGCCCATAGGTCGGCTATTCCGGGAAAACTCTGGTTTCTCGGAAATTTTAACTCGAACATTGGGCACTATAACATATGCCGGTAGGGTGTGGGGTAATTTGCAGCCCTGTCATCGCCGAGCGCGGACTTTCGGGAGCTAGCCACCTAGTGTGTCTTGCAGTAGAAGGGTGGCACTCTCAGACAACATGCACCGCTATGCCGGGAAAACTCTGGTTTCCGAGAAATAGGGGGACAAATATGACCGAAAATGCACATTTCCGTATAGAAAAGGCATGCCGCGGGTACCCTCTTCGGCTGGGTACTTTTTCGACTTTCGGGAGTTGGAGACCCAGTGGGTTTTGTAGTCCATACAAGTGCCTTCACGGCCCATAGGTCGGCTATTCCGGGAAAACTCTGGTTTCTCGGAAATTTTAACTCGAACATTGGGCACTATTACATTTGCCGGTAGGGGGTGGGGTAATTTGCAGGCCTGTCATCGCCGAGCGCGGACTTTCGGGAGCTAGCCACCTAGTGGGTCTTACAGTAGAAGGGTGGCACTCTCAGACCACATGCACCGCTATGCCGGGAAAACTCTGGTTTCCGAGAAATAGGGGGACAAATATGACCGAAAATGCACATTTCCGTATGGAAAAGGCATGCCGCGGGTACCCTCTTCGGCTGGGTACTTTTTCGACTTTCGGGAGTTGGACACCCAGTGGGTTTTGTAGTCCATACAAGTGCCTTCACGGCCCATAGGTCGGCTATTCCGGGAAAACTCTGGTTTCTCGGAAATTTTAACTCGAACATTGGGCACTATAACATATGCCGGTAGGGGGTGGGGTAATTTGCAGGCCTGTCATCGCCGAGCGCGGACTTTCGGGAGCTAGCCACCTAGTGGGTCTTACAGTAGAAGGGTGGCACTCTCAGACCACATGCACCGCTATGCCGGGAAAACTCTGGTTTCCGAGAAATAGGGGGACAAATATGACCGAAAATGCACATTTCCGTATAGAAAAGGCATGTCGCGGGTACCCTCTTCGGCTGGGTACTTTTTCGACTTTCGGGAGTTGGACACCCAGTGGGTTTTGTAGTCCATACAAGTGCCTTCACGGCCCATAGGTCGGCTATTCCGGGAAAACTCTTGTTTCTCGGAAATTTTAACTCGAACATTGGGCACTATAACATATGCCGGTAGGGGGTGGGGTAATTTGCAGGCCTGTCATCGCCGAGCGCGGACTTTCGGGAGCTAGCCACCTAGTGGGTCTTACAGTTGAAGGGTGGCACTCTCAGACCACATGCACCGCTATGCCGGGAAAACTCTGGTTTCCGAGAAATAGGGGGACAAATATGACCGAAAATGCACATTTCCGTATAGAAAAGGCATGCCGCGGGTACCCTCTTCGGCTGGGTACTTTTTCGACTTTCGGGAGTTGGACACCCAGTGGGTTTTGTAGTCCATACAAGTGCCTTCACGGCCCATAGGTCGGCTATTCCGGGAAAACTCTGGTTTCTCGGAAATTTTAACTCGAACATTGGGCACTATAACATATGCCGGTAGGGGGTGGGGTAATTTGCAGGCCTGTCATCGCCGAGCGCGGACTTTCGGGAGCTAGCCACCTAGTGGGTCTTACAGTAGAAGGGTGGCACTCTCAGACCACATGCACCGCTATGCCGGGAAAACTCTGGTTTCCGAGAAATAGGGGGACAAATATGACCGAAAATGCACATTTCCGTATAGAAAAGGCATGCCGCGGGTACCCTCTTCGGCTGGGTACTTTTTCGACTTTCGGGAGTTGGACACCCAGTGGGTTTTGTAGTCCATACAAGTGCCTTCACGGCCCATAGGTCGGCTATTCCGGGAAAACTCTGGTTTCTCGGAAATTTTAACTCGAACATTGGGCACTATAACATATGCCGGTAGGGGGTGGGGTAATTTGCAGGCCTGTCATCGCCGAGCGCGGACTTTCGGGAGCTAGCCACCTAGTGGGTCTTACAGTAGAAGGGTGGCACTCTCAGACCACATGCACCGCTATGCCGGGAAAACTCTGGTTTCCGAGAAATAGGGGGACAAATATGACCGAAAATGCACATTTCCGTATAGAAAAGGCATGCCGCGGGTACCCTCTTCGGCTGGGTACTTTTTCGACTTTCGGGAGTTGGACACCCAGTGGGTTTTGTAGTCCATACAAGTGCCTTCACGGCCCATAGGTCGGCTATTCCGGGAAAACTCTGGTTTCTCGGAAATTTTAACTCGAACATTGGGCACTATAACATATGCCGGTAGGGGGTGGGGTAATTTGCAGGCCTGTCATCGCCGAGCGCGGACTTTCGGGAGCGAGCCACCTAGTGGGTCTTACAGTAGAAGGGTGGCACTCTCAGACCACATGCACTGCTATGCCGGGAAAACTCTGGTTTCCGAGAAATAGGGGGACAAATATGACCGAAAAGGCACATTTCCGTATAGAAAAGGGATGCCGCGGGTACCCTCTTCGGCTGGGTACTTTTTCGACTTTCGGGAGTTGGACACCCAGTGGGTTTTGTAGTCCATACAAGTGCCTTCACGGCCCATAGGTCGGCTATTCCGGGAAAACTCTGGTTTCTCGGAAATTTTAACTCGAACATTGGGCACTATAACATATGCCGGTAGGGGGTGGGGTAATTTGCAGGCCTGTCATCGCCGAGCGCGGACTTTCGGGAGCGAGCCACCTAGTGGGTCTTACAGTAGAAGGGTGGCACTCTCAGACCACATGCACCGCTATGCCGGGAAAACTCTGGTTTCCGAGAAATAGGGGGACAAATATGACCGAAAAGGCACATTTCCGTATAGAAAAGGGATGCCGCGGGTACCCTCTTCGGCTGGGTACTTTTTCGACTTTCGGGAGTTGGACACCCAGTGGGTTTTGTAGTCCATACAAGTGCCTTCACGGCCCATAGGTCGGCTATTCCGGGAAAACTCTGGTTTCTCGGAAATTTTAACTCGAACATTGGGCACTATAACATATGCCGGTTGGGGGTGGGGTAATTTGCAGGCCTGTCATCGCCGAGCGCGGACTTTCGGGAGCTAGCCACCTAGTGGGTCTTACAGTAGAAGGGTGGCACTCTCAGACCACATGCACCGCTATGCCGGGAAAACTCTGGTTACCGAGAAATAGGGGGACAAATATGACCGAAAATGCACATTTCCGTATAGAAAAGGCATGCCGCGGGTACCCTCTTCGGCTGGGTACTTTTTCGACTTTCGGGAGTTGGACACCCAGTGGGTTTTGTAGTCCATACAAGTGCCTTCACGGCCCATAGGTCGGCTATTCCGGGAAAACTCTGGTTTCTCGGAAATTTTAACTCGAACATTGGGCACTATAACATATGCCGGTAGGGGGTGGGGTAATTTGCAGGCCTGTCATCGCCGAGCGCGGACTTTCGGGAGCTAGCCACCTAGTGGGTCTTACAGTAGAAGGGTGGCACTCTCAGACCACATGCACCGCTATGCCGGGAAAACTCTGGTTTCCGAGAAATAGGGGGACAAATATGACCGAAAATGCACATTTCCGTATAGAAAAGGCATGCCGCGGGTACCCTCTTCGGCTGGGTACTTTTTCGACTTTCGGGAGTTGGAGACCCAGTGGGTTTTGTAGTCCATACAAGTGCCTTCACGGCCCATAGGTCGGCTATTCCGGGAAAACTCTGGTTTCTCGGAAATTTTAACTCGAACATTGGGCACTATAACATATGCCGGTAGGGGGTGGGGTAATTTGCAGGCCTGTCATCGCCGAGCGCGGACTTTCGGGAGCTAGCCACCTAGTGGGTCTTACAGTAGAAGGGTGGCACTCTCAGACCACATGCACCGCTATGCCGGGAAAACTCTGGTTTCCGAGAAATAGGGGGACAAATATGACCGAAAATGCACATTTCCGTATAGAAAAGGCATGCCGCGGGTACCCTCTTCGGCTGGGTACTTTTTCGACTTTCGGGAGTTGGACACCCAGTGGGTTTTGTAGTTCATAAAAGTGCCTTCACGGCCCATAGGTCGGCTATTCCGGGAAAACTCTGGTTTCTCGGAAATTTTAACTCGAACATTGGGAACTATAACATATGCCGGTAGGGGGTGGGGTAATTTGCAGGCCTGTCATCGCCGAGCGCGGACTTTCGGGAGCTAGCCACCTAGTGGGTCTTACAGTAGAAGGGTGGCACTCTCAGACCACATGCACCGCTATGCCGGGAAAACTCTGGTTTCCGAGAAATAGGGGGACAAATATGACCGAAAATGCACATTTCCGTATAGAAAAGGCATGCCGCGGGTACCCTCTTCGGCTGGGTACTTTTTCGACTTTCGGGAGTTGGACACCCAGTGGGTTTTGTAGTCCATACAAGTGCCTTCACGGCCCATAGGTCGGCTATTCCGGGAAAACTCTGGTTTCTCGGAAATTTTAACTCGAACATTGGGCACTATAACATATGCCGGTAGGGGGTGGGGTAATTTGCAGGCCTGTCATCGCCGAGCGCGGACTTTCGGGAGCTAGCCACCTAGTGGGTCTTACAGTAGAAGGGTGGCACTCTCAGACCACATGCACCGCTATGCCGGGAAAACTCTGGTTTCCGAGAAATAGGGGGACAAATATGACCGAAAATGCACATTTCCGTATAGAAAAGGCATGCCGCGGGTACCCTCTTCGGCTGGGTACTTTTTCGACTTTCGGGAGTTGGACACCCAGTGGGTTTTGTAGTCCATACAAGTGCCTTCACGGCCCATAGGTCGGCTATTCCGGGAAAACTCTGGTTTCTCGGAAATTTTAACTCGAACATTGGGCACTATAACATATGCCGGTAGGGGGTGGGGTAATTTGCAGGCCTGTCATCGCCGAGCGCGGAGTTTCGGGAGCTAGCCACCTAGTGGGTCTTACAGTAGAAGGGTGGCACGCTCAGACCACATGCACCGCTATGCCGGGAAAACTCTGGTTTCCGAGAAATAGGGGGACAAATATGACCGAAAATGCACCCGAAAGTCTGAGAGTGTGGTCTGAGAGTGCCACCCTTCTACTGTAAGACCCACTAGGTGGCTAGCTCCCGAAAGTCCGCGCTCGGCGATGACAGGCCTGCAAATTACCCCACCCCCTACCGGCACATGTTATAGTGCCCAATGTTCGAGTTGAAATTTCCGAGAAACCAAAGTTTTCCCGGAATAGCCGACCTATGGGCCGTGAAGGCACTTATATGGACAAAAAAACCCACTGGGTCTCCAACTCCCGAAATTCGAAAAAGTACCCAGCCCAAGACGGTACCCGCGGCATGCCTTTTCTATACGGAAATGTGCATTTTCGGTCATATTTGTCCCCCTATTTCTCGGAAACCAGAGTTTTCCCGGCATAGCGGTGCATGTGGTCTGAAAGTGCCACCCTTCTACTGTAAGACCCACTAGGTGGCTAGCTCCCGAAAGTCCGTGCTCGGCGATGACAGGCCTGCAAATTACCCCACCCCGTACCGGCACATGTTATAGTGTCCAATGTTCGAGTTAAAATTTCCGAGAAACCAGAGTTTTCCCGGAATAGCCGACCTATGGGCCGTGAAGGCACTTGTATGGACTACAAAACCCACTGGGTCTCCAACTCCCGAAAGTCGAAAAAGTACCCAGCCGAAGAGGGTACCCGCGGCATGCCTTTTCTATACGGAAATGTGCATTTTCGGTCATATTTGTCCCCCTATTTCTCGGAAACCAGAGTTTTCCCGGCATAGCGGTGCATGTGGTCTGAGAGTGCCCACCTATTGCTGTAAGACCCACTAAGTGGCTAGCTCCCGAAAGTCCGCGCTCGGCGATGACAGGCCTGCAAATTACCCCACCCCCTACCGGCACATGTTATAGTGCCCAATGTTCGAGTTAAAATTTCCGAGAAACCAGAGTTTTCCCGGAATAGCCGACCTATGGGCCGTGAAGGCACTTGTATGGACTACAAAACCCACTGGGTGTCCAACTCTCGAAAGTCGAAAAAGTACCCAGCCGAAGAGGGTACCCGCGGCATGCCTTTTCTATACGGAAATGTGCATTTTCGGTCATATTTGTCCCCCTATTTCTCGGAAACCAGAGTTTTCCCGGCATAGCGGTGCATGTGGTCTGAGCGTGCCACCCTTCTACTGTAAGACCCACTAGGTGGCTAGCTCCCGAAAGTCCGCGCTCGGCGATGACAGGCCTGCAAATTACCCCACCCCCTACCGGCATATGTTATAGTGCCCAATGTTCGAGTTAAAATTTCCGAGAAACCAGAGTTTTCCCGGAATAGCCGACCTATGGGCCGTAAAGGCACTTGTATGGACTACAAAACGCACTGGGTCTCCAACTCCCGAAAGTCGAAAAAGTACCCAGCCGAAGAGGGTACCCGCAGCATGCCTTTTCTATACGGAAATGTGCATTTTCGGTCATATTTGTCCCCCTATTTCTCGGAAACCAGAGTTTTCCCGGCATAGCGGTGCATATGGTCTGAGAGTGCCACCCTTCTACTGTAAGACCCACTAGGTGGCTAGCTCCCGAAAGTCCGCGCTCGGCGATGACAGGCCTGCAAATTACCCCACCCCCTACCGGCATATGTTATAGTGTCCAATGTTCGAGTTAAAATTTCCGAGAAACCAGAGTTTTCCCGGAATAGCCGACCTATGGGCCGTGAAGGCACTTGTATGGACTACAAAACTCACTGGGTCTCCAACTCCCGAAAGTCGAAAAAGTACCCAGCCGAAGAGGGTACCCGCGGCATGCCTTTTCTATACGGAAATGTGCATTTTCGGTCATATTTGTCCCCCTATTTCTCGGAAACCAGAGTTTTTCCGGCATAGCGGTGCATGTGGTCTGAGAGTGCCACCCTTCTTCTGTAAGACCCACTAGGTGGCTAGCTCCCGAATGTCCGCGCTCGGCGATGACAGGCCTGCAAATTACCCCATCCCCTACCGGCACATGTTATAGTGCCCAATGTTCGAGTTAAAATTTCCGAGAAACCAGAGTTTTCCCGGAATAGCCAACCTATGGGCCGTGAAGGCACTTGTATGGACTACAAAACCCACTGGGTCTCCAACTCCCGAAAGTCGAAAAAGTACCCAGCCGAAGAGGGTACCCGCGGCATGCCTTTTCTATACGGAAATGTGCATTTTCGGTCATATTTGTCCCCCTATTTCTCGGAAACCAGAGTTTTCCCGGCATAGCGGTGCATGTAGTCTGAGAGTGCCATCCTTCTACTGTAAGACCCACTAGGTGGCTAGCTCCCGAAAGTCCGCGCTCGGCGATGACAGGCCTGCAAATTACCCCACCCCCTACCGGCACATGTTATAGTGCCCAATGTTCGAGTTAAAATTTCCGAGAAACCAGAGTTTTCCCGGAATAGCAGACCTATGGGCCGTGAAGGCACTTGTATGGACTACAAAACCCACTGGGTCTCCAACTCCCGAAAGTCGAAAAAGTACCCAGCCGAAGAGGGTACCCGCGGCATGCCTTTTCTATACGGAAATGTGCATTTTCGGTCATATTTGTCCACCTATTTCTCGGAAACCAGAGTTTTCCCGGCATAGCGGTGCATTTGGTCTGAGAGTGCCACCCTTCTACTGTAAGACCCACTAGGTGGTTAGCTCCCGAAAGTCCGCGCTCGGCGATGACAGGCCTGCAAATTACCCCACCCCTACCGGCACATGTTATAGTGCCCAAAGTTCGAGTCAAAATTTCCGAGAAACCAGAGTTTTCCCGGAATAGCCGACCTATGGGCCGTGAAGGCACTTGTATGGACTACAAAACCCACTGGGTCTCCAACTCCCGAAAGTCGAAAAAGTACCCAGCCGAAGAGGGTACCCGCGGCATGCCTTTTCTATACGGAAATGTGCATTTTTGGTCATATTTGCCCCCCTATTTCTCGGAAACCAGAGTTTTCCCGGCATAGCGGTGCATGTGGTCTGAGAGTGCCACCCTTCTACTGTAAGACCCACTAGGTGGCTAGCTCCCGAAAGTCCGCGCTCGGCGATGACAGGCCTGCAAATTACCCCACCCCCTACCGGCACATATTATAGTGCCCAATGTTCGAGTTAAAATTTCCGAGAAACCAGAGTTTTCCCGGAATAGCCGACCTATGGGCCGTGAAGGCACTTGTATGGACTACAAAACCCACTGGGTCTCCAACTCCCGAAAGTCGAAAAAGTACCCAGCCGTAGAGGGTACCCGCGGCATGCCTTTTCTATACGGAAATGTGCATTTTCGGTCATATTTGTCCCCCTATTTCTCGGAAACCAGAGTTTTCCCGGCATAACGGTGCATGTGGTCTGAGAGTGCCACCCTTCTACTGTAAGACCCACTAGGTGGCTAGCTCCCGAAAGTCCGCGCTCGGCGATGACAGGCCTGCAAATTACCCCACCCCCTACCGGCACATGTTATAGTGCCCAATGTTCGAGTTAAAATTTCCGAGAAATCAGAGTTTTCCCGGAATAGCCGACCTATGGGCCGTGAAGGCACTTGTATGGACTACAAAACCCACTGGGTCTCCAACTCCCGAAAGTCGAAAAAGTACCCAGCCGAAGAGGGTACCCGCGGCATGCCTTTTCTATACGGAAATGTGCATTTTCGGTCATATTTGTCCACCTATTTCTCGGAAACCAGAGTTTTCCCGGCATAGCGGTGCATGTGGTCTGAGAGTGCCACCCTTCTACGGTAAGACCCACTAGGTGGCTAGCTCCCGAAAGTCCTCACTCGGCGATGACAGGCCTGCAAATTACCCCACCCCCTACCGGCACATGTTATAGTGCCCAATGTTCGAGTTAAAATTTCCGAGAAACCAGAGTTTTCCCGGAATAGCCGACCTATGCGCCGTGAAGGCACTTGTATGGACTACAAAACCCACTGGGTCTCCAACTCCCGAAAGTCGAAAAAGTACCCAGCCGAAGAGGGTACCCGCGGCATGCCTTTTCTATACGGAAATGTGCATTTTCGGTCATATTTGTCCCCCTATTTCTCGGAAACCAGAGTTTTCCCGGCATAGCGGTGCATGTGGTCTGAGAGTGCCACCCTTCTACTGTAAGACCCACTAGGTGGCTAGCTCCCGAAAGTCCGCGCTCGGCGATGACAGGCCTGCAAATTACCCCACCCCCTACCGGCACATGTTATAGTGCCCAATGTTCGAGTTAAAATTTCCGAGAAACCAGAGTTTTCCCGGAATAGCCGACCTATGGGCCGTTAAGGGACTTGTATGGACTACAAAACCCACTGGGTCTCCAACTCCCGAAAGTCGAAAAAGTACCCAGCCGAAGAGGGTACCCGCGGCATGCCTTTTCTATACGGAAATGTGCATTTTCGGTCATATTTGTCCCCCTATTTCTCGGAAACCAGAGTTTTCCCGGCATAACGGTGCATGTGGTCTGAGAGTGCCTCCCTTCTACTGTAAGACCCACTAGGTGGCTAGCTCCCGAAAGTCCGCGCTCGGCGATGACAGGCCTGCAAATTACCCCTCCCCCTACCGGCACATGTTATAGTGCCCAATGTTCGAGTTAAAATTTCCGAGAAACCAGAGTTTTCCCGGAATAGCCGACCTATGGGCCGTGAAGGCACTTGTATGGACTACAAAACCCACTGGGTCTCCAACTCCCGAAAGTCGAAAAAGTACCCAGCCGAAGAGGGTACCCGCGGCATGCCTTTTCTATACGGAAATGTGCATTTTCGGTCATATTTGTCCCCCTATTTCTCGGAAACCAGAGTTTTCCCGGCATAGCGGTGCATGTGGTCTGAGAGTGCCACCCTTCTACTGTAAGACCCACTAGGTGGCTAGCTCCCAAAAGTCCGCACTCGGCGATGACAGGCCTGCAAATTACCCACCTCCTACCGGCAAATGTTATAGTGCCCAATGTTCGAGTTAAAATTTCCGAGAAACCAGAGTTTTCCCGGAATAGCCGACCTATGGGCCGTGAAGGCAATTGTATGGACTACAAAAACCACTGGGTCTCCAACTCCTGAAAGTCGAAAAAGTACCCAGCCGAAGAGGGTACCCGCGGCATGCCTTTTCTATACGGAAATGTGCATTTTCGGTCATATTTGTCCACCTATTTCTCGGAAACCAGAGTTTTCCCGGCATAGCGGTGCATGTGGTCTGAGAGTGCCACCCTTCTACTGTAAGACCCACTAGGTGGCTAGCTCCCAAAAGTCCGCGCTCGGCGATGACAGGCCTGCAAATTACCCCACCCCCTACAGGCACATGTTATAGTGCCCAATGTTCGAGTTAAAATTTCCGAGAAACCAGAGTTTTCCCGGAATAGCCGACCTATGGGCCGTGAAGGCACTTGTATGGACTACAAAACCCACTGGGTCTCCAACTCCCGAAAGTCGAAAAAGTACCCAGCCGTAGAGGGTACCCGCGGCATGCCTTTTCTATACGGAAATGTGCATTTTTGGTCATATTTGTCCCCCTATTTCTCGGAAACCAGAGTTTTCCCGGCATAGCGGTGCATGTGGTCTGAGAGTGCCATCCTTCTACTGTAAGACCCACTAGGTGGCTAGCTCCCGAAAGTCCGCGCTCGGCGATGACAGGCCTGCAAATTACCCCACCCCCTACCGGCACATGTTATAGTGACCAATGTTCGAGTTAAAATTTTCGAGAAACCAGAGTTTTCCCGGAATAGCCGACCTATGGGCCGTGAAGGCACTTGTATGGACTACAAAACCCACTGGGTCTCCAACTCCCGAAAGTCGAAAAAGTACCCAGCCGAAGAGGGTACCCGCGGCATGCCTTTTCTATACGGAAATGTGCATTTTCGGTCATATTTGTTCCCCTATTTCTCGGAAACCAGAGTTTTCCCGACATAACGGTGCATGTGGTCTGAGAGTGCCACCCTTCTACTGTAAGACCCACTAGGTGGCTAGCTCCCGAAAGTCCGCGCTCGGCGATGACAGGCCTGCAAATTACCCTCCCCCTACCGGCACATGTTAATTTACCCAATGTTCGAGTTAAAATTTCCGAGAAACCAGAGTTTTCCCGGAATAGCCGACCTATGGGCCGTGAAGGCACTTGTATGGACTACAAAACCCACTGGGTCTCCAACTCCCGAAAGTCGAAAAAGTACCCAGCCGAAGAGGGTACCCGCGGCATGCCTTTTCTATACGGAAATGTGCATTTTCGGTCATATTTGTCCCCCTATTTCTCGGAAACCAGAGTTTTCCCGGCATAGCGGTGCATGTGGTCTAAGAGTGCCACCCTTCTACTGTAAGACCCACTAGGTGGCTAGCTCCGAAAAGTCCGCACTCGGCGATGACAGGCCTGCAAATTACCCCACCCCCTACCGGCACATGTTATAGTGCCCAATGTTCGAGTTAAAATTTCCGAGAAACCAGAGTTTCCCCGGAATAGCCGACCTATGGGCCGTGAAGGCAATTGTATGGACTACAAAACCCACTGGGTCTCCAACTCCCGAAAGTCGAAAAAGTACCCAGCCGAAGAGGGTACCCGCGGCATGCCTTTTCTATACGGAAATGTGCATTTTCGGTCATATTTGTCCACCTATTTCTCGGAAACCAGAGTTTTCCCGGCATAGCGGTGCATGTGGTCTGAGAGTGCCACCCTTCTACTGTAAAACCCACTAGGTGGCTAGCTCCCGAAAGTCCGCACTCGGCGATGACAGGCCTGCAAATTACCCCACCCCCTACCGGCACATGTTATAGTGCCCAATGTTCGAGTTAAAATTTCCGAGAAACCAGAGTTTTCCCGGAATAGCCGACCTATGGGCCGTGAAGGCACTTGTATGGACTACAAAACCCACTGGGTCTCCAACTCCCGAAAGTCGAAAAAGTACCCAGCCGAAGAGGGTACCCGCGGCATGCCTTTTCTATACGGAAATGTGCATTTTCGGTCATATTTGTCCCCCTATTTCTCGGAAACCAGAGTTTTCCCGACATAGCGCGCCATGTGGTCTGAGAGTGCCACCCTTCTACTGTAAGACCCACTAGGTGGCTAGCTCCCGAAAGTCCGCGCTCGGCGATGACAGGCCTGCAAATTACCCCACCCCCTACCGGCACATGTTATAGTGCCCAATGTTCGAGTTAAAATTTCCGAGAAACCAGAGTTTTCCCGGAATAGCCGACCTATGGGCCGTGAAGGCACTTGTATGGACTACAAAACCCACTGGGTCTCCAACTCCCGAAAGTCGAAAAAGTACCCAGCCGAAGAGGGTACCCGCGGCATGCCTTTTCTATACGGAAATGTGCATTTTTGGTCATATTTGTCCCCCTATTTCTCGGAAACCAGAGTTTTCCCGGCATAGCGGTGCATGTGTTCTGAGAGTGCCACCCTTCTACTGTAAGACCCACTAGGTGGCTAGCTCCCGAAAGTCCGCGCTCGGCGATGACAGGCCTGCAAATTACCCCACCCCCTACCGGCACATGTTATAGTGCCCAATGTTCGAGTTAAAATTTCCGAGAAACCAGAGTTTTCCCGGAATAGCCGACCTATGGGCCGTGAAGGCACTTGTATGGACTACAAAACCCACTGGGTCTCCAACTCCCGAAAGTCGAAAAAGTACCCAGCCGAAGAGGGTACCCGCGGCATGCCTTTTCTATACGGAAATGTGCATTTTCGGTCATATTTGTCCCCCTATTTCTCGGAAACCAGAGTTTTTCCGGCATAGCGGTGCATGTGGTCTGAGAGTGCCACCCTTCTACTGTAAGACCCACTAGGTGGCTAGCTCCCGAAAGTCCGCGCTCGGCGATGACAGGCCTGCAAATTACCCCACCCCCTACCGGCACATGTTATAGTGCCCAATGTTCGAGTTAAAATTTCCGAGAAACCAGAGTTTTCCCGGAATAGCCGACCTATGGGCCGTGAAGGCACTTGTATGGACTACAAAACCCACTGGGTCTCCAACTCCCGAAAGTCGAAAAAGTACCCAGCCGAAGAGGGTACTCGCGGCATGCCTTTTCTATACGGAAATGTGCATTTTGGTCATATTTGTCCCCCTATTTCTCGGAAACCAGAGTTTTCCCGGCATAGCGGTGCATGTGGTCTGAGAGTGCCACCCTTCTACTGTAAGACCCACTAGGTGGCTAGCTCCCAAAAGTCCGCGCTCGGCGATGACAGGCCTGCAAGTTACCCCACCCCCTACCGGCACATGTTATAGTGCCCAATGTTCGAGTTAAAATTTTCGAGAAACCAGAGTTTTCCCGGAATAGCCGACCTATGGGCCGTGAAGGCACTTGTATGGACTACAAAACCCACTGGGTCTCCAACTCCCGAAAGTCGAAAAAGTACCCAGCCGAAGAGGGTACCCGCGGCATGCCTTTTCTAGACGGAAATGTGCATTTTCGGCCATATTTGTCCCCCTATTTCTCGGAAACCAGAGTTTTCCCGACATAACGGTGCATGTGGTCTGAGAGTGCCACCCTTCTACTGTAAGACCCACTAGGTGGCTAGCTCCCGAAAGTCCGCGCTCGGCGATGACAGGCCTGCAAATTACCCCACCCCCTACCGGCACATGTTATTGTGCCCAATGTTCGAGTTAAAATTTCCGAGAAACCAGAGTTTTCCCGGAATAGCCAACCTATGGGCCGTTAAGGCACTTGTATGGACTACAAAACCCAATGGGTCTCCAACTCCCGAAAGTCGAAAAAGTACCCAGCCGAAGAGGGTACCCGCGGCATGCCTTTTCTATACGGAAATGTGCATTTTCGGTCATATTTGTCCACCTATTTCTCGGAAACCAGAGTTTTCCCGGCATAACGGTGCATGTGGTCTGAAAGTGCCACCCTTCTACTGTAAGACCCACTAGGTGGCTAGCTCCCGAAAGTCCGCGCTCGGCGATGACAGGCCTGCAAATTACCCCTCCCCCTACCGGCACATGTTATAGTGCCCAATGTTCGAGTTAAAATTTCCGAGAAACCAGAGTTTTCCCGGAATAGCCGACCTATGGGCCGTGAAGGCACTTGTATGGACTACAAAACCCACTGGGTCTCCAACTCCCGAAAGTCGAAAAAGTATCCAGCCGAAGAGGGTACCCGCGGCATGCCTTTTCTATACGGAAATGTGCATTTTCGGTCATATTTGTCCCCCTATTTCTCGGAAACCAGAGTTTTCCCGGCATAGCGGTGCATGTGGTCTAAGAGTGCCACCCTTCTACTGTAAGACCAACTAGGTGGCTAGCTCCGAAAAGTCCGCACTCGGCGATGACAGGCCTGCAAATTACCCCACCCCCTACCGGCACATGTTATAGTGCCCAATGTTCGAGTTAAAATTTCCGAGAAACCAGAGTTTTCCCGGAATAGCCGACCTATGGGCCGTGAAGGCAATTGTATGGACTACAAAACCCACTGGGTCTCCAACTCCCGAAAGTCGAAAAAGTACCCAGCCGAAGAGGGTACCCGCGGCATGCCTTTTCTATACGGAAATGTGCATTTTCGGTCATATTTGTCCACCTATTTCTCGGAAACCAGAGTTTTCCCGGCATAGCGGTGCATGTGGTCTGAGAGTGACACCCTTCTATTGTAAAACCCACTAGGTGGCTAGCTCCCGAAAGTCCGCACTCGGCGATGACAGGCCTGCAAATTACCCCATCCCCTACCGGCACATGTTATAGTGCCCAATGTTCGAGTTAAAATTTCCGAGAAACCAGAGTTTTCCCGGAATAGCCGACCTATGGGCCGTGAAGGCACTTGTATGGACTACAAAACCCACTGGGTCTCCAACTCCCGAAAGTCGAAAAAGTACCCAGCCGAAGAGGGTACCCGCGGCATGCCTTTTCTATACGGAAATGAGCATTTTCGGTCATATTTGTCCCCCTATTTCTCGGAAACCAGAGTTTTCCCGGCATAGCGCGCCATGTGATCTGAGAGTGCCACCCTTCTACTGTAAGACCCACTAGGTGGCTAGCTCCCGAAAGTCCGCGCTCGGCGATGACAGGCCTGCAAATTACCCCACCCCCTACCGGCACATGTTATAGTGCCCAATGTTCGAGTTAAAATTTCTGAGAAACCAGAGTTTTCCCGGAATAGCCGACCTATGGGCCGTGAAGGCACTTGTATGGACTACAAAACCCACTGGGTCTCCAACTCCCGAAAGTCGAAAAAGTACCCAGCCGAAGAGGGTACCCGCGGCATGCCTTTTCTATACGGAAATGTGCATTTTCGGTCATATTTGTCCCCCTATTTCTCGGAAACCAGAGTTTTCCCGGCATAGCGCGCCATGTGATCTGAGAGTGCCACCCTTCTACTGTAAGACCCACTAGGTGGCTAGCTCCCGAAAGTCCGCGCTCGGCGATGACAGGCCTGCAAATTACCCCACCCCCTACCGGCACATGTTATAGTGCCCAATGTTCGAGTTAAAATTTCCGAGAAACCAGAGTTTTCCCGGAATAGCCGACCTATGGGCCGTGAAGGCACTTGTATGGACTACAAAACCCACTGGGTCTCCAACTCCCGAAAGTCGAAAAAGTACCCAGCCGAAGAGGGTACCCGCGGCATGCCTTTTCTATACGGAAATGTGCATTTTCGGTCATATTTGTCCCCCTATTTCTCGGAAACCAGAGTTTTCCCGGCATAGCAGTGCATGTGTTCTGAGAGTGCCACCCTTCTACTGTAAGACCCACTAGGTGGCTAGCTCCCGAAAGTCCGCGCTCGGCGATGACAGGCCTGCAAATTACCCCACCCTCTACCGGCACATGTTATAGTGCCCAATGTTCGAGTTAAAATTTCCGAGAAACCAGAGTTTTCCCGGAATAGCCGACCTATTGGCCGTGAAGGCACTTGTATGGACTACAAAACCCACTGGGTCTCCAACTCCCGAAAGTCGAAAAAGTACCCAGCCGAAGAGGGTACCCGCGGCATGCCTTTTCTATACGGAAATGTGCATTTTTGGTCATATTTGTCCCCCTATTTCTCGGAAACCAGAGTTTTCCCGGCATAGCGGTGCATGTGGTCTGAGAGTGCCACCCTTCTGCTGTAAGACCCACTAGGTGGCTAGCTCCCGAAAGTCCGCGCGCTCGGCGATGACAGGCCTGCAAATTACCCCACCCCCTACCGGCACATGTTATAGTGCCCAATGTTCGAGTTAAAATTTCCGAGAAACCAGAGTTTTCCCGGAATAGCCGACCTATGGGCCGTGAAGGCACTTGTATGGACTACAAAACCCACTGGGTCTCCAACTCCCGAAAGTCGAAAAAGTACCCAGCCGAAGAGGGTACCCGCGGCATGCCTTTTCTATACGGAAATGTGCATTTTCGGTCATATTTGTCCCCCTATTTCTCGGAAACCAGAGTTTTTCCGGCATAGCGGTGCATGTGGTCTGAGAGTGCCACCCTTCTACTGTAAGACCCACTAGGTGGCTAGCTCCCGAAAGTCCGCGCTCGGCGATGACAGGCCTGCAAATTACCCCGGCCCCTACCGTCACATGTTATCGTGCCCAATGTTCGAGTTAAAATTTCCGAGAAACCAGAGTTTTCCCGGAATAGCCGACCTATGGGCCGTGAAGGCACTTGTATGGACTACAAAACCCACTGGGTCTCCAACTCCCGAAAGTCGAAAAAGTACCCAGCCGAAGAGGGTACCCGCGGCATGCCTTTTCTATACGGAAATGTGCATTTTTGGTCATATTTGTCCCCCTATTTCTCGAAAACCAGAGTTTTCCCGGCATAGCGGTGCATGTGGTCTGAGAGTGCCACCCTTCTACTGTAAGACCCACTAGGTGGCTAGCTCCCGAAAGTCCGCGCTCGGCGATGACAGGCCTGCAAATTACCCCACCCCCTACCTGCACATGTTATAGTGCCCAATGTTCGAGTTAAAATTTTCGAGAAACCAGAGTTTTCCCGGAATAGCCGACCTATGGGCCGTGAAGGCATTTGTATGGACTACAAAACCCACTGGGTCTCCAACTCCCGAAAGTCGAAAAAGTACCCAGCCGAAGAGGGTACCCGCGGCATGCCTTTTCTATACGGAAATGTGCATTTTGGGTCATATTTGTCCCCCTATTTCTCGGAAAGCAGAGTTTTCCCGACATAACGGTGCATGTGGTCTGAGAGTGCCACCCTTCTACTGTAAGACCCACTAGGTGGCTAGCTCCCGAAAGTCCGCGCTCGGCGATGACAGGCCTGCAAATTACCCCACCCCCTACCGGCACATGTTATAGTGCCCAATGTTTGAGTTAAAATTTCCGAGAAACCAGAGTTTTCCCGGAATAGCCGACCTATGGGCCGTGAAGGCACTTGTATGGACTACAAAACCCACTGGGTCTCCAACTCCCGAAAGTCGAAAAAGTACCCAGCCGAAGAGGGTACCCGCGGCATGCCTTTTCTATACGGAAATGTGCATTTTCGGTCATTTTTGTCCCCCTATTTCTCGGAAACCAGAGTTTTCTCGGCATAACGGTGCATGTGGTCTGAGAGTGCCACCCTTCTACTGTAAGACCCACTAGGTGGCTAGCTCCCGAAAGTCCGCGCTCGGCGATGACAGGCCTGCAAATCACCCCTCCCCCTACCGGCACATGTTATAGTGCCCAATGTTCGAGATAAAATTTCCGGGAAACCAGAGTTTTCCCGGAATAGCCGACCTATGGGCCGTGAAGGCACTTGTATGGACTACAAAACCCACTGGGTCTCCAACTCCCGAAAGTCGAAAAAGTACCCAGCCGAAGAGGGTACCCGCGGCATGCCTTTTCTATACGGAAATGTGCATTTTCGGTCATATTTGTCCCCCTATTTCTCGGAAACCAGAGTTTTCCCGGCATAGCGGTGCATGTGGTCTGAGAGTGCCACCCTTCTACTGTAAGACCCACTAGGTGGCTAGCTCCCAAAAGTCCGCACTCGGCGATGACAGGCCTGCAAATTACCCACCCCCTACCGGCACATGTTATAGTGCCCAATGTTCGAGTTAAAATTTCCGAGAAACCAGAGTTTTCCCGGAATAGCCGACCTATGGGCCGTGAAGGCACTTGTATGGACTACAAAACCCACTGGGTCTCCAACTCCCGAAAGTCGAAAAAGTACCCAGCCGAAGAGGGTACCCGCGGCATGCCTTTCCTATACGGAAATGTGCATTTTTGGTCATATTTGTCCCCCTAAATTATCGGAAACCAGAGTTTTCCCGGCATAGCGGTGCATGTGGTCTGAGAGTGCCACCCTTCTACTGTAAGACCCACTAGGTGGCTAGCTCCCGAAAGTCCGCGCTCGGCGATGACAGGCCTGCAAATTACCCCACCCCCTACCGGCACGTGTTATAGTGCCCAATGTTCGAGTTAAAATTTCCGAGAAACCAGAGTTTTCCCGGAATAGCCGACCTATGGGCCGTGAAGGCATTTGTATGGACTACAAAACCCACTGGGTCTCCAACTCCCGAAAATCGAAAAAGTACCCAGCCGAAGAGGGTACCCGCGGCATGCCTTTTCTATACGGAAATGTGCATTTTCGGTCATATTTGTCCCCCTATTTCTCGGAAACCAGAGTTTTCCCGACATAACGGTGCATGTGGTCTGAGAGTGCCACCCTTCTACTGTAAGACCCACTAGGTGGCTAGCTCCCGAAAGTCCGCGCTCGGCGATGACAGGCCTGCAAATTACCCCACCCCCTACCGGCACATGTTATAGTGCCCAATGTTCGAGTTAAAATTTCCGAGAAACCAGAGTTTTCCCGGAATAGCCGACCTATGGGCCGTGAAGGCACTTGTATGGACTACAAAACCCACTGGGTCTCCAACTCCCGAAAGTCGAAAAAGTACCCAGCCGAAGAGGGTACCCGCGGCATGCCTTTTCTATACGGAAATGTGCATTTTTGGTCATATTTGTCCCCCTATTTCTCGAAAACCAGAGTTTTCCCGGCATAGCGGTGCATGTGGTCTGAGAGTGCCACCCTTCTACTGTAAGACCCACTAGGTGGCTAGCTCCCGAAAGTCCGCGCTCGGCGATGACAGGCCTGCAAATTACCCCACCCCCTACCTGCACATGTTATAGTGCCCAATGTTCGAGTTAAAATTTTCGAGAAACCAGAGTTTTCCCGGAATAGCCGACCTATGGGCCGTGAAGGCATTTGTATGGACTACAAAACCCACTGGGTCTCCAACTCCCGAAAGTCGAAAAAGTACCCAGCCGAAGAGGGTACCCGCGGCATGCCTTTTCTATACGGAAATGTGCATTTTCGGTCATATTTGTCCCCCTATTTCTCGGAAAGCAGAGTTTTCCCGACATAACGGTGCATGTGGTCTGAGAGTGCCACCCTTCTACTGTAAGACCCACTAGGTGGCTAGCTCCCGAAAGTCCGCGCTCGGCGATGACAGGCCTGCAAATTACCCCACCCCCTACCGGCACATGTTATAGTGCCCAATGTTCGAGTTAAAATTTCCGAGAAACCAGAGTTTTCCCGGAATAGCCGACCTATGGGCCGTGAAGGCACTTGTATGGACTACAAAACCCACTGGGTCTCCAACTCCCGAAAGTCGAAAAAGTACCCAGCCGAAGAGGGTACCCGCGGCATGCCTTTTCTATACGGAAATGTGCATTTTCGGTCATTTTTGTCCCCCTATTTCTCGGAAACCAGAGTTTTCTCGGCATAACGGTGCATGTGGTCTGAGAGTGCCACCCTTCTACTGTAAGACCCACTAGGTGGCTAGCTCCCGAAAGTCCGCGCTCGGCGATGACAGGCCTGCAAATCACCCCTCCCCCTACCGGCACATGTTATAGTGCCCAATGTTCGAGTTAAAATTTCCGGGAAACCAGAGTTTTCCCGGAATAGCCGACCTATGGGCCGTAAAGGCACTTGTATGGACTACAAAACCCACTGGGTCTCCAACTCCCGAAAGTCGAAAAAGTACCCAGCCGAAGAGGGTACCCGCGGCATGCCTTTTCTATACGGAAATGTGCATTTTCGGTCATATTTGTCCCCCTATTTCTCGGAAACCAGAGTTTTCCCGGCATAGCGGTGCATGTGGTCTGAGAGTGCCACCCTTCTACTGTAAGACCCACTAGGTGGCTAGCTCCCAAAAGTCCGCACTCGGCGATGACAGGCCTGCAAATTACCCACCCCCTACCGGCACATGTTATAGTGCCCAATGTTCGAGTTAAAATTTCCGAGAAACCAGAGTTTTCCCGGAATAGCCGACCTATGGGCCGTGAAGGCACTTGTATGGACTACAAAACCCACTGGGTCTCCAACTCCCGAAAGTCGAAAAAGTACCCAGCCGAAGAGGGTACCCGCGGCATGCCTTTCCTATACGGAAATGTGCATTTTTGGTCATATTTGTCCCCCTAAATTATCGGAAACCAGAGTTTTCCCGGCATAGCGGTGCATGTGGTCTGAGAGTGCCACCCTTCTACTGTAAGACCCACTAGGTGGCTAGCTCCCGAAAGTCCGCGCTCGGCGATGACAGGCCTGCAAATTACCCCACCCCCTACCGGCACGTGTTATAGTGCCCAATGTTCGAGTTAAAATTTCCGAGAAACCAGAGTTTTCCCGGAATAGCCGACCTATGGGCCGTGAAGGCATTTGTATGGACTACAAAACCCACTGGGTCTCCAACTCCCGAAAGTCGAAAAAGTACCCAGCCGAAGAGGGTACCCGCGGCATGCCTTTTCTATACGGAAATGTGCATTTTCGGTCATATTTGTCCCCCTATTTCTCGGAAACCAGAGTTTTCCCGACATAACGGTGCATGTGGTCTGAGAGTGCCACCCTTCTACTGTAAGACCCACTAGGTGGCTAGCTCCCGAAAGTCCGCGCTCGGCGATGACAGGCCTGCAAATTACCCCACCCCCTACCGGCACATGTTATAGTGCCCAATGTTCGAGTTAAAATTTCCGAGAAACCAGAGTTTTCCCGGAATAGCCGACCTATGGGCCGTGAAGGCACTTGTATGGACTACAAAACCCACTGGGTCTCCAACTCCCGAAAGTCGAAAAAGTACCCAGCCGAAGAGGGTACCCGCGGCATGCCTTTTCTATACGGAAATGTGCATTTTCGGTCATATTTGTCCCCCTATTTCTCGGAAACCAGAGTTTTCCCGGCATAACGGTGCATGTGGTCTGAGAGTGCCACCCTTCTACTGTAAGACCCACTAGGTGGCTAGCTCCCGAAAGTCCGCGCTCGGCGATGACAGGCCTGCAAATCACCCCTCCCCCTACCGGCACATGTTATAGTGCCCAATGTTGGAGTTAAAATTTCCGAGAAACCAGAGTTTTCTTGGAATAGCCGACCTATGGGCCGTGAAGGCACTTGTATGGACTACAAAACCCACTGGGTCTCCAACTCCCGAAAGTCGAAAAAGTACCCAGCCGAAGAGGGTACCCGCGGCATGCCTTTTCTATACGGAAATGTGCATTTTCGGTCATATTTGTCCCCCTATTTCTCGGAAACCAGAGTTTTCCCGGCATAGCGGTGCATGTGGTCTGAGAGTGCCACCCTTCTACTGTAAGACCCACTAGGTGGCTAGCTCCCAAAAGTCCGCACTCGGCGATGACAGGCCTGCAAATTACCCACCCCCTACCGGCACATGTTATAGTGCCCAATGTTCGAGTTAAAATTTCCGAGAAACCAGAGTTTTCCCGGAATAGCCGACCTATGGGCCGTGAAGGCAATTGTATGGACTACAAAACCCACTGGGTCTCCAACTCCCGAAAGTCGAAAAAGTACCCAGCCGAAGAGGGTACCCGCGGCATGCCTTTTCTATACGGAAATGTGCATTTTCGGTCATATTTGTCCACCTATTTCTCGGAAACCAGAGTTTTCCCGGCATAGCGGTGCATGTGGTCTGAGAGTGCCACCCTTCTACTGTAAGACCCACTAGGTGGCTAGCTCCCGAAAGTCCGCGCTCGGCGATGACAGGCCTGCAAATTACCCCACCACCTACTGGCACATGTTATAGTGCCCAATGTTCGAGTTAAAATTTCCGAGAAACCAGAGTTTTCCCGGAATAGCCGACCTATGGGCCGTGAAGGCACTTGTATGGACTACAAAACCCACTGGGTCTCCAACTCCCGAAAGTCGAAAAAGTACCCAGCCGAAGAGGGTACCCGCGGCATGCCTTTTCTATACGGAAATGTGCATTTTTGGTCATATTTGTCCCCCTATTTCTCGAAAACCAGAGTTTTCCCGGCATAGCGGTGCATGTGGTCTGAGAGTGCCACCCTTCTACTGTAAGACCCACTAGGTGGCTAGCTCCCGAAAGTCCGCGCTCGGCGATGACAGGCCTGCAAATTACCCCACCCCCTACCTGCACATGTTATAGTGCCCAATGTTCGAGTTAAAATTTTCGAGAAACCAGAGTTTTCCCGGAATAGCCGACCTATGGGCCGTGAAGGCATTTGTATGGACTACAAAACCCACTGGGTCTCCAACTCCCGAAAGTCGAAAAAGTACCCAGCCGAAGAGGGTACCCGCGGCATGCCTTTTCTATACGGAAATGTGCATTTTGGGTCATATTTGTCCCCCTATTTCTCGGAAAGCAGAGTTTTCCCGACATAACGGTGCATGTGGTCTGAGAGTGACACCCTTCTACTGTAAGACCCACTAGGTGGCTAGCTCCCGAAAGTCCGCGCTCGGCGATGACAGGCCTGCAAATTACCCCACCCCCTACCGGCACATGTTATAGTGCCCAATGTTCGAGTTAAAATTTCCGGGAAACCAGAGTTTTCCCGGAATAGCCGACCTATGGGCCGTAAAGGCACTTGTATGGACTACAAAACCCACTGGGTCTCCAACTCCCGAAAGTCGAAAAAGTACCCAGCCGAAGAGGGTACCCGCGGCATGCCTTTTCTATACGGAAATGTGCATTTTCGGTCATATTTGTCCCCCTATTTCTCGGAAACCAGAGTTTTCCCGGCATAGCGGTGCATGTGGTCTGAGAGTGCCACCCTTCTACTGTAAGACCCACTAGGTGGCTAGCTCCCAAAAGTCCGCACTCGGCGATGACAGGCCTGCAAATTACCCACCCCCTACCGGCACATGTTATAGTGCCCAATGTTCGAGTTAAAATTTCCGAGAAACCAGAGTTTTCCCGGAATAGCCGACCTATGGGCCGTGAAGGCACTTGTATGGACTACAAAACCCACTGGGTCTCCAACTCCCGAAAGTCGAAAAAGTACCCAGCCGAAGAGGGTACCCGCGGCATGCCTTTTCTATACGGAAATGTGCATTTTCGGTCATATTTGTCCCCCTATTTCTCGGAAACCAGAGTTTTCCCGACATAACGGTGCATGTGGTCTGAGAGTGCCACCCTTCTACTGTAAGACCCACTAGGTGGCTAGCTCCCGAAAGTCCGCGCTCGGCGATGACAGGCCTGCAAATTACCCCACCCCCTACCGGCACATGTTATAGTGCCCAATGTTCGAGTTAAAATTTCCGAGAAACCAGAGTTTTCCCGGAATAGCCGACCTATGGGCCGTGAAGGCACTTGTATGGACTACAAAACCCACTGGGTCTCCAACTCCCGAAAGTCGAAAAAGTACCCAGCCGAAGAGGGTACCCGCGGCATGCCTTTTCTATACGGAAATGTGCATTTTCGGTCATATTTGTCCCCCTATTTCTCGGAAACCAGAGTTTTCCCGGCATAACGGTGCATGTGGTCTGAGAGTGCCACCCTTCTACTGTAAGACCCACTAGGTGGCTAGCTCCCGAAAGTCCGCGCTCGGCGATGACAGGCCTGCAAATCACCCCTCCCCCTACCGGCACATGTTATAGTGCCCAATGTTGGAGTTAAAATTTCCGAGAAACCAGAGTTTTCTTGGAATAGCCGACCTATGGGCCGTGAAGGCACTTGTATGGACTACAAAACCCACTGGGTCTCCAACTCCCGAAAGTCGAAAAAGTACCCAGCCGAAGAGGGTACCCGCGGCATGCCTTTTCTATACGGAAATGTGCATTTTCGGTCATATTTGTCCCCCTATTTCTCGGAAACCAGAGTTTTCCCGGCATAGCGGTGCATGTGGTCTGAGAGTGCCACCCTTCTACTGTAAGACCCACTAGGTGGCTAGCTCCCAAAAGTCCGCACTCGGCGATGACAGGCCTGCAAATTACCCACCCCCTACCGGCACATGTTATAGTGCCCAATGTTCGAGTTAAAATTTCCGAGAAACCAGAGTTTTCCCGGAATAGCCGACCTATGGGCCGTGAAGGCAATTGTATGGACTACAAAACCCACTGGGTCTCCAACTCCCGAAAGTCGAAAAAGTACCCAGCCGAAGAGGGTACCCGCGGCATGCCTTTTCTATACGGAAATGTGCATTTTCGGTCATATTTGTCCACCTATTTCTCGGAAACCAGAGTTTTCCCGGCATAGCGGTGCATGTGGTCTGAGAGTGCCACCCTTCTACTGTAAGACCCACTAGGTGGCTAGCTCCCGAAAGTCCGCGCTCGGCGATGACAGGCCTGCAAATTACCCCACCCCCTACTGGCACATGTTATAGTGCCCAATGTTCGAGTTAAAATTTCCGAGAAACCAGAGTTTTCCCGGAATAGCCGACCTATGGGCCGTGAAGGCACTTGTATGGACTACAAAACCCACTGGGTCTCCAACTCCCGAAAGTCGAAAAAGTACCCAGCCGAAGAGGCTACCCGCGGCATGCCTTTTCTATACGGAAATGTGCATTTTCGGTCATATTTGTCCACCTATTTCTCGGAAACCAGAGTTTTCCCGGCATAGCGGTGCATGTGGTCTGAGAGTGCCATCCTATTGCTGTAAGACCCACTAGGTGGCTAGCTCCCGAAAGTCCGCGCTCGGCGATGACAGGCCTGCAAATTACCCCACCCCCTACCGGCACATGTTATAGTGCCCAACGTTCGAATTAAAATTTCCGAGAAACCAGAGTTTTACCGGAATAGCCGACCTATGGGCCGTTAAGGCACTTGTATGGACTACAAAACCCACTGGGTCTCCAACTCCCGAAAGCCGAAAATGTACCCAGCCGAAGAGGTTACCCGCGTCATGCCTTTTGTATACGGAAGTGCGCATTTTTGGTCATATTTGTACCCCTATTTCTTGGAAACCAGAGTTTTCCTGGCATAGCGGCGTATGTGGCCTGAGAGTGCCACCATTCTATTGTAAAACCAATAAAGTCGCTAGCTCCTCAAAGTCCGCTCTCGGCGATGACAGGTTCACAGCCGAAGAAGGTACACGCACTTTGCTTTTTTATATGGAAGTGTGTATTTGCGGTCATTTTCGTAATATTTTTCTTTGGCTGAGTAAATAATTTGGTGGGCTTCAAACCCCGTTATATCTCGTCTGTGGAACTTAAATTTCATGTTGGCAGTTTCGGCTGGTTCTGCTAGCAGTAACAGCTGATTCGGCTGTTTCGGCTACTTCTGCCAGCAGATTCTGCTACTTCGGCTGTTTCGGCTAACTTCACCCACCTAAAATTTACTTGAAATTTCAAAGTCCGTGACCTGTATTACTATACATAGCTCCACATAATATATAAATGCTCTGGACCGTGTGGTTTGTGAGAAAAAAAATGGTTTTCTTTATATTTTCTCCATTGTAAAGCTATGAGTGCTAATGGCCCCTGGAGTTGGCCATTTTTGACCCCAGTGGCATGATTTGCATGATTTATGTAAAGAGGTACAAGTAGGCAATGATCAAGGAAAGGTGCAATCAGAAAAAAGATTCGAACTCCAAAAACCGAGGTGGGAAAAACACAAACCAACAATCAGGTACTGATACCAAGAAAACATAAGCCGAATGAGCAGCTATTTTCCCAATAGGTGGCCACTCAGTTACCATAACTCAACTAAAAATATGAAAACACACATAAGGCGCCAACAGCACAAAAATTTCAAACACCAAGACATAAAACAAAAAGAACCACCACAGAAGTATCGACTTGGAACGATCAGTAACACACAGTTACTGGCGGACTTAAATCGATTTTACATGGCCATAACCTCACCCTCAGCTTCTGCAGTGGTTCATAACATTTAGCTAGTTCTTCGGTCCTCGTGGTGAATCTCGCCGGTGGGTCGGGCGTCAGACTCTATGATGGCCCCGACTTAAAGCTACTCATTTTAGTTTGTTGGGGCCGGAGCTTCTTGTCTGTTGTTTGGCCCACCGGGGTTCAACTGATGTTTTTCTTTTGCTCCGGAGTTAGTAAGTTAGTCGGCGCCCAGGGATCTCCATCGTCGGGCAGCTTACTTTATCTGTGAGTCCTGGTTTTTTTGATTCATCAGGATGTTTATCATGATTTATTTGTTTTGTTCCTGATGATTCATTGACTAGTTAGAGATTCACCACGAGGACCGAAGAACTAACTAAATGTTATGAACCACTGCAGAAGCTGAGGGTGAGGTTATGGCCATGTAAAATCGATTTAAACCCGCCAGTAACTTTGTGTTACTGATCGTTCCGGGTCGATGCTTCTGTGGTGGTTCTTTTTGTTTTGTGTCTTGGTGTTTGAGGTGTTTTTGTGCTGTTGGCGCCTTATGTATGTTTTCATATTTTTAGTTAAGTTAAGGTAACTGAGTGGCCACCTATTGGGAAAATAGCTGCTCATTCGGCTTATGAAATGTTTTCATGGTATAAGTACCTGATTGTTAGTTTGGTTTTTTCCCACCTCGGTTTTCGGAGTGGGAATCTTTTTCTGATTGCGCCTTTTCCTGATCTTTGCCTACTTGTACCTTTTTCTAACTAGTCAATGAATCATCAAGAACAAACAAATAAATCAAGATAAACATCCTGATGAATCAAAAACCAGGACTCACAGATTCAGTAAGCTGTCCGACGATGGAGATCCCTGGGCGCCGAATAACATAATAACTCCGGAGCAAAAGAAAAACATCAGTTGGATCCCGGTGGGCCAAGCAACAGACAAGAAGCTCCGGCCCGAACCAACTAAAATGAATAGTTTTAGGTCGGGGCCATCATATAGTCTGACGCCCGACCCACCGACGTGCAATTAAAGAAGGCAGCATAGATATCAACCATAATTGGGTTAAAAACTAAGCATGCAGACTGTCGCATAACATTCAAGTTATAACCTATACATCTGTAACGTGTTATGATTTTTCTAAACCGAAAAGAAAAATCATTACTTCCTATAAGTTTCTTAAACTTGTAAACCATCCGAAAGACCCTCATTTAAAAGCGTCCTTAACCCAACATTATATTTGGAAATAAATTCATAGTGTCTACGATAAAATTTAGAAAAAGTTTTTCGAAGTTAATGATACCGATAGCCCTGTTGGAGAAGTTTGGCCGTTAAACATTTATTTCGAGCGTTGAAGTCTGTAACATGATTGCAGACTCTAGCAAACCTAATAAGTTGCGAAATGTAGACACCATATAAGAAGTACGACGAGGAACAACGCCATCCAAAAACGGAAAATTTACTATATCAAAATCAAAGTCATCGCGCTTATCATAAATTTTAGAAGAAACAAATCCATTTTCAACAGAAAGATGTAGATCTAAAAAGGGGGCTTCGGTATCCGAGATATTGGCTTTGTTCAACTGTAGTTAAGGTGGATAAATTTGATTGACCATACCTTCAAAATAAGGGTTGTCAATGTTCAAAAGATCATCGCGGTATCTAGAAGTAGAATTAAAAGCCTCGATAACATCAGCTTGATTATCATGGTTAAGAGAATCCATGTAATCTCTTTCGTAGCAGTATAAAAATAAATCAGCTACGAGAGGTGCGCAATTTGTACCCATCGGAATTCCAACAATTTGTCTGTATAACTTGGTCCCAAATCTAATATAAATATTATCCAGGAGATAGGATAAGGCGTCGCACACATTCTGACATGACCAAAGTGTATACTGGCTTTGGTCAGAGGAAGTGAAAAAAGCCTTTCTGTCATTACATGCCAAATAAAGTGACCATAGTTTTAATGCCCTTTTGAAGGTAGCTCCATACAGCAATGCTGCTTACTAAATACAGTAAGCTTTGTGTCTTGTGATTTCAGAGAAGAAGACCCCAGATACACGGTTGGAAGGATTTATATTGAGGATTACTATACCTAGCTGCACATAAAATATAAATGCTCAGGCCTTGTGGTTTCATAGGAGAGGAGAAGAGTTTTTATGCCTTGCTATGGGAGCTAATGACCCACTGGTTGGGACCGTTTCTGACTCCGGGGACATGATTGGCAGGATTTATGGAAAACTCAACAACACATATCAATGCTGCATTGCTGCATACTAAATATAAAAGCTTTGGGTCTGGTGGTTTCAGAGATGAAGGTTTTTTTTTTTTTTTTTTTTTTTTTTTTTTTTTTTTTTTTATGGGAGATAATGACGGCCCGGGACAGACCTGTGTTGACACCAGGGACACGGTTGGAAGAATTTATAAAGAGGAGTACCATACATTGCTACACACAAAATATGAAAGCTCTGGGTCTTGTGGTTTCAGAGATGTTTTCCCATTGTAAGTCTATGTGAGCTTTTTGTTGCCATAGAAACCACAGTTCTGATCCGACCTGAACCAAAACCTAATGCAACCATTTCCCACCTCAATGATGCTTCAGAAAAAAAAATCGTAATTGGCCAACTGGACTTAGAGATAGTCATGTTTGAAAGTGTGAACGGACGGATGCACCCGCGCACGGACGGACGCCGACTGCCATCTTATAAACACACATTGAGAGCCTTCGGTTCAGGTGAGCTAAAATGTGGACGACCCGACGGCAGAAGCCTGATAAAGAGTATACTATGACGGTTCAGGGCAACGAAAAATTACAACAACAGGGTACGATTAACTTATATTTCTATTTACATGATCTCTCTCTCTCTCTCTCTCTCTCTCTCTCTTTCTCTCTCTCTCTCTCTCTCTCTCTCTCTCTCTAAAACTAATACACAATGAAATAAAATGAACTGCTATTAAAGTGGATGACTGGAATTGTTTTTGTTTTGTTTTTAACATGAGCGAATAAAATAATAAAACTGTAAACGTTTTTGATATGAACTAAACTTATGAAGTGTCTTGAGGTTGTATTATTAAGCGTATTGAAGTTGTAATATGAAGCGTCTTGAAGTTGTAATATGAAGCGTCTTGAAGTTGTATTATTGCATAAATAACCGTGTCACACGATATTAACAGCCATTTATTAATGAAGAGAAAGCCATGCATTAATATTGCAATTCACGCGCGCACGTGCTGTTAATACATGGCTTTTACTTATGCTCGTTACCGGGCGCCACGCAAAGCACGTGCTAGTAATGAGAAACTGGTCTGCCCGGAACGAGCATAAAAATGAAAGCTTTTACGCGTATGAAAATGTGACGAGGCTGTAAAATATAGTGCACCATATTTCTTTCGTTTCTGCAGAATTTATGCAATAATAGCGATCAAAAATGATTTTGTCATTCATTAACATTCGCTTGGTCCCTCGGGGAGTGTTGAAAACCTCGGGCTACGCCCTCGGTTTTCAACACTCCCCTCGGGACCTAGCGAATGTTAATGAATGGAAAATCATATTTGATCCCTATATTATAAAGCGTCTTGAAGTTGTAATATGAAGCGTCTTGAAGTTGTAGTATGAAGCGTCTTGAAGTTGTTATATGAAAAAAAGTTATGTTGAAGTGAGAATCATGTCTAGCAGTTGAACACTCCGGGTACCAATACCTCTGTATGCCTGAAAGACAAGAAAACACATTACTAAACACGCCTATGTAATACACACATTTATCTTACTGAAACTTAAAAATTTTAGCTGAAAAGATTTGATATTTTTTTCTTATTTTTGCCCAAACATTGATTACCGATTCGGCTCTAACTAGTACCCATAATCTATGTTTTGGATCGAAATACAATAAAAAAATGTATACATTAGTACGTGCATGTTTTACTGGTCACTGCATAACATTGGGGTGTAAGGGGTTATGCGTTTTACCGTCAACGCGGTCAAAGCGATTCATTGCAAACCATATAGGTGGGAAATATAACATCATTAGATTACCTTTTACTCTTGTTCTTTGCAGCCATTGATCATCTGTTCTTTCTTAAGCAAATCTTCAGCATTTGTCAGTGACGTTCTAACTATATCTGATACGGCAGCTGAAATAAATGACAACTATAATTGAAACTGAAAATGTAATAATATCATGCAATGAATACTATTTTCTGAACTATTAAAATGTTTTATATAAAGTATGGAATTAAGAACGATAAAACAACACGATTATCCCAAACAAAGCTCTTAAGTGTTACAGTCTCTCCTGGCCTATTGACCACCTGCCTGGCGACTTCCTGAGGTCAGCAACCACTATCTGATCCTCCTGAGCGTTTTTGGTTTTCTGTGTAAACTGAGTTTTGATTTCCTGCTTGACGCGACCAACGACCACTAACTTGTCGATTCATCGCCATAAACGACCAATACTATCGGTAATAATGCGGCTTAAGCAAAATTGCAACAATAAATCGCGGCTCATTTACTTACCAGAAATATCGCTAAATCCGCTACTTGAAGCCGCAGATGCTGAAAAAGAGAACAGGAGAAAACTATATTCCAACCCTCGGGATGACCGTGCTGAGCGGAACCTCGGCAGAGCCTCGGTTCCGCTCAGCACGGTCATCCCTTGGGTTGGAAACTTCCATCTAGAACAGAACCCCATATAAGATTCTTATAATACTGGTCACCGAACAAATTAATGGAGTCTACTAAAACTGTATGGATATGTACGGATATACGAATATACACTAAAAGTTGTTTGTTTGTTTGTTTTTTTTTTGTTTTTTTTTTTTGTTTTTTTTTTCATTCCCTGTAACATCCCCCACTTTTAAGCTGGGTCAGGTCCAGCCGAAAAGCAAAATTTGAGTAGCAAGTGTTGGAAAACTCTTTTCTCATTTTTGAAATTAAATTTTGTTTTCAGTAGATGTGTTATTCTGCATTTTTTTTCATCAAACCTTTATAATTACTCATTATAAGCAAACATGTATATTAACTTATATATACATGTACGTGAAGCTCTACTATAATAATAATAATAATAATAATAATAATAATAATAATAATAATGATAGTAATAATAATAATGATAATAATAATAGGTCACCTTGCTCCCTACAGAAAACTGTAAAACATTATTGCTCACCATTATGCATGTCTCGATCCATCTCAACTCTATACCTCTCCATAGCCCCGGGGATCACTAGTGTGGTTACATAATTCAATGCGAACGCATCTGAAATAGATATTTTATCAATTCATATAAAAACTGATAAATTTAGGATTTTCCTTTTTTTTTTTTAAATCCTTAAAACGGCTCAAATATGGAGATTTTACAACTCTTGGATAGCTATTGTAAATCTGTGGTATTTATTTATTTTCCTGTCACTGCTTACATCAATGAATACGGTTGAATATAAAAAGTAAGAATAAAAAGATCAACTCACACAATGCTGCGTCTCCTCCAGCCTTGTCTATCTCTCCGATACTAACATTGCCCTCGACCCTCTCTATCCCTCCGGTACTAACATTGTCTCCGACATTTTCTTCACTTTTTGGTTCCACTTTTTCAGCAGTAACAACTGCGACCTTTTCATCTTTCTTCTCCTCTACTGTGAAAATTTCCCATGAGGTTGGGCTTTCTTTTCTGGTTGATTCTGTCTGCTCTGCCTTTATATCCAGATCAGTCTGTGCCAGAGGGGCGATCTTGTTTTTACCCAGTTTCTGTCGGAGCTGGTTCCTCTTATCCAAAGCCTGAAAAAAAAAGAATACTTTGTCACTTCTAAAGATGATATGATTTATGGGTCCATATCCTCCGTCTAAATATGGCCTTTACCGTGGTCAAGAATCGTACACCAGATGAGAACAGTTCATCTTGCCGCAGTACACATCGGAACTCGTCGACTCGGATATTCATGGATTAGCCGGAGTAACTTTAGCGAAAAACATCTAACTTTTGTGATAAATATTTTCTTAAAATTATTTCACAAACATTAAATTACAGTATACCTTCTCGTCAACCGTTCTACAACCCCGACAAGTGATTACACCGACAAAACGAGTAAACCAGCCCATTTCTATTATTTTTATAAATATTCACACTTCTATCCTCGTGAAGTTAGGGTGAAGTTATGTTGCTATGCGCGCACGACGTTGTAACGTTGCGTAACTCAACGTCCTATATAAGCAACGTTGCAACCAATTTTTTAATGAAAAGTTGAATATTTTAGGGAAGAACTAATGTTTTCAAAATACTCATTCAA
This sequence comes from Rugalucina vietnamica, assembly GCA_964017185.1. Lineage (NCBI taxonomy): Eukaryota > Metazoa > Mollusca > Bivalvia > Lucinida > Lucinidae > Rugalucina > Rugalucina vietnamica. The sequence goes on from OZ024870.1 coordinate 37,710,417, forward strand.
ACAGGAATGTCGTCGGGTCTGGAGCTTTCATTAGAAGTCATCTGCTAATATTTAAAGCGTAGGTCGAAATATACACGACAGTATAAGAAACGCAATGATTCAATTCACCAATTTTTCAGAAAGATCACAAGAAATGACAAAAATCCATTTAAACATACCATTTCAAAGATTTGAACCAGGGGTCAAAACTCTGCCCCAGAAAACTGATCATAAACCAGGTGGTGGTCACAAAAAATTACACCGTATTTAATTCATTCTTTAATTATTACTCCTTTTGAACACATCTCAAGGTAACAAGACACATATTCTTTCCATTTTTTATCCTCATTTTATTCAGCACAGGTCTTAAAGTAGTATGGTACATATTTGCCGGTTGCAGTAATATCCCTTTTCTTTGTATTAGTCATGTATGCTCAATGCGAATTTTAGCAAGATTTGACCAGAAATAGAAATTCTATGACATTTTGAATTTCAGCGATTTATGAAGACCTTAATGAACATTTCACCACTGCGTTTCTTTTTTTGTCAGGTATAGTTTGAGTATGGTAAGAGGTTTACGGGGAGAACTTTAAATTTCGACTATAAATGTCAGACTGGTCAGTATCCTAACCACACGGTCGCTGTGCAAGCCTTACGGATGTAGATTCATAATATTCGTGAGAGGAAGCTGCAGTATGAAACTATAGATGATTCGCCGCTTGCTGATATAAGTAAGTAAGTAAGCAAGTAAGTACTTTATTGAACGAGGCCTCGATCCTGGGGTAATGATCTGAAATTGATCGACTCGGTAAACAGTAAAGAAAAAAAATCGCCGGACAATGATTATGGACGACAGACAAAAATGTCTATTTACATTTTAGTTTTCAAAAAAATTGATCCAAACATAAATGATCTTTCAACCTTCCTTACGCTTTCAAAATTTTACCCACACTATTTATTTTTATTATTTTTTTTTTTATTTTTTTTTTTACTGTTTACTGAGTCGATCAATTTCTGATCATTACCTCAGGAGCTGTGGAATTGTAGACTTCTGGCTGAAAAAGGTCCTGCTCCCCCCCCCTAGGGAATTTTGCAGACATAGTCTATCTTAAAGAGCAGTCTTTTCTGATTCAAATGAGAGATGTTTGCACTTTGTACGCCGGGGCGTAACGGTGTAACAGCCATTTAAAAATAACAACTGTTACCAGCTGTATATATTTGTAGTATTCTTTGAATGGGAATGAACAATAGGTTGTTTTACCATTATTCTACCATTTTTCTGCAAGATTCTCTGAGAAAAATATGTGGGATGCATAATTTTATCAAGCTGAGATAGATGGTTCTCTATTTGTACAACATATGTAACGTATGTAACAAAAATATGCGAATTTACATTTATAAACAAATAAGGTTTTCAGTAATAGTTTCTGTTGAGTACAAATCTGCAAACACCAATGTGCAAGGTCAGAATGTCATGTTCGTGTGATTTTCATTCAAATGACAGATGTTTGCACTTTGTACCCCGGAGCGTAACAGTGTAACGGCCATTTAAAAATAGCAACTGTTACCAGCTAAATATATTTGCACTATACTTTGATTGGGAATGAACAACAGGTTGTTTTACCTTAATTCTACCATTTATCTGCAAGATTCTTCAAGGGCAATATGTGGGATACATACTTCTATCAAGTTGATATAGATGGTTCTCAATTTGTGTAACATATGTAACAAAATATGTCAATTTACATTTATAAACAAATGCGGGTTTCTGTAATAGTTTCTGTGGCGTACAAAGCTGCAAACACCAATGTGCAAGGTAAGAATGACATGCTTGTGTTATTTTCATTTGCTAGATGTACCTCAGTTGTAACCGTGTAACACCAAGTTGTTTATATTTATATTTCATATAATGTTACAATGTTACAAATACCACATGGGGTTAATTTCACCTACAAAATTAATCATATATCCGTTATGATTTATCACAGACCACTGAACTTGGTCTCATTTTAAAGCCTCTTCACTATAGCCATTTCATCTTAAGGTAAGTTGTGCAAATTATCTTATTTGCATATTTGTGAATTTTAATTAAAACATTAAAATGGCCGAAAAAAATCATTAAAAACCTTTAAAAAATGTCTTTCAGACTCAAGCTATCATTGTTGCACATAGTTTGTACATCAGTGATACCATTTGACAATTTTACAGATGTACTGGGTCTATTTGAAAATTATCTCATTTGCATATTTTTCAACGATTAATATAAAAATAATATGAAAAATTTGTAAAATCACGGAAAAATAAGATGTATACTTACATAATTACTAGTGTCTGGCATATCAATAGACCTAGAATGATAAAAGTGGTAGCAGCTTGATGCTTCAGGCTATGCACTTTGTCTTCTTGTCTGATAAATGAATAAACTTATTTTAAGTTTAATGAATATTAATGAAAGACTGGAGAAGAATCATGGCAATTAAGAGGGTACACCTTACAAAATGACCTGTGTCTAGGTTACTGATAGCACTTCTATACTGAAACTGGTATCAAATGATTGCTATGACAATGTATTATGACCATGTAATCTGATATATAAACCTTCTTATCTGATAAAGGTCACTAATATTAATATTACATGAATAAAACTTCATAAATAAGAGAAAAATGAAGAAATATATCAACGAAATAACTTATATCCCGGCTGCCCATTGCCTTAAAGTGCTAAATTGGTATCAAATAATTGCTTGGACAATACACAATTTCCCAGTACTCTGATATACAAATCATATCAGATTTACTTTCATGGATATTCATAAAACATTAATAAAAGTGGTAAATAGCAAACAATTAAGGAAGTCCAGCTACAGATATGTGGTATGGTGGTATGTATACATGACAACCTGCAATTATTCATATATATTGTGATAACATGACATTCTATTGCACTTGAGAATGTAACGCGACGTCTGATTGGATAACGTCAAAACATTGCGACGGTATATTCCATTATTATTTAACATATTCATTAATGATATTGGAAATTCTCTTTTATCACATGATGCACCAATTGTTCATGATTCGAAAGTTAATCATCTACTTTATGCTGATGATTTAGTTTTATTGTCCACTACAGAAGAAGGATTGCAACGAAATATTGACAAAGTGCATGAATATTGTAGACAGTGGGGATTAGTTATTAATACAGACAAATCAAAAGTCATGGCATTTTCAAAAGAGCGTATTACAGGTATCAATAAAAATAAATTTAGATTTGTTATAGGAAACGATGATATTGAATATGTTAGTCAATATAAATATTTAGGTGTTATATTTACCAGCAATGCGAAATTTTCAGTTGCTGAAAATACTTTAAGTATGAAAGCTAGCAGAGCTTTATTTTCAATCAAACAAAGTATTTTTGATAAAACCATCAAACCGTCTTCACTCCTGCGCATCAACCTATAGCTTTGTACGGTAGTGAGATATGGTCAGGGTACAAATCATGTTATGTTGGTAAAACGATAGAGGAAATGTTTGAAATGACTTTGAAAAATACAAACGAATTTGATAAAACATATATGAGGTTTTGTAAATATACATTAGGAGTTCATTCTAAGGCATGCAACTTTGCCGTCATAAGTGAATTAGGACTGTTTCCTCTTATTATTTCAATCGTAGCAAACTGTATAAATTTTTGGTTACATACTGTTCATTCGCACAGAGATTCTCTAGTACATAAAGCATACTTGGAACAAAAGAATTCTTCCAATAGTCACAGCAATTCTTGGTTACAGTTTGTTAAATCTCTGTTAAGTGACTTAGGGTTTTCGCATGTATGGAAAAATCAGAGTACATTAAATGTAGCCTCACTCCTTTTTTCAGTAAAGAATAAATTAAAGGAAAGATTTATTTCATTTTGGCAAAAGCGTTTGTCATCTGAAATGAAAGGAATGAAAAAATTGCGAACTTACAAGCTGTTTAAACAAAATTTTGGAATTGAACCCTATCTTGAGCAGTTGTCTGATAGAGATTTAAGGAAGTGTCTTTGTTCTTTTCGAATCAGTACCCATAGACTTAGAATAGAACGCGGTAGGTATTATAGAGAAAAACCTGAGGAGAGGTTATGTAACTCTTGCAATAAGGTTGAGAATGAAATGCACTTTTTATGTGAATGTCATAAATATGATACATTCAGAATGAAAATGTTTGGCAGCATTGATCACATTGATTTTGCTCGTGGTACTAATATTAATAATACGTTTATTAAACTTATGACAGCTTCTGATATGAAAATTATCAAAGCGGTGGCTACCTTTATACATGACTGTGAAATTACATAAACCTAATAGTTGCAAGACTCCAAACCATTTATTCAATTTATCAACTGATTTATGATCTGACTTCAATTTGTGTATGTGTGTGTGTGTGTGTATGAATGTGAAAGTCATATCGTATTTGTACATTGTATTTGTTCATTGTTATATATGCCTTTAACCCAAATATTGGGTATAGTTGTGCATTATAATAAATTCTATTCTATTCTATTCTATTCTATTCTATTCTATTCCGTCGGAAACCCAACGTCATGAGCAACGTCGCTTGTGATTGGTTAACGTCGTGTTTTTCGTCGCTGGTGACGCTCACGTTTCGCGAAAAACAATGCATTTTTTCGATGTTTGTAGTTAAAAAGTACATTAGAATGGGGATAACAATATTCAAAATTTTCATTTGGGGTGGTATATCGTCGGATATACGGTCGGAAATCATGTTTTACGGCTCCGCTGACGCGTCGCCGTAAAACAAAATTTCCGACCGTATATCCGACGATATACCGCCCCAAATGAAAAATTTGAATATAGTTATCCCCTAAATAATTCATTATATTTACATTTTTATTGCAATCGCCCTAGATGAAAGTATCTTTCTTGCTGTTCTTCATTTCCCAATGAAAAACATTAAGTCACGTGATCTTAGAGGCCACGCCTATGGGCGGAGCGACGTCAAAACAAGCCAGTGACGTTGTTTGTTTACTCTTGTTGGCGTGACGTCGGTCGCGTATCGCCATGACGTTAAGCGCGAAAATTTGGCGTTTTGGCTGTTCCAAAATTACGTTAAGTCGGATTTAATGTCAAATAACATGAAAATGAGCGATGATATGTGGAATTAAAAATCTGATACTTGATTGATAATATAAAATGTAAATATAAGTATTGAAATTCAGATTTTAGCTTTCACTGGATGATGAAAAACATTAGCTGTTTTAATGTCTCCGAGAAGCCCTTCGGGCTTCACAGACATTAAAACAGCCTAATGTTTTTCATCATCCAGTGAAAGCTAAAATCTGAATTTCAATCCTTAAATATTTACATTTTTATTGCAATCGCCCTAGATGAAAGTATCTTTCTTGATGTTCTTCATTTCCCAATGAAAAACATTAAGTCACGTGATCTAGAGGCCACGCCTATGGGCGCGGCGACGTCAAAACCCACCCAGTGACGTTGTTTGTTTACTCTTGTGGTCGTGACGTTGGTCGCGTATCGCCATGACGTTAGGCGCGAAAATTTGACGTTTTGGCTGTTCCAAAAGTACGTTAAGTCGGATTTAATGTCAAATAACATGAAAATGAACGGTGATATGCGCAATTAAAAATCTGATACTTGATTGATAATATAAAATGTAAATATAAGTATTGAAATTCAGATTTTAGCTTTCACTGGATGATGAAAAACATTAGCTGTTTTAATGTCTCCGAGAAGCCCTTCGGGCTTCACAGACATTAAAACAGCCTAATGTTTTTCATCATCCAGTGAAAGCGAAAATCTGAATTTCAATTCTTAAATAAAAGTGATCAAATAGTAACATTTGATGCCATTTTGACTACTCGACAGCTATTGACAGTGGAGATACATGTACAAGTGATTTTGTTGGTATACCCCTTTACATTTTTGCAAATTTTCTGTATTTCTGAAGTTCTTATTGCAATTCATGAAACAAATATTCATATGATTTATTCATAACATCATATGTCTTAGCAACCGGTTGATAACATTGTCTTAGCAACCGGTTGATACCAATTTCAGCTGTCAATGTCTTCTAGTAGCCAATATCCATCTGGTTTAATAGGGGCACCGCCTCAATTCTTCAGCGGTTAATCACCAACATCTAATTTTACCATTATATTTTATTAATGCTCATCTAATGACTTGTCATTATAGCAGGGTGATACAAAATTGCCCTTGCCATTTTCAGCACATTCAGACTTTAGCTTGCTGTAGTACATAATCATTTTGTGGGTATACCTGCTTATTTGCTATGTATTTTCTCTTATTTCTAAAACTTTCATTAATATTCATGAAACTGAAATTCAGATGAAGAACCTAGAGGACTGAGGGCAATAGACCATTGCCGTAGCATTTATTTGATACCACTTTCAGCATTCTAGGTCTATTAACAGTTCAGGTACAAATGCTTTGGTAGTAAACCCTAATTTTTCTGCATTTTTAAGAGATTTCTTAACGTTTTATTAAAAGTATTTATGTGGTCCAAAGACATGATTATCAGACATGAATAAGATTTCTAGTTTTGTTTTACACCAAACACTTAATTATTCATAGGGAAACGTGAAGTGTTGACACTATTTTTGAAATAGCATCATATACATTTACTGTAGACCATCATTCTTTATTCATACATATATGTTACATACGTTACATTCCTCATTAAGATGTCTGAGCCTAAATACTTGGTAAAAGCCACTCAGAACTTTAGTTCTCAATAAGCATGAAATATTATTTAAAGCAAATAATTATCAACATTAGATATAGCCATAAGAAACGAGTATTTACACATTTTGCGTAATTAGCAATACAATATTTGGCTTATGAAACTGGGGGTAGGGTTGCTAAATAACCCCTACCATTTAGTATAATAAATACAGTATATGAATTTTCCATCTCCACCATTGAACATGGTAATGGAAAACTCACATATATTTGGAAAAACTGGAGTGTGTAACTAAAACAAACGATGTCACTCACAATGCTAATTTTGAAAGAGTAATTTTAATATATGTTACAGACATTACACTGTAGGTGTCAGATTATTGCTCAAGCAACTTACGAGGGGGGTTCAGAAAGTTCTGTCACAGGTGTTATAACTTTGTTAATAGACATAATAGGTTGCTGTATTATACCTTGATTGAAAGGGCTACATTTCTCATTTATAATGATGCCAAAACAATGCACGAAAAGAAATAAATACTTTGAAATAGACGCCTTGAAAGACACCAGGGGTAAACCACTGGCACGTTTTCTTAAATTTGTGAATATTATTTAAAGAAAATCGACTTCGAAAAAATATAATCCATGTAATATATTTTTGAAACATAGATGAATATATCCTGCAAAAATCAAAATCATTCAGCTGAATTTAATTGAGTTATAGTAAAATGAAATATTGAAATTGGCTTGTTGTACATACATTAAAAATACGGTTTAAATTCAAATGACATTTATTGACATCTACACGTAGTCCAGGGAGCTTAAAATGCATTTTACCATTTAATTGTTTCATCCTTGCGTGCTCTATAGTTAACTTATAAAAAAGCAAACAAATATAATGGTGCAGCGGTGCCAGAAACGCTATAGGGGTACGTATTTTAATGACGTCATATACATCGCTTTATTATAAAGTCAGCATAGCATCGATAACGGCAATTTTTGTCACATTGCTTTTCTAAATATATTATTACTTATAACTGTAAAGTTGGAGAAAATTTGATCGGAAGTTATAAAGATATAACGCAAGAAACGCACACAATAATATTCACAAATTCAAGAAAACGTGCCAGTGGTTTTACCCCAGGTGTCTTTCAAGGCATGTATTTCGAAATATTTATTTCGTTCGTGCATTGTTTTGGCATCATTATAAAGGAGAAATGTAGCCCTTTCAATCAAGGTATAATACAGCAACCTATCATGTATATTAACAAAGTTATAACACCTATGACAGAACTTTCTGAACCACCCTCGTAAGTGTGTAGAATGGACATGTTTTATGCAGACTATAGAGAAGGGCGAATCAATAATAAAAAAGTTACTTTTGACACTCAAACTGCCATATCATTATTTTTTAAACATATTATGGTAACCTATGTAACAGACTGTAACAGGAAAATGCTTCAATGTACATAAAGCAAACGTCTTTTATTGGAGCAAACATGAATTGTCATTTAAGATAATATGGTTGCAAAATTTCTTATGAAATAGAACATTAGACCGGCATGTACTGGCATTCCTGCTATGTACAATGCCCTTCGTTATTCATAATATGTTTGTTACATATGTTACATTCTGGATCAAATGTTTTGATCCTAGATACTTGGTTACAGATCGTCAGAGCTATGGTTTATGATAAAATAAGCAAGAAAGTATGAAACTATGATATATATCCACCAGTTTCAAGTATTTTACATACTTGCAATAGAACATTTCGCATTTGAAATTGGGGGTAGGGCTACTAAAAACGTCATATAAGGCAACATATACATGTAAGGAAAATAAACCTTGGTTTTTCTATCTGCCAATTGAACATGCTGATGGAAATACAAATCATATCTTTGGAAAAGTGCATAGTGCAACTGTATAAGTAAACGATATCACTCAAAAGTGTTATTTTCAAGGGGTATTTTAATTTACGTTACATACGTTACAGTTAGTGTGGGTCAAATTTTTGTTTAAACGATTTTAATATGTAGTATAGACATACAGCAAGCAGACAGTATGAAAAAGTTGAGTAAAATGATAAACTATTGTCATTTTTCTTTAGCTGAAAACACCATATCATAATTTCTTAATTTTGTTAAGGTAACATATGTAACAGGCTGTTACAGGATAACGCCCCAACGCTCAGGGTGCAAACATCTCTCATTCGACTCGGCTTGAATTGTTCTTTAAGATAGGGTATGTCTGCAAAATTCCCTAGGGGGGAGCAATTGACCCTCTGGCTAGCAGCCTATTGTGACTTGCTCAAGGCCACAACGAAAGGCACCCCGGCTGAGGATTGAACCCGGTACCTCTGGGACCGGAGTCAACCACTCTACCCCTGCGCCAGTCCGCTCCACAGTTTTATACAGTTTCATCCGTAGTGGAACTCTTAGTGCTTTATTTAACACCCATCCCTAGAATTCGTTTCGACGCCATTTTGTAACAGTTAGATTTTTCTAAAATAAAATCTCGACAATACGCTTATTTTTCTATGAAAAAAATATTTCGTACCTTTTCATCTACAGTTGAACAGCTCCGACATGTAATTACAGCAATAAACCTTGTAAGCAATCCCATTTTTCAGCTTCTCTAGTTTTCCAGATCGTTCAACGCTCTGCGTAGTAATGTTGCTATGCGAGACAACGACGTTACGTTCGTGTAAATAACGTAACGTGACGTGCAGATGATGTAACGTTACGTCGTAAACTAGAAAAAATACTCAAAAAGCCATGAAATGAGCCGCCTCATGGGAAAACCAACAATCTGCATAGGCGAAAACAAAGACGCAGATCAGCTTCGCGGTAACCGCGAAGTTGATCAGCGCCTTTGTTTTCGCTACTCGGATAGTACAATTCCTCTTCTTCTTAAATCCGAAATTTCAAGCTTCTAGCCTGCTTCTGTGCTTGTACAGGTCGGTTTGTGTCGGACCTGTTCGGAAACCACATTGTTGGTTTTCCCACGAGGCGGCTCAAATATTTTATTTACTTACTGGAGATAGACGTCAAGCTAGGCATTTCTACTTAGCTAAGCAATTCTGCTTCTTATACGCCGACTGTCTAGTAGTAGGGGAAAGCCAGTGCAGTTCTCGACGTTCGGTCGGGAAATACCCTGTGAAACCACCGCGCCCGGAAGGTGACAGTCAAACCATTGGTACATACCGATGCAAGAACCTTTGATAGTTTTTTGTTGTTGTTGTTTTTTTTTTTTTTTTTTCAATAATTGATAGTTTTTACTGGCCTCGCCAGTGGGATTCGGACCTGCACGGCAGAGGTACATAGCTAGTCAGAAGCCAAACGCGCTACCGACTGAGCTATCCGGGCGCCCCAAAATTTATACTCTAGCTCGTATGCTCGCAGTGGATCAAGAGTAAAAAAATATTATTGTTAAAAATCTTCTTGGAAAAGAAAAGGCAGTTGTGTCCGAGGATCGATACCAAAATTTTTAAAACACAAGTGAAATAAGAACTGTCGCAGGTCAGCGTAGCTCGCCTGACTTGTGCTTTAACACTAAACTTAAAATCTGGTGTCACTGTCCACTCAGGTGGTTTACAATGGTCAAGCAAATATCTTCACACAAAAGTTTTTTCGTTTTCTTGCTTCAAAGCTATATCTAACAACAGGCAAGGTCAGTCTGCAGTTTATGTGTTATAGAATTTTAAAAACTAACTAAGAACGTATTTACATAATTTTTATGTCCACGGTCACTCAGGTTGGTCAGAATGGAACAGCATAAAATACCAGTCAAAATATTAATTATATCCACGAGATATTAGAGTTCTGATAATCAGAAATTGATCGATTCAGTATCAGAAGATAGGTAGGCCCAGTGGAATTAAAAAAAAAGGTATAACAATAGGTTGGCGTCTGACGGTAACACAATCCATTTCGTTCCTTAAAATTCTTCTGTGGGTGCTATGTGTACCAAGAAACATCTTTAAAAAAAGAAAATTGTCGAAGATTAATATCTGTTCTGCAATAGAGTACAGAATGCAGGAGAGAGAGAGAGAGAGAGAGAGAGAGAGAGAGACAAACAGACAGACAGACAGACAGAAGTGGATTCAGAAGTGCGGTGATGCACTATTGTTATTCCCTTTCACTCCTTTGATAGAGTTATTCGGGATATACAAAATGTTTAAGATGTTAAATCACTTTGATGTTGCAATGGTATATCTTATTTATGTCAAATTTTATTGCTATATGGTGCTAAAACAAATAAGACATTAGTGTAAATAATAAGACTATTGTGAACAATCAATAACTTAAAATGGTGAAATAAGTATTAAAATATACAAATTTCATTTTCGTCTTAATAGAAGGTTTAATAATTTAGTGAAAGACTTTATTTTGATTAACAAATAATTATTTTTTCTAAATTAAGCATGGTGGGCGAAATATGTGATTTCCGATACGAGACCTAGATATGACTATTTTAAAAGTGGCAATGTTGAAATTATAATTTGAATTTGATTTTCATTGTTACATAATTTGCGCAAGAAATTATGTCAGTTCAAGGGCAGCTAACTCTGTCGACATATGACTTTAGACTTACGTTTGAATCCGGCGTCATTTCGACGTCATATCAATACGTCCACTGACGTCAGGACTGGACGTCAGGTTGACGTTGATTATTGGTTTTATTATATACCTACCAAAAATAACCATTGATACTACCCATTTTCCGAGACAAAAATACGGAATCTTGTATCACCACACTGTCCTGATAGGATTCCGTATCACCATCCTCCATTTTTTACCCAACAATATAAAATCCAGCACCTAAAGCCGGCATCTAAATCTGAATGACAACCAGAGTAATTTCTATTTTAATTTATAAAACAACAACTGTTTCAGAAGTTAAAGAGGTTCGCTTGTCATCAAAGCAACATAATTAACAAAAAATTAACGACTTTTCTAGCTTTGACGTAAGAACTGGCACAATGTTACGTCATCAAAGATTTCACGCAACGTCGTATGGTACGTCGTCATAACGTCGCAAATTTACGATTTGAATTCTTGTGGCTGATCCGACTCGCGTGATCTGGTCTTTCCTGGCGCAGCTACTCGACGTGATCCGACCCATCAGATCAAGTTACTGAAGTAATAATGAGTATGTATGACGTCGTGACCAAAATACAACCAATATCCGACGTCAAGTTGACGTCAAATGCCTGCTGGGGACGTGTTTTCGTATATGTCGTCAGAGTTAGATGCACTTAAACTGACATAATTTCTTACACATATTATGTAATAATATCAAATTCAAATAATAATTTCAACCTTGCCACTTAAAAGTCATATCTGAGTCTCGTATGGGAAATCCCATATTTCGCCCTCATGCTTAATTAATGTAGAAAAAATGATTATTTATTAATCAAAATAAAGTCTTTCACTAAATTATCAAACTTTCAATTAAGATGAAAATAAAATTTGTATATTTTAATATTTATTTCACCATTTTAAATAATTATTTGTTCAGAATAATCTTATTTCTCACACTAATGTCTTATTGGTTTTAGCACCATAAAGCAATAAAATTTTGCTTAAATAAGATGTATCAACATCAGGCTGAATTAATAGTTTAAACATATTTATTGCTCTTATTAAGCATGGGGTTGGGCCACCTTCGTCAACGGGATGCGCGAGTGTAGTTTCATGTCCTTCAGGTCTCTTACGTCATGAGCGTTTTTGTTTTACCCTGGTCCGAATGGAAAAAAGAGATAAGTTATAATATTTGCTTAGTCCCACCCCGGCTATATACGGTGTATTTTACCCGATAATATCAATTATTGTTTACGTATGTATACTTATAAATGTCTTATGTATAAGCACCGTATACCATTCCATTTTATAAGTATGCTTCATTTCATTTATGTCCACTTTTTGACCTTACTTTAAAATCTACGAGATCTGCGTTCGTCGTACAGGCTGTCCCTTCAAGTGAACACTGGCTCCTTTGTCACTTCTAGTGGTGCGGCAAACGAGACAGCGTTCACTCTTCCCGTTGACATATATGTACTTGGCGTCTTATTTAATTGATAAAAGTTGCATTGGTTTTGGGTGTCCTCGCCATTGCCTCGTGCCTCGGACAACACGGTTGTACGATGCTCGTGGCTTTGGCCAGGTCGCCTATGAAGGACAGAAACCCCCCGCCCAATATACCAGTTTTCTAAATTTGTAAGGTTAAAGATTTTACATGTACTTTCCTTATTTAAATAATTTGCAGTAAGTCTTCTCTTTACTAACCTGCAATTACGGCACCTTTTAAGGGCTAAGTTTGTAAAAACGCATTTTCAATTTCATATTGTTAAATGATGTATCGACATTGTATACATCTAAGGGTTCAATTCAATATAAAGGTCATTATCTATCCATTTCTGTTTTCTCTTTCCTTTAATCAATGTAAGCAAGTTAATTCTATCTAGGTCTTTAGCATTTCCTTCTTAATTTTTTCGATCTCGATGTATATCTTATAGGTCTTTGTAAGGCGCAAAAAATGTATTTTTTTTTCTCAAAGGTGTCGGCCGTGTGGGGCTGTTTACACTCCACCGGTTTTTAATGTAAATAGGAATTTATTAAATTTATGAAAAATAAAAAATGGGGTTGGGCCACAAGTTTTTCCAACATAAGTTACGGCCCTTCCTCTTAATATCTTGAACATTGTGTATGTCCCGAAAAACTCTATCAAAGGAGTCCTAAAACCTCCTTCGGGTGCTCCCGGAACAACAAACCCACAAAAAAAACAACCTCCTATAGTACTGGTCTCGCCCAGGAAAAAAAAAGAAAAGGAGTGAAAGGGACTATCAAAAGTGCATCACTGCTCTTCTGAATCCACTGTTATTCAAAAATGCGAAAATATATACACCTTAAACTATTTATATGACATAAATTCAAACGTCGTTTTTAGGACGTCAGATTGACGTCAGCTTTCAGACGTTAAACCGACGTTGGCTTTAGCACGTCAGATTGACGTCTAGTTTTGACAACAAACAAACTTTCAAAATCAATCTTACTCCAACGTTATTATGACGTTGGAGTCTGACGTCAAACTGACGTCCAACGGACGTCAAATGTCTGCTGGAAGTAACATAGAAAAAAAAGAAAAAAGAAAGAAAGAAAGCAAAAGAAACACACGAAACGAATGATCTGATTTTTACCCAAAGTGAAGTTTCATTAATTTGCACACCACACATGGTCAGAAGTATGAAAAACACAAGGTCTAAATCACGTCTTGATTACGACGTCTAACTGACGAACTAGTTGGACGTCAAAACAACGTCCAATCCAGACGTCCAAAAGACGTGAGGAAATGACGTCTGATAGACGTTGGAAATTGGTTATATGACGTCGCGACCAAAATATAACCAATATCTGACGTCGAACAGACGTCAGGTGCCTGCTGGGACTGAGGCTTAGCGTTCGCTACCACTTAATGGGCAGTAGAAAGTAAAAGGCTTGTACATGCATAAAGCTGGGGGTTGTGGGTACACGGGGGAGGGTTCAGGGGACCTTAACTTTAATTACTTATATACCTTCATTTACTCCATTTGTTGTCTCCATCTAGCAACTTTCAAGTCTCAGGCTGCAACAGTTTCCAAAATATCCATTAATTTGCTTTCGCTTTTTCCCCATTTCAAAAGTTGACATTGCCGTAAAACATGTCAATGTCATCCAAGGGTCATCATTTGAACAAACTATGATGGGCTGGTGTCCCAAATGTAACAAACAAAATTTCGTGGAAATCGGCCCACTGGTTCTGGAGAAGAAAAATTTTGAAGAGTTTTTAGCATATATGGGCGTGGCTGCCATCTTGGTCGTGTAACCGAGATCCTGTGAAGAAACTTTCATTCTCCCTATCCATGGAGGCTCCACATAATATTTCAACTTGATCGGCCATGCGGTTTCAGAGAAGATCTTTGAAATTGTGGACGACGACAGAAGACGGACGGACGGGCGACAGACGGACGCCGGATCATGCCTATACTATAAGCTCATTAATAATGTATTTATTTATAGAGGAAACACACAGTTACATGTAGCATATAAATACCAATCTTCCCTGAGGCCCTCTTAACTTTACAATATTTACAATATACCAACTATCATTTGATTCAGGAAGAGCATGGTTGTCCTGTTATAAATTACTTAATATTGATTGTTGTCACATCTTTGGGAAAATGCTTTTGTTTTCTTCTGCAACTCTAATCTGACTGACACTGAAGATAAGATGAAGATGCACATCAAAAAACTTACTGAATCACATATATATGAACTACATACAATTCAAATCATTTTGATCCTTCAGCTAAGCCTGCTCTAGCGTCCGTCGTCATCGTTGTTGTTCAGTGTTCAAACATCTCGTAAACTGCTGGGCAAATCAAAGCCAAACTTCATGTGGAGTTATCAAGGTCAAGGTAAATTCTGGATCATTTAAATTTAAAATCAAAACTTAGTTTTCTCAGAAAACGCTTGGCCAATCAAAGCAAATAAAAATTAAAACTGAGATCCTTTAAGAGCAGTGAACACATTCATGAGAAAAGGGGATGGGCCATACCACAGTTTCGACTATTCAAGTCTCATCAGTGACCCTTTAGTTTTGGCAACATGGAGCCAAAGAGAATTACTGAAATCAAAGCAAAAATGTATGTGGGGCCTCTGTTTGAAGGGGGAACAGATTTTTTGTATATATATAAATGATCCAGGTCCCATGATCAAGATGGCTACTATGTATGGGGTACAGTTTTAATATTTATTCCCAATTTATGGATATCCAAAATTCATTTAGGATATCCATAAATCATTTTTGGATATCCATAAATGAATTTAGGATCGATTTATGGATATCCTTCATTTGGCTTAATTATGGATATCCATATATTGATTTTAGGATATCCTTAAATGAATTATGGATATCCTAAAATACAACCTTATTTAAGGATATCCATAATTCGATTTAATAATATCCTTAAATAGGATGAATGTTGGATATCCATATACCCTTAAATCGATTTACAGATATCCTAAAATAGGGTTGTATTAGGATACCCATAATTCATTTAAGGATATCCTTAAATCATAAATCATAAGAAAATTATATAAAAGGAACAGGGAAGATTTTCAAAACTGAATTTAGGATATCCTAAATTCGAATTATGGATATACCTAAATGAGCATATTTATGGATATCCTAAATTCAAATTATGGATATCCTAAATTCAAGACTGTTTTTGGATATCCATAAATGCATTTACGGATATCCTTAAATAAGCTGATTTAAGGATATCCATAATTCGAATTTAGGATATCCTAAAATCAAATTATGGATGTCCTTAAATGAGCCTATTTATGGATGTCCTACATTCGAATTATAGATGTCCTCAATTCGAATTATGGATATCCTAAATTTAAATTCAAGACTGTTTTTAGATATCCATAAATGCATTTAAGGATATCCTTAAATAAGCTGATTTAAGGATATCCATAATTCGAATTTAGAATATCCTAAAATCGAATTATAGATATCCTTAATTCAGCATGATTTTTGGATATCCAAATATGTATTTTAGGAAATCCTTAAATGAAGTTATGGATATCCTAAATTCGTTTATGGATAACCTATATTCATTTTTGGATATCCATAATTCATTTATTAATATCCTTAAATAATTTAGGATATCCATAATTATTTTAGGATATCCTAAATTCAATCTAGGATATATATTATCCATAAATGAATTATGGATATCCATAAATGAATTATGGATATCCATAAATGAATTATGGATATCCATAAATAAGGAATAAATAGTAAAATGGCACCCCATAACAATGCCCATATATAGTATGTTTGCTCAGAAACTGGTGAACCGTTTTTTAACAAAACTTGGTATGTAGCATCAGTGACACGAGCCCATCTTAATTTGAATAAATCATGACCTTGGGTTTACCTTTACCTATTATTACCACACAGTCCAATTTGGTCACATGGGTTTTCAGTGGAAAAAAGTGTAAGCAATGGATGTTTTAGAATGGTTTGTAGCCTGTGACCTGAATATGGATAGATATTTTTAAAGACATTTTACTGAGTAATGTGAGTATTCAAGGTCAAGGCTATTTTTACCTTGACCCAAAGGTAATTTTTCACAGACCAAATCTCAGGTGATTATACTCAGGACCATTGGATAGGGACAAAATCAGAATTTTATCAATTTTAGCAGTTACTTATCGGTATCTACATGACCAAATTTCACATAGTAAGATAAAAATTTCACCTGAGTTTGACGTTTTAAAGGTTATTTAGTTTGAAACTGTCACTCAAATCAGCAGATCAATCAATCCAGATGTATTTATGGACAACATGAAAAGAAACTCAAATCTTCAGAACACACAGTCTTCTTGTGTAAAGCAAATGCTCAAACAGCAAACTCGAGTGAAAGGTGGTGTATGTTTTGGATCAATAATAAGAATGATAGGTATACCCCAGTTTTACTATACTGAAAATCAAAAATCTTGCACCACCCTATTTTTGTTATTTTTTATGACCAAGTAGAGCTATATTTATTTCTAATATTATTTTTGGTTAATTATGCCTCGGTGTGCATAAGATTAGTTAGCAAATGATCGTACGATGCCAATTTTTTGCGTTTTTGTGTGGTCCCCTCAGGGTGACCCTACAATGTCCCTACCATTCTATGGCTTCATAAATCTCCGTAGCCTCTACGATTTTTCAGATGAAATGACCACAAGTGTAACATTCTAGTTATCAAGTGATCTTTAAAACTAGATTTTGTCGACTTCAAAGTGAACATAATTTTACTGAAAAACATTGGTCTTTGGGGTCTGACACAAACCGGTCTGTGTAGTCACAGGAAAAAGCTTTGAACTTAAAATTTAGAATACATTTATAAGATGAATTGTACTATCCATGTAGCAAAAACAAAGGTGCTGATCAGCTTTGCAGTTACTACACAGTTGATCTGCGTCTTTGTTTTCTGCATAAGCATGACATGGCTTATATGTTATTATATTGTACCTCAATTATTTGATTTACTTATTTCTCATTTAAATTACAATGACAGGGTTTTGATTCTGATGTATGTCCAAGTTCCAGGTCATTATTTTTACCTATATACATGTAACAAGATAGCTTACTTATTGATGCAATAAATTTTCTAATCCATTTAATTCCATCTTCATATTAATAATCTAGAAAGGCCACAGTATTATTTTACCTGTCATAATGAAAATAGTTCCATATATGAAGCCCTGTCTTCATATGACATTAACTGTTGAGCGGGGTGTAAAATGAAATCTACAAACCAACCCGACAGGAAGCTTATATATGGCTCACTTTCTCAAAGAGATGCACATAGACTTGGTAAAAAGGAACAACCAAGATATAAGGTACATTGAACCTTTATTTACAGTTTTTATAAAAATTGCACATTGACAGGGCAAGACCAGGCGATATATGAAAAGACAGACTAAAATTTCCTATTCAAAAACTATTGCTCAGAGAATGAAACTCAAAAAAACTCAATTTCATGTCACAAGGTTATATTAAAAATGTTAAAACCTTGGTGCCAGGACTCAACAGAATGACTGGAAAAGCCTGGCCTCTTACTGTATAACAAGGCTGAAATAAACTAGAATTGTCAGAGGATCTGACTATAGCCCCGCTTCTGAGCTTTTTGCCAGGGTAAGGAAAACAATGGCGGGCAACAATCCCAAGCTAGATCTTATTAATACAGATGCACATAAAAAGATTGGTCAGATTCTGTCAATTTGTTCTCAAGGTATTGTGCGGAAACAAAATTCTGAGTCAATCAAGGGCCAAAATTCTGTCAAAAGTTAGCAAAAAATGACAGGCAACAATCCCAAGCTAGATCTTGTCAATATTAATGTGCATACAAATTTTGGTCAGATTCTGTCAAATCGTTCTCAAGATATTGAGTGGAAACAAAATCCTGATGTCAATCAAGGGCCGTAACTCCGTCGAAATTTTGCTAAAAATTACGGGCAACAATCCCAAGCGAGATCTTGTCAATGCTGATGTGCATACAAAATTTGGTCAGATTCTGTTAATTTGTTCTAAAGATATTGAGTGGAAACGAAATTCTGACGTCAATCAAGGGCCGTAACTCCGTCAAAATTTTGTGAAAAATGAAGGGCAACAATCCCAAGCTAGATCTTGTCAATGTTGATGTGCATACAAATTTTGGTCAGATTTTGTAAATTCACTCTCAAAATATTGAGCGGAAACTATATTTTGACATCAATCAAGGGTCATAACTCTGTCAAAATTATGCAAAAATTAACAGGCAACAATCCCAAGCTAGATCTTGTCAATGTTGATGTGCATACAAAATTTGGTCAAATTCTGTCAATTGGTTCTCAAGATATTGAGCGGAAACGAAATTCTGACGTCAATCAAGGGCCGCAACTCCGTCAATATTTTGCGAAAAAAGATGGGCAACAATCCCAAGCTAGATCTTGTCTATGTTGATGTGCATACAAAATTTGGTCAGATTTTGTCAATTTGTTCTCAAGATATTGAGCGGAAACAAAATTCTGACATCAATCAAGGGCCATAACTCCATCAAAATTTTGCGAAAAATGACTGGCAATAATCCCAAGCTAGATCTTGTCAATGTTGATGTGCATACAAAATTTGGTCAGATTCTGTCAATTCGTTCTCAAGATATTGAGCGGAAACAAAATTCTGACGTCAATCAAGGGCCATAACTCCATCAAAATTTAGCGAAAAATGACGGGCGACAATCCCAAGCTAGATCATGTCAATGTTGATGTGCATACAAAATTTGGTCAGATTCTGTCCATTCGTTCTCAAGATATTGAGCGGAAACAAAATTCTGACATCAATATAGGGTCATCCAAGGGCAATAACTCTTCTGCAAATTTGGGGAAAACAACATGCATTGATATATAAGTAGATATTGTCAATATTGATGCATATGCCAAATTTGGTTAAAGTCTAACAACTGGTTCTCAAGTTATATAAGTGGTAACAGAATTATGGACGGAATAACGGAATAGCGGAATGACGGAATAACGGAAGGACAGAACGACGGAAGGACAGGGTGAATCCAGTATAGCCCCACTTTTTCAAAGCGGGGCTATAATAAAAAGGACCAGGCCTAAGGTTATACACTGTGAAAAAAATTTAATTATCAAAAAATTTAACTGCTTACAATATAGTGTAAACTGATAGAATTTTCTGACTTATATCTACAGGGTCAGTCATTATCCTGCTGACAAAGGCTACAATGTCAGAAATCTATGGCAAATTAACATGTATGAACAAGTAATAATTTAAGGTTGGCTGAGTTAAGTATGAAAAACGTTTTATAACCTTAGGACCAGTTGTTCAAAATTAAGCATTAACAAACTAATGTCATCAACTGCTTGAGTACAATTAAATTACAGAATCAAATATAGTGGTATTATTTTTTGTTTGTTGAAAAAAATAGGAGACTTGTCAGAATCCTGAAACTTTCTTACATATGAGCCACTGCATGGGAAAACCAACAATCTGCATAAGCGAAAACAAAGGCGCAGATCAGCTTCGTGGTAACCGCGAAGGTGATCAGCGCCTTTGTTTTCGCTACACAGATAGCACAATTCCTCTACTTTCTAAATCCAAAATTTCAAGCTTCAAACCATATTCTGTGACTGTAAAGCCCGGTTTGTGTCGGACCTGGTCGGAACCAAAATTGTTGGTTTTCTCACGCACAGGCTCATATATTGGACAAAGAATCACAATGCATTTGCATAATTCATTATTGTTCCGATTTTCAGGTTAAAGGTTTTTTTTAATTTTGTTCAACCTGCTCCTAACAACAAGCTCTTAATGAGTCTTAATAAGTAACATGCTCATAAAAGAGCTCTTAACTCTGATGTAAAATTGATAAAACACATTTTCAAACCATCAATGACAAATCATCTGAATACTTAAACAACTGACAATAAATATATCTCAGATCTTTAAATAAACTATAAATGAGCTGCAATGCGAGAAAACCATATTTTTTCCTAGACAAAAACAAAGATGCAGATCAGCTGTGCAGTAACTGCACAGCTGATCAGCGCCTTTGTTTTCACTACACGGATAGTACAATTCCTCTTCTACTATTATACAAAATTTCAAGCATAATGCGGTATTCTGTGTCTGCACAGGCAACTTTGTGTCAGACCAGGAAACCCCGAAGACCGGTTTACTCATGTCGCGGCTTAAATAATCACAATCATTTATTTAATATAAAATTTAACACAGCACACTCAGACTAGAACAAAATAAAATCCTGTAAAGTTTTTAAACACTTCATAACAAAAACATATAAATAAACACTTTCTGAAGTAATAATTATTCTGCGATATAAGTGAATACAACTAATTAAAACAAAATTGAGCCACAGCATCAGAAAACAAAAAATCTGCATTTGCAAAGGCGCAAATCAGCTATGCAGTAACTGCACTGCTGATTAGTGTCTTTGTTTTCCCTACACAAGTAGGATAATCCCTCTTCTATTTTAATCCAAAGTTTCTAGCTTCTAGCCTTCTTCTGTAGCTGTACAGCCTGGTTTGTGTCAGACACAGTTGAAAACCATGACTTAGATTTTCTCATGATGCAGCTCAAATAACAAATGAGCCGTCTCGTGAGAAAACCAACAGTCTGCATATGTGAAATCAAAGTTGCAGATCAGCTTTGCGGTAACCGCGAAGCTGATCAGCGCCTTTGTTTTCGCTACTCGGATAGTACAATTCCTCTTCTACTTAAATCCGAAATTTCAAGCTTCTAGCTCTCTTCTGTGACGGAACAGGTCGGTTTGTGTTGAACCTGTTCGGAAACCACATTGTTGCTTTTCCCACGAGGCGGCTCAAATTATTGTGATGAAAATCAGCACAATCTGCTTTAAGTTCATGTTTCTATTGACCTCTCCTCCAATTTTTCGATAACAAAAATTAACATTATTGCATTGTCAGGCAAGTAAGAGGTAATGGGTCTCTTAGGATATTCATAAAAATTGAGCTTTCACATGAAGAAAAAAAAAACAATCTGGGTTTCTGCCCAGGTCTGACACAAACCAGGCTGTAAAGCCACAGAAAATAGTTTGAAGGTTGAAATTTTGGATTTAGAAAGAAGAGGCATCATACCATCTCTGTAGCTGAAACAAAGGCACTCATCAGCTGTGCAATTACTGCACCCTTTGGTTTTGCAGATTGTTGGTTTTCCAATGTGGAAGCTCAATTTTTAGTTAAAATAGTATATGTGTTGAAAAAAGTTAGAGTTCTGACCATTTTCAAAGGACTTGTATAAATAAATATTCATAACAATATCAAGAGACTTTCATCAATATTCTTTAAATAATGCTACAAATATTAAACAAGAGGACAATGGTCCTGTAAACGCTCACCTGAGAACTGGGATATGCAACCTAAGCTGACCTTGCCGTAAAATAGGTCAAGGCCATCCCAGAGTCATGATTTATACAAACTTTGTAGAGCTGTATTCATTGATGCTTCAGGCCAAGTTTCAAAGGCCTTCTGATTCTGAAGAAGAAGATGGTTTTTGCTATTTATAGTTTTCCTAAGAAAACTCAACAAGACGTTTGGCTTTGATTAGCCAAACGGTTTCAGAGAAAAAGATCTTTGAATATTATGGTAATATACATGTATATTGCCCGGGGGTGGGGGCAGACCTGCCCCTGGGGTCCTTTTTTTCAGAATCATAAATATTCAGTCCATTTGCCCATTTCCATAAAGTTTTTCCTGTCAAATGACATTTTAAAAATTTTCCCCATTCAAATGCATGGGCGACCTATGTTGACCTTGCCGTAAAATAGGTCAAGGTCATCCCAGGGTCATGATTTATATAAACTTTGTAGAGCTCCTCCCCCTGATGCTTCATGCCAGGTTTCAAAATTGTAGGCCTTCTGGTTCAAGAGAAGAAGATTTTTGCTATTTATAGCCATGGCAGCCATCTTGGTCATGTGACCTTGACTATTTATATTAACTTTCATTCCCCCATCCTAAGGATATTACATATAAAATTTGGGTTTGATTGGTTGAGCGGTTACTGAGAAAATTAAGTTTAACATTTAATTTGTAAATGACCTTTGGCCAAGGTCAAGAAATGACCTTGACCTTTAATACTTACAACACTTCATAAGCTCAACATGTTGACTGTATCTACCAACTTTCAGGTCACAGGCTACAAAACTTCCTGAAAAATTCAATGTTTTCACTTTTTTCCACTGAAAAGCCTATGTAACCAAAATTGAGCTTGCTGTAAAATAGATCAAGGTCAACCCAAGGTCATGACTTATATAAACTATGATGGGCCAGAGTCCCCGATGCTACAAACCAAGTTTCGTTGAAATCAATCAGAAGAAGATTTTTTAATGTTTTTTACCATATATGGGCATGGCGGCCATCTTGGTCATGTGACCTGGATCATTTATATAAACTTTCATTCCCCCTTCCTAAGGATGCTCCACATGAAGTTTGGCTTTGATTGGCCCAGTGGTTTCAGAGGAGAAGATCTTTGAAATTGTGAACGGACGACGACGACGACGACGGACGACGATGACGGACGGACGCCGGAACATGGCCATCCTATAAGCTCACCTTGTGAGCCTCCGGCTCAGGTGAGCTAAAAATGCCATTTTAAAAGTACATAAGGGCTTTAAGTTGAACAAACTGTTTAATTATTGCAATATATACTGTTAAAATATAGTGAACATACTTTAATGATACTAATCATACAAGATTATTGAAATAATTATAATACATGTACAGCCATTTGTTGTGCAAACTTCCAACATTGTCATAAACCAAGGACTGTAAGTAAGGCTAGTTTCATAAAATGATATTGCCTAATTATACTGCTCTCCCATATACCGAATTTCCCTTGCAAATGCCCTTCCGAATGCAATTTTGACCAAATTCGCATTAATCGCTAGAAATTCGGTAGCATTTGTAAGCATTCGGTGAAAATTTTGAGTTGTTGCGAAAATTAGAAACATGCTCCTAAAACTCGCAAGGAAATCATATTCTTAACATATTCGTAAAGAATACATAAACAATTCGGACTGATGGCAAAGCATTTGTAACACTTGCAAGCCATTTGCAAGGATTCTGTAGCATTAAATTCTATTGAGTTTTGATGTCCGTAAAGAATCGCTAGTGAATCACATTCAAGACTCAGTTTTTAGCATAGTTTATTTATTCTGGCCCTATCCTTCAAGTAAAAGCCATTATGTATGGTGTTTAGCTTTAAGCTATCCATCAATGTATGACAGACAAATTATAGTCCCGTGAAATTTTTGTTTGCCCCGTAAAATTGTCTTTTTTATTGTGTAAATCGCAATTTGAGAGAAACAACAAAGTTGTGTGTGTTTCAAGAGAAGACTTGGATCAATAATGACATTTTTTTCCATGTCCCTTGGCATTGTGGGTGATTTCATTTTACATTGATATATTGGCTACAATGTTTGCGAATGAGTAAAAAAATGAAAAGAATTCGGCAAGCATTCGCTACACATTCGCTTCATTTGTAAGGTGTTTGCAAGACATTTGTATTATTTGTAACGGCATTTGTAAGCGTTCGGAACATTCGTAAGGCATTTTCAAGAATTCGGTAGTGTGGATGGAAATCATTTGCAACATTCTTAAGACATTTGTAAGGATATGCAAGCATTCATAACACTTTCACAAAGACATCGTTTTGTACAAGCCCCACCCCGTCCATTCGCATCATATTCGGTAATTTCAGCGCGAATTTCAAATTTTAGGATTCGCAAGGGTTATTCGGTATATGGGAGAGCAGCATTATCCATTATCCATATTCAACTCAAATACAATGTTTGAAAAAAATGCATGATTGATGAAGCACTGATGTCAGATCCACAAATATGGGCTAGAAAAAGAAGGCATGGACTGGACCATTTTAGAACCATACCTAATTCAAGGCCACAGGAATATGCTGTAAACGTTTACATGTTCCTATTTTACTTAGAAACCAGACCCTTTACAGAATTTGACCATTACATATCTACAATAAAGGGCTACAAGGTTACTAATAAGAGCTGTCGCAGGACAGCGTAGCTCGCCTGACTGGTGCTTTGCCACTAAATCTATTAAAATCTATGACCCATGATATTGACCTAAGGTCACTCAGGTGGGTCATGATGGTACAGCATAAAACTTCAGACCAATATCTACCAACACGCAAAGTATCAACTTGATCCATCTACATATTCAATATAGACTTATAACATAAAATTTCTAAGTCTGTGACCTTGACCTCAGGTGAGTCAAGATGGTACAGCATAAAACTTAAGAATAATATCTAATAGTAAAGTATCAACTAGATCCATCCATCTGTTCCAGCAATATACAGTTTAAAACACCTTAAGTAAAAGCTTTAATATTAAATTTCAAAGTCGTTGACCTTGAACTCAAGGTCAATCAGGAGGGTGATGATGGTACAGCATAAATAGTGAGGGTCGAGATGTATTCCCGTGCGATTTTCGTGCTAAAATTGATTTCTTTGCTTTAAATGATTGTTTGTGTGCTATTATAATGAAAAATGACGGGGTTCAATTTTTTCGACTCCTCAAGCTAATTCTGTGGGCTCTTTTTCTAGGCCACGCCCATTTTTGCGCATAAACTACCATGTTGACACTTGTTGTGTTGTTTCTGCTATTAAAACTAGTTTTTACCTTGTGTTTTGCACCTGAGACCCCCTTTAGTAGGCTATGTAACAATAAAAACACATTTACGGTAGGTATTGGCGCGGTGTAAGCACAATATATCTCTACAACATAGTGGGTGGGGTAATTTAATGGGGAAATAAGTATGAAAATTAACCACACTGTATCACCAGTGTATAATGACACTGAAACAAAACAAAAACACACCAAGCAGATGAATATTATGTTATAAACAGTTGTAAACATGGTATTATCTTTACGGTGCCCATAATTAACTATATTCGAGGGCCATTCAATAAGTAATGCGAATTGGCGTACAATTTCGTCTACGTTTAGAATTATATGTCTTTAACTCTGTTTCTGAATATAATAAGCTAAATTCGTTAGGATAAAGCTATTGCATGTTTGATGGTGTCTACGCAGTGCCTATACATATTATACACGACGAGGGTCGTTAAAAAAGAAGTATAGATACAGATGTAATTTTAATTTGCGCATTTCACTGTGCAGCTGTACATGTAATGCATAAAAATGCACACATAAGATTATTACAGTACAACTGTGCTAAAATCGATCTTAATGGCTAATATAATGTAAGATTACACACTTCTGGTGAATTAAATAGTGCCATATAAACGCGATATTGTTGTGATTTTAATAATTGTATGATAGTTTCAAATAATGGATAAACCGAAAGCCCATGCATGTTACTGAATAAAGTATCGTTAATAACATCCGACAATGATTTAAACGTCATACAAGTTAACAAAACTAGGCAATTACTACGCATTAGGGTCATCTTGTTAGCTGAAAGCAGCAAAGACGTCCATAATTTATAACTCTAAGTGATAAATAACAATGTATTGCAGGGTATAACCACTTACATCGACATCGGTAATAACTCTGCTGACACCTTTGTACTTTCCATAATATGCATCTGAAAGGACAAATATCTATGCAAAGGATTGTCGGGTGGGATATGGGCACCAGCCTATTTGGGCCTAAAGAAATAGATGGGCTGCGTTTGCCTCCAGACAAAACTTCAACGGTAATGACTGACCATCTGCTTACTGGTCGAAGCTGCCTTGGAAAAGTGGTTCAAGTAGAATCATACATACATAAGCCTTAGTTGCTTAGTTGAGTGGTTATGTTTGAAGCACTTTTTGGTTGTCATGACATCCTCATTTCGGGTAAAGTCCCATAAAATGAAGGCAACGTCCCGACATGACTATAGCTGTTGGTTTGGACGTTAAGCATCAACTCAAACAAACAACGCAAAATATATATTCCAAAAACACATACGTAAATCGTGTCGTTATGGTGCAAAGAGGAGTGCCCAGTATGTGTTTCTTTGGTCACACAATCTGCACAGTTTGTTGTCTCATTCACTTCATTACAAACATATGAATTGTACTATTGCATTAAAGTGATATGTCTAGATTACTGGCAGAAATATGTCGGGGCCTGGATAGCGTATTTGATATCAAACGTACTTGTCACCAAAGCGGGCCAGTTTCAAATCCGGGTCAAGGCATGTGACAGGCGTCGGTGGCCTTTGTCGCAGTTTTCACGAAACTTCCATTCGACATTTGGATGAAATGACACACCATTTCTCTTCAATACCGATCAGTAATACATAACCAATTTTATTGGATCGTGGCATACATACCCTCTAAGCCGTTAACAATTGCTCATGTGGTCAGGTATTTAGCAGCTCTGTGCGGGAGACAGTATGTGTTTCTTTGGTCACACAATTTGCACAATTTGTTGTCTCATTCACTTCATTACAAACATTGGAATTGTACTATTGCATTAAAGTGATATGTCTAGATTACTGACAGAAATATGTCGGGGCCTGGATAGCGTATTTGATATCAAACGTACTTGTCACCGCCGTCCAGTTTCAAATCCGGGTCAAGGCATGTGACAGGCGTCGGTGGCCTTTGTCGCAGTTTTCACGAAACTTCCTTTCGACATTTGGGTGAACTTTGTTCTCATACAGCATCCTTATTCGGACGCTGATACTGACCAGTCAGAATTCAACACCGGAATATCTTACTGGTACTGGAGAATTGTTCTCCGAAGTTGACCGAAATGTAGTCTGCTGCGATTACAATAGTACAGTATATTGGGTGGGAGTTATTACTCGGTTATATTATTTCAGAGGTTTCACGTTTAGAAACATACTTCTAAGCAATGTATAAACTATTCGACCCCGTTAAGGAATAGAAGCCTCCGTGGTGCAGTGGTTAAGTCACTCGCCTTGTAAACCAGGGGTCGCAGGTTCGATCCCGGGCTTCTCCAAAAAAAACCTCCTCCCGGTTGAGCCTTCGGGTGCTCCCGGAACAACAAACCCACAAAACAACCTCAAAAACAACATCCTATAGTACTGGTCTCGCCCAGGACTAAAAAAAAATATGTCTTTTATTTAGACTTCTCGTGTACTTATTCGAAATTGCAGTATAATAGTCTGGCTTTTGTTGCCGGGTTAAAAAGGGCTACTGATGAGGTTTTATTACCCGAAATTGCGCAATATACTATCCCCCTTTGATGTTTTACTGCTTCCAAAGGATCAAACCTTTAGATTTTATTCATGCTTCGTGATAAATAGAGATCACCAAGGTTTTTGCTACAGCAAGGAATTTAGGTTTAACCATTTATGCTCGGGCTGAACACGTTCTGGTCATATTCGAGATCACCTTGTCTTTCCATAAGAAACGAAAAGTACCCAAGAACACATAAACATGTACGAAATGTCCATTCCGGAAGTCCATTCAGGTAATTTAGATCCATGCCTGTTAATGAGTGCTTCACCAAGACCTTAAATTGTGTTTTATTTGTTTAACATTGACCGTGATGATGGCTCGTAAGAACGAAGCAAGTAACTTAATACTTAAAGCAACTGGACTTGGAATGGCGTTTTCAACGGTTGAGCGCTTGTTTTGTTTCGGTCTGTTTCACTTTCCTTCATATGCATTTGCATTACTTATTAAACGACCCTCGTGTATTATCTGTATAAGTACAGCTAATATAGCACTACACACACACATACACACACACACACACACACACACACACACACACACACACACACACACACACGCCTGCTTTACTCTTTAACAATTATTTATAGTTTTGTAAATCAAGATATAAGAATATTCTCCGATATGTCAGTGGAAAAAAAGCATGTGAGTTCGCACTACTTATTGAATGTCCCTCGTATATAAATGAAATAGTAGGTTTCTTCTTAAACAACAACACGTGCAACTTTTTTTATATCTGTTCATCTGATTCAATGTCGGTTTTTACTCTGCCAGTATATGTATATGTAAGCGAACAATACGAATTATTCCATTGAATTTCCCTATCAAATTACCCCACCCACTTTCAATTAGAAGAAAATGAAGAAACTATAAACAACAACTGTAATAAATTGGTTCTCTGGCATTACATAAGCCACAAAATGATACATTCGATGCAACATACCACACAAAAGTAAAGTTTTCATTCAGAATCAGCTTTATTATTGTCTGCAGTGTAGAAAAATCATAAAAAGGGCGTGGTTTTAAGAAAAAGCCCACAAAATTGCGTCAAGGGGTCGAAAAAATTGAACCCCATAATTTTTCGACAATATAACCAATAAACAATCATTTAAAGCAAAAATATCAATTTTAGCACAAAAATCGCACGGGAGCAGTATTTCTTACATCTCGACCCTCACTAAAAACTTCAGACCAATATCTGCCAACATGCAAAGTATCAACTTAATCCATCTACATATTCAAGAGATACAGACATATAAAGAAATCAACCAAAAACTTTAACAAAAAATTTCTAAGTCCGTGACCTTGACCTCAGTATCACCCAGGTGGGTCGTGATGATAAAGCATAAAACTTCAGACCAATATCTAGCAACATGCAAAGTATCAACTTGATCCATCAACATGTTCAAGAGATATAGACTTATAAAAACTTTAACCAAAAACTTTAACACAAAATTTGACCTCAAGGTCACAAAGGTGGGTCATGATGGTACAGCATAAAACTTCAGACCAATATCTACCAACATGCAAAGTATCAACTTGATCCATCAACAACCTCAAGAGATATAGACTCATAAAAACTTTAACCAAAAACTTTAACATTTTGAGCAACGCCGACGCTAACGCCGACGCTAACGCCGACGCCGGGGTGACTGCAATAGCTCTTCCTGTACTTTCGTACAGGCGAGCTAAAAAGGTTGTTTTAATTCTATAAAGTGAAAAAAGTAAAAAACAATCATAACTGACCCTACAAAAGCTGAATCACGTGGCTAGTGAGAAGAAAGGTAACGTTTAGCAGTATGATTGCTGATTTCTAAAATGCAAACTAAAGTATTATATCCATGATTTGCAGTTCCAAGGTCATGTTCAGTATCTGATTTTACAAAACCTTCAGTACTCATTAAATCAAACCACTGTCACATTGTAATCATGTTTTATGAAATCATTATTTATTACCAAGTCTGACTAGTTCAACTGGATATATTAATCTTTCAAACATCAGGAAAACAAATCCATGCAATGAATACCCCCCTTAAACCCCATTTTTATAAAGTAAAACTGGGTGCAACGGCATACCTATTTTTCTTATTTTTGGTCCAAAACACAGATTGTGGGTACTAGTAAGAACCGACGACAGCAAAAATGTAAAAAAAATAAAAAATTTCTGGTGTAATTTTCAATCTTTTCAGTTGAAAAAAAATCTCTGTATATTGCATGGAACTGTTTTCATAATGAATAGTTCAGGAATAAGGTGAGGTATGTACATGATGTTAATAGAAAAATGATTTTTTACACTTGACTGATTTTGATTAGAAAACCTGCTGTTTGCAAGTATGAAAATACAAAAATGCAGATGAGATGGCGAGCTTAAATGTTTTTATTAGATAGATTTCCTCTACTTTCCCTTACATCAACTTTCAGAAAATGCATCTTTCAAAATCACACTTTTCTGAAACACCTGAACAAAATACATGTATATTGTTACCCTTTTGTTAAGTGCAGCATACATATTGGAAAGCAGCTCCCAAATAAAAATTCTATGCCAGAAAATTAAAATATGGCCTTTGAAAATGTGAGAAAGGGAAGAACCCGTAACTTTTTTTTCTGGAAAAAAAATCAAAATTGATTATTTTTTGATTAAAATGCATTAAACCAAAACAAAATTGTATAGTATACGGTACTGTTGTCCAGACACTTAAAAATTCATTCAAAAGATTTGAGCCGCCACATGGGAAAAACAACAATCTGCATAGGCGAAAACAAAGGCGCAGATCAGCTTCGCAGTAACTGCGAAGCTGATCAGCGCCTTTGTTCTCGCTACAAGGATAGTACCATTCCTCTACTTTCTAAATGCAAAATTTCCAGCCACTAACCATCTTCTGTGACTGTACAGCCCAGTTTGTGTCGGACCTGGTCGGAAACCCAAATTGTTGGTTTTGTCACGCACAGGCTCATTTGCTAGTACATGTTGGATGGTTATTGGATTACTTCCTTTGTACATGCTGGAAGGCCTATACAAGATAATTCTGTGTGCGACATTTTCAGTGAACTGATTTTCAAACAATTTGCAGCACTTTTTAAGAATTTTGGAATGCAAAAGCATGACACGAGCATATTTTTTTTAAGTGTTTCAAAGAAAAGGCAGTTTTCTGAAAGATGGCGTAAGTTACGGCAAATCTGAAATTCCAAACACCTGGCTATCTTCTATGTCTTTCACTCCTCTATTGCTACCAAACTGGCTGTCAGGCAGGTTTGTGTCAAATACTAAAGACAGGTCTTCTTGTATCATAGCACAGATATCAGCAAACACACACATAATGTTTTCACATATGAGCTGCCACATGGGAAAACCAACAATCTGCCTAGGCAAAAACAAAGGCACAGATCAGCATCGTGTTATATTGTTATCCTTGTTTTCGCTACATGGATAGTACAATCCCTCTACTTCCTAAATAAATTTTATGCTTCTAGCTGTCTTCTGTGACTGTACAGGTCGATTTGTGTCGGACCTGTTCGGAAACCAAATTGTTGGTTTTCCCACGAGGCGGCTCATATATTGGTTTATAAGCGAAAAATTTACCAAGAACAGCAAGATGGATTTACAGGCTCATCAAAGTCTGCCTTGGTTCACCTTGTTTGCTATTTCACATTCTGGTATGAGCCGAAGCATGGGTCATGTTGTTTTTCACCCTATTGCTACAATCTGAAAATGCATGAACATTATAATATCTATGATTCCGTAGTCTGCGTATCAACACCACACAATCCTAGAACTCCGTATGCTGCCTACTACCACCCCCATGGGCAGCGGTAAATGACTTCAACAAATCAATAGGCAACGGGAAAATGATGGTAGAGTTCTTCTCGGCGGAGATTGTGTTCAGTGTCTGCAGGTAGCGGAGCTGTATAGCGGCAGGGGATTCTGTGATGACGTCGGCAGCCTCTTTCAGGGCACGGGAGGCCTTTTGTTCACCTTCTGCTGCAATCACCTGTAGGACAGAAAACAATGATATGAGAGATGGCAGCACAAATATTTCGGTTTAAATAATTGTTTACGGTAATGTTATGTGAAAATCCATTTGGCTATATAGGACACTGCTGCAGAGACTGAATGCATTTCCTCCATCACTAAATAAGGTTTTCTCTACAATAGACTACCATTATTGTCCCAGGAGAAAACTTATCAGAGAAATGGATACATTTATAGACATAACTCCAATGCAGGTATACATGCCAGACAAGACAAATACAAATAATAGTGACAAGACAGACAGACAAACCTTAGCCCTAGCCTCTCTAGCAGCCTCAGCTTCAGCAGCCATAGCTCTCTGTAACTGTACTGGCAGTCTCACATCCTTACTGGAAATGAAACAAAATGATTTCAAAGTTGTTCTTTAACAAATAGGTCTTGATAAAGTTAAATAGCAACATTTTCTATGATTCTGCAAGCATTACTCAGAAGTAAGGCAATTGTACTAAAACTAAAAAAAAAATATGTTTTTTCTCTGAAGTTTGTTTTAAGGTTTTGCTATGAAAAAAATCACTTGTGACTGTATGGGAAAAACCCAACAATTTAGCACCCAGTCAAGACTCAAATCCATCTGGGCAGCATGCAAAGGCATCATACTTGGTAAGTTATTACTCATCCGAGTCCAGTGGATATGAAATACATGTATGAGGGTTGGGATTTAAGTTCGTAGACTTTGGCCACTGATTTTCTATTACCGCATTTATCCAATATTTGATGCATTATTGTAAAGAAACAAAGCATCCTTGTTTCGTTTCTACAATATTTTTCATGAAATCTTGCGCAGTGCACATAAAAATGGTCTCCATAGCAACCTAGGTTTCCTTACCCGGGGCACGTCATATTTTATTTTTTTCAGAAGTTATATGGCGTTGAAGAACATACCATTAGTTACCATATTATCGACTAAAACTTGAGCTATATCAATTTGAGACAGTCTAGTATCATGTTGTTATCTCCATATAAAGTTTTAAGCATTATGTCGACGACTTATTTTGTTATTGGAGAAAATGTGATGCCAGTCGCAATTCTTGGGAACAAAAAATTGCATCAACAGACGTCGAAATAAGAACTATGATCAAATCAAAAGTTTAAGCAGTATAAATGCCCACAGAAACATTCAAAATGATAGGGATTTGTAGTACAGTTGTATAAACGATGATGCAGTGGTTTTATAAATGGTTTGCGAGAATACAGATGGACAAACTTGAATTTTACATGGTGAGAAATGCACATACCTTCAAATCTACAAATGCTACAGTCAGCATTCTTAAGTTAAAACACAAATACGCATGATACACATGAACTTTTGTTACATCTGGTGTATGTAGCATTTCAACAATAATACTAACAAACCCCTAAAGAGAATCTTGCAAAAATGCAAAGGTATGACGTTTTGTGTGGTTCCTAACAAGGCATTTTAATGCTGACATGTATTGAAAAGTAGTTTTGACGTCAAAATTTTCACGGCGTGCCCCGGCTGTTGAAAGGTCATTGTGTTCAATTCATTGTTGTGCTGAAACTATTATGAGTAGAACTATGCTTAATATCTTGAACGGTAGGTAAAAGAATGTTTTCAGATGATATCATTTTTATTTCTGTGTGACAAACATCTGAACTTTTATAAGAAACGTCTACAAACTTAAATCCCAACCCATATATGTTCATATTAGTATGAGAACTGTATTACTCACACTTCAACCCTCTCAACTTTTACGCCCCATGGATCTGTGGCCTCATCTAATGATGTCTGAGAAAAACAAACATTAATTGGTTAGTTCACACAATTTTAGCACTGCATGTGGAATTTTAATCACTGCAAGAAGAGACATCAATTTGACAGACAAAACTTCTTGTTACTGGGATTAAATACATGCAGGTTTGCTGAATTTCTCAGCATTCAAAGTCATATGGACAAATCACCTCTTGACAGAACCTCCCTCATTATAGTAATTGGCTTATATGTGGGTGCAATCTAACCTGTGCTTTTCTAAAGAAAAGTCTTAGTGCCTCTGCCTTTTATACACCTGATATTATGCTTATGACAGACAAGGCATCCAATATACCAGTCCCAAACTATGCAGTCTGATCATTGCAAACATTATGAAAACTTGCCCATGCAATACACAGATTTTTTGAGCTTTAAAAATTGAAATTTTTCAGCTGAAAAATTTTGATATTTTTCTTATTTTTGCTCAAAACATACATTGTGGGTACAGGTTAGAACTGCCTCGGTGAGGCAGTTCTAAAGAGTACCCACAATCTATATTTTGGAGCAAAAATAAGAAAATTAGGTATACCCCTGCATACTCCAGTTTTGCTGTATAAAAGTGGGGTTCAAGGGGGTATACATTACACAGACATGTTTTAATGATGAAAATGACACAGGCTTGTTGCACTGGTCATCAATTCTCTGTTTAAACAGTTTGGGTAAAAAGGCATTTTCATCACGATTTTTTAAAACATTTTCCGATAGTGGAAAGAAATGTCAAATACTGGGGATCACTCTTTGACAGAACAAGTGAAACTTGAGTTTGTCTAAAATGCTTTGCCTAAAGTGGTAGAAACTAATTCAGCAATAGATTACAGTAACCAAGAATTTGTTGCATGCATGTCGCCATAAATTATCTGTAAGTATCATCTTTATGGTTAAAATATCAAAGCTTTTAGGAAAATTATTGGCCTTCATAAGAGCCGCGACGCGAGAAAACCGGTCTTCGGGGTTTCCGACCAGGTGCGACACAAATCGGTCTGTACAGTCACAGGAGCAAGCTAGATACTTGAAATTTTGGCTATGAGTAGAAGTGGAATTGTACTATCCGAGTAGCGAAAACAAAGGCGCTGATCAGCTTCGCAGTTACTGCGAAGCTGATCTGCGCCTTTGTTTTCGCATACGCAAAAATCCGGTTTTCTCACGATGCGGCTCATAACTTTTGCATTATTGATGGGGATGCAGGGAATAAAAGATGGCTATTGTTTATATTACAGACATTAACCCATATTTGACGAATGGATTATCATTAGGGTGAGTCCACTTTCAGTTTTAGGGGCTTCAGGAGTGATTTTTAAATTGTTTTCAATTTTCTGATGAAAATTCTCTAAGCAAACAGAATAGCCCCAGATGGGACGCCGCGTTCTGCGGCGTCACATCTGGGGCTATTCTGTTTGCCTATGTCCCATAAAAGAGATGCCAGGCTTAAATGTGTTAAACGAGCTGCACCAAGTTATAATCTACTCTATGCAAAGAACAAACGCCCTGCAGTTCTTTTATGTAGAGTCAAACTGGTAAAATATTGTTTTCTGTAGCAGCCTTTTCTATTGATATTATATCAGACCTAGAATGAATGGCATCATTCTATTTTTGACACTACAATTGCATTTTATTGGCACATTGTTGTGCATCAAAATAATATAGCAGGAACTGATGTGTGCTGCATAAAGATTAAATGGTGAATAATTGATACAAAGGCTGAAAGTGCAGAGCAATTTATACCAGAGGACCATTGGTCCTGAGAACGCTCACCTGAAGCAATGACCTTGACCTTGAATACTTACATACCTTTATTGACTTCATTAGTTGTCTGCATCTGCAAAGTTTCATGTCCGAGAAAAACAAGTCTATATTTTTGATATTTCAATGGCTTTGGGTCAAGGTCAAGAAATGACAATGAGCTTAATTAATAACATACCTTCATTGTCTCCATCAGTTGTCTGCATTCAACTTTCAAGTCTCAGATCAGGCTGCAATAGTTTCCAAAATATCCAGTGTTTTCGCCTTTTCCCATGTAAAAGCCTATGTTTCCAAAATTGACCTTTCCGTAAAACAGGTCAAGGTCATTCCAGGGTCATCATTTTAGCAAACTATGATGGGCTGGAGTCCCCGATGCTACACATCAAGTTTTGTGGAAATCCGCCCATCTGTTCTGGAGAAGAAGATTTTTTAAAAGGTTTTCACCATATATGGGTGTGGCGGCCTTCTTGGTCATGTGACCCCAAATTTCGCGATCAAAAATTTTCGTTCCCCCTACCCATGGAGGTTCCACATAAAATTTCACTTTGATTGGCCAAGCCGTAGCAGAGTAGAAGATCTTTGAAAAGTGTGTATGAACGACATATTGGCCAAGGTCAAGAGATGACCTTGACCTATATTAATCACATAGCTTCACCTACTCCATTAGTTGTCTGCATCTACCACTTTTCAGGACTCAGGCTGCAATAGTTTACAAGAAATCCATAGTTTTCACTTTTTCCAATGAAAAAGCCTATGTTTCCAAAATTGACCTTGCCGTAAAATAGGTGAAGGTCATCCCAGGGTCATCATTTTAGCAAACTATGATGGGCTGGAGTTGCCGATGCTACATACCAAGTTTCGTGGAAATCGGCCTGCCCGTTCTGGAGAAGAAGATTTTTGAAGGGTTTTTCCCATATATGGGCTTGGCGGCCATCTTGGTCATGTGACCCAAATTTGGCGAACAAACTTTCGTTCCCCCTACCCATGGAGGTTCCACATAAAATTTCACTTTGATCGGTCAAGCGGTTGCAGAGAAGATATTTGAAAAGTGTGTATGAAAGACAGATCGGCCAAGGTCAAGAGATGACCTTGACCTATATTAATCATATACCTTCATCTACTCCATTAGTTGTCTGCATCTACCACTTTTCAGGACTCAGGCTGCAATAGTTTACAAGAAATCCATAGTTTTCACTTTTTCCAATGTAAAAGCCTATGTTTCCAAAATTGACCTTCCCGTAAAATACGTCAAGGTCATCCCAGGGTCATCATTTTAGCAAACAAACTATGATGGGCTGGAGTTGCCAATGCTACATACCAAGTTTCGTGGAAATGTGCCTGCCGGTTCTGGAGAAGAAGATTTTTGAAGGGTTTTTACCATATATGGGCGTGGCGACCATCTTGGTCATGTGATCAAGTTCCCGTGAACATACTTTCATTCCTCCTACCCATGGAGGCTCCACATAAAATTTCAACTTGATTGGCCCAGCAGTTTCAGAGAAGAAGATCTTTGAAATTGTGAAAGCCGACGACGGACGGACGGACGCCGGATCATGGGTATACTATAAACTCACCTGTGAGCCTTCGGCTCAGGTGAGCTAAAAATGTGTTGTTGGATGTCAAAGCAACTACTAATGCGACAAAAATACTCAGCTAAACGTGATTTTTCCATAAATATTCTCTGTGCACTTAATAGTATGCTGTTTTTGTTTTTGTTTTGTGTTGTTGTTTTTTTTGGCCTTTTTTTTGCTTTTTTTTTCAGTAAAAAAAACTTCCATTTTTACAATGTTTATATTTATTTTTTTATCTTCTTTAAGTTTTGAATAATCTGAAATTTCTGAGAAGAAACTGAAACAGTGACATTTTAAGACAAATATGTGGTGCATTCCAGATCATGTAAGGATAACTCTGTGCTGATATTTTGATGATTTCTTACATCTCCGTTCTTTCCACGTATACACCCCATGGTTCTATGCTGTCATGTAGAAGTTCCTACCAGAAACAAACAGGTTGTATGATTTTGTTAACTGTCTACTGATTTCTTTCAAAATCATCTTTATTCAATAATTTATTTTTATGAATAACATTCTATAACGTATACCATCAAAATTTCAAAATCAGTAAGAACTAAATAAGCCACGTCATGAGAAAAACGGATTTTGGCCTACGCAAAAACAAAGATGCAGATCAGCTGTGCAGTAACTGCACAGCTCATCAGCACCTTTTCACTACAGTACACAGATAGTACAATCCCTCTTCTTCTTAAATCAAGAATTCCAAGCTTCTAGCCTTCTTCTGTGACTGTACAGGTGGGTTTGTGTCAGAGCTGGTCGGAAACACTGAAGACCGATTTTCAAGCGTCAAGGCTCAATGGGTCTGATCTGGATTCAACTTGTTTGCAAATGGCATCGGCAGATGACACTAACAGAATGATGAAGTGTTTTATTACAAATAAGTTTCAAGAGGAAGTAAAACCTGAGGACCATTGGTCCTGAGAACGCTCACCTGAAGACTGATCTTGGAGCATTTAGTCATCATGAAATGACCTTGACCTTGAATACTAACACACCTCTTTTGACTTCATTAGATGTCTGCATCTAGCAACTTTCAAGTCACAGGCTGCCATGGTTTCCAAAATATCCATTGTTTTCGCCTTTTCTCATGTAAAAGCCTATGTTTAAAAAAATGACCTTGCCGTAAAATTGGTCAAGGTCATCCCATGGTCATCATTTGCTCAAACTATGATGGGCTGGAGCCCCCGATACTACATACCAAGTTTCATGGAAATCAGCCCACCGGTTTTAGAGAAAAAGATTTTTGAAAGGGTTTTACCATATATGGCCATGGCGTCCATCTTGGTCATATGACCAAAATATCTGAAGCAAAATTTCTATGACATTACCCTAGGAGAATCCACATAAAATTTGAACTTGATCGGCCATGCGGTTTCAGAGAAGATGATCTTAAAATTGTGACTTAATTTTGATATTTCAATGTCCTTGGGTCAAGGTCAAGAAATGACCTTGACCTTAATTACAGGTCAACCTCATTATAACGCTATCTTTGGGGTCCATGGAAACAGACCGTGTTATAAGTGAACCGTGTTATAATGAGGTTATTTACAATAGATATATAACAAAATAATTAATTTGGGAGCCATGACATGGCCGTGTTATATTGAAAACCGCACTATAGTGAGGCGTGTTATAATGAGGTTGAACTGTAATTATATACCTTCATTGACTCCATTAGTTGTCTGCATCTAGCAACTTTCAAGTCTCAGTGTGCAATAGTTTTTGTTTGTGTGTTTGTTTGAATTGATGCTTAACGTCCCAGTCAACAGCCAAGGTCATGTTGGGACGTTGCCTCCATTTTATGGGACTTTTACCCAAAATGAGGACGTCATGACATCCAACAAGTGCTTAAAATATAACCACCCAACTAAGCCAATAAGGCTTATATGTATGGATGGTTTGACTTGAAACCACTTTTCCTGGGCAGGCTCAGACCTGAGCTGTTAACCAGTATTCAGATGGTCAGTCAGAAGTGCATAAGCTCTGCCTGGAGGCACAAGCAGCCCATCTATTTCTTTAGGCCCCAATGGGCGGGAGCCCAGCAATAGTTTTTAAAATATCCATTGTTTTCGCCTTTTTCCATGTAAAAGCCTATGTTTCCAAACTGACCTAGCCATAAAATATATCCTGGTCATCCAAGGGTCAACATTTTATCAAACTATGATGGGCTGGAGTTCCCAATGCTACACATTAAGTTTTGTGGAAATTGGCCCACCGGTTCTGGAGAAGAAGATTTTTGAAGGATTTTACCATATATCGGCATGGCGGCCATCTTAGTCATGTGACCAAAATATCGCGAACAAAATTTCAATGACATTTCCCAAGGAGAATCCACATAAAATTTCAACTTGATCGGCCAAGCCGCTGTTTCAGAGAAGAAGATTTTTGAAATTATGACTTAGTTTTGATATTTCAATGACCTTTGGTCAAGGTCATTTCTTGACCTTGACCTTAATTAATTACATACCTTCATTGACTCCATTAGTTGTCTGCATCTAGCAACTTTCAAGTCTCAGACTGCAATAGTTTCTAAAATATCCATTGTTTTCGCCTTTTCCCATGTAAAAGCCTATGTTTCCAAAATTAACCTTGGCGTTAAAATAGGTCAAGGTCATTCCAGGGTCATCAAAATATCAAACTATGGTGGGCTGGAGTCCCCGATGCTACATACCAAGTTTTGTGGAAATCGGCCCACCGTTCTGGAGAGATTTTTGAAGGGTTTTTACCATATATGGGCATGGCGGCCATCTTGGTCATATGACCAAGATATTGCGAACAAAATTTCATTGCCACTACCCAAGGCGGATCCACATAGAATTTCAACTTGATTGGCAAAGCGGTTTTAGAGAAGAAGATCTTTGAAATTGTGGACGACAGACACTGGACGGACACTGGACGGACACTGGATCATGGCCATTCTATAAGCTCACCTTGTGAGCCTTCGGCTCAGGTGGGCTAAAAAATCACTATGAGGCAATGTAATAAACTGCATTTCCATTATCATGAAATAATGCCTTATCCATTCTATTTCCAGTTTTTCAGGCTAGAAATATTGGATCCAATTTCAATTCCATTATCCAAGCATAATTGAAATGTATTTTAAGAACCAAATACAGAGTAGCTTTATCAATGAGAGGCAGATATCATTTAATTTAGTTTAATACATTTAAATCGAGCTCAGCCCTTTCCTTCACTATAATATAAAGATTTGGTCTTGTCTAAAGTCCAATTCGCATGCGCAAAAAATACATGCGTGTAAATATACTCCGGTGTGTAGTTATACTCCGGTGTGCAAATCAACCTGAGAGTAAATTTAAATTGCGTTCGCATGGGTTTTATCGCCAGGAGTATTTTTGTAGGTAAATTTATCATTTCTGGATTAAAACCTGTTCATTTAAGTTTTCTGTATTTGCAAAACAAGAAGAGGCTGCTTCAAGGTGTTCATGTAGACTTTGGCAGCAGAGGGGAATCATGTAATGGCCAGGCATAACCTTAGCAGTTATACAGTTCCCTTTTTTTATCCTTTCACAAGGAATTACTGTTAAAATGCCCCAAGAATCCTAACCAAGAATGATGAAGAAATAGTGTGGCTGTTTGCATTCCATATGATCTAAAATGTTATGAATGGCAATAAACTCTTATTTAGCAACAATGTCCACAGTTTCAGCAACTGTCATATAATCAGTTTGGAACAAAAAAATGTGAAAATTTGTTATCTAAAAGCAGGATATTGACTTGAAATAAAAATACTCATGGGTAAATTTTACTTTGCGTTCACATGGGACATAATACAGTGAACTCGACAATAGAGAATCATCGACAATGGCGAATCACTCGTTAAGAAATTGCAGAATTTCTTGAAACTTAGATAAAATATTATTTATTTTATAACGCAGTCGTTTACTTTCATCTATGCCTTGGGGTTTGGTAAAAGAATTGAGTCAAAATTCTACCGGACAATAAAATCAGGGTTGCCGAAACGCTTGACCCCTTAAATAAGATGCCTAGTTTATTGTTCACAAAAAGTAACGTTCAGATAAAATGTGTTTCATACATTGTTTCTAAGCATTTGATTATGACCACTTTTGCATTACTTTAATGCCTTGTATCCCTAGTAATGCAATATGCCTGTTTTTGATAAAAGGTTTGACATTGAAGGTAGATATAAGCGGGGAATGATGTACATGTAAATTCGACAATAGCGAATCATACTTTGTGTGGTCAAAAGAATGTGCACAAAGTACTGATAATCTACCTTTGGAAGGCTTGCCCTGGAACCATTTGGTTTGGTCAATGGCGTAACTGATATTGGTGCAAGTCGTGGTTTAATCATCTTGCTTTTAGGCTTACGTTGATTCGTTAAAGCAATACGACATGCTTAAATCGGTAAAATTGACCTTTTCAATATGACATTTGCTGTTGACAGTTAACGTAAAGCACAAAAGCAGATTATCACAATATCATCGAACACCATTTAGTTTCGCATAATGATGGCACCATTTATGTACAAAAATACCCTTCTAAAATGGTTTCTTTTGGGCTATAGGCTATTTGATTCGCCATTGTCGAGTTTGGTTCGCCATTGTCTAATGCAGGAGGTATCATATCAACAGAATTATCTCCCATTAAGAAATTGAATGTATTAAAATTATTATTTTCCTGTAAAGCTGAGATATGTACGATGTTCTTAGTACCAAATAGAATAACATTCCCATGGTCGAGTTTGAAATAATAGCGTTTGACCTCTTAGTGATTCGCCATTGTCGAGTAAACTGTAGTAAATTTGGCACAAGTGTGTACACTTCAGACCCGTTATAACGCGCTGGTCGGGGTCCACAAGTCGCATGCGCGTTATAGGTGAGGCGCGTAATGCAAATCTACTAAGTCGGACCAGGCTGATCTCAGTTTCTGTAGTGTATTGGTGGGTGGGGAACCTATACGACGTGTTTATTGGCTTAACCGAGCTTGGCGGTTTATCGCGGTGTCCTTGTAAAATGGAATAAACAAAAGTGAGACTTTGTGTGTTCCCACATTTAAATCAGTTAAAAACGATCTACAACTGTAAAATTCGTTTATTTAAAACGTACCATTAAATGTGAAAAAAGCTTATGTTGCTGTTGTATCTAGAGTTCTGCCTTTGTCCTACTGGCGCACCCGGATATTTAACGCGGACACGTGTGAATTTGCCGATACCGTCACCAATTATTTTAATTCGCCGTTCTTAATCAAGAAAGTACAAATGCGTTTTCTGATCGGATATAATTATACAAGAAATAGGTGTCCCAATGCAATTAGACAATCTTTGATTTGTGTTGCCGTCGAAACTGAGCAACCCTGTGTAACAGGTGTCATAAAAATAGCCTACAGCAACCTGTGTTTACGGTCTCGTTACGGTCTATCGATAATCCCCTAGCGCGTTTGGCTTATTTTCACAACTTTTATGGCTAATCTTAAGAAAACAATGTGTCATCCACGCTTCGCGAGCCGTGGATTGTGTCAGTCTAAAAATTACTGAAATGACAATTACATTGTATCTCTCGTGAATATACACGCAGCCGACACGGTTCGTAAACACATTATGTTTTCTAGAAGCAAACCTGTTCTTTCAGTTTTAAAAATGCAAAAGATAATTAACATTAATTGTTCTCAATGTACAATATAGAGAAACTGTTAGGAAATAGCACCTTGGCAGACGCCTGACAACGGCCTTTTTTTCTCTCTCTCGAGTACCATAAAAAGAAACTGTGAGAAAACTGAACCTTGGCGAATTCCTTGCAAACGATATTTTTAACAGTGAATTCATCCGCACATAAACCCATTTAACTGTAATACAATAAAGGATAAAACGGCACCTTCGCCTCGCCGCGATTTTTTTTTTTTTTTTTTTTTTTCAAAAGTAGGTGGGCGAAATTTTAGGATCCAAGGTGCCCTCGCGTTATATCCAACACCGCGTTAATTCAAGGCGCGGTATAGCGGGTCTGTCCTGTATTTGTAAAAATAAAATTTGCATCTGGTCAGACCCAGGAGTAAATTTACCCATATGTAAATATACTCCGGTGTGTATTTGCGTTCGCATGCGCCATTTACTTACCCCGAGTAAAATTTGCACACCGGAGTATATTTACACGTGTTTATTTTTGGCCCATGCGAATTGGAC
The DNA here is from genome assembly GCA_964017185.1 of Rugalucina vietnamica. NCBI lineage: Eukaryota > Metazoa > Mollusca > Bivalvia > Lucinida > Lucinidae > Rugalucina > Rugalucina vietnamica. Next base: position 37,753,702 of record OZ024870.1, read on the forward strand.
TTAAGTTAACATTAATGATAGAAAAGAAAATTTAAAACAGATCCTTTGACAGCAGTGACAATATCGAGGAGAAAGAGGTTGTGACAGACTGCTGTTTTGGTTATGAAAGCCTGATCATCAGTGACAATATAAAAATGGCAAAATTAGCCACCAAAAAGATTAGTAATTTTGCACTTGTCAAGATGACAGTGGATACGAACTAGAAGATGAATCTAAACATCACGTTAGAGCCGCCTCATGAGAAAATCAACATTTTTGCATATGCAAAAACAAAGATGCAGATCAGCTGTGCAGTAAATGCAAAGCTGATCAGTGCCTTTGTTTTTGGTATACAAATAGTACAATTCCTCTACTTTTTAAATCCGAAATTTCCAGCCTCTGACCTGTTCTGTGCTTTTACAGCTGGCTTTGTGTTTAACCTGTTCAGAAACCTTATTGTTGGTTTTCTCATGCCATGGCTCATATAGTAATTCGGCAATTTTCATAATGGCAGTCTGGATACGAACTAGAAGATGAATTTAAACATCACATTTTCTGATAATGTTAACAAACCTGCATCTGATGACTAATAGCCTCTCTGTCTGCCAAGATCTCACTGAGGTTCTTCGTACCCAGGACGTTACGTAATGTGGTGGCAGCGAGGAGTCGAGTGGAGCGGTTGGCATCCTCGACGTTGGTGATAGAGGTGGTGGCATTCTGTACACGGTAGTAGACAACGGCATCTACCGCCACTGTGACTGAGTCTTTCGTGAGGACCTAGATATTTGGGTAAAGAATACTGAATATTGACATTTACATTTTACATTTACCCCATGTGAGAAATTCTTATCTCACCTTTGTTATCTCACCTCATGCACACCTGCGTGCACATGTTCCTTTTTAACATTGGTTGTATAGGACTTCACGTAACATTGTCTTTAGAAACAAATATCACGATGTCAGAAACATAATATTTCAAAATGGCGGACGCGATTGCAGTGTTTTTTGTTTTTTTGTTCAATGTAAATGTTATGAAAATCAAGCTTTGCTGCATTAAGGCATGCAAGAAAAAAATCTATCATGCGTGTAAGGTATGGATAGACAAATCTGTCCCTCGGGTCACAGTTTGGCATCACTCAGCTGAGCCTAGTGATTGATGCTAATGTGACCCTCCGGACAGATTTGTCTATCCATCTCTGATACTCATATTAGATTGTAATAGTCTTTATCCATACATAGTCTGACACTGTAAGACTGTTCTCAAAGCTAATCTTATTGCTAAGGAAGTCTGATACTTTTAGATTGTATGAACACTTGCACTTTTGCATTTATCCTATTAGGTAACTGAAGATAAAACCTAATTTAATAAAACAAAGAAGTAAATTGAATAATGGTACACAAAAATATCAGTCTATTCTATTCTTGTGCACAGCACAGAAAATCCATCTAAATCTTGCAGAAGGTCAGTGCCCAGTTGTTCAAAACTTTGCTAGTTTAACGCTGTCGTTAAGCCCTCAATTTATTAACTATATATCGACTTCAAAAGCAATTACAGTTATTTTTTGTTGAAAAATTGTGAAAATCCTTTGCAATGCAAAGAATTCTCACATTTTTTCAACAAAAAAATAACAGTGTATTTTTAATACATGTATTGCCCATTGAAATTTTAACGAATCATTAACTAACGACATCGTTAATTTTGAACAACTGGCTCCTGTTTGTTTTGTTTTGTGGTTTAACATCCCAGATTCTCTGTCGTATCTGAGGACGGGGCCACCGGCCGGCATTCCTTGGTATTAACCAGTGCTGATCAGTGCTATGGGATGTTCAATGTAACTGTTAATGTGTAAAAACCCAGAGGCATTGCAGTGAGACAAAAGTAAATTTTGTCGAGGCTGGTCTGGTTGGAGTCCTCCCGATTTTTATTTTAATTTTTTTTTTTTTTTTTTTTTTGTTTGCAAAAAAGTGATTTGCTTTTACAATGTACATGTACATTAATAATGTAAAGGTCTTGGTAATTATCGATCTTATTTTTTTCCTAGCAACATTGCTTATAAATATTGCTTAAAAAAACTGACTGGAAAACATTGATGAACTGATCATCATCTGATCCTAGTGTTTTCTAAGAATTCTCTGATCCTGTTCATGAGCCGCATCATGACTAAACCAGCCAAAACAAAGATGGTCAAAGATGCAGATCAGCTGTGAAGATCAACATCTTTGTTTTTCACTTCATAGACAGTACAAGACTCTTCTTCTCAAACACAAAAGATTGAGATTCTACCCTTCATCTATGACTGTACAGACTGGTTTGTATCAGACCTGGTCAGAAACCTCAAAGACGGGCTTTCTAATGATGCAGCTCATATGATACGAACCTCCTGTGGGGGCACATCAAAAGAAACAGTTCTAAGGTCCACTTTGGTATACGAGTCAATACATGGGATGATGAAAAACAAACCTGAAAATACACAATATATGAGCCACCTCGTGAGAATACCAACACTCTGCATATGCGAAAACAAAGACGCAGATCAGCTTCGCGGTAACCGCGAAGCTGATCAGCGCCTTTGTTTTCGCTACTAGGATAGTACAGTTCCTCTTCTACTTAAATCCGAAATTTCAAGATTCTAGCTTTTTTCTGTGACTGTACAGGTCGGTTTATGTCGGACCTGTTCGGAAACCACATTGTTGGTTTTCCCACAAGGCGACTCATTTGCAAATGAATTACATTGATTTTTTAAACTGATTTGTTTGTTTTGTTACTTAACTCGGATAACAGCCTTAGGACAGCTATGGTCATGCCAAGACATCACCTCTATTTCTGTGGGAGTTCTACATCCCAGTACCCTGCATCTGCTGGTAGCACAACTCCAGTAAAAACTTTGGGCAGTTTGTTCTAGCAATTTTCAGGAGTAGTCTTGCAGTCGTCTCCTACTTTTTAAGTGCTTAATCAGTACTCAAGTGACAAGCAAGAAATGTTTTGTGAAATGGTCTGAATAATAATGATTTCAGTTTGTCTGGAAAATATGGACACAATAAAGCAAGCATCCAGTCGTTGTTTATTACATTTCCAATAGTATATATTCTTTCAATGCCTCTATTGCTGAATTTCAGTCAAAAAGAACAATAACATTGTTATTTATGTAAATAAAAATCAATTGTTTCAGCCTCCTATAGCCAGCTATAGCCTGTTTCTGTGAGTATTACTGTGAAAGTTCAATGTTTTAAGAACGGCTTCCTATATGCTGCTGCGCCATTCAGTGTTTTGTGTCATTTGCCAATGAATTGGAAAGGCCCGCATGTGGAAGTGCTCAGCTAAAGCAGCATCTTTGTCTTTCATTACCAAAACACATCCATGCAATATAGAGAGATTTTTAAAGTTGTAAAAAATGAAAATTTTCAGTAGAAAAAATTTGATATTTTTCTTATTTTTGCTCAAAACATAGATTGTGGGTACACATTAGAGCCGCCTCAGCGATCTATCTATGTTTTGGAGCAAAAATAAGAACAAGAGGACCAATGGTCCTGTAAACGCTCACCTGAGATCTGCTGCATATACCAATAAACATGTTTGAATATTATGGTATTTAACCCCAGTGTAGGGGCAGATGAAGCCCTTGGGCCATTTTCTTCTTTATTTTCAGAATAATCAACATTCTGTCCATTTGCCAATTTCCTGCTGGCTTTTCCCTTCAAATGACATTTTAACAGTTTTCCCCCTTTAAATACATGGTCAACCCATGTTGACCTTGCCATAAACTGAGTCAAGGTCATCACAGGGTCATGATTTATATATACATTGTAGTACTTAAGCCATAGATGCTTCACATCAAGTTTCTCCGAAATCCGTCCACCGGTTCCAGAGAAGAAGATTTTGAAGGGTTTTTACCATATATGGGCATGGTGGCCATCTTGGTCATGTGACCTTCATTATTTATATACACATTGATTCCCCCATTATATAAATGCTTCACATAAAATTTGGCTTTGATTGGCCAAGCTGTTTCACAGAAGAAGATGTTTGAATAGTATGGTAATATACATGTATAATGCCCTGCAGTAGGGGCAAATATGCCCCTGGGGTCCAATTTTTTTCAGAATCATTAATATTCAGCCCTACTGCCCATTTCCTGCAAGACTTTCATTTAAAAGACAGTTCAAAGGTTTTCCCCATTCAAATGCATTGGCGACCTATGTTGACCTCGCCGTAATATAGGTCAAGGCCATCCAAAGGTCATAATTTATAAACACATTGTAGTACTTCAGTCCCTGATGCTTCATGCCAAGTGTCATTGAAATCGGTCCATTGGTTCAGGACAAGAAGATTTTTGAAGGGTTTTTACCATATATGGGCATGGCAGCCATCTTGATCATGTGACCTGGATTATTTATAAACACATTGACTCCCCCTTCCCATAGATGCTTGCTATAAAATTTGGCTTTGATTGGCCAAGTGGTTTCAGAGAAGAAGATCTTTGAATATTATTGTAATATTAAACAGTTATTTCATGGGTGTTTGGTAAATAGTCAAAATTATTGCCCCGAGGTGACGAGGATGACCATGATGGACTATTGCCCGAGGCCAAAGGCCGAGGGCAATAGTCCATCATGGTCTTCCGAGGCACCGAGGGGCAATTGTTTTGACTATTTATCAAACACCCATGAAATAACTGTTTTATTACCCAACCATAACTGATATACTAGAGACAATGGCAATTGAATTCGTCTGACCTTTCATACCAGTTCAAAATCAAATTGGACTTGAAGAGGTCGACAATTTGCTATCAAAAAGCTGTTCAGCCTGTCCATATTCGCCAACTGCATTTGTGTTTTCAATTATCTGATTTAGTTATTTTATAACATCTAGCAGCTTATCCTATAAAACCTTGTGAGCTGGGTACCAGGCCATGGTATAGTTCCATGTTATATCCAAAACTATGGACCAGTCCGGGCATGTGTAGTTGAGGCCAACTGGTGAACATGTGAAACACTGCTATAGCTCTGATATCTATTAAGATCGGTACCAGGCCATTGTATATTATCTTTTGAGCTGGGTACCAGGCCATGGTATAGTCCCATGTTATATCCAAAACTATGGACCGGTCATAGGCCAACTCATGATATAGCGAAAAATATGCTATTACTCTGTATATAGTAGGTTGGGTAATAAACAAGTATATTGCCCCGGGGTGGGGGCAGACCAACCACTGGGGTCCAATTTTTTTCAGAATTACCTTCCTTCAGTCCATTTGCCCATTTCCTGCAAGTTTTACCTTTCAAATGACATTTTAACAATTTTCCCCATTCAAATGCATGGGCCACCTATGTTGACCTTGCCGTAAAATAGGTCAAGGTCATCCAAAGGTCATAATTTATAAACACATTGTAGTACTCTAGTCCAAAATGTTTCATGCCAAGTTTCGTTGAAATCGGTCCAGTGGTTCCAGAGAAGAAGAATTTTGAAGGGTTTTTACCATATATGGGCATGGCAGCCATCTTGGTCATGTGACCTGGATTATATATATACACATTGGTTCCCCCTTCCCATAGATGCTTCATATAAAATTTGGCTTTAATTGGCCAAGTGGTTTCAGAGAAGAAGATCTTTGAAAATGGTGGACGACGACGACGGACGACGGATCATGGCCATCCTATAAGCTCACGGCTCAGGTGAGGTGTAAACCCCTGCAAACTCCAGTTTTTTCTATATAAAAGTGAAATTCATGGGGGTATACTTTTCATGAACATGTTTTCCTGATGATAAATCCTATAGCTAGCTTCTCTAGCCATGAAGGCTGCTTTGTCATTCATAATAGATAAAAAAACAAGAATTTAACCAACCTGGCCCTTTAGCACCTCCTGACAACAGCCGACCGAGTCTGAAGATGACCGCTCTCTCATATTCCTGAACTACCTGCAATGAAAATAAAATAGATTTACCTACACCCAAAACCCTTTGATGGCCGGCCGGGTGATTTGGAAGTGACACCTTATACAAACAATTTGAAGCGAACTTCATACTCATTACGAAAACACGCCCATGCAATATACAGAGACTTTTTTTTTCATTTGTAAAATTGAAAATTTCATTGGAAAATTTTTGATATTTTCCTTATTTTAGCTCAAAACATAGATTGTGCATGGTACAGGCTTTCGATGATGATGGTGATGATGATGATGGTAATATGATGATGATGATGATGATATGATGATGATATGATGATGATGATGACGATGCTGATGCTGATGATGATGATGATGATATATCGCCGTATCACCAGGCTAATTTACCAACCTTGATACAGAGGCACAGTGAGAATGGCAGGGTGAGAATGATGACCAACATAGAGAGGAACCACAGTATGTAACCACAGAAACCAAGACCAGCCTCCGCATCCTGTGACTGACCACCTGGAACACAGAATAGTCTTTTCATATTATTTATACATGTACTTTGAATTGGGCTCAACAGGATTGTATACAATTTCGAATTGGAATAGTATACAGTTAAAGTTCCCAGATGATCGTAGTAGACTTTTGTCACAGATTTACCGTTATACATTATGAAAGAAACGAATGCATTTGACCAATAGGAACATGCGTGTCATTCATGTTTGTAACGGTAAAACTGTGATGAAAGTCTACTACGATCGCCCGGGAGCTATACTTCATACCTGTTAGACATATAGTCAAAACTAAGCCTCAATGTGTCGTGGACAGCTCAATGCACTATATTTGCCCAAGTTGTAGTGCATTGAGCCGTCTAAGAGTAATGATGAGCATATAATTTTGTCTATATCTACAAACAGGCAGGAAACTATTGTTTTATTAGCTCTGTTAATCTTTTGACTTTTGAGGTCATTCTGAAATTTTGATGTCATTGGCAAAATTTATTATCTACAATGACCCATGGGCATGGGACCTGGCCCTGAGGTTATGAAACTTTTTTCATACTCAGTTCAGCTGAGACTAAAATCCATCCTGCTCATAAATGTTAAAATGCCAACAATTAACCAGCCTTGGTAGCTCAGTAGGTAGAGTGTCCGCTCCGAGATCGGGAGGTACCGGGTTCGATCACAGGCCGCAACATACCAAAGTCGTTAACAATGGTACTAGTTGCTCCCCGCTTGGCACTCGGATTTTCGGGGTAGGGCTAGGACTGGTCGCTTCGGTGTCAGTATAATGTGACTGGAGGTGGTATCAGGTAAAAGTGTCTGGGATCTGATACCACAGTGAGACAGCACTATAAAAGTGAGCATTGAGCTCCCTGTCACAACCAGACACAGTCGTGATATGACACGATAATGTTGAAAGCGACGTTAAACCCGAACAAACATGCCAACAATTGTTGGCATTTAACAATCACAACAGGATAAAGTACAAACTTTGGAGTTCTAAACCTTCAATTTAAATAAATATGGGCTAATGTGGTATTTATCTATCTTCTGATACTGAGTCAATCAATTTCTGATCATCACCAGCCATTTACATTTTTATAAAACCCAATGCAGCATCTGTCTGACTGTGACTATTTTGGAAATGCATGGAACATAACTGTTACCATTCCCACATCAACCAAAAAGACCAGCATCCAGAATAGGTGACTACCACACAAACAGAGGACCAATGGTCCTATAAATGCTCAACTGAGATCTGGGATATATACCAATAAGTTTGTTTGACTTATGGTCATACACATGTATATAGGCTCTGGACGGGGCCATATGAACCCCTGGGGTCCTTTTGCTCAGAATCATAAATATTCCTGGAAGTTTTTCCCTGCAACGATATTTTGACAATTTTCTGCTTAAGTGACCTAATTTGACATTGCAGTAAAATCTGTCAAGGTCATCACATGGTCATGATTTATAAACACATTGTAGTACTCTAGTCCATGATACTACATGCCAAGTTTCTTTGAAATCGGTCCAAAGGTTCCAGAGGAGAAGATTTTTAAGGGTTTTTACCATATATGGGCATGGCAGCCATCTTGGTCACCTGGATTATTTATGAACACAATGGTTCCCCCTTCATATAGATCCTCCCTTATGAAATTTGGCTTTGATTGGCTATGCAGTTTCAGAGAAAAATATCTTTATATACCATGGTAATATATATCTACACTGCCCCGAGGTGGGGACAGACAGACCCCTGGAGTCCAAATTTTGTCATAATCATTAATCTTCAAGCCATTTGCTCAAATCCTGCAAGTTTTTCCCTACAAATGACATTTTTAACAATTTTCCCCATTCAAATGCATGGGCGACCTATGTTGACCTTGCTGTAAAATAGGTCAAGGTCATCCAAGGGTCATGATTTATATATACTTTGTAGAGCTCCATTCCCTGAAGCTTCATTCCAAGTTTCAAAATTGTAGGCCTTCTGGTTCTAAAGAAGGCAATTTTTAAAGGTTTTTGCTATTTATAGCCATGGCGATCATCTTGGTCATGTGACCTTGACCATTTATATAAACTTTAATTCCCAGTTCCTAACAATGCTCCACATGAAGTTTAACTTTGATTGGCAAAGCGGTTTCAGAGAAGATCTTTGAATATTATGGTACTTTAATATACATGTATATTACCCCGAGGTGGGGGCAGACCGACCCCTGGGGTTGAAATTTTTTCAGAATCATAAAAAAAAAAAAATAATTCTTCAGTCCATTTGCCAATTTCCTGCATGATTTTCTCTTCAAATGACATTATAACAATTTTCCCCATTTGAATGCATGAGTGACCTACATTGACCTTGCCATAAAATACTTCAAGGTCATCCCAGGGTCATGATTTATATAAACTTTGTAGAGTTCCTCTCCCTGATGCTTCATGCCAAGTTTCAAAATCATAGGCCTTCAGGTTCTGGAGACTGAAGAGGATTTTTATAGTTTTTTTTTTCTATTTATAACCATGGTGGCCATCTTGGTCATGTGACCTGTGACCTGGACCATTTATATATACTTTCATTCCCCCTTCCTCAGAATGCTCCACATGAAGTTTGGCTTTGACTGGCCAAGCGGTTTCAGCAAAGAAGATCTTTGAAATTGTGAACGCCGAAGGACGAAGGACAATGGGTATACTATAAGCTCACCTGTGAACCTTTGGCTCAGGTGAGCTAAAATAGAGCAATTTTGAAATGAACCATAAATGAGTTATTCGAGTTATTCATCAGCATCTCCATTATATATAGCTGACAAATTACTTGAGCCACCTCGTGGAAAACCCAACAATGTGGTTTCCGAACAGGTCTGACACAAACCGAGCTGTACAAGCACAGAAGATGGATGGAGGCTTGAAATTTCGGATTTAAGAAGAAGAGAAAGTGTACTATCCCTGTAGCGAAAGCAAAGGCGCTGATCAGCTTCGCAGTTACTGCGAAGCTGATCTGCGCCTTTGTTTTCGCCTATGCAGATTGACGGGGCGGCTCACTTGTTATAATTATCATTATCATCAAATATGACAAACCATAATATCAGGGAATAATTATTCAATTGAACAGTCTTTTATCTCACTCGCTGTTTCATTAACAGAATGGAAAAATAGTCCCCAAAGACCTAACAATGTATTGGACTGACAAACAGTATTCCATTTCAGCTAAAAGCAATATGACTACAAAAACATATTCCCAACATAAATGATGTGAATGTCCTTTGTAACAGTTTAAAAACATAATTCATTTTTTTCAAAAATATCAGCCAATCTTTCTCTTGTCATTTCACTTTGTATGACAATTGTTTTGCAACAAATGTATCATTATTCACTATACGCTATATGTAAAATGGAACGAATACCAGTTTTTGAAAGCTTTCGAGCAAACAGCTATAGCCACGCTCACAAATTGTTGTGATGACACATGGAAAGAATACAAATTTACTGTAATAGCTTGGGAAATAGCCACTGTATGTACACGGAAACCTCTTAATGACCAAAATCAAAAATAGCTTATTGTGTAACAAAAATAACTTTAACTTTCCTTTCACTGCAATGTGGTTGCCATGTGTTTGCAACATCTGAGTGTGAGCCAGACCCTATATCAGAGCTCAGTCAGACACTTGCCAAATGTAAATATGCCAAACTGTTTACTTCCGAATTAAATCGGTAATTGTTTTTTATTGATTGTGCTCCAGAAATAACCAGTTCTCTAGGAAACAGAAGCTATGTATCAATGAGGAAACCTCCAAAGGGTTGCAATATCACACTATAATTATAATGCCCTATGGACTTGGACAAAATTTTAGACAGTCTGGCATGCTTTTATATAATACATATTTGTCCATTTATGTTTATGTAAAAATCTGATCATTGGCTTTTATGACCGTACTTTGTGTTTTTAAGGCTCTTCAACCCAATTTTAGTCATTTTGGAAGAATAAGCTATCTTTACCACATGTTTGTTGGTCAAGCCTCTGAAAGGCAGGTTATCAGTGCTTATTGCACATTCTTTTGCACTTGGCAGATAACACTTAAAGTTTTTTTAAATCAGCAGAGGACCTAGAATGGTCATCTGGTCATAGAAATGGTTAATCACCAAATATTTTCACGACAAATACTTCCGGGAAGAATGAAGAATATGGGGGATGTTCTGTGGCATCTTATCAATACATTTGAATTGACTTTGTAAATGCTTATTGCTAGGTAGAGAAGATATTTTTGCCAAAAATCTTTAATATTATTTCATACACATGTCTGTTATATGAGCAATCACATGACAAAAGAAACAACCTGATAATTACCGGTATATAATTCAAGAGCACCATGGCATGGAGACTCAAAAGAGCCTCGTCATGTTTTGAGTTGGCATGAATAATTTTACAGACCTTGACCATCTTGTGGGTAAACACCTATGACTCTTTATCAGACTGGAAATTGCAAAGCTGATTCTGATGCTACACTAAATGCATGTGCCTTTCTTTTTGAAGTTTGAGCTAAGCTGCTCAGATGCTGTGATAGATATATGAGTCGCCTCGTGGGAAAACCAACAATGTGGTTTCCGAACTGGTCTGACACAAATCGACCTGTACAAGCACAGAAAAGAGCTAGAAGCTTGAAATTTCAGATTTAAGCAGAAGAGGGATTGTACTATCCGAGTAGCGAAAACAAAGGCGCTGATCAGCTTCGCGGTAACCGCGAAGCTGATCTGCGTCTTTGTTTTCGCCTATGCAGATTGTTGGTTTTCCCACGAGGCGGCTCATATATAACAGGTAACTTCCAGAAATACTGTATCAGACTGATCAGTTAAACCTTGAGATGATATATTGCAATCATAACACACTTTAGTTCATCTCAGTGCCTTGTAACCATTTATCTCACAGTCATAATCATGCAAAATATAGCATGTCAAGTTAAAGCTATCAAAATTCAAATTTGTTTTATCTGAATCTGTATCTGAATAGTTTACTGGTGACACGCCAAATGACATTATTTCACCAGGGGGTTCGGATGGGGGAGAAATTAGTCCCTTGAACGCACCAGTGTAGCGAACTTGGACACACAGTCATCAGACATTTCAGCAGAGGAGATAAGTGAATCAGGGAGGTCATTCCAGTCCCTGATAGTCTGTGGAAAGAAACTACTTTTGTACGCTTCTTTGCTAGCTGAAGGTATCTGAAAAGCCAAAGAGTGTTGATTTCTACAACGCCTATTCTTTGGGATAAGGTCATCTGTGGGTATTCTGGCTTTACCCTTTAGACCTTTGTATAGCAATATAAGTCTACTATCCTTCCTCCTTTTCTTAAGAGATTCCCATTTCAGTTGACCTAAAATGCCAGTCATGCTCCCAGTTTCAAAAACATAATTTCCCGTCACAAACCTTGCCGCACGATTTTGTACCTTTTCCAGTTCTTCCTGGAGGCCATGAGTGTGAGGGTCCCAAACTGAGCTTCCATATTCCAAGACCGGCCGCACCAGTCCTTTATAAGCTGCTTCTTTCACATCTGGGGGACAAGAATACAAATTTCTCCTTAAGAATCCGAGAGTTCTGTTAGCCTTTGTACAGACATTGGAAATATGAGTATTCCATTTCAAATCATTTGTGATAGTTACACCCAGGTATTGTTTTCCAGTACAGTGCCTTCAAGGGTGTAGTTAGCCTGTATCTTACTAGACCGTTTATTTGTCAGCTGCATCATGTTGCATTTGACGGGTTGAAATCTCATTCCCCATTTCCTAGCCCAACTGCCTAAACGATCAATGTCTCTCTGAAGTTTCAATGTATCCTCTTCATTCTTGATTTCACGATAGCAAACACAATCATCAGCAAAGAGTCTTATTTCAGACTCAATGTCTGCTGAGATGTCATTTATATACAAGGAAAACAGCAAGGGGCCGACAACGGTGCACTGAGGGACACCCGACACAACTGGAGCCCAATCCGATTTAATACCATTAACCACTACCCTTTGTTGTCGGAAACAAAGGAAAGCATTTATCCAATTCAGTGTTGTTCCACCTATTCCATAGCTAAACAATTTGCTTTTAAGGAGTTCATGGGGAGGAGTATCAAAAGCCTTTTCAAAATCGAGTATAAAAATGTCGACCTGGCCTTTTTTGTCTAAGATTTTGGCCCAGTCATTTATCACTGTAGTCAACTGAGTTTCACAGCTATGCCATTTCCTAAATGCGTGTTGCCTGTCCGACAAGAGTTCATGTTCATCAAGATGGGCCATAATATTTGAGCATACAATATGTTCAAGAAGATTACAAGGAATGCATGTCAAAGAAACAGCGCGGTAATTGCGGGCAAGTGACCTGTCGCCCTTCTTAAACAGGGGGCAAATATTAGCAAGAGACCATTCTTTAGGAATTTCACCTGTATCAATTGACTGCTGGAAGAGATGGGCGAATACCGGCCCTAATTCCACAGCCAGTTCTCATCTATTTTTGCCATTTGCTAGATATAAGACTGAACAAAAGACACAGGACCCAAAGCCCTTTCAACACCACCAATTTAAAAGTGGCTCCTTCTGCAGATATTTTGGAGACTCACCATTCAATGTATGGATGACCAAACTGATATACATGCTTTAATAGGTATGTATCACAAAACAATAAAATAAAACCTGAAGGTGCAAGTGAACAGAACTGAGACACAGTCTTATCAGCATCTCTAGTATTTGAGCCACGATGTGAGAAACGGTTTTCGGGGGTTCCGATCAGGTCCGACACAAACCGAGCTGTACAAGCACAGAAGATGGCTAGAGACTAGAAATTTTGGATTTTGAAAGCAGAGGAATTGTACTATCCGTGTAGCAAAAACAAAGGCGCTGATCAGCTTCGCAGTAGCTTCGCAGTTACTGCAAAGCTGACCTGCTACTTTGTTTTCGCTTAGGCAAAAATCTGGTTTTATCATGAACTAGCTCATTTGTTTGACAATTTGGTTTATAACACAACTTCAAAACCCACAAAGCCTTTGTGTGGTAGGTTATTGAGATCTAATTTGTATGCCATTCCAATCCGAAATCACAGAATCAGACAAATTAATTTGGCTTCTGTACCACTTTTATATTTCCAACAGATTTACTAAATTAACTTCTACTCCATCCAATTTGTTTCTATGTCTGTCTGGCAAGAGATAAAAGGTTCCCACTTTATAAAACCCCTCAGACTCTGCCATTCAAAGTGCCATTGTGGGATACAAATGACAAGGCAATGACCAGCAATGGTGCAATGACCAGGAATGATGCAATGAAACATTACAGAAACATTGCAGATGGAATTCGTATGTCCCAAATATATCACTGCACAGACTACACAATGGGCACAAATTCGTATACCGTTTGATAAAACGTGCATAACAAAGGGCTTACCCGATTTTTAGAATGAGGGTAGTAGTTCTTATGACTCATTGGTTGCCATGGCAACATACATGATACAAATAACTTTACTTCATAAGAAATGTAACATTAAAGCAGTTTGACATGAATATCAGAGCATGTAAAATATATTTCAAATTTGGATGGGTCTTTAAATTTGAATAGCATACAATGTACTTGAATGCCTGTCAGACCCTTTTTGTCAGATCCGCGCTCATATATGAGCCGCCTCGTGGGAAAACCAACAATGTGGTTTCCGAACAGGTCCGACACAAACCGAGCTGTACAAGCACAGAAAAGAGCTAGAAGCTTGAAATTTCGAGTTTAAGTAGAGGAGGAATTGTACTATCCGAGTAGCGAAAACAAAGGCGCTGATCAGCTTCGCGGTTACCGCGAAGCTGATCTGCGTCTTTGTTTTCGCCAATGCAGATTGTTGGTTTTCCCACGAGGCGGCTCATATAATATTAATTATTTCAGTCAAATCTAACAATTCAATGATGTCAGAGATGAGTGAAAAACTGTTGAGTGGGATGTTACAAACAAAATAAACAATACTTACTCTGGTATCCCACTTCATGCCCCATGATGAAGCAATCAAATTTATCCCTCTAATTGTTCTAATTACTTGTAAAAATCAAAGTCAAATCATTAATGGAACTGAGTACACAGAACATTGATATCACATTGTTCATTTCATCAGTAACGAAACTATGCGATAAGCCGTCTCCACTTTCAGAATATCTGATACACTATGAATGACAAGGGCACTGATAGAAATACATGTCAATGAGAGGAATTACCATATTGTTCTATATTTGAGCCGCCACGAGAAAACCAACAATCTGCATATGCGAAATCAACGTAGGAGACCAGAACAGCGAAGCTGATCAGCCCCTTTGTTTTCGCTACACAGATAGTACAATTCCTCTTCTACTTAAATCCAAAATTTCAAGCCTCTAGCCTTTTTCTGTGACTGTACAGGCCGGTTTGTGTCGGACCTGGGCAGAAACCCAAATAGTTGGTTTTCTCACGCACAGGCTCATATTGTTCTATATTTTGCAAACAGAAGCTATTGGTTTTAATTGCCTTTAATTCAGTTGGTAGAGGAATCTGACTGAAGGAAACCAAATGAATGGCAAAAAGTAATAAGAAAACTCACTTATAGCAGTTTTGTGGAAAAGAAAGAAAAAAATGAAATGCACAGATCCGCTACTGAATAGCCTAACTTATGTCAAACTTGGTCCAAAATCTCAAATCATTGTTTCTACCAAATTTAACCATTAACTCCACTATGACACATTTTTTCCCAGAACCAAATCAAGTTTGTATCCTTGATCTATTGATTTATCACACAGTGGTAGTAATTCTGAGACAAATTGCATGGAACTGTCTTATTATAACTCATTCCCAGAATAGCATTCAAGGGAATTAAAGCTTGACAATGTCCACATTGAATTGACTTTGTCCACATTCCAGGAATTATAGCCTGTATGTGTCCCCATTGAACAGATATTTTGTCCACATTCAAGGGCATTAAAGCTTGACTTTGTCCACATTTCAAGGGAATTAAAGCTTGACTGTGTCCACATTTCAATGGAATTAAAGCTTGACTGTGTCCACATTGAAATGACTTTGTCCATACTCAAGGGAATTTAAGTCCGTGTAGTAGTGCAGCTGGTAAATTAGAATATAGGGGCATATAACTGATCAGTCTAACTGGTCCGGACCTTTTAGCCTCATGTTCAAGGGAATTAAAGCTTGGTTTTGTCCACAGTTCAATGGAATTTAAGCTTGACTTTGTTCACAGTTCAAGGGAATTAAAGCCTATTGCACAGTTCAAGGGAATTAAAGCTTCACTTTGTCCAAAGTTCAAGGGGTTTAAAGCCTGACTTTGTCCACACTTCAAAGTGATTAAAGCTTGACTGTGTAAGAGTATTATTCACAGTTCAAAGGGAATTAAAGCTTGACTGTGTCCACATTCAAGGGAATTAGAGCTTGACCGTGTCCATATTCAAGGGAATTAAAGCTTGACTCTGTCCACATTCAAGGGAATTAGAACTTGACTGTGTCCACATTCAAGAGAATTAAAGCTTGACTGTGTCCACATTCAAGGGAATTAAAGCTTGACTGTGTCCACATTCAAGGGAATTAAAGATTGACTGTGTCCACATTCAAGGGAATTAAAGATTGACTGTGTCCATATTCAAGGGAATTAAAGCTTGACTGTGTCCACATTCAAAGTGATTAAAGCTTGACTGTGTCCACATTTAAGGGAATTAAAGCTTCACTGTGTCCACATGCAAAGTGATTAAAGCTTGACTGTGTCCACATTCAAGGGAATTAGAGCTTGACTGTGTCCATATTCAAGGGAATTAAAGCTTGACTGTGTCCACATTCAAAGTGATTAAAGCTTGACTGTGTCCACATTTAAGGGAATTAAAGCTTGACTGTGTCCACATTCAAAGGAATTAAAGCTTGACTATGTCCACATTCAAGGGCATTAAAACTTGACTTGTCCACATTCAAGGGAATTAAAGCTTGAATGTGTCCACATTCAAGGGAATTAAAGCTTGCATGCATCTACGTTCAAGGGGACTAATGTTTGACTTGGTCAAGGGGACTAAAGCTTGACTATGTTCATAGTTCTAGAATTAAAAGCTAAACTTTGTCCACATTCAATGGAACTAAAATTTGACCTTGTCCACATTCAAGGGAATTGAAGCTTGACAGTTCACTGGATTTAAAGCTTGACCGTGACAAGGACTGAACAGCATTTAGCTTGTTTTTCTTAAGCTAGTCCTGATCCTGAAAGCCAGCAAGTAAGAGCAGTTAGTAGCAATGCATGTCATGTGTCAGGGAGTTCAGGTTCAATGACCAGATTTGGCACATTTTTTCTCAAGTTGACAGTTGGTGGTAAAAGGATAAGCATTATGCATAAATTAAGCACTTAGATTAAGCCTGCCTAGGAAAACATAAAATTAAAAGATTAGCAATAACCCTTGCTGGAACAATCAAAAAGAATTGTTTCATGGTCATTTTTTTTTTCTCATGGAAATTCTATTACTCCTATCCGGGAAACGGAAATAATTATTTTGATTGAGAGACGAGTGACAAGTACATATAGTGCTCTCATCCAATATGGAAAATAATGGTAAAACATACCAGAATTATTGATCTGGAACTTCTAGTCTCCCAGTAATTTGAGATATAAATATTGCTTTTGGTCTGTGCAGAAACAATAGATTTGTTTCCGATCATTAAATTTCACAAAACAAAAACTTGCCCATGCAATAAACAGAGATTTTTTGAGCTTTAAAAATTGAAAATTTTCAGCTGAAAAATTTTGATATTTTTCTTATTTTTGTTCAAAACATTGATTTTGGGTACACGTTAGAACCGCCTTGCCGAAGCGTTTCTAACGAGTACCCACAATCTATGTTGTGGAGCAAAAATAAGAAAAATAGGTATACCCCTGCATACCCCAGTTTGGCTATTTAAAAGTGGGGTTCAAGGGGGTATACATTACACGGACATGTTTTTCTGATTAAATGGAAACTTTTGTAACAAAGGTGGCTTGCTGAACAGAGAAGCAGAAAGACTAAACAGGCCTATCTAAATCACAGCAGAGCCACCTTGGAATGGTCAGTAAAGTTACTGGAATATTCAAAATTTGTACAAAGCGGTAGCTCATTCAGATGATATCCCTTTCCTGATTATTCCACAACATTCAGCACACATTTCATTAAAATATGAGCCCCTGCATGGGAAAACCAACAATCTGCACAGGCGAAAACAAATGCGCCTTTGTTTTTCGCTACACGGATAGTACAATTCCTCTCCTTTCTTAAAATCTAAAATTTCCAGCCTCTAGCCATCTTCTGTGCTTGTACAGGCCAGTTTGTGCCAGACCTGGTCGGAAACCCAAATTGGCTGTTTCCTCATGCAAAGGCTCATATTTTTTTTCTATTTTTTTTTTCATACTTTATGGAAGGGGGTGGGGGTGGGGGGGGCTAGCAGGGCCAATATGGTAAGGATATGCAGCACAGACACAAGTGCTTATAAGCAAAGAGTAGATTTTTTGCATATACGAAAACAAAGATACAGATCATGCTGCAGTAATTGCACAGCTGATCAGCACATTTGTTTTCATTTAATGGAAAGTATATGCCTCTTCTTTCTTCCTTAATCTGAAATTTCAAGCATTCTTTTGTGACTGTACAAGCCAATTTGTGTCGGACCTGGTTGGACACCCCAAAGACTGTTTTTTCTCCCATAGCAGCTCATATGTTATGGATAAGCAGCATAAACACAGGACCTGGTGCTTATCAGCTGTGTGATGCACCTTTGTTTTTATATAATGCTATGAGCAGATTTTTTCCACCACTGCTATTACCGGTAAACACAATGCTTGTAATCCCAGCAATAACATGACAGAACTGCCATGTAACAGATTTGTGTAATCATGTCACGCCTAAGCTGCAGGTGTTGACCAGTGTGTTACACCCCAGGTGCTATCATGGAAATCAAATAAGCCATGATGCAAGAAAACGGTTCATCAGGGTTTCTGACCAGGTCTGACACAAGCCGGCCTGTGCAGTCACAGAACCAGAGGACCAATGGTCCTGTAAACGCTCACCTGAGATCTAAGATATATACCAATAAATTTGTTTGACTGTAATGTTCATATACATGTATATAGCCCCAGGGCAGGATCAGAATAACCCCTGCTGTCAAATTCTTTTTCAAAATCATAAATATTCTGTCCATTTGCCCATTTCTTGAATTTTTTCCCATCATTGACATTTTAACAGCTTTCCACATTATGTGACCTAATTTGACCTTGCATTAAAATTTGTCAAGGTCATCAAAGGGTCATGATTTATAAACGCATTGTGGTACTCTAGTTCCTGCTACATGTCTAATTTCATTTCAATAGGTTCAGCAGTTACGGAGAAGATGTTTTGAAGGGTTTTCACCTTGTATGGGCATGGCGGCCATCATGGACATGTGACCTGGATTATTTATATACACATTGGTTCCCACTTCCTAAAAATGCTTCATGTAAAATTTGGCTTTGATTGGTCAATATTTTGTAATACACATGTATATTGCCCAGAGGTGGGGGCAGACTGACCCCTGAGGTTCAAATTTTTTCAGAATCATAAATCTTCAGTCCATTTACCCATTTCCTGCAAGTCAATCCCTTCAAATGACATTTAAACGGTTTCCCCATTCACATGCATGTTAGACCTATGTTGACCTTGCCGTAAAATAGGTCAAGGTCATCACAGGGTCATGATTTATATATAGATTGTAGTACTTTAATCCCCTATGCTTCATGCAAAGTTTTGTTGAAATCCGTCCAGTGGTTCAAGAAAAGAATATTTTTGCATATTTACCATACATGGGCATGGTGGCCGTCTTGGTCATGCTCAGGTGAGCTAAAAAGGCTAGAAGCTTGAAATTTTGGATTAAGAAGAAGAGTAATTGTATTATCTGTGTAGCGAAAACAAAGGCGCTGATCAGCTGTGCAGTTATGCACAGTTACTCAGTAGTATGAACAGAAAGTCCAGGAACTTAATTAAACTCAAAATCCCGAGCCAGACACCAGGCAAGAATTATTAATAAATGACAACGCAAAACATCAAGTTAGATTATTATAACAACACTCTTGAAGAGAAAAATGACTGACTCTTTCCCAGCAAGATAGCCATCTAGCTAGCATCAACCAACATTAAAGATTGAGAGCATAAAGAGAAGCAGACAAAAAAATAAACAGACAACATACTTGTAAAGTTAAATCACTGAGAGCCAGAAAGAAATTAGTGTCCACTTCCAGAGGGGCTGCCTGTCTGTTCACACAGCAATGTCATATAGAAGCTTTAAGAATGATGCCAGTGGCTACTTTGCTTAGTGCTCAGCATTGTGAAAGAAGTTGTTTCTCTACTCATTCAGCTTCTGACAACTGGAGGACCATTTAACCCTGTGGAATTGGATGGATTTTTCTTCTTTTTTCTCCTTCGCCAAAACAGTGTCTATAAACATCCAAACCTATCAACAATATGTAAGATCAACTAAAGTTAAGACAAAACAAGTAGCTAATTGTTTGGATAGAACATCAACCATTTGGTGAGGTATTAAACAACCTGATTCTCAGAAGCAAGCTGTGGCCTAGAGATAGAAGATCATAGAACAGCCCATATGAAATTTCGGGGTGGATTCCGCCCATAAATGAGGCGGACATTGGGCATAAAAGCTGTTTTCTGGGCAAAGATGGAGCGGAAATCATTATTCTGCCCCAAAAGTTGAAAAGCAAGGAGTTTTTCTGGGCCAAATGTTCTTGATTCCACACGTAAATGTTAATATTTTTCCATCCATAATTTTTTCTGTCCATAAATTAGTAAAAAACTGGATTATGCTTCATTTTTTTTTTTTATTCCACCCGGATTTTTTTTATATTCCGCTCGGAAAAGTGTACAAAATTATGTCTAATTTGAATATTTGGCCCCTGTTTTATGCCCTTATTTCGCCCGGAAATTAATATATCTTCTCAGTATCCAAAGGCGTAAAATGGCATTAACATTTAATTTATAAAGTGCATACATGTACCATCTGCTCTCTGGTAAGCCCGCCATATCTAGGAATCAGTAAAACCAACACTCCACACTAGACAATGCATGTTGTTTTACATAATCAATTGCACCTTCTTTGATCTCCCGACTATCAGTACCTATCATCATATTACTAAGTATACTTGGTAATTTGATTGTACTGGTCAGGTGCCAGTCTTTTGATGATTGTTTGCTATGAGCAAAGTGGAGCATAATTCTAGGTACAAAGATGCCACAATCAGTGCTAAATTGTTTAAGGTGAAGCTTTACATCAGTGGTAAACAGTAAACATCATGTTAGGATGGTTAAATATCCGAACCCCAGTGACTCTCAGTGGCAGATTGTCAGCACTTGGTGCACCTTAGACATAGTTGACATAGTTTCATACGATGTATGACATTGGGTCGAAAATGTGTTTTGTCGAAAATGTCTTAACTTCAAAAATATTCACCGCAAAATTTTGAGATTTATACCGGAGAAGACTAGTAGCCTATAGGTCCACATTTTGAGCCACCAACCACTAGGGTTATGGTAAAGGTCTGGGCATGGGGACATTTTCGACAAATGTAATTTTCGACGAAATGTCGCGGAGGCATACCTGACACCATGTTGTAGCCTGGTTTTTCTTCCATATCTTGGCCTAAAATATACAAAAAGCCATATGAGCCACCGCATGGGAAAACAAACAATATGCATAGGCAAAAACAAAGGCGCAGATCAGCTTCACAGTAACTGCGAAGCTGATCACTGCATTTGTGGGAAATCCCCAAGACCGGTTTTCTAGAGTCGCGGCCCATATAATATTTATTTTTATTGCTTTTATTATTGCATGTGATTTTGATGAAGCAATTCACATATTAACCCTTATCCTGAATTGTCGTTTTCAAGGGGTAGTCAACCTTTACAGCTTGCCCAACTCACAAGAAACAATCTGTGTGTCTTTCAATTCAAGAGAAACCTTTAAAGTTTGACCACAGAAATGCCACTCTCTTTTCGGGTGTTCCTACCAGGTGCGACGTCCAAGCATCGGAACCGAAATGACCCGAATCCAATAGGTTCATTTTTGAGGAACTACACTGGCAACTTTGACCAGATTTTAGGGAAACCTGGCCAGTCACTTGGAAACTAGTGGTAAAGATTTAATGAGTATTTTAGTCATGTAACCATTTTCTTTCTGGAACATACACAGTTAGCGCTAATCTCCTGAGAGCTTTTTGAGCTTTTTTTTTTTTATTAAGTATGTGAAATGGTCGCCGGTTTGTCATGTGACTGCCATATTTGGAAATCACATGACAGCTAGGGAATAATGGCCGCCTCCATTGACATGTCTACTGTCAAAATTACAGCCTCATCGGACTTTTTCATTGGAATTATGGAGTCTCAAGCAATGTCACCACCAATTTCAGCCCTATTTATTGTAAATTCAGCAGGATAAGGGTTAAACCATTTCTACAAGCCAACTGTAAAATTTCAACATTAAATGAGTCACATCATGAGAAAACCAGAGCAGATTAGCTGTACAGTAGCTGCATAGCTGATTAAGGACTTTGTTTTCGCTACACGGATAGTACAATTCCTGTTCTACTTACAGCCAAAATTTTAAGCTTGCAGCTTATTTTTTCTGAGTCTGTGCAGGCCGTTTTTTCTGGTCGGAATTTCCAAAGACCAGTTTGCTCATGTCATGGCTCAAATTATAACAGCTGTGCACGCATGGTTTGAGCACTCTTTGAGACAAGTCTCCATATGATATGGCTTAAATCACAATTACATGCACATATTTTGTATTCATTTGAAAACAGAATCATTTTCCCTACTTCTATCCTGAATCCTATACCTCCCTATTACACATACACTGAAACAGTGGTCAGGCCTCTTAATTTGTTTTATTAAGGTAAATGTAGCAAGTTTAAGGTTATTACCTGACAGTGAATAATGTGAATGGATGAGTTTATAGTGTTCAAGGACTGTTATTTGAGCCACCACATGGGAAAACCCACAATTTGCATAAGCGAAAACAAAGGCGCAGATCAGCTTTGCTGTAACCGCGAAGCTGATCAGCGCCTTTGTTTTCGCTACACGGATAGTACAATCCTTCTACTTCCTTAATACGAAATTTCATGCTTCTAGCTGTAGGAGGGTTGGGATTTAAGTTCGTAGACTTTGGCTACTGATTGAAAATTACAGCATTTATCCAATATTTGATGCATTATTATAAACAAACAATGTGTCCTTGTTTTGTGTTTACAATATTTTTCAAGACATCCTGCGCAGTGCTGATAAAATGGTCTCCATAGCAACCTAGGTTTCGCTACCCGGGGCACGTCGAAATTTTACCAATTCTTAAGTTATGTGGCCTTGAACAACATACCAATAATTATCATACTGTAAACCAAAACTTGAGCTAAATCAGTTTAAGACATTGCAGTATCATGTTGTTTTCCCAGTTTAAATTTTTAAGCATTGTGTTGACGACTTCATTAATTTTGTAATTGGAGAGAATGTATGGCCAGTCGCGCTGCTTGGAAAACAAAAAAAAAGCGTTAACAGGCAACGTCGAAACAACAGTATTGATCAAATCTTATGTTTGATTAGCCATAATACCCACAAAAACATTCAAAATAATAGGGATGTGCTGTACAGTTGTGGAACAGATATTGCAGTGGTATTTTTAAAATGGTACGTGAGTACTTGAATTTTAACGATGAGAAATGCACGCGTCTACAATTAGTCTTCAAATGCTACGACCAATATTCTTGATTTGCAACACTGATATGCATGATTCGCATAGAAAGTTATGTATAAGAACTATATCTGATGATCGCAGTATTTCCACAATAGTAATTAAGAAATCCCTGAAAGATCTTGCAATTAAGTAAAGGTATGGCTTGTTGTTTGGTTCCAAACAAGGCGTTTTAATGCTGACACTTATTGACATTTGACGCAGTTTTGACGTCAGAATTTCCACGACGTGCCCCGGGTGATGAAAGGTCATTGTGTTTAATTCATTGTTGTGCGCATACCATTTTGAGTAGAACAGTGCTTTATACCTTATACGAAAGGTAAAAGAATGTATTTTCAGATTATAGCATTTTAATTTCTGTGTGACAGACATCTGATCTTTTACAAAGAAAGTCTACGAACTTAAATCCCAACCTACGTATTCTGTCACTGTGCAGTCCTGTTTGTGTCGGACCTGTTTTGAAACCACATTGTTGGTTTTCCCACGAGGCGGCTCATCAACATAACAGTCAATTTGTATTACAATTCCTTTATATAAATCTGAGCACAAAAATCTACTGTATTTAGTAAAACAAATATCAACATAACAATTAAATATCTTGGATTAATATGTGGCAAATATGAATGTCTATGGGAATATTTCGTCTGGGGCTTAACTCATTTTGATCATTTTTATCTAACATAATATATACAATTCAGCTATCCATATAAAGTTTGAAATATCAAACTAACTCGACTTAGCAGATGATACTGTACATTTCCATCAGGGATATGAATTTCAACATTTTTTATTTCTTATAAACATACAAGATGTAGGATGATATACAGATGATTTTATATCAGATATTACCTACATTATTTCATATTTTCCATTTTATGAATATTATAGGATCTGACTGAAACAGAAACCCAGTTCATATTTTCACAATTTTGGACAATACACTATTGATTGAGAACAAACAGCAATTTGCTATATTACCAACTATGGTATCATTTCAATTACTATCCTGACAATATTGTGTTATATCATTTGCCTTTTCAGCCATTTCATTAGAAAATCTTCTTTTTTCGGACAATGATCCAACACAAATCTGGCTGTCCAACTGTAGAAAATGCACTAAGGTTCAAATTTTAGAAATTTCAGAAATGTAAATGTAGCAAAATTAAAGGTGATGATCAACAACTCATTTATCAAACATAGAGTATCTACCTACAGTAGTAAGAATTTCAAAATTTCTATAGCAGATCTATCCAAATTCCCTTCTTTGTTTATTCACTCTACCAACTTGGAAATAGAAATCACCCTAACTTGTCATCTCAGACATATCACATACAGTATGACTGCACACTAGTGCACAGATACACAGTACAACTATCTGTACTTGTTTCCCCATATAGATGTACCTATTTTAGGAGACTGCAATAGAAATGAGCCCCATCATGTGAAAACCAGCCTTTTGCATATGAGAAAATAGCTTTGCTAACTGATCAGCACCTTTGTTTTCACTACGTGGATAGTACAATTCATCTTCTTTCTAAATCCAAAATTTCCAGCCTCTAGCCATCTTCTGTGCTTGTACAGCTCGTTTTTTGAATCTGTTCGGAAACCAAACTGTTTGGGCACAAATGAATCCATTATGAAAACACACCCATGTATAAATACATGTATATAGATTTTTCTCAATTTGTAAAAATTGAAAATTTACAGCAGATTTTTTTTTATATATTTTTCTTATTTTTGCTCAAAACATAGATTGTGGGTACCCAAATCTCTGTTACCACAATCTATGTTTTGGAGCAAAAATAAGAAAAATAGGTATAACCCCGCATACCCCAGTTTTTCTATATAAAAGTGGGGTTTATGGGGGTATATATTGCACGGACATGTTTTCCTGATGTGAAACTGTCTTTGTCTGGCCTTGCTTCAATAAACCACTATCTGATGCTACTATGGGATTGGACCATCAAATCTACAAACAGACAACAATGTTATCATTTACATATGTATTAAAAAAAATTATTTAGAATGGCAATCATGTAATAACAACTGAAGAATATTTCATGAATTTCATGACCGACTGATTCACTGAAATGGGGAATCCTCTTATCTATGATTTAATGCTTCACGCCTCAGTCAACAGCTATGTTCATGTCAGGACCTTTGCATCCATTTTATGGGACTTCTACCCAACATTGGGATAACATGACATCCAAAAATCTGATTAAATGGTACTTGCTCCAAAACACTGATTGTGGGTATGCATTAGAACCGCCTCAGCGAGGCGGGCTGAGGCGGTTCTAACGTGTACCTACAATCTATGTTTTGAGTAAAAATAAGAAAAATATCAAACTTTTCCTGGTGAATTTTTCAATGTTTACAGCTGAAAAAATCTCTGTTTATTGCTTGGGAAAATTTTCGTAATGCGAGGAAGAAGACACAGGCTGGAGTGCATCTATGATATGACAGGTTTATCCTAATCTTGCATTGAGTCATACAAAACAAAAAACAGAGAAAGAAATGTTATCTTCTCCAAAATGGAAGAATGACCTTTAAAACTGAGTTTTGCTGCACCCAATGAATAATGCAGCATGCATGCGGTGCAATGTATAGTCTTCAACTTTGTTAAAATTAAGTATAAGGATGGTATGTTGACTTTATCAAATAGGACTGAGAAAGGGAACTCACCTGAAGCTAAAATAAAACACTATCAGGTAAAATAATTACAATGGAGATCAGCAATAATTCAACAGCTGCTTGATGTAAATTGATTACAGAAGAGCTTTTTGTTTAATTCTCCATTAACAAAAAAAAAAACTTTTTTCATGGTTGCACAAAAAAACAACAACATAAAAATGGTATTGTCCCAGCAATGATTCTAATGATCACCTAAATGCATAGTTTTATAATCATCATATACAACAAACACACCTTATCTGAAATATAATAATCCTTTTGGTCATGTGCCAACAATAAAGAAATAAGCTTTCTAATTTGTCAGTGTTTAGGTTAATTGCCAATATATCTACTCTTAATACAACAAAAATGCAATCTGTTTGCATAAAAAACTTCCTGAAACTGTACTCCTGTAAAATCAATGCAACAGTTGCATGTTATGTACAGTATTGCTGTAATAATCCAGATCCTATATGCCACGGACATGAATTTGAAGACAAAAATTTGATTGTGGCAATACTGCAGACATAATAACTTAAATGTTTACAGAGTTGTCATCTTGACTGCATTGTCACTTTTAAACATTAATTTAATGGAACACAGTGCCGAAAGTCACCTTTGCCATGACAGCAAAATAATGTTACATGGAATTGTTACATCATTCATCTAACATCATTCTGTCAATATTCCGCTTATCGGAAAAGATGGCGATGACGTCATCGATAACATTACCTGTGAACTCACCGGTACAGAGTCAATAAATACACAGACTTAATGCACATATTTGTGCCGGAAAATGTGTCTTAAATTGTTATTATACGTTGAAATCAAAGCTAAAAAACTAAAATAAATTTTACTTAATGTTAGAACCACTGAAAAAGAATTATCCGCCATCTGTCTGAAAAAAATTATTTTGGCAAGGTTGTTTTAAACTCGGAAAATTGAATGAGTTTCTGAGAAAGAGTTACATGTATTTGGATAACTTTGTCCAATTTATTCACTTATTATTTTCAGTTCACATTTTTCTAGATTTGTTTTTATTTAACCGCAGCTTATATTTCACGATTTTATTTTGTAATTACGATAATTTAATAGAATAATAGATAGAAATGTGCAATAACCATGCCGTTGAAGTTGTTGGAGTTTTAATATCCAAGCATGTGTGATACGTTATTTAAAATCTTAAATATGTATCCAAAAACAGATACTACTAAACGACAGCAGAAATATTGTCATATATAATCTCAATGTAATTTGAGACTGAAGTGCCTGAATTGGGTGCATATTCAATAACGAAAGATCAAAGCCGCCCGCTCTTGCCGAAAAATCAAAATATTTAACTATAAATAAACACGGAAATATTGCACTATTCAAGATGTTTTCCTTCCAAATTCAAAAAATATGCATTCTGGAAACAATCTTGCCTCATTACACAACAAAACTTTTAAAGCTTTGAGCGTTTTGGGTCATTTGTGCAAATAAACCATACGTATATTGGCTTTTAATAAAGCCGCCTTTACTGATTTGTACCCGTGAGAGTGACCCGGATGCTGGCTGATGACGTCACGCCATCTTTTCCGATAATCGGAATTGCGAAAACACTTAGTTTACATGTGAAACTCGAAACTAAGGTTGCCGACACCCCTACACACACACACATACGCACAGAGCCTAGGTGTCACCCAACACCTTGGATGTCTGATGTCACCCCATAAATATACCAAACTATGATACCATCTTCAAATAACAAAACAATATCACTGAAAAAGCCTCTGTGGTGCAGTGGTTAAGTCACTCGCCTTGCAAACCAGGGGTCGCAGGTTCGATCCCGGGCTTCTGCAAAAAACAACAACAAAAATCACATCAACCTCCCGGTTGAGACTTCGGGTGCTCCTGGGACAACAAACCCACAAAAAAAAAAAAAAATCCTATAGTACTGGTCTCGCCCAGGAAAAAAAAAAAAAGCTGCTAGAAGTGGTCTGCAAAATCTTATAATGTTTCATCCATGTAGATGATATGTGCCTCTTGTGGAAAGTGCTGCCAGTAGGTTGTAATCGTTTACTATGATTGGCAAATGATTTTTGTTTTCTAAAGTTGAAATTTTGAGAATGTCTAAAAGCAATAAAGTAATAATTTCATGTCAAGAACCTCTAGCTGCATGCTTTTGCATATAAAGGATCAAACTTTCATATTCAATGATTGACCACACCAGGCCCTTACACTTACAGGCAGCTTCCCTCTTATCTTGGGGACAAGAAAATAAGTTCTATTACTAAAAAGTATTAGTCTAAAAACATCCTTTTTATGTTGGCAAGAAGTAACAGCTTAGTGTATCCAGCTGTTTCCAGGAACCGGAAGAAAGCACAAAAAAGTATTGGAGAAGTAGATAAGCTCAAAAGATCTTAGCAACTCTAAAAGTCAAGTATGTAAAAGCAGGTTAACAGTTCCCTGGTAAAAGTCTCTTTAAAAAAGTTTTTACTTGTATTCCAAGCTTTTCCAAGGATACTGCAAATCAAAAACATTTGTAAAATTAAACAAATAATTTACCTCCTTCTACGTCGTTCACCGGCCTAAAGTCACCTTTAGTTCCTGCCATTGGTGTTGCACAGAAAATTCAATCTGAATCACCAAAATCTTGGACAGCACCAATTTGCTGTTCTCCTGTCAATTAACGTGTTCTATTTTTAGTCACAGCAGGCGCTGAATCAAAACATTGGTTAATACAAATTTACAAACTTTTCTTTCGACGAAGTTGTCTATTATGTATACTGAACCAATAAAGATGGCCACTCTTTCATTGAAAACTGAGCAAGAAATTACAAGTGTTTGCTTCAAGTTTTATTTTTTATCTTTTTTTTTTTTTCTTGTCTTGAAATATGTTATGATTTATATCAAATATCAAAAATGAAGACACCACGCACGCCTGTATCGTCAATTTTTAAGGTTTAAGTTGGATAGGTATGTATATATAGACATTCAGGACTTTGAACTTCCGGTTTATTTGTTCAGTCACGTGACTATTTGTTGCTACGGTTATGAAAACAAATGGTCGCCGTGTATGACGACTGCATATAACATGTGGATAATTATTTGTAAAATAATAATTTGAACGAGTTAATGTGCTTTAAAACTGGTGTTTCATGTTAAT
The DNA here is from genome assembly GCA_964017185.1 of Rugalucina vietnamica. Taxonomy (NCBI): domain Eukaryota; kingdom Metazoa; phylum Mollusca; class Bivalvia; order Lucinida; family Lucinidae; genus Rugalucina; species Rugalucina vietnamica. Next base: position 37,782,662 of record OZ024870.1, read on the forward strand.
TTATCTGTTTTTTATTTGGAAATCAAGAGAAAAATAGGTGACATGTTTATTATTGTTGTTTTTCTTCCTTCCCTTTTGAACTAACGAAACGTAAACAACGACAGTAGCAAATGTGTAAGTCAGAGAATTGGAATCAGAATAGTGCAGCAGTTGGAAAATGTCAAAATGACAACACCACATCAGCGACCTGAGAAAACATTAGCTCCCATATATAAACTAAGTTTAAGACCCCACTTATCTATCTATCTTCTGATACTGAGTCGATCAATTTCTGATCATCACCTCAGGTGTGGGGTGGGTGGCTAAATTTAGAATTTAGTCAAGGGAAAATAAAACATTTGGGGTGGACCATTAAAACTATTTACAAGATATAGATGAGAGGCATACTAAAACGCATGCCTCTGAGCTAATGATTTAAATAGAAGCCTTAAATTCCTCAATGGTCTTAGATAGGACCACTGAAGAAGGGAGACTATTCCAAACCGGAATAGTTCTGGGGAAAAAGGAATTTTTCAGGGCATCACTATAGGCAAATGGTCTTGTGTATTGTGATTCATGTGATGCCCGAGTATGCCTTAGATTGGGTGCCGGGGTCAGGTATTTGTCTTTATCAAGAGACACTGTACCGGAGTGTATCTTGTAGAAGAAGGTTAAGGAGGACCGCTCCCTGCGAGACTCCAGGGATGGCCACTCAAGTTCGTCTAGCATTTCACCGACGCTACTGGTGTTCCTCCATCGCCTGCAGGTCCACCGGGCAGCAGTCCTCTGCACCTTCTCCACCATCTCAATCTGAGTTTCATGATAGGGATGCCAAATAGGTGCTGCATACTCAAGTTGAGGCCGAACCAATGTTTTGTATGCAACTTCCTTAGTATGCCTAGGTGCCAGTGCCAAATTGCGCCGAAGAAAACCCAAAGTCTTAGTTGCCTTGCATGTAATTTCAGAAATGTGTTGACCCCAATCAAGATCATCTGTGATAGTTAAACCGAGGTATTTAGCGGACTGAACCTGTTCTAATGTTTGCTGATGCAGTGTGTAATTGAAATCTATATGCCTGCTTGGATGTAGCCGTGTCACCCTCATTGAATGACATTTGCTAACATTGAATTTCATTTGCCAATCCATTTCCCATTTGGCCAAGCTATTCAGGTCATCTTGTAAAATTTGACAATCCAATGGTGACTTGACATTTCTGTATAAAACACAATCATCAGCAAATAGCCGAACAGATGACCTGATGTTGTCAGGAAGATCATTAATGAAAATAAGAAATAGGACCGGTCCTAAGACCGATCCTTGTGGGACACCAGAAAGAACCGAGACTGGATCTGAGGCACGGCCATCTAATACCACTTTTTGAGAGCGCTCAGAGAGCCACGAGTCGATCCACATATGTGTAGATCCTCTAATCCCGTAGAAGTCAAGTTTGTATAATAACCTTTTATGTGGGACCTTGTCAAAGGCCTTAGCGAAATCCATGACAATCACATCTGTCTGCCTGTGGCCACGACCCACTGCACTTAGACGCACACTCATCTGACAATCCCGCTGATGAAATGAGAAATTCTGGAAGGTCATTCAGGTTGGTCACTGTCCTAGCTGTCATTATTTTAAATTCAGTTTACAGAAAACAAAATTTTAATAAGACTATTGGTGACACGATTTTGTTTTGGAATAGAGGAGCTGAAGTATTGAACTAAGCCTCCGAGTGTTTTTTTCATGAAAATACATGGAATTCTATGTTGTTTTCCAAAGGTGGCGAATAATTACCAGCCAGGGTGGTTTAGTGTGAATGACCAGAAGGAATGTTCATCGGCTTCAAATTTTCATACCTAGAATATATGTCAGTCTCTCAAATATTTACACATAGAATATGCTGGTCTTTCTTCCTAGCCACAAAAGATGGTTATTAAAGTTTGACTGACCAGACAGACTGGTCATCTGCTTCAATTATTTAGAACTTGAATATGTTGGTCTCTCTTCCTAACCAGAAAAGGCGGTTTAATTTGATTGACCAGATAGACTCTTGATCAGCATAAATTATTTAGAACTTGAATTTGTCGGTCACTCTTCCTAACCAGAAAAGGCGGTTTAGTTTGATTCACCAGATAGACTCTTCATCAGCTTCAATTATTTACAACTTGAATATGTCGGTCTCTCTTCCTAACCAGAAAAGGCAGTTTAGTTTGATTCAGATTGACCAGATAGACTGGTCATCAGCTTCAATTATTTACAACTTGAATATGTCGGTCACTCTTCCTAACCAGAAAAGGCGGTATAGTTTGATTGACCAGATAGACTCTTCTTCGGCATCAATTATTTACAACTTGAATATGTCGGTCTCTCTTCCTAACCAGAAAAGTCAGTTTAGTTTGACTGACCGGATAGACTCTTCATCGGCATCAATTATTTACAACTTGAATATGTCGGTCACTCTTCCTAACCAGAAAAGGCGGTTTAGTTTGATTCACCAGATAGACTCTTCATCGGCATCAATTATTTACAACTTGAATATGTCGGTCACTCTTCCTAACCAGAAAAGGCGGTTTAGTTTGATTCACCAGATAGACTCTTCTTCGGCATCAATTATTTACAACTTGAATATGTCGGTCTCTCTTCATAACCAGAAAAGTCGGTTTAGTTTGATTGACCAGATAGACTCTTCATCAGCTTCAATTATTTACAACTTGAATATGTCGGTCACTCTTCCTAACCAGAAAAGGCGGTTTAGTTTGATTCACCAGATAGACTCCTCATCGGCATCAATTATTTACAACTTGAATATGTCGGTCTCTCTTCCTAACCAGAAAAGTCGGTTTAGTTTGATTGACCAGATAGACTCTTCATCGGCATCAATTATTTACAACTTGAATATATCGGTCACTCTTCCTAACCAGAAAAGGTGGTTTAGTTTCAAATATTTACTCCTAGAATTTGTCGGTCTCTTTTATTATTTTTTTCGGTCTGTCTTACTGGGGTCAGCAACAACCATATTCTGTTTCTTTTAAAGTTAAACGATTTGAAACTTTTGACCCTATAAATTCAATGGAAAGGGATTAAAAGTGTTAGAGAAAGGTTCTTAACTTTTTTGTGAGTTGATTGGGAGAAAAGTAAGAACAGAAGGCCCATGCAGGGGTACAGTTTAATGAAAAAAAAAAAAAGGAAAAAAAAAAAAAAAATAAATAAATAAAAATAAAATTTAATTAATTTGTTTTTAGAAATGTTAGATGTATTTTCAAAACAAAATTCTAGTGCAAAAATACAATGGAAATACCGTTACATCATTAGAATTACCAACCACCAACCTCGCTTGAATTATTCTTTGTTTTGATTAAAATTGTAGTTACTTTGGTAAAATATCAAGTTCACAATGCAAGGAATATCATATTTCTACGTAATGAATGTAATTATGAAGGAAAAATATGAGAAAATGAACTATTGTGTGCTTTTTTTTCATCATTTTTCCTTACACAATAATGCAAATATATGGTCTGTTTTCATAGCGACGCCATATTGTTTTGATAATTTCCAATAGCAACCAACGCTGTGACGTCACAACATTTCACCGAATACTTATCCCCCTAAAACCTAAAAAAAATGACGATACAGGCCACTGTGACACCACGTCAACCTACCTACCCACACACACATAAATAAATAAATAAATAAATAAATAAATAAATAAATAAATAAATAAATAAATTAATGAAAAAGCCAAACTTAGAAGTGGCCCCGAAAAAAAAAAAAAAAAAAAACTAAACAAAAAAAAAATAAATAAATTCAAATAAAATTGAATATATGAGCCGCATCGTGAGAAAACCAATAATGTGGTTTCCCAACAAGTCTAACATTAACCGGACAGCAAAAGCACAGATGATGGCTAGATGCTGGAAATTTTGGTATTACAAAGTAGATGAATTGTACTATTATATTAGTCATGTAGCGAAAATCAGCTTCGCAATTTACTGCTAACCCCTCGGGAAAATGCGTCATAAAAGTAGGGCCTGTGATTTTATCATGGCCATGTGCGTACTAGTAATAAAATTTACGGAAAAACTGAACTGGCTGTGCAAAAAAGTTAAATAAAAATAGTTCTAGTATAAACCAGAAATTTAAGCTTACAAAGGCTAGTGGTTAAAATAAATAAATAAATATATATATTTTGTTTTATTGAAATTGTGACATTACAAGGCACTCTTTCGAGTAATTTGTTGGTCCTGAAAAGGACCGTTATTTCCGCTCAAAGACGGATCATAGATCAGCAGCAAATTTCGTCGTCAGCTTTAGATTCTCCCTCGTCGACAGTTTCAAGATCATCATCATAACTCATGTCGACTTCGTTGTCTTCGTCGTACTCTTCGTCGAACTCCATGTCGCCCATGCTCTGATCGTCGTCGCTCTCGCTGTCGGTATCGGCTATAATCTGGACGTTTTGACCATAGAGGTCTCGACGTAGGTCGGCGATATCTTCAGCCATATCTCTCGCGTATTCGTAGAAGACATTTCTGACCCCTTCAAACACGGCAAGTCGGACTCGGTTGTTGTAGCGGAAACTGCGGTAGCCCTCGGCTTTAGCACTCTCGTATCGGCGTGTGAGCCCCCGTATCTTGTCGTTTAGCAGAATGATCTGTTCACATGATCGGACGAGGTGTCTTTCAATCTCTCCGAGTTTGTAAATCTTCTCTTGTCGCTCGGTCGTGGTCATCGTCGTTATCATCGTCGTTACCCGGTTTCTGCCGTTGGAGAAGTTTCGAAGAACGCTGTCTCGTACTGAAGTCATTTTGGAAATGATGAAGTGGAGAGACAAAAATATTATTTATATTCATACCCTGGACCAATACCCCTGAAAATGACATTTTGATTTTTGGATATTTGGAATGTGACAATCAACAGTAGCGCCCTGTCATACCCAAGGAACTGATAGACCCGTGCCAGAATCAGACACGCGTCATAAATTATCTTCCGCTTGATATAATATATGTACACGACACGAGGAACACTGTCTATTGGGTTGGTCTAGAAACATCACAATCTACGAGGGTGGGTCAGAAAGTTCTGTCATAGGTGGTGTAACTTTGTTAATAGACATGATAGATTGCTGTATTATACCTTGATTGAAAGGGCTATATTTCGCCTTTATAACGATGCCAAAATAATGTCCGAAAGAAATAAATACTTAGAAATAGACGCCTTGAAAGACACCTGGGGTAAAACCAATGGCGCGTTTTCTAGAATTTGTGAATATTATTGTGTACGTTTCATGCGTCATATCTTCATAACTACCGATCAAATTTTCTCCAACTTTACAGTGATAAATAATAGTATATTTAGAAACAAAATCTGACAAAAATTACCGTTATTGATGCTATGATGACTTTATAATAAAGCTTTATATATAACGTCATTAAAATACGTACCCCTAGAGCATTTCTGGCACCGCTGCGCCATTATATTTGCTTGGTTTTTTATGAGTTTACTGTAGGGCACACTAGGATGAAACGATAAAATGGTTAAACGCATTTTAAGGTGCCTGGTCTACGTGTAGATGTCAATAAATGCCCTTTGAATTTAAACTGTAATTTTAATGTACTCACAGCAAGCCAATTTCACTATTTCATTTTGCAATGACTCAATTAAATTCAATTAAATAATTTTGATTTTTGCAGGATATATTCACCTGTGTTTGAACAATATATTGCATCTGAGATAAAGATGTATCTTTATCTCAGATTGCATGGATTATGTTTTTTCGAGTCGTTTTTCTTTCAATAATATTCACAAATTCAAGAAAAAGTGCCATTGGTTTTACCCCAGGTGTTTTTCAATGCGTCTATTTCGAAGTATTTATTTCTTTCGTGCATTCTTTGGGCATCATTGTAAAGGAGAAATGTAGCCCTTTCAATCAAGGTATAATACATCAACCTATCATGTCTATTAACAAAGTTATAACACCTATGACAGAACTTTCTGACCCACCCTCGTAATCGTTTTTCGAATAAACAGTCGTGTGAAACATCAGACACGTGCCAACAGTATCGTTTTCTAGAGCCGCATCACGACAAATGTCGTCTTCGGGATGGATTGCTGACCCGGTCATGCAAAAAACAGGCTGCACAACCACAGAAGATGACCAGATGCTTCAACTGAACTGTGCTCTTGATATTAAAAGATGTTTAATAATCGCAAAGTTGCCTACGCAGCTGATCTCAAACATGTTTGCAGAACGTGGCTTAACAGTAACAGATTTTGGTAGAGAAAAAAAAATCACAGAAAGTGGTCACGGCTTTCTCTACTTTTGGTTAGGAATGGAAATGTTATTTTCATTATCACTAAAAATACATGCAAGGTCCCTCCAAAGCAAGGTGTCTCTATAGAAGAGAGAAGAATTAAATAAGCTTTAAGCTTCCATTCTAATCCTAATTTGTATGTATGTAAATGTATGACTTATATATCAGTGTATGTGATTTATTTGAATAAATGTTTAAACTAAGAGAGACCTTGAGAGACCTTGCTACATCAATTAACTATCTTTCTTTCTTCAGATACTGAGTCGATCATTTTTGATCATCACCTCGAGTGTGGGGTGGATGGCTAAAGACTTTGAGGAAACTAGGGGAAGCATTCGGGATGTGGCATTTAAACTATATACAAGAAGCTGACTCCGTCGGTAGAGGCATGTATACTCAAACGGGTCACAGGAAAAAAAAAGTCACGGAAAAAAGTCACAGGAAGTAAAGTCGCAGGAAAACAGTCACAATAATACATGTAAAAGACCAATAGAAAATACATATACCTTTACATAAATGTAGTAGGGCATGAGCTTCATTCTAAAAGAAAGAAATGACGAGGAACAGTCATAATCAGATTCAAACCGTGCCCTTGAAATGGAAAATAACTGAAACAAAGAATCGATGAGAAACCATATAAAACAATGAGCATGTTGGCACTGTGGTAGAGTTTCATGATGTCAGAGAAATGGGTTTGAAATAAACCGCTGCTATGCAATGTTCTAAACTACAAAAACGAATCAAGTACGCAGGGACCAGCGAATCAGTCCCGATAAGAGTGAACAGTGTTTAGTGGGGCATAAAAATGCTAAAACATCAATTCAAACAAAATGCAAAGTGATAATAATGGTAATAATGAAAATAACGTTTATTCTTAACCAGAAGTAGAAAAAAAGTTTAGTTGATTTTTTGTGACCGTCCTGTGACTTTTTTTCCTACCAAAAATAATACATTTTTGTTTGGTTTGATGTATTACATTCAGTTAAAATTTTTCACCCATTCCGGGAAGGAACCAATGCTTCAAGTGTGCTAAAGTAGTTCTTTGTGATCTTTGCTATTAGGTGGGACGTAAAACATGAATCGTGCCTTTAAAAATAATCATTTCGGTAAAAATAAAATCTTTAATTTAGCAGTAAGCACAAGAGAGTCAGCTTTAATTATATATTAATCCTCATTCAGTTTTTACCCTAAAAAGATTAAAGTCGCCAACAAAAAATAAGATACAATTTTAAATTGACTTCATTCAAAATTTAGCTTTTTATTTGAATCAAATCAGTATAACGATGCGATTTTTATTACGTTTTGAAAACAACAATAATTATAAATGATTGCTCCCTTGAGCAATTGAGAAAAATAATAAACACCGAAAACTTTGGTTGATTTGGAAATTATTTAAGAAGTCGTTCAAGAAGACTCCTATTGCTTTTTATATGGTCGTGTTATGTAAGTGAATGTGTGTTGCAATTGTTCAATATATTTTGGTAGATTGTCAGACTGTATTTGCTGTCCAATTGACACTGTTTCTATGATAAACATGGAACAAGTACAGCTTTTTACAAAAACTAGTATCTATCTTCGGTAATTGACTTATACTTGCACATTCAAATGCAGAGAATTTCTATATTTCAAAGCAAATATTTGTATCATGATGAAAAAATGAATACAAAGCAATAAATAAATGGTAAATAAATTTAGCAAGCAAAAGGAAGAAGGCATATATTGACTGATGAATATGGGTTGCCTTTTTCTATTAAATTATACTTTTCTATTAAATTATACAATATAATATTTATGCTTTTGGTTATTTATAATGGCAATTACCTTGAATTTATTTAAGAATATCCAATAATCATTAAATGATATCTGTGAATTGTGGATATCCATAATTTATGTAAGGATATCATAAAATCAATTTATGGATATTAATTCTGTTGAATATTAGATATATGTTAACTGATTTAAAGATATCCTTACAACCTTGTTTGAGGACTGGATATCCATAAAAATTGATTTTAGGATATCCTAAAATGGGATGGCGGTGAAGATTTGATAATTCCATTATTCAATTTACATCCTAAAGATATCCTAAAATTGGTTGAAGGATATCCTTAGATATGGTTGCATTTAAGGATACCCTTAAGATAGCTTCAAATAAAATAAATAATTTATTATTTGAGCCAGTGCATGAGAAAACCAACAATCTGCATATGTGAAAACAAAGACGCAGATCTACTGCACAGCTGATCAGCGTCTTTGTTTTTGCTACACAGATAGTATAACCCCTCTTCTTCTTAAATCTGAAATTTCCAGCTTCTAGCCTGCTTCTCTGGCTGCACCGCCCGGTTTGTGTCAGAGCTGTTTGACTTGGGATTACCAAATTGTTGGTTTTCTCATACACAGGCTCAGTTAGCATATGGGAGCAATCATTATAGAAACAACAACAATGAAAATGCATCATGGAAACATCCCCATATGAAAGCTACCCCAGATCTGCACCTTACATATAGTAAAGATTGGGGAAATCGGGGGTAGGTATGAAATTTTCGATTTTTGATATTGATCAATAAAATCATATCAAGTTTGGTGGGTATCTGTTATCATCAAATCAATGAGGTGATCCTAACAGATACTCAAAATGCATGGTTTTATGGACAACAAGAATGTAATAAATGCAAAAATACAATCAAAATCAGCTGAATTATAGAATACTTTGTGCAAACGGAGATGTTTCCATGATGCATTTCATTGTGGATTTATGGAGATAGGTAGCCGTATTAGTATAGCGGGTGTATATGTCTGTTATGCTACATTGGCCATGACCAGCTAAGTAGAATTTATCATACATACTTGGCCACAATAAATCAGTTTTACATATTGACAGTTAAACAAATTTGTTGCAAGAAACTACTTTTGAAGCTACTTATAATTTTTGACTTCTTAAGTTTTTACTGATTCAATACTGGAAACTTGGCACTTTTTGCAACTTTTATTTATAGACTTTTTGCAACTTTTATTCATAGATTAGAGTATATATGGTAATCTAAGTGTTTTACAGATACATGTACATGAACCTTCTAAAAGTTTTCCTAACAATATTTCATACTGCAAATATTTAAACATTTTCGGTGCATTTTTATAATACATGATTCTTGCTTGTTTCTGTTGACTGAAAGCTCTAAAATACAAACATTAATGATAACAATCGTCAGCATGGAAGAAAAAACAAATTTTCTACCTTTTTGTATTCATGAAATTTTAACCACCAACCGCAATGAAACGTCAGTTTCTACCAAATGATGACAGAATGTGTAAATATGGGAACACATCTCTTCAAAAAACATGGAACTATTGTCCTCAATATAAAGGATCAACATCAAGAGCTTAATAGCAGTGTTCTGGGCCACTGAAGTATTGGCATATACAGGTCATATAGTCAAGAGTCCTTGACCTCTTTGTGATAAACCAACAACTACTATGCCAAAATTTGTTATTCTTTCAGATACAAGCATGTCTATAACTTGAAGCATTAAGGGCTAACCAGGCACAGTTGGAAGAGGTGAGACATGGCTTCAAACCGTGTGACCCCATCACCAGAAGGGGAGAAGTACCCGCTGGAGCAGTACACCCTGGACCGAGAGCCAACCAAGGAACAGCTGTATCACCCAGAACACTTTGACAGCCATCAAGAACCTTACCAAGGCCAGCAGGATAAGAAAGAACTTATCATTGGAGGTATTGGTTAACATTTTCACTAGAAAGGCATTCAGGGGCCAGTTGTTCAAAAACTTTGTTAGCAAAACTTCATCGTTAAGACAACTCATTAAGTAAATTCCGACTACATAAGCAAATACATGTACACTATTATTTTTTGTTGATAAATGTGAGAATCCTTTGCATTGCAAAGGTTTCTCACATTTTATCAACAAAAAGTAACTGTTGTATTTGTAGTATTCATGTTTGAAATTTTAACGAATCATTAACTATTTGAACAACTGAGCCCAGAGATGTAAAGGCATTACAATTCGTAAATGATGGGGTACAAGAAGAGAGCATGTAACGCCTGATTGTTAGATGTTGTAATGATTTGGTCTAAGATGTCATTATTTTAAGACTGATTTAGAGTTGTTTTTAGAAATTACACAGTTCAATACACAGTAATTTTTATATATTTTGGATCAAGAAAATGTCATTAGCCTTCATTTCTCTCTAAAAAGATAACAAAAAAATGAAATCTTGGACCTTTAAATTTCCTTGTACCACTTGAAATTGATTATTGTTCTGTATTTAGATGCATGAATGTACATGTATACACACTTAATGCTTGATGCATGATATTTGCACTGTCCCACTCAACTAGATTTTCATAATGCTGCTTTATGCCTGCAATACATAGAACAACTTTTATTTGATGTACATGCATTTTAATGCTTTTATTGCCACTTAATATAGATGTACTTTATTTAAAGTGCTTGCATTGTATTATCATTGATAGAGTATTATATCAAAATAGTTACTTATTAACCCATATACCATGTCAAAATTTGATTAGATGAAGAGGATGATAACTTGAAGGATGATGTCCTAGCAATACAAACCGGAGAAGAACACACTCCTGATTCCAAGGATAGCTCTGGCACTGGGTTACAGGGGGATAAAGAGGTCAATGATGAAAATAGGTCAAGGTCATCTGTGAATGATGTGAGCAATATTGAGGACAGAGAAATGCACACACCAACCTTGCAAAAAGATGACAGTTTGGATCAGTCTGTGACACAATACTCCCCTCTGCCTAAAGAACAGGAAGAACACAGTCCTAGACGATTACCACCCATGGGGATTTCAAATGAGCATTTAAAATCTCGTTATCCTGCTGATGAAGACAACCATGAAAAAGAGACAAACATAAATCTGGCAGCCCTGCCCCCTATCTCGGGAGGTGGAAATAAGGTAGTTCCTGCCAGTGAGGAGATGGTACAGAGGTTGGAACTTCGTCAGAGGTCAGCTGGTTACCATGGCAACACTCAAGGTCAACAGTCATCACTGGTATGGAAAGGTCAAAAGGAGTCAAAGAAGGATATAATTTATGGTGGTAAGTCAATTATTTAGATAGATGTGCTCTTGAATACTGAAATACATGACCAAAAAAAAAAAAACACATTCAAAGCAAATATGGAATTTAAGATAAATAAATAAAGTCATATGAAAGTTCTTTGGTGGTCAAGTTCTAATCGTAGATCTTGAATATAGCGAGAGTCTTCACTGTGGTTTATTGCTTATAGTTATAACCAGCCACGAAGGATGTTACTCATTACTAAAACAACACTTATTTCAGATGGTGCATGTTACGCATGTTTTAAGGACACACTTCAAATTAAGGTTCCTAATCTACTTACATTCAAATAATTTTTCAGGCTGTACCGTTATTGTTAATTGCCATAGTATAATAGTGCTAGTATGACTTTATCATTGCTTGCTTTGTATTAACAGATACAGAATTTTATCCATTGGTGTAGCTGTATGTGACCCTTTGCATCTCTATGGGCAATAGTATAGCCATTATAAAAGGCTTAAAGCAACTGGAAAACTTCTGAAGTATGAGTGATCCCCTAAAACTGCATCTACTGAAAATGATTGTTGTTCAGGAAACTGCAAGATTCATTGAAGGAGATGGCTCATATTTCATATAAGATTCCCTGAACTTGTTTTTTTCAGGCATCACTTTAACAATGCTGTTAACTATTATAGACCACATTGACAAATATCCCCAAATGCTGAACATTACGAAAACATGTCCATGCAATATACAGAGATTTTCAAAGCTGTTAAAAATAAAAAAAAAATTTAGAAGAAAAAAAAAATATTTTTCTTATTTTTGCTCCAAAACATAGATTGTGGGTACACGTTAGAACCGCCTCTGTGAGGCGGTTCTAACAAGTACCCACAATCTATGCTTTGGAGCAATAATAAGAAAAATCGGTATACCCCTGCATATCCCAGTTTTGCTATATAAAAGTGGGGTATAAAGGGGTATATTATATTACATGGACATGTTATCCTGAAGATGCCTTCTGCATGCACGATACTGCATGAAGTAATGTTACTCCTCCCTCTGTAAATGCTGTAAATGTTTGTATTTTAAGTGTTGTGTGTCCTGAATGTTGGATTAGATATAATACATGTAATTGGATAAACTAATTGATATCGCCATAAAAAATTAATGATAATGTCAATATAATGTTCAAAATAGAGTTTTGTTTACATTGAAAGTGTTAATGTTTGTTGGATCAATATAGAAAGTCCCTTGAGATACTGTATTTGGAAAGACATAAAGCTATTTCAATAAGTTGGCAAATTAAAGCCAAGTTTAAATTATGTGGTATGATGGCAGACAGTGCAGACCTAGAAGTTTTGGGTTCAATCACATGATTATGGGTCTTGTCTGTGCTCTTGACAGTCAGTGAAGTTCAAAGATGAGTGAAGGGAGGCAAATCTTGATTGTATTTTATTTCACAAGCTCCAGAGTTACCTTGCTGAAAAAAAGCAACTTAATCACATTTTGCCTCTGCTACTTTGTTGACAGACAGTGCTGTACAATATGATTTTTGAACATACAGATAGTTCTCAAATTTTAAAATTATTTGAAACAAAGTTTTTGAGCAACAAAAAATAATCTTGCAATTATGCTGAGGTTGCTGAGAAGATGTAGAAGTTACTTATTGTGCATGACTAGGCAGTTGAGAACACTTATCTGGGCTCAGTAGCTGCATTTACGATGTAAAGAAGCGGACCCTTGATCATTCCTTGCATCTTATACATTTCTTTCATGAAGATTTGGCTATGAAAAGACTTCTACAATCATTTTACTGGTTCAAGAAAAGCATTTGTCAGTTAGTGGTGACATGAAGAAATGTGCACTAAATACTGGCAACCTGCCTCTGTGAGACTTGCCCAACATGAACTTAGCTGTTGTCAGTGGATTTAAAGCACTATCTCCAAGAAATAAACAAACTCAAAGCATCTTTTGATTGCAAAAATGTGCAAGAGAAATTGCACAAAAAATTGTTTTAAAAATTGATAGGAATAGGGTACACGTACATATAGATTTTTTTTTTACATGAAGAAGGCGTACATTAAATGAATAAAGTTGCTAGATTTACATCAGGAAAACATGTCCGTGAAATGTATACCCCCTCAAACCCCACTTTTATATAGCAAAACTGGGGTTCGCAGGGGTATACCTATTTTTCTTATTTTTGCTCCAAAACATAGATTGTGGGTACTCGTTAGAACCGCCTTGGCGAGGCGGTTCTAACGTGCACCCGCAATCTATGTTTTGAGCATAAATAAGAAAAATATCAAGATTTTTCCAACAAAATTTTCAATTTTTACAACTGAAAAAAATCTCTATATATTGCATGGGTGTCACAAAATTGTGCCATTTTTTATATTCAGAGGTACATAAGGTACATTTTCTTTTTGACATAAGGGGATTTTTTCATGAAATGTCAATTTAAAGGTTTTACCTGTAGTAGCCTGAAGCATTGTAGTAGGATTTTATTGTAGATGTGAGTGAGATTAGAAAAGTGAGCATTTTGGACAGTTATTGAGAGTTTTTTGAATAGGAAGGATGTAAAAATTGTGGCAATGTAAATAAATGTGAAAATATTGGATATTTTATATGTCAGTGCTTTGTGAACATTTTGATACTGAAAGAGACAGTTCTGGGTATATCTAGTATAAACAGTTGAAGCCAAAAAGTGTTGGTGTGATTGAAAATTTCTTCTGTGAGTACCATAGTGCTAAGAGTATTATACTTTATTGTATGCTGCAGTAATTGTGTAATTGCCTTTCTTAATTGTTTTACATTAATTAAAGCAATATAAAGTTGGTGAATTTCATACTAACTTTTGATAGAATAATTTCAGATAACTGCAGTGTATTTTAATGTATAATTAGGATAAGTTAGAATTATTGATGTTGAAAATGTATCATTCATATTTTAAAATATGTAAATAGTCCGGGTGTCAAGTTGTATTTAGTGCCTAAAATAGGTTTACAGGTTTACCCCTTATTTTTAATATATGACAGTGACATTTTGAGGCTGTGTATAAAGTAGTGGCATTTCATATTTCAGGTGGCCATTTATGAGGGGTATGGCTATCTTCGAGAGCATTTATACGTAGTTTATTTCATTGGATAACCTAGTTTACCATGGACATATGATGCAATATAGTGCATAAAGACATATATCGATTTCATTGGAAATTATGCTAAGTGCAGAATGCTATGTGCATATAGACACCATATGGTTGAGTTAGTCAGATCACAAAACAGACAGTAAAAAAACTTGCTTAGTGCGATTTGCTGTGTGCATGTCCTTGTACAAATTTAACATATGTATTAACTTCATGTGGAAGATGAGCTTAGTGCCGATGTACAAGGGTTATTAACTATTACGTGTAAATTCTGTTTGGTGATATGTGACATATATGAATAGAAATGAATTAAAACAAAAGTGCTGTGGTCATTTCTTTATGCCTTTATTGACATGTTTTAACCAACCTGAGTCTGGAAAAAAACTGGTTTACGCATAACTGCTCGATGATACGTGACATTTTGGTGGCAGCGGTGGGATTAACCATGCAGCAGTGGGCATTGACCAGTTTTATGAGAAACATGTATGACAATTTCTGAAGAGAGTGACTTGAAGTTAAAGAAGAAGTGAATCATTTCTGAGTGACAGAAAGTGATTTGTTCCATGCAGTGTCTTGTGGTGATATAAACAGCTAAATATATATACTTGACAAAATAAACAAAAGACAGTGGATGTGGTGATTATTGATCATAATGACAATTGTATATTTGTTATGTTGTGTATAGGTGTTTTGCAGTCCACATAAACAGGTTTGTCATGTCCTAAAGAGAATTTTGCTAATGCCAGAGATACGTTATAAAATTAAAATGAGTTTTGTCATTTAGTATTGTGCTTTTGGAGAAATGGTATACATGTAACTAATTCAAATTCAGTAGTATAAAACAAAGCAACATAAAATATGGATTATCCACAGATTATGAAGTTAGGTAAAGATCTAGGATTAGAGGGTAAAGATTTGTTAGATTTTCTAGAAAAGAAGGAAAGAGAACATATAGAAAGAGAAGAGAGAAAGGAGAGAGAGAAACTGGAAAGAGAAGATAAGTTAGAAAGGGAACGCATTGAGAGAGAGGAAAAGAAAGAGAAAGCAAAGCATGATAGAGATGAAAGAGCACATGAAAGAGAATGTAAAATACATCAACAAGAATTAGCAAATAGGAACAAACTTGAGGTTTTAGATAAAGAAATAGAATTAGAAAAAATAAAAAAACATGATCATGATAAAACTAAGGTTGATCCTGCTCTCAAGCATAGTATAAAAGCTCCTAAGTTACCTCCCTTTGATCAGGAAAATGATAATATGGACGCTTATTTAAAGCGGTTTGAAAGGTATCAGGAAAGTTTAAAATGGCCACAGGAGGAATGGGCAGTTAATTTAAGTGCTCTATTACGAGGTAAGGCTTTAGAGGTATATAGTCGGTTGTCGAAGGAGGCAGCAGGTAATTATGAGGTATTAAAGGAAGCATTACTGAGACGATTTCAGTTGACTCAAGAAGGGTTTCGACAGAAATTTAGAGCATGCAAACCTGAGGTTGGAGAAAGTGCTCCACAGTTTGCGATACGTCTAGAAAATTACTTGATGAGGTGGGTAGACTTATCAAAATCTGAGAAAACTTTTCAAGGGTTGAAAGATTTGCTATTAAGGGAGCAGTTTATTAATGCTTCTCCAGATGAGTTAGCATTATTTCTGAAAGAAAGAAAGCCTGAAAATGTAAATGTGATGGCAGAACTTGCTGAGCAGTATCTTGAAGCACATGGTAGCCTGGATATGTTTTTAAAGAAACCAGCAGGTAATTCAGGTATTAAGAAATCTATAACCCCTGCAATGACAGATACTTTGAGTAAACCAAGTCTAGGTATATCATCTGCTCAGGAAGAAAAGGGTAAGGGAACCAGATATTGCTATTACTGCAAAAAGCAAGGTCATCTAATCAAAGATTGTTTTTTTAGACAACGTGATTTAAAAGGACAGGGTAAAAAGCCCGTTTTAGGAATGGCAGGTTTGACTGATGAGGAATATGTAGGTATGACAGAAAAGAAATGTGTTGAAGATGATAATGTTCAGTCTGCATGTGCTTGTTACTCAAATGAATCTTGGGCTCATGAATGTTGTACACATGGAGATAAGGTACGATTAGAATGTGGTCATGAACTTCCACTTGTTAGTGCCTTATGTAGAAAGAAGGAAAAGGTAAACACTATGCCTGTAGTATTTGGTGTCCTAAATGGTCAAAAAGTGAGTGTTCTGAGGGATACTGGGTGTAGTACAGCTGTGGTAAGGAAAGATTTGGTTTTAGATAATCAGATGACAGGAAAAGTCCAAAGATGCATTTTGATTGATGGAACTGTGAGAGATGCTCCGGTAGCAAGAATATGGATAAGTTCACCTTATTACACAGGGAGTGTTGATGCACTTTGTATGTCAGAACCAGTTTATGACATAATTTTGGGTAATATACCATGTGTAAGAGAACCAAGTGAACCTAAGGAAGACTGGTGCTCAGGTATAGAAAATACTATGAATATAGCAGACAGTGGTTCTAGTGTTAAGGAGATGTCAAATCAGAGTGTAGATACAGAGTCTTGCATGATAAAATGTACAGGTAAGATGGAAGAAAAGAATTCTGACACACATATGGGTTCTAGGCAAAAGAAAGATGAAGATACTCAGTATCACATAGAATCTCAGAAAGGTGAATGTGCAATTAAAGTTAAACAGAATGTGGAAAGGTATGTTAGTGAAGAACTGAAAAGTGACACTAATTTAGAACAAGGCCAAGCAGTGCAAACAAGAGCACAGAAATTACAGGAGAGTAAAAGACTGAGTACATTAAATGTGATAGATAGTTTGAATGTAAACAAAGATGAATTCAAAGGTGAGCAGGTAAGATGTGAAACATTAAAATGGGTCAGAGAGAAGGCTAAAACCTCCGAGAAGAAAATGTCACATGGTACAGTTTCTTGGTTCAAAGAGAATAAAGGACTTTTGTACAGGTATGTTGAAGACAAGTTAGATAAATCAGGAAAGGCAAAGAAACAGCTTGTGGTACCAAAAGTTTTCAGAAATACTGTCCTTAAATTAGCCCACGAGTCAATCCTAGGTGGACATCTGGGAATGAAAAAGACAAGTGACAAAATTAGACTGCAATTCTTTTGGCCTGGACTGCAAGAGGATGTAAAGTTACACTGTTTGTCATGTGATATATGTCAAAAAACATTTCCTAGGGGAAAAGTTTCTCCTGTACCATTAGAGAAAATGCCTCTGATTGAAACACCTTTTGAAAGAGTTGCTGTAGATCTTGTAGGTCCAATTCAACCTGTCACTGACAGAAAGAATAGATATATATTAACTTTGGTTGATTACGCAACTCGGTATCCCGAAGCTGTTCCTCTCCCACGGATAGAAGCAGAAAGGGTGGCAGAGGCCCTTTTCAATATGTTTACAAGGTTGGGTTTTCCATCTGAGATATTAACTGACATGGGGTCACAGTTCACTTCTGATGTGATGAAAGAGGTTAGTCGTTTATTGTCCATCAAAATGCTAACTACCACACCCTACCATCCCTGTTGTAATGGGTTGGTTGAGAAGTTTAATGGAACATTAAAAAGTATGTTAAGAAAGATATGTGCTGAAAATCCAAAAGATTGGGATAGATTCATTCCCGCTTTGCTGTTCGCATATCGTGAAACTCCTCAGGAGAGCTTAGGGTTCAGTCCATTTGAGTTATTGTATGGGCGAACAGTAAGAGGACCTATGAGCATTTTGAAAGATCTGTGGACTGATGATGTGCCAGAACCAGAAGTTAGAACAACTTATCAGTATGTTCTTGATTTGAAAGATAGATTAGAAACTGTATCTGAAATGGCTAGGAAGCACTTAGAACAATCTTCAAGTAGGTATAAGCACTATTATGATAGAAAGACACGAGACAGACACTTTGAGGTGAATGATCAGGTGTTAGTACTATTGCCTACAGATGGTAATAAATTGCTGATGCAATGGAAGGGACCTTATAGGGTGACAGAAAAGATGGGAAGATGTGACTATAAATTAGACATGGAAGGTAAGGTCAAGCCATTTCATGCTAATTTACTTAAGAAGTATATAAGTAGAGACAGTATATGTGGTGCTGGTTTGGAAGAGGTGGATGAAACTGACAGCAAAACCAAAGGTTTGATAGATATAGTGTGTATTGGGGTAGTAGAAGATGAACCAGATGTGTGTGAAGACATGGAAGATGCCTGTCACAACTGTAAAGATGAAGGTATAGTAACCCTACCAGATATTAAGGGTAAAGAGACAGTAGCAGATGTGAAAATTAGTAAAGATCTCTCTAAACAACAAGAAAATCAGGTGAAAGAGTTATTGGAAGAGTTCAAAGATGTCTTGACAGATATCCCCGGTGAGACAAATTTGATAGAACACAAAATTAATTTGACATCTGATCAGCCTATTAGAACTAAACAGTACCCATTGCCATTTGCAATGTCTCAAACAGTAAAGGAAGAAACTAAGAAAATGTTAGAAATGGGTATAGTAGAACCATCTTCATCACCATACTTGTCACCAGTTGTCCTTGTTAAGAAATCAGATCAAACAGTGAGATTTTGTATAGATTTTAGAAATCTAAATAAGATAACAGTATATGATGCTGAGCCAATACCTAATCCTGAAGAAATATTTTCTAAATTAGCAACCAGCAATTATTTCACTAAGATTGATTTGAGTAAAGGCTATTGGCAGATAAGACTTACAGAGGATAGCAAAGAAAAAACAGCATTCAGTACTCCTTATGGTTTATTTCAATTTAGAAAATTACCATTTGGTTTAGTAACAGCTCCTGCAAATTTCAGTAGAATGATGCGGTTGCTGCTGAAGGGTCTCAAAGACATTGACAATTTTATAGACGACATTTTAGAACACACTGAAACATGGGATGATCATATACGTATGTTGAGAGTTCTGTTGCAAAGGTTGAGAGACTGTTGTCTGACGGCTAGACCTAGTAAGTGTGAGATAGGTTTCAGTTCAATAGAATTCTTGGGTCACTGTGTGGGAAATGGTAAGCTGATGATGAGCGAAGAGAAGGTGAAAGCCATAGTGGAGGCTCCTAGACCTGAAACTAAGAAACAGGTTAAGTCATTCTTAGGTATGATAGGCTTTTATAGGAAGTTTGTACCTAACTTTGCTGAGATAGCTCTACCACTAACTGAATTGACAAAGAAGGGATCTCCAAATAGAGTTTCATGGGAAGATGTTCACCAGAGGTCATTTGAAAGCTTAAAAAGCTATATGGTAAGCAGTCCTATATTAAGACTACCTGAGCTACAGAAGGTGTTCATTTTGAGAACTGATGCATCAAATACAGGTATTGGGGCTGTGTTGCTACAAGAGTCAAATGGTGTTGTATTCCCTGTTGCATATGCCAGTAAAAAGTTACTGCCAAGGGAAACCAGGTATTCAGTCATAGAACGAGAATGCCTCGCCCTAGTCTGGGGTATACGGAAATTTCAAATGTACCTATACGGGAAAGAATTCCAGGTGGAAACAGATCATTACCCACTGATTTACATGCAAAGTGCAAAGTTGACAAATAGTAGGGTAATGAGATGGGTTCTAAGTTTGCAGCCTTACAAGTTCCAGTTGAAGGCTATAAAGGGAGTTCACAATATTGGTGCTGATTATTTGAGTAGAAATGAAAAATGAATTTCATTCATTTTTTTCAGTGTGATGGGGGATAATGTCACAAAATTGTGCCATTTTTTATATTCAGAGGTACATAAGGTACATTTTCTTTTTGACATAAGGGGATTTTTTCATGAAATGTCAATTTAAAGGTTTTACCTGTAGTAGCCTGAAGCATTGTAGTAGGATTTTATTGTAGATGTGAGTGAGATTAGAAAAGTGAGCATTTTGGACAGTTATTGAGAGTTTTTTGAATAGGAAGGATGTAAAAATTGTGGCAATGTAAATAAATGTGAAAATATTGGATATTTTATATGTCAGTGCTTTGTGAACATTTTGATACTGAAAGAGACAGTTCTGGGTATATCTAGTATAAACAGTTGAAGCCAAAAAGTGTTGGTGTGATTGAAAATTTCTTCTGTGAGTACCATAGTGCTAAGAGTATTATACTTTATTGTATGCTGCAGTAATTGTGTAATTGCCTTTCTTAATTGTTTTACATTAATTAAAGCAATATAAAGTTGGTGAATTTCATACTAACTTTTGATAGAATAATTTCAGATAACTGCAGTGTATTTTAATGTATAATTAGGATAAGTTAGAATTATTGATGTTGAAAATGTATCATTCATATTTTAAAATATGTAAATAGTCCGGGTGTCAAGTTGTATTTAGTGCCTAAAATAGGTTTACAGGTTTACCCCTTATTTTTAATATATGACAGTGACATTTTGAGGCTGTGTATAAAGTAGTGGCATTTCATATTTCAGGTGGCCATTTATGAGGGGTATGGCTATCTTCGAGAGCATTTATACGTAGTTTATTTCATTGGATAACCTAGTTTACCATGGACATATGATGCAATATAGTGCATAAAGACATATATCGATTTCATTGGAAATTATGCTAAGTGCAGAATGCTATGTGCATATAGACACCATATGGTTGAGTTAGTCAGATCACAAAACAGACAGTAAAAAAACTTGCTTAGTGCGATTTGCTGTGTGCATGTCCTTGTACAAATTTAACATATGTATTAACTTCATGTGGAAGATGAGCTTAGTGCCGATGTACAAGGGTTATTAACTATTACGTGTAAATTCTGTTTGGTGATATGTGACATATATGAATAGAAATGAATTAAAACAAAAGTGCTGTGGTCATTTCTTTATGCCTTTATTGACATGTTTTAACCAACCTGAGTCTGGAAAAAAACTGGTTTACGCATAACTGCTCGATGATACGTGACAATGGGCATGTTTTCGTAATGACAGGAGTTTACAGATGTCAGAAACACATCGCTTGGTTGGGGCAGAGATTTGAACATCAATGTTCATTGTACATGTGTTTTAGAGTAAGACACAATTTTAGTTTGCTTTTTCATGTTTAATTCATATAGCAAGCATTGTTAATTTTATCTGTAAACCAATTTGGCTTAATTTGTTAGCTCAGTAGAACTTAATTGGAACTATTGATTTCGATCCTGTCTTTGGAAGGAAACATGGATTTTAAACAACATGAACAATTAAGCAATATTTTTAGCTGGAATGAGCCCTAGGTGACCTTATAGGATTGGCATGCTCGGGCATCCTTCTTTGTCATCCCTAATCCTCAAATCCCTTGGCCCGATAAAGTGAAATTTTATGTTGAACCCATGAAAAGGGGAAATGAAAGCTTGTGAAATCCATCTCACATGCTCAACATGACCACCATACTCAAATTTGCTAAAAAAAATGCTCAAAACCTCCTTTTCCAGAATCAGTTGGCCGATTTTCATGACACTTGGTATGTACGTAGCACTTGAGACTCCAGCCTATCAAAGTTTAACTTTGTTCAGATGATGACCCTAGGGTGACCTTGACAAGATTAATTTTTTGAAACATAGACTTTTACTTAAAAAGGTGAAAACCAAGGATTTTCAAAAGTTATTGCAGCCTGTGAACTGAAAGTTGGCAGATGCAGACAAATAATTGAGTAAATCAAAGTTTGATTTTAATATAATATAGGTCAGTGTCATTTCTTGACTTTTGCATTTAAAAATATAACTAATTTTCTAAGAAACTGCTTGGCTAGTCAAAGCCAATTTTTATGTGGATCTGCCTTGGAAAGGGGGGAATGAAAGTTTTTGAAATGACCAAGGCCACATGATCAAGATGGCTGCCATGCCCATATATGGTGAAACAAAAATCTTCTTCTCTGGAACCAGTGGATCAATTTCAACGAAGCTTTGGCTGTAGCATTGGGGACTGTGGTCCATCATAATTTATGTAAATCATGACCTTTGGTTGACCTTGATCTATATTAAGGCAAGGTCAAATAGGCTATTCAGTGGAAAAAGTTGAAACATTGGATTTTTCAGAATGCTTTTTGGCCTAGTAAATACAGACAACTTTTTGAATTAATCTTGGGTGAGCATTCTCAGGACCATTGGTTCTCTGATTTATGTATTTTGAAAACCCCAGAAATAAAAAAAAAAAAACATTCCAGAAGGAAAGATAGGCAGGGGACCCTGACTTTGGTTGACATTGTTCAGAAATCCGTCGGCTATGCATTGCATTTGTTCGTAGATAATTTATGCATTTTTTAGAAGAAATCTGATCAGGTAGTGACACTGCTCCTAACCAGTAGAGGTATGGATAGTCTTATGATAGAACTCACTGGGCAAAACTATTTGAGCCATTGCATGAGAAAAACAACAATTTGGATTTCAGACTAGGTCTGACACAAACCAGCCTGTACAGTCACAGAAGCAGGCTAGAAGCTTGTAATTTTGAATTTAAGAAGAAGAGGAATTGTACTATCTACACTCCCGGTAAATTAAAAACAACATATTTCGCGTTTCTCCGCAACCATGGCAAACGTGAAATTTTCATTTCTCGGAGAAATACCGCGAAATAAGCCAGGTAGACAAAATCGTCTGCGCGAAATTCCTCGGTGTTTCTCGGTGAAATTTCTCGGTGTTTCTCCGAGAAAGGTAATTACCTTGATTTGTCAATCAAAGTCGGTTTCGCGGAGTTTCTCGGAGGAATTTTGAAAATGAGTACATGTATGATAATTTTTGAATAAATATAAAACATTTAAATTTAAGTTTTTTACAAGTATGTAACTAACGGATATTACGTATTTCTTTAGATGGCTTATAATCCATATTTAATGTTTTGTTTACATTAAATTTTATAATGACCTTTATCACCTGTGTTTTGTTTCACACCATCTACGATTAACCGATCTTTGACTCCAGTGAACATACGGATAATCAGTATCCAGGAAAACATGTCCGTAAAATGTGTACCCCCTTACACCCCACTTTCATGTACAAAATCTTGGGTTTGCAGGGGTCACGTATACCTATTGTTCTTATTTTTGATCAACATATTATTTGTGTATTCAGTAGAACCGCCTCGGCGATACGGTGCTAAGGTGTACCCACAATCAATGTTTTGAGCAAAATTATTAAGATGTCAAAAAATTTCCATGAAATTTTCAATTTTGCTTTCGAAAAAATTCTCTATACATGTATATTGCATGGGCAAGTTTTCGTAATGAATAACATTTGATCGAAGGTATTTAATTCTGTACAGTAGCAATGATTTAATAGGCTGTTTGCTTTTATTGCATGCATGTCAGGATAAACACGGGCCATCAAAATGACAAGAATATACCGGCCGCAACCTTTTCTTTGCGAAGCAAACACACTATCTGTAAGACCACTGCGGCCAGTCTTATTAAATTTTCGTACCTTAGTCGTCCGCCAGCATTACTTGGTAAGCTGTTAACGTACTAACCGTTATCACATATTAAGAGTATGGCTCAATATAAATCACAAATGATTTGACCACTCGTAAATGTATACTGGTACGTATTTTATCGAACCTAAATGTAGTAGGATTTTTCGTAAAAAAAAGTTATTCTCCATGAAAAACCACAAAGCCGTATAAATCATGAACTGATGGGATCGCCTAAATTGACACCCTTTCACCCTAATCCATGCATGGTTTAAACAACAAAACATAGTCAACAAAACTTACAGAAATTATTGTTGACTTATGTGGCATACTTGTAGAGTGGGGGAGACACGGAGGTGTGTTTCAGCATGCATGTGTACTTGTTTCGTATTCTCTTATAAACACGAAGATGACACTGCTCCTTCG
Organism: Rugalucina vietnamica; assembly: GCA_964017185.1. Lineage (NCBI taxonomy): Eukaryota > Metazoa > Mollusca > Bivalvia > Lucinida > Lucinidae > Rugalucina > Rugalucina vietnamica. The sequence goes on from OZ024870.1 coordinate 37,806,938, forward strand.
CATGATTGGAAAACTGTCTGCCGTAAAGTGAAATATAAAATCAAGCAAATAAAAAATGCCGACCGTGAAGCGAACACTGTCATATGACTTCATCCCAACTGACGGCTTTGTAAATCACCTAAACATGAATGAATTTGTCCATGGAATTTTATTGACGAACATTCATCATTAAAAATGAGCCGTCTCGTGAGAAAACCAACAATGTGGTTTCTGAACAGATCCGACACAAACCAGGCTGTTCAAGCACAGAAGTTGGCTAGAGGCTGGAAATTTTGGATTTAGAAAGTAGACGAATTGTACTTTCCGTATGGCGTAAACAAGGGCGCTGATCAGCTTCATACGGCGAAGCAGATCAGCACCTTTGGTTTCGCATATGCAGATTGTTTTTTTTTTTTTTTCTTATGAGGCGGCTCAAATCATTCTTGAGTAATAAGTTTTTAGTTTCCATTCTTATTTTATTGCACGAATTTGAAAGTTATATGGCATAATTTCTTTACAGCATCACAGACAATAATGGCAGAAGCGCTTTCGGAAGGAGAGGTTTCATCTACTTCTAACATGTCTAAAGATTTCTTAAGAATTTGATACTATAAATTTGTATATATGCATGCACATGTACTTTGAAACGAAAAGTGTTTTGGTCGTTTATACTAGAGATTGATAATTAATTTGACAGTTTGACCATAAAAATACATTTACATGTATGTTATTTCTTGTGCGGGATTGCGGTTTGTGTGGAGCATTGTAAATGTACATGTATATTCAGTCGAGAAAATTTTAATTGTATTAATTTTTTATTTCGCTCCTTCTATAAATCTCAATAATATTATTAGACAAGAAAAATGCATTATGTGCAACAGACACATTCAGATTAGTCATATTTTATTGTGAATAAACAAAAGGATTGGACACAAGTTATTACAACATTAGTAAGTCCTCTCCCTAAACATGTACAACTAACGTTATGATACAATTAGAAGACATAAATGTATTTTCATATAACAGAATGCAAGAGTTACATTGCAATTGGTAATGACATAGACATTTTCATTTATCATTTGTTTGTCAAAAAGTTGATCATTAAGAATAAGAAAATCTACCAGACACATTTGTTTAGGACACCCTGTTTAAATAGTTCGCACAGTGCATCAGGTAAGAGGCTGAAATATAATTACTTAAATTTACATGTACAGTACTTGAATTAGGGAAAATGTTGATTATTCTTTCTTTTTTTTTTATCTTTTACGCATACATCACTACATATTTTGCCGCCATTTTTGTTACAATACGACATCGATATATAAGTGTAGATGTACCAAACAAACATACTCGTGTATCTGCTGTTCATAGCGTGTCGGATGCTGTTTCGCTAGTTTTTGTTAGTGACGGGTTTGCTAATACGAATGTTGTGCAGCGAGGGGAGATTCATGTTCTTCACTTTTCTGGATGGTTGCTGTTGCACCGGTTCTGTATCAGTACAGCATTGCATAGTCAGGACATCCCAAACTTGGAATGAAATCAAACAAAGCAGTGAAAACGTACCGACGTAACCGTGGCTGTGGACTAGGACGTTAGTAACAGCACTATTGCACAGTGATTTTTGTATTAATGCACATACATAGTTTGTGTAGACGGTCCTGGTATTTTTTTTAAAACCGACACCAAAATATAAGGCCATGCATTAGTTTTCGTGCAAAATGAGTGTACCCGTTCCTGTTTTCTACGCAAACATTAAGTTTAAGCGCAAATTAGCTTTCGTAATTGCAATATTATCGTTTTATGTTGGTTTCGTTTAGGATATTTAAACAGGAGTCGGAATTTCAAACGCTGATTGTTTCTTTGGTTCGTTGTAATCTAACATGATCGACTGGTTTTCTTACGATATGTTAGAAGCCCGCTTCCACTACCAGGATCCCTACATTCGATGTCCGGCGCTGTAGTATTACGAAAAATTGCCCATGCGATATACAGAGAGCGTCACCCTCGCTAAATGAATGAATAAATAAATAAATAAATAAATAAATAAAAAAAATAAATAAATAAACAAGAAAAGATTTTTTTCAGCTGCAAAATTGGATAAATTCATAGTAGGAAATACATGTAAATGGTAGTTTTAATATTTATGCTTTAAGCATTGATTGTCGGTGCAGGTTGGAACCGCCTCAGTGAGGCGGTTCTAACAAATACATGTACCCATAAACTATGTTGAGAGCAAACAATAAGAAAATATGTATAAGCCGGTTCATCCCAGTTTTACTTTAATCACCTGAGCCACGGCGTCAGAAAACCGGTTTGCATAGTTCCCGACCAGTTCTGACACAAACCAGCCTGTACAGTCGCTGATGATGGATAGAACCTGAAATTTTAGATTTAAGAAGAAGGGAAACAACACTATCCGAGTAGCGGAAACAAAGGCGCTGATCACTCTTTCTATTTAATATACTTAAAAGGATTATAAAAAAATAACTTAAAGGTAAAGTCGATTTTCATAATCGTGCACATTTCTGCGAGAAACTCCGCGAATAGGTATATCTGGACTTACCTGTTTTCTCCGGTAAATATCTGCGGTCGCGGTGAAATTTAGCGGTGTTTCTCGGAGAAATCGGAATACATGGAACGCGAAATGTTTTAATGAAAAGAGAAATTTACCGTTGTTTCTCCGAGAAAAAAAGCTTAGTGTCCTCCGAGAAAGGAGAAATATGTTGTTAAAACTTTACCGGGACTGTATGTAGCGAAAACAAAGGCGCTGATCAGCTTTGTGGTTGTGCCTTTGTTTTCCCAAATGCAGATTGTTGGTTTTCTGATGCAGCGGCTCATTTGTTGTTCTCTTACTACAAATATTTATATTACAGTTTATTGAAAACATATTCAGGAACCTGGCAAATGTTCTAACAAAATGATTGAATTTATCATTACTGCTATTTTAATAATATGCATTAACAAAACTAATGCACTATATCTTGAGAAAACAAGCTTTATGCATATTTGACACAACAAAGACTAAGATATGAGCCATCTCATGAGAAAACCAACAGTCTGCATATGCGAATGCAAAGGCGCAGATCAGCTTCGAAGTAACTATGAAGCTGATCACTGCCTTTGTTTTTGCTACATGGATAGTACAATTCCATTATTTTCTAAATCCAAAATTGCCAGCCTCTAGCCATCTTCTGTGCTTGTACAGCTCAGCTTGTGTCGGACCTGATCGGAAACCACATTGTTGGTTTTCCCATGATGTGGCTCATGTGGCAAGGTACTTGGCAGACATGAGACTGATTTACACCTTTGTCAGTATTAACCTCTGATCTACATAGTTTTTATATGCACAGAAAAACAGGTTTACATTGTCTCAAATTTGGCCAGATATCCAGAATATAGGTATTCTAAGTATTACGAATAAGAAAATTTGTAACTAAAAAATGATGAACACTATGATAATTTTTCACTCTTGTTCGAATTTTCGAACAAGAGTGAAAAATCATCATAGTGTTTATCTTCTATTCCCTACGGAATTTTCATTTGAGAATATTTATTAAAAAATGATGCATAGTTTGAAAAAAATCTCATGTCCCTGATGGGATTCGAACCAGGACCACCGGGATAGAAATCAAATGCTCTAACCACTGAGCCAAAGAGTCCACTCCCTGGCGCAGTATGTCAGAGATTGTACTTATATGATACATTGTATCGAATAGCTGTGCTATTTATAAAAGCTATACATCATAAGATCTGCCAGTCCGACCTTCAAACCACGGCAGATAATCGGGAATGTATGAGTGGTGCAATGGGACATAACACCCCCCCATTTCGAGAGAGTAATCATTTATGATTACGAACATGTCATTTTTATGACTGTATGACTCAAATGGTCCATACCGGACGAGCCCCCATCTTATGAATGTGAAAATTCGTAACTAAGAAATGATGCATAGTTTGAAATGATGCATAGTTTGAAAAAAATCCCACGTCCCTGATGGGATTCCAACCTGGACCGCCGGGGTAGAAATCGAATGCTCTAACCACTGAGCCAAAGAGTCGACACCCTGACGCAGTATGTCAGAGATTGTACTTATATGATACATTGTATCGAATAGCTGTGCTATTTATAGAAGCTACACATCATGTGATCTGCCAATCCGACCTTCAAACCATGGCAGATAATCTCAAATGTATGAGTGGTGCAATGGGACATAACACACACCCATTTCAAGAGAGTAATCATTTATGATTTATGATTATGAACATGTCATTTTTATGACTGTATGACTCAAATGGTCCACCCGGGACGAGCCCCCATCTTACGAATATGAAAATTCGTTACTAAGAAATGATGCATAGTTTGAAAAAACATCCCACGTCCCTGATGGGATTCGAATCTGGACTGCCGGGGTAGAAATCGAATAGCTGTGCTATTGGGTCAAGTCCAGTATAAGACTAAAATAGTCCCTTGAGGATGTTTTCCTCACGTCCATACGTAAATCGGTTTTTATTTATTTATTTATTTTACTTTGCATTGCTAATACATATACTATGTACAGGTTTACATAGTTATCATATTCGCAGGTTGACAGAATATCAAGTTCGACAGGGTTGACATGTTGCCGTCACAATACAGTACGTAAGATGACGTCAAAGGTTCATGACGTCGCGAAAAACATGTCACCTCAACATGTGGAAACTCGAATATCCTATAAACGCTTAGCAATATTTATAGCTATAGCATTGTCGACCTGTCAACCTTGTCAACCTTTCGACCTGACGTTTTTTGTTTTTGCATAACTACATAGTTTATATAGTTAACATATTGCCAGATTGATGGGTCGACAAGGTTGACAGGTCGACCGGGTCGACAGGTTGACAGGTCGATAGATATAAATATTATGTTACATGTTGCTGCAACAATACGTTACTTAAGATGACGCCAAACGTTCATGATGTCGCGGAAAAACATGTTACCCAATAGCGTGGAATCTCAATCAGTTGACCTGTCAACCCTGTCGACCTAACAACCCTGTCGACCCTGTCAACCTGTCAACCCTGTCTTACTGGTTTTTGTTTTGCATTACTACATAGTTTACATAGTTAACATATTGCAAGATTGACGGGTCGACAAGGTCGACAGGTTGACAGGTCGACAGCTATAAATATTATGTTACATGTTGCCGCAATACGTTACTTAAGATGACGTCAAACGTTTATGACGTTGCGGGAAAACATGTTACCTAATAGTGTGGAATCTCAATCTGTCAACCCTCACACCGTTCATCCAGATACAACAAACGCAGAAAGGTCTTCCAAATGCGGATATAAACAACTGTATCGCGGGAATACACGAGGTAAGAAAACATAATCAAACAGCATTTAAATTGTTCTTATATAAAATGTGTTTATGCAAAGTTGATGCAAAATGGTTTATCTTGAGAATGGTACAGTGTCATTACAAAAGCTTTGTGTAAACTATAGATACAAGCGAATTTATCTCGTAAATCATAAATTTTCTCGCCTACTTCCCGATTCTTTTCCTATTTGTAGAATTTATTTGTTTGGTTTCGTGAAAATATCTCTTCAAAACTAATTTTCGACAACTATGGAATATATTAATACCATGCATCAAACTGGAAAAGGTTTTTTGGGTGTCGATATTCATGTTTAAAAATCAGCCTTGTTTTCTTTAAGGTACAACGTACCACGGACGTTGATACTACACAACGCGGATGACCCACATAAGGGTAAAACAAACACGGATTCGAAAATCTGGTTTTAACGTGCAAAACACTAACAGAACGTTTTCTAATTAAAATACAACGAAGAATCTAGATTTTTATAAAGTAAACGTGCAATAAATGCATCTTGTTGGTTTTTTAGTCGGTTATTCACATGACATATGGTCGAATTCGGGGGTCGCATATAACATATAACACCATATTATAACATATCTGTTAACAGCTTTTTTTCTATGGATAATTATTTCTTAGAATCAGAGAAATTATATATACACCTGTAAATGTATTTGTTTGTATGTTTGTATTGTGAATAAACATCCCAGTTAACGACTCTTCAGCCGTGTCAGGAAGGAGCCGCCGCTATCTGGGTACTAGCCAGTTCTAAGGGAATTAAAATGTCTTGCTCAAAGACAAAACACTGGTGCCAGCATGCCCCCCCCCCCCTCGAATCAGGAGTCAAACTATGCCACGTTGCTATAAGTTTTAGCTCACCTGAGCCTAAGGTGAGCGTATAGGATGGCCGTGCTACGTCGTCCATCGTCGTCGTCCACCATTTCAAAGATCTTCTCCTCTGAAGCCGGTTGGCCAATCAAGGAGCATCCTTTGGAAGGGGGAAAGAAAGTTTTTATAAATGGTCCAGGTCACATGACAAAGATGGCCGCCATGGCTATAAATAGTAAAAACCTTTAAAAATCTTCTCCAGAAGTCCTATGATTTTGAAACTTGGCATGGAACATCAGAGACAGGGGCTCTACAAAGTTTATCTAAATCATGACCTTGGGATGACCTTGACCTATTTTACGGCAAGGTCAACATAGGTGGCCCATGCATTTGAATGAGGAAAATAGTCAAAATGTCATTTTAAGGGAAAAACAAATAGGAAATGGGTAAATGGACAAAAGATTTATGATTCTGAAAAATTTTGGACCCTAGGGGCTGGTCTGCCACCACCCCGGGGAAATATACATGTATATTACCAAAATCTCTGAAACCGCTTGGTCATTGAAAGCCAAATGTCAGGTAGAGCATCCTTATAGTTTATATAAATGGTCCAGGTCATATAACCAAGATGGCCGCCATGGCTATAACTAGCAAAAACCTTTAAAAATCTTCTTCTCCAGAATCAGAAGGCCTATGATTTTGGAACTTGACATGAAGCATCAGGGAGAGGAGCTCAATAAAGTTTACATAAATGACCCTGTGATGACCTTGACCTATTTTACGGCAAGGTCAACATAGGTGGTCTATGCATTTGATTGGGGAAAATTGTCAAAATGTCATTTGAAGAGAAAAACTTGAAGAAAATGGGCAAATGGACTGAAGGGTTATGATTCTGAAAAAAAAAAAATGGACCAGAGGGGCTGGTCTGACCCCTTCCCGGGGGTAATATACATGTATATATCACCATAATATTCAAAGATCTTCTTCTCTGAAACCGCTTCGCCAATCAAAGCCAAACTTCATATGAAGCAGCTATAGGAAGGGGGAACCAGTGCATTACGAAAACACGCCGATGCAAAAATACAGCGACTTTTTTCACATAAAAAAAATTAAAATATCAGTGAAAAAGTTATGATATTTCCCCTATTTTTGCTCAAAACATAGGTTGTGAGTACACGTTAGAACCGCCTCACCGAGGCGGTTCTAAGAACCAAAAATAAGAAAAAATCGTATACCCCTGCATACCCCAGTTTTACTATATAAAAGTAGGGTTTGGGTATTCATTGCACGGACATGTTTTCCTGATGGTATACATGAATAATCCGGGTCACGTGACCAAGATGGCCGCCATGTCCATATATGGTAAAAACCTTTTAAAAAACCTTCTCCGGAACCGATGGATCAATTTCAACAAACTTGGCACATAGAATTGTGGGTTAGGGTACTACAATGTATATATAAATTATGACCCTGTGATGACCTTGACCTATTTTACGGCGAGTTCAAAATAGGTCGTCCATGACCGTAATAGTCAAACAAGTTTATTGGTATATATCCCAATTCTCAGGTGAGCGTTTACAGGACCATTGGTCCTCTAGTTGTTCTTTCATTACGTACAGGATCAACGTTTGCATGGAGAAGAACTCTATAAGCCCTGCTTTCGTTCTAATCATTTTCGTATGTACCTGTAGCCAATGTATGTAGATATGTTATTTGTGAATCTGAATAAAAATGTTAATAAATGCTCTTCTTGAATCTATGTACGTTTGTATTCATCATTTGCTTCACATGTTGTCATAGAGGACCTTTTACAAAGGATTTCACTTCGCCACACTTGAAAGTGAGAGAGACAGTCTTGATAAATATATTCTTGGCCATATATTCATGAAAGAAATGCATCCGCACTATACACCATGTCTTACATGTAATAATCTACAAACATGCGTAATTTAGTTGGTGTTTGAATATGAAAGACGAAAGCATTTGGAGCTCTGCCCATATCTGACACTATCAAACTTCATTAAGCTACATGTAGCTCAGGCTTTTGATTGTCGAATTTAAAGAACGGAAACAAAGGCACGGACAGTTTCTCGGTCAACATGCACCCGATATGGACCTTTCGCTCTATAAAACATGTTAACAAGGTTTCCTAATGTCGTGGCCAAAGCGTAGTGAAAGTGCTCATGAACCCACGTTCCTTGTGGTTTTATCACGCCATAATAAGCCATAATTGGTCTTCAACCAACCATTTATGGACTCTAAACCATACAAAATTGGCTTTAACAATGATTGCATCCAGTTTTCCTTAAAATAAGGGGAGATTTGGTTTTTATTATCCGTGTTCGTTGCACCAATTGGTCCGAGTTTGTTTCAACTGCTTGAGAATTTGAACCGTGGTATGTTGCACCATATTAAATGAGAGTACCCAATTTCAAATAGTTCTTATTCTCTTTCTATAATTTTGTGTGGGTTCTTGTAATGGCAACACTTGAAGCGATCCCCGATCCTCCGAAAAACACAAATTTGGTCATATTATCGTGCTTTAATAATGATTTACAGACATTCTTACCAAGAATTTTCTCTTTTGATGCAAAATGGTTTATCTTGAGAATGGTACAGTGTCATTGCAAAAGATTTGTGTAAACTATAGATACAAGCGAATTTATCTCGTAAGTCAGATTTAGAAGCCTACATTTCTCGAACAAAAAGAATTTATGAGACAGGATTTTAGGTAAACATTTGCAAAGTTATGTACTTTTTCATTGTATGTCAAACAAAAATCAACTCAGCCGATATTCATTATAATCAACGATAATAAATACTCACTCCTTTTCCCCGCCGTTCAAAATTTTATTGTTTATATCCGCGTTTGGCAGACCATTCCGCGTTTGTTGTATCTGGATGAACGGTGTGACCCTGTCGACCTGTCAACCCTGTTGACCCTGTCGACCTGTCAACCCTGTCAACTCTGTCAACCTGTCAACCATGTCAACCCTGTCTACCTGTCAACCCTGTCAACCTGTCGACCTGTCAACCCTGTCAACCTGTCGACCTGTCAACCCTGTCTACCTGTCAACCCTGCCGACTTGTCAACCTGTTAAAATAGTTCGTCGTAGTAAATGTATAATTTCGCATATTATGTTTCACGCCGGGTAAACGGTCAATTTGTACACCGAAGGCGTACAATTATGAAATAATTTGACCAGTTCCGGAGTACAAGTTGACCGGTATAAATAGGACGGAAACATCAGGTCTATCGCAATCAAAGTAAGATAATTTCTTCTATTTTAGTTTTATACAAAATCCGAAAATGTCATATGATGGGCTATAAATATGCGGCTTCTAAGACACCGAGACTTCATAAAAAAGTCATAAGATTATGTAATTATCATTTTTGGCGTATACAATATTTTATTTTTAAAATCTAGACCGAGCTAAAATTGTCTGAGGAAAGCTTTTTTAACAGTCCCAAAAACATCTTAGCAACGAAATACCAAGATTTATGGATACTCTTTCAATTCAAGGCATTAAATTTGAAAGGGTTGCCCTCAGTTTTGAGAATGGGTCCAATTTTTTGCGAGCGTACCAATTGACTAGTGGTGTACAATTTAACTTATGACATTTGCAATGCTATTTGGCCTAGTTTAAATTCGGGTCATCAGTATTTTCGCTACGTTGTATTTCGTGTATGTTTATGATGAGCTACTATTCTTACATACTATCAGTTTCATACGTCTAGATATCATAAGATTTTCTTGCTTTTTTCTGTTGCAAACTCATGGAAGTGACTGAATGGTGCTCAGTACAACCAGGTATCTAATATTAATTGGTTGTCAGTATATTGACAATGTAGTATAGATGTTTATGTACGATAAATATGAGTATCAAGCGCGAGGAATTAGAATTCTTTAACTTTACGCTAAGATTTTATAGGTGTGCTATTTGACAGTGGAGCGTCCAATTTGGCTCATATAAATCCAGCCACAATAACTGACGTCTTGAACTCTTCGACATTCTTTCTCATTTACTCTGCCTTAAAGTGGGGTTTTGATTTTATTGGCCACCTTTGACTACTCCTAACTGACTGCGTTACACTATAGTAACGAGAACAAACTACGACTACAGCATTTAGTATGTTGTATTTCGAAATTAACAATTTTTATTTAAGTGTTTTCACGATTAGATATTCTTTATTCAGATCGTACCTTTCAAGATTATTTCTGCTATATAGAGATGAAACAATCGGTATAGGTTTGGCGAAACCTAAAGACACACCCACAAGCAGAACTTGGTTTTGCCACGTTTGAACGAGCGACAATGGTTAGATGATCGATGATCAAGACCGCTGTCGTCAGCCACCAAGGAAATTCGCCTGTCAACGTGTCAATATCTTATTTGGGCAAAAAGAACGTTGAAAAGATCAAAATAATTAAAAGGTACAAGTAGGCAAAGATCAGGAAAAGGCACAATCAGAAAGAGATTCCCACTCCAAAAACCAAGGTGGGAAAAAAAAAAAAAAAAAAAAGCAATCAGGTACTCATACCATGAAAACATATAGTAAGCCGAATGAGCTGCTAATTTCCCAATAGGTGGCCACTCAGTTACCCAAACTTAACTAAAATATGAAACACACATAAGGTGCAAACAGCACAAAAACTTTTAAACACCAATACATGAAAAATAAGAACCACCACAGAAGATCGCCTTGGACCGATCAGTAATATAAAATTACTGGCGGGCTTAAACCGGCTGTACTGCTTCTTACACGTGTCGCATTCAAATGCTTTTCTCCTGACATTTTCCATCCTACAAAAAGCAAACAACGTCGATAAATGGATGTATTTTTGAATGATGGTGTTAGAGTAACAAGTATCAGCTTTTAAAAAAGCAAAATGATGCATTCAAAAAGCTACAAATCACCTGTTTTTTAGATTAAAAATATCCCATCAAAGAATCTGATTTATTATTCCTGCATAAATTCGAATGGCATCAGGACTTAACAAATCGTTAAAAATAAAGGAGTAAAGTGTTTAAGAGCCGTTTTCCCTTCAATTGTGGTAAAATGATTTTTAGAATTTTGAATAGAATAAAATATATTCCCAGATGCATCTATCTACATAATACCTTCTTTTAACATCAAGTACAATTGTTATACGTTCGACCAGTAGACGTTGTAGTAGCGCAAAGAAGAACCATAGAAATAGCATTCTTTGCATTTGTAGGGGTCTATTTTTATCATAAAACCCTATTTTCACATACCGGCCGACACGACAACCAATTGTGTCATACTGTGAGCAAATGATTAAGTATAATCCAGACATTGCATGCAAAGCGAAAAAAAACAAAACATTCCAATATAGTAAAAGCAAAGACCGAAATTTGTAAACTATTTTTTTTTTGTTTATGCTATTTCTCTGTTTTCCTGTGGATTGTCATTGAAATCAGTGTACTGGAAATTTGAAAGAAGCCGCATGCTAACCTACACTCTGGTTACTCAGTATCTCGTTCACTCACAGTTTGCAGAGTTCTGACGTCTAATTAAAAATATCTCAAGGTGCCGAGAGTTACTCATCAAATGAGCAAAAATGCGGTTTGGGCATTTTGACCAGATCAGGTTGTACACTCACAGAAGATGGCTATATATTGAGTACTTCTAATATAGAAAGAAAACTAAATGGGCTACATATATGACACTATAGAAAGTGAAGTAATTGGACTTTCTTGTATCGAAAAAAGATATGCTAATCAGCTATGCTGAAAAAGGTTTTCTAATGAGACGGCTCATATTCCTTATCGCAATTGTATTTATTGGGCTCTTGTCTCCCCCCCCCCCCCCCCCCCCCCACCACCAATAGTGTGGTTCCAACTGCACTTGCCAATCCGAACCTGGGAGGTACATATCAGCTATAATATTTTTCCATATATCAAATTTTACACCAAGCTGTCAAATGGTACACAAATAAGTAAAAGATAAATTCCTGCAAGGTAAGCATCTTTTCTCTTGTTTTTTTTTTTTCTCACCAAATTTCTTGCCTGATAAAATATGACACCTCCAGATATAAACATAAAGAGACATGCAGAGTCTCAAAGGGAAGTACAAATGAACGTTTCTCTTAAACGTTCGTGTCATTTTTCTTTTCTTTTTTTATTTGAATTGTAACATATATTTAATAATCAAGAAAATTCAACTGTATTTCAGTTCTGGAGTTTGATATGTTTCATGAAAAACGCTTAAACATTTCAAACACATTTTTCTATAAGTTAAATTGGGCTCCGCTGGTCAATTAGTACGCTTTGGAAATACGGCCCCTCTGCAGATTACACAAACGCATGATTTCCAAAACTGCATGATTTGGCATCCCTGGCATATAAAAACCTAGCCAGACTGTTTAGATTGGAATGCCAGGTTGCATTTCATCTCGATGCAACATTTTTCACGTAGGTATTTTCCACGCCAAAAATGATTTTGGCAAAATGCATAAGCTTTTGGATGTGCTTTTGTGCGTATATGATCTTTATTCAAATACCCATCATATGACATTCTCGGATTTTTAAACAAAAGTAAAATAACAAAATAAACTTACGTTAGTTTAACTCTCTCTCTCCTTTTTTGCGATTTGTTTACCAGGTCAACTTTCACTCCGGAAATGGTCAAATTATATATACGATTCACTCCGACGGTGTACAAATTGACCGTTTAGTGGGTGTGTGTTTGGGCTTCTGCATATCTTCCGTATAATTATGCGCATATACAAAACAATTTACATTATTAGTAATAGCCATACGCAGTAATATATTATTAGTAAATTAACCATGCACATTTATACATTAAACACCGAACTATTTTAGTCTTATAATGGACTTGATGCAATACGTTACTTAAGATGACCTTTGTTAAAAGCTTGTAAGTGCTCCACGTCCCTGATTGGATTCGAATCCGGACCGCCGATGTAGAAATCGAATAGCTGTGATATTTATAGATTCTACGCATCATGTGATCTGCCAATCTGACCTTCAAACCACGGCAGATAATCCCGAATGTATGAGTGGTGCAATGGGACATAACATAAGAATGTTATGTTTTGGATTTAATTGTATTTACAGCCCCCAACTTTGAAAAAGTTGGAAGGGCATATTGCTTTCGGCTTGTCTGTCTGTGTGTCTGTCTGTGTGTGTGTGTGTGTGTGTTAACTTTTGAACGGTGAATGCTAGGGTTTTGAAATTTCTTATGCACATTCCTCATGAAAAAATAGTTGACCCATATTTTTTTTCATGTCCGAGTTATTCCCCTTTTCTGAGTTATGTCCCTTTGAAAACAAAATTTGAAAATCTTGTGTGCAAGATATCTCAAAAAGTATTTGAGCTAGAGCCTTGGTATTTGGTATACTGGTTGGGGCTGCGGAGTAGATCACCTGATTAACTTTTGAAGACTTTTCCCAAAATTTTGACAAAATTACGGAATTTTGAAATTTTGATTGATTTTTCCACTTTTCGGTGAAATTTGCAACTTTTAAACGGTGAATGCTAGGGTATTGAAATTTCATTTACAGATTCCTCATGTGAAAATAGTTGACCCGTAATTTTTTTTAATGTCTGAGTCATGTCCCCTTTTTGAGTTATGTCCCTTTGAAAACAAAATTTGAAAATCTTGTGTGCAAGATATCTCAAAAAGTGTTTTAGCTAGAGCCTTCACAATTGGTATACCGATTGGGGTGGAGAAGAAGACCACCTGATTAACTTTTGAGGACTTTCCGTCAAATTTTGACAGAATTACCGAATTGTGAAATTTTAAATCCATTTTTAAGTGTGCATCTGTAATCACTGTTAGTCCTCAAGTTTGCTATTTGTGCCCAGGTCTTCATGATTTTCATTGAAAAATAATGAAATAAATGAATCATATTAACTGTGCCAGGTTAGAGGCAAGCACACAGCTGGGGGCATAGTGTTTTACAAACACTTATTTCTAGTTTTAATTTAAGATAAATGATAAGAGTAGTTGTTAGTTCATGGCAAGAGGATGTGAATTAAGTGCTGGTAATCTGCCTTTGTGAGGCTTGCCAAAGAATACATGTACTAGTAGTGTCATTAGTCTAATTGAGAATCCTGACATGACTTCAGCTGCTGACTGTGTGAATGCTAAGCATCAAACCAAACCAAGCACTTGTGAGTTCAATTAACATATGAGCCGCGACACAAGAAAACCAGTCTTCATGGTTTCCGCCTGGGTCATTCACAAACCAACCTGTACAGTTACAGAAGAAAGCTAGACGCTTGAAATTTTGGAGTTAAGTAGAAGGGGATGTGTACTATCCAAGTAGTGAAAACAAAGGCACTGATCTGATCTGCGCCTTTGCTTTTGCCATTTTCTCATGATGCAGCTCATATGTAAGTGCTCCAACAATTGCATCAAGCTTAAAAGATGCTTTGTTCATAGAATCGTTGCTGCAGTGTCATTCTTCAATGTCATTACATATTGGTTTGACTATGTGTTCCTGATCAAACTGATCCTGTAAAAAATTCAATTTTGCTTTCTTTTCTCTGTTAGAAAACCCTAGATTATTACCAAATATCGGCACTGAAATGAATTTCCCTACTTTTCATACATGACTGATCAGTCAAAAAGATTACTCCATTGTTCCGTTAGTTAGAAGCACCCCTTCATTTGATGAGAACATTGAAGACGTGTGATTATTTTGGCGTAAGGGAGAGCATCGCTGCATTAAAAAGTAAATTAGCAGCAAATGAAGCTGCCTGGTGATCAATATAGTTGTCAGTGTGTCGCTGGGATAGAATTATAGACAATTCTCATAGATACTAGCTGCTCTGGTTTCGGATATTGTCAGAATTCGGATATTTATTTGGTTTGTGATATTGATGGCCAGTCTTGGACATAATTGTAGCTCTTGTTTTTTAAGGAAGAAATAGTCATAGGACATATCGGAGGATTACGAATACTTCTATTTGTGTTGAGTAGGACTTAATTGACGACACAGTATTGTTTGGAAATCTGACATTAATACATATGTATCAGTTCGGCTGTTGGTTTCATGAATTTTTTATTACAACACATCTTCATTTACAAGCCTTTTTTGTTTCACATATAAAACTGATCAAGTGAAAAAGTCTTTAGCAAAGGGTAGGGGATTTTCCTGAATTCTCAGATACCCCAAAATGAAAGTAATCCTTTTAAAAAAATACAATTTTAAACCAAGAGTTATTTGTCAACATGTATTGATGATAAAAGGGACTGTTTCATGAGGCAATGTCTTATCTTTTTAAGTTTTGATGTATCAGGCGCTTTTACTATACAGTATTCATCAGGAAAACATGTCCGTGCAATGAATACCCACTTAAACCCCACTTTTATATAGAAAAACTGGGGTATGCAGGGGTATACCTATTTTTTCTTATTTTTGCTCCAAAACATGGATTGTGGGTACTCGTTAGAACCGCCTCGGCGAGGCGGTTCTAACGTGTACCCACAATCTATGTTATGAGCAAAAATAAGAAAAATATCAACATTTTTCAGCTGAAAATTTTCAATTTTTAAACTCAAAAAATATCTGTATGTTGCATGGGCAAGTTTTCGTAATGGTTTGCCTTATTGTTACCATTGCCTACAACTTCATTATGAAAATGTTAAATCTCATATACCATGTGTCTAGTCTCATCTTTGCTTTCTATGTCCATTGCTTGGTTCATTCTTTCTTCTGATTTTGTTTGCTTTGTTCGGTAGATTGTGTATTCTGGGGTTTTGACATGAAATAAATGATGGATTCTTTCTTGAGAATAAATATATATTGTCAACAGTTTCATTTACATTGATGTCGCAGCTCTATATTTAATCATTTTAATGTGACAATGTTTTCCAACAAAATGTCATGTTTCTGGTACTCTTTATACCCCCGGCATTTATGCCGACGGGTATATAGCTTTCGCTTTTCCGTTCGTCCGTTCGTATGTTAGTTAGTTAGTTAGTTAGTTAGTTCGTTTCTTCGTTCGTAATTCCGGAACGTTCGTGGAATTTACGTCAAAGTTTTGGTTAAAGTTTCTCTAGAGGTGTATATCTCATGAACCAATGGTCAGAAACCATTCATATTTGGACCATAGGTACCCTATAGGGTTTGCTTTGTTTCCATGAGTTCGGACCCCAGGGCCCATGCCCGGGGGTAGGGCTGGAGGTCAAAATCTAGGTCACCTTTAAAATATGCTGTTTACAATTTTAATGTTTCTTCTATAAGTCCATATCTTAACAAACAATCATAGGGATGTATTCTTATTTAGTTCATAGATACCCTATAGGGTTTGCTTTCATACTCCATGCTCGGTACCATCTCCAGGGGGTGGGGCTAGAGGTCAAAATCTAGGACTTGTTTATAATAGGATAAATATCATGATAAATTTTCTGTAAGTCTGTTTTCTTGACATCCACAAAGTTTTATCAGAAAGCATTCATACTTAGACCATAGGTACCATGTAAGGTTCAGACACTAGGGTCCATGTGCGGGGGGTGGGGCAAGAGGTCAGAATCTAGAACTTCTTTTAAAAAATGTATTTCTATACTTTTCTTTACCACCATGTTTAGAAATGATTCGTTCTTGCACCAAAGGTACTCTGTAAGGTTTGCCTTGTTCCTAATGACATTAGACTCTAGGGTCCTTGCCCTGAGGGTGGGGCTAGAGGTCAAAATCTAGGACTTCTTTTTTTTTTTTTTTTTTTTTTTAATATTATTGAAGAATGACATTCTACTTTACATCTAGGACCGAGGACCTGACCCTCAATGTCCGCGATCAAGTCCTAGATTGAGTATACAAGTCAGCTCTGTATACTGCTCTAAAATAGATCTGTCATTCTACTACACCCCCGCCCCCTCCCCATTGTTTTAGACAGTGTTTTTGGCAAATACAAATTTATAAGATTTACTTGTTGAGGGCGCTCTCTTTCATCAGGAATTGAGGTTTAATGTGTCACTGTCAGTGAGCATGTCTGGATTGGGGAGGTGGGCTGAGGGGTGGGGGCGTTTGAGGGAGCTACCAGCCGGGGGTACACGTGCCTCTCAAGGCACTTTTTCTAGTTTGATATGTTGCATGGTCAAAGCTTGTAACAGAAGGCAGATTTAAAAGCCCAAGCTCAGCTGTCTTTTCTGGGCACACTACATTTTGTTGGTTTGCCATAAGCTCACGACCAAGTTGAAACATGGATTCTTTTGGGGAGTTGTGGTTCACAGTTCAGATCTTTTCAAAGATTCTTTTCATCAAAGCATAATTTTAACCTTCTGAATGATTACGAAGTCAAAAGTTGTTCCAAATGCATACAGACATGCATGCCATGGTGTGTATTGATTTACAAGTGAATTTGTTCATGACCTTTTGCTTTGTTTTACATCATTGAAAAGTGAACTCATAGATTGGATTTTGTTGATGAAGTTGACTGACCACCTTTTGGGTAAGAGCACTGAACATATCACCCCCATCAGGATAACATCTCTGTGTATTGAATACCCCTTAAACCCCACTTTTATATATTAAAACTGGGGTATGTAGGGGTATACCTATTTTTCTTATTTTTGATCCAAAACATAGATTGTGGGTTCTCGTTAGAAGTGCCTTGGCGAGGCAGTTCTAACATATACACACAATCTCTGTTTTCAGCAAAAATAAGAAAAGTATAAAAAGAAAATCTGCTGAAAATGCTCAATTTTTACAACTTCAGAAAAATCATGGGCATGTTTTCGTTATGTTGGACCATAGTTTTGTCTTTGTACTTTGGCTATGTTTCTGGTTTTTTATTTTGAGATCAAGAATATGATTACTATTTCAGTTCTTGTTTACCTGTTCTTACATCCCTTTCAAGATTATTTCACCTCATATGAGATGGACCAATTAGTAGGTGGGGCAAAAACGTGAGAACCCCAAGCAAAACCACCTGGCACACCCGTAAGATTTTGGCTTGTCTCACATGTACCCTGGTGGGACTCGAACCCACACCAGATACAGCGTTGAAATGATTAAAAGCCTGAATGAAGTCAGCGCTCTTAACCACTCTTAACCACTCGGCCATAGGGGCCTCCCTTGTCGACTCATCTCTTGGTTATTCTAAGAAGCTACATCTTTGTAAGGACCATGTACACAACCTGCCGAAAATATTAAACTGGCTCATCATTTTATGTTAGCATGTTCCTACCATGTTCTGTCAGAATAAGTGGCACATAATAACATCAGCAGCTGCTACTGTCTGTTTATTGACATGGGTGTATAATTGATTTAGCAATTAACAAGTGATTTAATTACCTAATTATCATCTGAGCCACAGTGCGAGAAAACCAGTTTTTTGCATATGCAAAAACAAAGGTGCAGATCAGCTGTGCAGTGACTGCACAGCTGATCAGCGCCTTTGTTTCTGCTTCACGTATAGTGTTATCACTCTTCTACTCAAATCCGAAATTTCAAGATTCTAGCTCCTTTTCTGTTAGACCTGGTCAGAAACCTGGAAACAGGTTTTCTCGCGTCATGGCTCTTCAAAAGCATGTCTTTAATAAGAAACACTTAGCACTTAATGGGATAAGTAGATTGTGTTAGGATATTGAATTAGGGTTATTAGAGTTCCAAAACATTTCATTATCATGTTTTCTCAAAAAACACTACAGTTCCTATTTTTCTGATAGTGCAGCATGAATTTTACGGATCGTTTCCATGATAACACTGACTTAAAACTATCTAACCATTGAACTAAACAATTGAGTATTAATTTTGTTTTCATTGGATAGATTCTTCTAAACTTCCAAAAGTTGAAATTTGTGGCAAGCATATTTTTTCTATTGATGAAGATTGTGATGTAGCTATTATGTTTGCTTGGTTTAGTTGTTGGTACTTTCTTCTTTCATGATGTTAAAAGTAATATTCCTTTAGCTAAGATTTTTATGGAAAGTAAAACTTGTGAAATCTGATATTTGGAACTAATTTTATTTCAGTGACAACACTTACTGTTCATTTATTCGCTGTGAAATACTATGTTCATAAACGTATTGTGAAATTATCTCTTGATAAACTCAATATGAAAATAATAATCTTGTGATAAACTCAATGTGAAATAAAGTGGTGATAAACTCAATGTGAAATAAGTCGATTGATAAACTCATTATGAAATATATATGTATATTGATAAACTCATTTTGAAATAAGTCTTTTCACAAACTCATTGTGAAGTCTGTCTATTGATAACTCATTGTGAAATTAGGCTATTGACAAACTCATTGTGAAATAAGTCTATTGACAAACTCATTGTGAAATAAGTCTTTTCACAAACTCATTTTGAAATCAGACTATTGATAAACTCATTGTGAAATTAGGCTATTGACAAACTCATTGTGAAATAAGTCTATGGACAAGATCATTGTTAAATAAGTCTGTTGACAAACCTATCGTGAAATAAGTCTATTGATAAAACTGTTTGTGGAGCAATAATTCTAATGGAGCAAATGAAAATGGAGAGCCATCATAATAGCCACAGGTCTGGTTCCAGAATGACACAGGTGGAACAAATCATTGGGGGTAAGTGTAGTTGGAACATGTCGTGTATTACATCAGGAAAACGTTTCCGTATGGATGCTACCCCAGATTTGCACCTTACATATAGTACGTAGGCTGTCCGGAAAGTTTTGAGACTGTGTCTATATCTCAATAACTATTCAAGAGAATCAGTTGTAATTTTACACAGGAATATTACATTATAACATAAGTTATTGCTGAAAATGTCAGCGTATTTGCTCAACGGGAACATATTGATATAATCATTTTAATACGAGCATGTTGCTACTCTCGGAGCACTTTGACGTCAATAATGTCGCGCCCGTTATGATTTTACAAGAAAGACCTGGCTGATCGGATGCATTTTAAAGTGGCTGTCAATGTCATCGGGCACCAACGCTTGATAGTTTCAAGTTGATTTGTTTATTCTAAGGGCAACAATACATAATATATCAGGAAAACATATTCGTTTTCATTTGGCTACCTCCAAACTCTTTTGCGCAGATTTTATATGGGGTTTCGCTTTTTCGCACGCATCGAACGGACGGTAGCACTTTCTCTTATCACCGATTTCCTGACAAAAACTTTTCGAAAAAGCGAAAAATTAATGATCTTGCATAGCCTGGATTTTGTTAAACCAACCGTGAGAAATTTTGATTAGATTTGTGAACTCATTACGGCAGGAACACTGTATGATAAAAAAGCGCTGCTTCATCTGATGCGGTGACGTCAAGTTTCTTACCAACATTTTGATCGACACATACACTTCTGTTAGCTTTTGCAAAGTTGATAACCGTCGAAAGACCATGGAATTTTGCGAACATATTGAACAAATGATGTCGTGATATCATGCAAATTGTTACTGTATTTAAAAAACATATGGCCAATTTGTGGGCAATTGTTTTCTTGTCTCCAGGTTTTAGAAAACACAAAATTCAAAGTGCTGCGAGAAGCGCCACATCGGTTGCCTTGGAGACCATTATCTCCAAGTGTATGTAGGTTTTGATTCCAATTTTCCCATATATTATTCAGGAAGGCCTTATCTATAATCTCATATATCTTTATTTGTATAGCATAAAATGTTTTTTAAGATATCTGCATAGTCCTAAAACTTTCCGGACAACCCTCGTAAAAATGGGGGAAAGCAGGGGTAGGTATGAAATTATTGATTTTTAATACTAATTCATAAAATTATTTATTATGGGTATCTGTTATCATCGAATCAATGAGGTGATCAAAATGCTCGATTTTATTAATGCAAAAATATAATCAAATTCAACTGTAATAGAGACCACTTTGTGCAAACAGATGTTTCCATAATGGATAAGCTTGAAACCAAAATCATCAGAATTCTTTGACTTTGATTATTGGTGACAGTAAAATACAAATCAAAGCAATCAATTTAGATAGATGCTCTTGGAATGATTTCTGATCGTCTGAAGGGATTTAAATTAATACATATTTATCTTTTGCCAAGTAATTTAGTATGGCAAAACTTCAGTGCATTCTTCGCTTAGCCAACAGAATAATGAACACCTGTTGTACCAATTTATTGCATGCCACTTTACATTGATATTGCAAAATCGACATAGTGTCATGCATTTTGCCAGTGCAACATTGACATAATGTCATGCTTTTTTCAGTGCAACATTGCCATAATGTCATGCTTTTTTCAGTGCAACATTGCCATAATGTCATGCTTTTTTCAGTGCAACATTGCCATAATGTCATGCATTTTTCCAGTGCAACATTGATATGGGTGCCATGAAATGATGTGTGATAGCAACATAACATGTCTGCCAAGCAATAATGGTTCTGCAAGATTGATGTGTGCCATGGAGTGATGACCCTTTGCAACTTTGACATGTGCCATGAAATGATGGTGATAGTGTGTTTGCAACAATGCCATATGCCATGAAATTATGGAATCTTTGCAACATTGGCTTATGCCATGAAATGATGGGGTCTTTGCAACATTGACATGTGCCATGAAATGATGGTGATAGTGTATTTTCAACATTTACATATGCCATGAAATTATGGGATCTTTGCAACATTGGCATATGCCATGAAATAATGGGGTCTTTGCAACATTGACATGTGCCATGAAAAGATGGGGTCTTCGCAACATTGACATATGCCATGAAATTATGGGATCTTTGCAACATTGACATATGCCATGAAATTATGGGATCTTTGCAACATTGGCATGTGCCATGAAATTTTGGGGTCTTTGCAACATTGATGTATGCCATGAAATGATGGGTTCTTTGCAACATTGACATGTGCCATGAAATGATGTTTTTTTTGCAACTCTGACATGTGCCATGAAATTATGGGATCTTTGCAACATTGGCATATGCCATGAAATTATGGGGTCTTTGCAACATAGACATATGCCATGGAATGATGGGATCTTTGCAACATTGGCATATGCCATGGAATAATAAGGACTTTGCAACATTGACATGTGCCATGATACGATAGGGTCTTTGCCACATTCACATGTGCCATGAAATGATGGTGTGTTCGCAACATTGACATGTGCTATGAAATGATGGTGTGTTTGCAACATTGACATAAGCCATGAATAGACTGGGTCTTTGCAACATTGACATGTGCCATGAAATGAAGGGGTTATTGCAACATTGACATGTGCCATGAAATGATGGTGTGTTTGCAACATTTACATGTGCCATGAAATGATGGTGTCTTTGCTACATTGACATGTGCCATGATTTGATGGTGTCTTTGCTACATTGACATGTGTCATGAATTAATGGTGTCTTTGCTACATTGACTTGTGCAATGAATTGATGGCGTCTTTGCTGCATTGACATGTGCCATGAATTGATGGCATCTTTGCTGCATTGACATGTGCCATGAATTAATGGCGTCTTTGCTACATTGACTTGTGCAATGAATTGATGGCGTCTTTGCTACATTGACATGTGCCATGAATTGTTGGCATCTTTGCTGCATTGACATGTGCCATGAATTGATGGTGTCTTTGCTACATTGACATGTGCCATGAAATGGGGATAATGTTCACCAGCAAAAAGAAAACATAGGCAAAAATAAGTAGGGTAGATTTCATGATTGAGTGGTCTGAATACTCTTTATACTAAGCCATAAATGTTTGAGATGCCTGTTTCAATATAACTACACCATAAGAATTTTTTGATCGCATAATTTAAGGATGTGATATCAATGATAGTTACCATCATTTTATATAGCTGATTTAGTTTGTATGATCTATGGCAACCTATATATTCCCCCCTTTAGCTGTATTGCTGTCATGTCCCATGGGTATAAGTGTTTTCAAGCTTGACTTTGTTCCTCAAACTTTTTAATAATTAATAATATCACAGTAATTTGTTTAATGTAGGAAGATAGGCAATTATAGTGTTTCACTTTCCATTTAATAGTTCTTCTGTACTGACATTTCCAGTATGGGCACATTGTATCTTGTGAAGTAGCAGAGTATAAGTTATATTTAGAAAATAGTTTCTACAGTAACTGATATAAACTTACGAGGGGGTGTTTTAATTTAAGAATACAAAATTAATAGCTAAATTCATTTCATCTTGGGTCACTCAAAGTATTAAAAAATAGACTGATTCAGAGAACTGAGTCAGTGTAAATATAAAAAGTTAAATTGGTCCAAAGTCAGTCTGGATGCTTAACATAAAACTTTCAGGTCCATCAGGGATTACATTGTATCAAACAATGAAAGTTAATGATTATGTATCTGATGATCAGCTTTTACTTTTTTCTGCTTCACAGAAATGTCACCTTAAGTATTAAGTTTTGCTTTCAATACATATTGATTTGGAAAGCTTCTATAAATAAATAAGCAGTTTTAAGCGAATGCACCTTGTTTCATAAGCACTACTAGCATGCAGAAATGCATTTCACAACTTTGATGTCACTTTTCAGGACAATGAAGTCTTTAGGGTTCATACAGTAAATATGTCATATCTCACAAACTTCATGAATTATCCATCAAAGACTATTCGACTCTTGAAACATTATACCCTCAAAGTAAAATAATTTTTCTAATACTTACAAAAAAATTATTGTGTGTTTACAGCTGAGGGCAATACCGAGGGTGCAGGGTGTTGTAGCTGGTTGTTACTATTAATGTGTTTACAGTTCAGTATTGATTGTGTTTACAGCTGAGGACAATACTGAGGTTGCAGGGTCTTGGGGCTGGTTGTTGTGGTGGATCTTCTCTGTTCTGCTTATCATCATCACACTACCATTCTCCCTGGTTCTCACTAGTAATGTGTTTACTGTTCAATATTCATTGTGTTTACAGCTCAATATTCATTGTGTTTACAGCTCAATATTCATTGTGTTTACAGCTCAATATTCATTGTATTTTTACAGCTGAGGATAGTACCGAGGGTGCATTTTGTTGTGGATGGTTGTTGTGGATCTTCTCTCAGCCACTGATCATCATTACACTACCATTCTCTCTTGTTCTCTCTACAAACCTGTGTTTACAGCTCAGTATTGTGTTTACAGCTCAATATTGGTTGTGTTTACACTTACAATTTATTGTGTGTTTACAGCTGAGGACAATACCGAGGGTGCAGGGTGTTGTAGCTGGTTGTCATTATTAATGTGTTTTCAGTTCAATATTGATTGTGTTTTCAACTCAGTATTGATTGTGTTTACAGCTCAGTATTGGTTGTGTTTACATCTCAATATTAATTGTGTTTACAGCTGAAGACAATACCGAGGGTGCAGGTTGTTGTGACTGGTTGTTGTGGATCTTTTCTGTTCTGCTGATCATCATTACACTACCATTCTCTCTTTTTCTCTCTATAAACCTGTGTTTACAGCTCAATATTGTGTTACAGCTCAATATTGATCGTGTTTACATCTCAATATTAATTGTGTTTTCAGCTGAGGACAATACTGAGGGTGCAGGTTGTTGTGGCTGGTTGTTGTGGATCTTCTCTGTTCTGCTGATCATCATCACACTACCATTTTCACTGGTTCTCACAATTAAGGTAAGTACAGTAAATCCTGTCTGTGTAACTATCTGAATTAAGCAAGCAACCCTGGCTAAAGCGTTATTGAAAAATTACGCTGAAATCTTCCTGTATTTAGCAACCACCTGCTTTAAGCAACCCTTAGCACATTGGACTAGTTTGAAACCGTAATGACAATGACAACTAATGAATAATAGCTTGTTTTGTCCATTAGACTTTTGACTAAAGAGAAAAGAATCGTCACCATGAAAGGAAACGGTTTTAGGATGTCACCTGACACACATAGCACGACTGATATCATATTCAACTAAATAACATTACAGAACCAAAGTGTTGAATTTCTAGATATGAGCCGCCTAATGGGAAAACCAACAATCTGCATAGGCGAAAACAAAGACGCAGATCAGCTTCGCGGTAACCGTGAACCTGATCAGCGCCTTTGTTTTCGTTACTCGGATAGTACAATTCCTCTTCTACTTAAATCCAAAATTTCAAGCTTCTAGCTCTTTTCTGTGCTTGTACAGGCCGGTTTGTGTCAGACCTGTTCGAAAACCACATTGTTGGTTTTCCCACGGGGCAGCTCATATAGAAGCCATTTCAGGAAATATGTCTAAAAGGTCCTACCAGGTCTGACACTAAACCTGGCTCAATGTCATCAAAGATGGGAAGCAACCAACACAAAAGCATGATATAAAGAAGCGCAGTATTTCAAATTAGAAGTTGCAAATTTTTCAGTTCTGGCTAACTTATGTAGTTGTATCTTGGACAATTTCTACATTTCAGGTTGTTCAGGAGTATGAGAGAGCTGTAATATTCCGACTAGGTCGACTACCTCAGGGTGGAGCTAAGGGGCCAGGTAGGTTGTTATAGTTATCAAGCCCAGAGGATATATCAGACATGTCATGAGGAAACTACGTAGATAATTGCTTAAGGGAAAAAAAGGCGCAGAACAGCTGTGCTGTAATTGCACAGCTGATCAGCGCCATTGCTTTTCCTTCATTGATAACATCCAAAATTTCAACCTTCTAGAAACTGTCTAGGTTTGAGTCAGTCCTGGTTGGGAACCCTAGAGACACATTTTCTAGCATCCTGCCCTATGTAACTTTTTTATGCTCAACTGGGCAGCGCATGAAGGATTTATCATGCTCACAAATGGTAAAATGCTTATAGTTTTGCTATTCATACCATGTTGATACCCACATGGTCACTGGGAATTAACAAAATTAAAACTTGCCTTAAACAGCGGTCACACAGTAGCGTATAACCCAAACCCGCGCCGGGCGTATGAAAAATCTCAACACGCTGAAGATTTTGGACGTATAAAATTAATTTTTCCTTTAACTCGCTTTTGCAGTCACACATTAGCGCGTGACTGAGGCGTGTGCCGGACGTATAAACAATCTCAAAGTTTTGAAGTACGTTTGTCGTACGTCCCAGACATGCTAGGCACGCGCTACAGACGCGCTGTATGCGTTCCATGCGCGCTCCAAGCACGCTTGGCACACGTTACAGGCGCGTTCCACACTCCCCCAAACCAGCATCCGGTTAAAATAGAAACGCGCACGTAGCGTATACGACGTGCTTGAAACGTGTGCTCGGCGTGTGCTGGGCGTGTTCGAAACGTATTCAACGCGCCTGTAACGTGCGTGGAACGTACTTGTAGCGTGTAGGTCACACGCCCGACACACGCCCAACTTCTAGAAAATTTTTAGGCATGTTTAAAATTTTATTTAGCCCAAACGCGCACGAAACGCGCGCCGACTTTTAGCGACACGCGCCGGATGTACACCAAGCGTACCCAGCGCGCGCTTAACGCACCTTGGATGTGTCTCCGACGTTCGTCTGGCGTATGTGGAAATTTGTATTTTTTCAACACGCCCGACGCGCGTTTCACTTATACGCTAATGTGTGACTGCTGTTTTAGAAATAGAAGTACTCTAATTTTCTAATATTGTGTAAAAGTTAATTCTGTAATACACTGCAGAAAATCATCTAGAAAACCAGAAATGACTTGAAAAATGAGTATGCCAATTTCCTTTCTTCATTTCCCTGTAAGACTAATGTCTGTCAGTTCTGATAAAATATTCTCTGTTTGGCACCAGGACCCAGTTGTTCAAAGCATCGTTAGCTTAACGATATCGTTAAGGCATAAATTTGTTAAGCAAATATCAGCTAAAGAAACAAATACACTGTTATTTTTTGTTGAAAAAATGTGAGAATCCTTTGCACTGCAAAGGATTCTCACATTTTTTCAGCAAAAAATAACAGTGTATTTGTAATATTCATGTTTGAAATTTTAACGAAACGTTAACTAACGACAATGTTAGTTTTGAACAACTGGGCCCAGGTCTGCATCACTGTAATATTTGAGCCACCTAGTGGGAAAACCAACAATGTGGTTTCTGACCAGGTCCGACACAAACCGGCCTGCACAAGCACAGAAAAGAGCTAGAAGCTTGAAATTTCGGATTTAAGTAGAAGAGGAATTGTACTATCCGAGTAGCGAAAACAAAGGCGCTGATCAGCTTCGCGGTTACCGCGAAGCTGATCTGCGTCTTTGTTTTCGCCTATGCAGATTGTTGGTTTTCCCATGAGGTGGCTCAATTTTTATTTGTTGTTTTTGGAATGAATGTGTCTTTATGCAATCTCGATTTAAATGAGAATGATTCTGTTCCATGCCAGAATGACTGGCATGTAGTGAAAGTAAGATATGAGCCGCCTCATGAGAAAACCAACAATCTGCATATGCGAAAACAAAGATGCAGATCAGCTTCGCGGTAACCGCGAAGCTGATCAGCGCCTTTGTTTTCGCTACTCGGATAGTACAATTCCTCTTCTACTTTAATCCAAAATTTCAAGCTTCTAGCTCTTTTCTATGCTTGTACAGACCAGTTTGTGTCGGACCTGTTCAGAAACCACATTGTTGGTTTTCCCACGAGGCGGCTCATAAAGGCAAATGACTCCACCATGAAATGTAACCATATAATTTGAGCCGCATCATGAGAAAACCAGATTTTAGCAATGCGAAAACAAAGATGCATATCAGCTTCGCAGTAACTGCACAGCTGATCAGCACCTTTGTTTTTGCTACACGGGTAGACCTTGTACAGCTCGGTTTGTGTCGGACCTGGTCGGAAACCCCCGAAGACCTGTTTTCTTGCGTCGTGGCTCATTTGTCGTTATGGGTATCTAAGAAATGAATTTACAGACAGTGCAGACTTTTGGGAGAAAGCTAGTTTGATCAATTAGATGGGGAATCTTAGTCTAGACACATCTAACTGCAAATGAATCACTTTTCTGGCTTTAAGCACAGATGTCTTTAGCAGATTTTGTGTTGCTGCATCTGATTTCTTGAAAACAGTGAGACAAATTATGACAAAAACAAGCGCTATATGCTCAAGGAATCTTTGCTTTTTCCTTAATTGATACACATATTCCTTATCTTAATAATTATGAAGGCTCAAATCAATTTTTGCAGGTTCCTCAAGGTCTTATAAGTGCCACAGTGGCTTACATCTCTATTTCAGGCATCTTCTTCATTATTCCATGTATTGAGAGCTATACCAAAGTGGATCTCAGGACTGTCTCCTTTGATGTGCCACCACAAGAGGTAGGTACTACTGTTGTATTGAGAGCTAGACCAAAGTGGATCTCAGGACCGTCTCCTTTGATGTGCCACCACAAGAGGTAGGTACAACTGTTGTATTGAGAGCTATACCAAAGTGGATCTCAGGACTGTCTCCTTTGATGTGCCACCACAAGAGGTAGGTACTACTGTTGTATTGAGAGCTAGACCAAAGTGGATCTCAGGACCGTCTCCTTTGATGTGCCACCACAAGAGGTAGGTACAACTGTTGTATTGAGAGCTATACCAAAGTGGATCTCAGGACCGTCTCCTTTGATGTGCCACCCCAAGAGGTAGGTACTACTGTTGTATTGAGAGCTATACCAAAGTGGATCTCAGGACCATCTCCTTTGATGTGCCACCACAAGAGGTAGGTACCACTGTTGTATTGAGAGCTATACCAAAGTGGATCTCAGGACTGTCTCCTTTGATGTGCCACCACAAGAGGTAGGTACCACTGTTGTATTGAGAGCTAGACCAAAGTGGATCTCAGGACTGTCTCCTTTGATGTGCCACCACAAGATGTAGGTACCACTGTTGTATTGAGAGCTATACCAAAGTGGATCTCAGGACCGTCTCGCTTGATGTGCCACCACAAGGGTTAAGTGAGAGCTATACGAAAGTAGATCTCAGGACTGTCTCCTTTGATGTGCCACCACAAGAGGTAGACCACTGTTGTATTGAGAGCTATATGAAAGTGGATCTGAGGACCGTCTCCTTTGATGTGCCACCACAAGAGGTAGGTACCACTGTTGTATTGAGAGCTATACCAAAGTGGATATCAGGACCGTCTCCTTTGATGTGCCACCACAAGAGGTAGGTACCACTGTTGTATTGAGAGCTATACCAAAGTGGATCTCAG
Source organism: Rugalucina vietnamica (assembly GCA_964017185.1). Taxonomy (NCBI): domain Eukaryota; kingdom Metazoa; phylum Mollusca; class Bivalvia; order Lucinida; family Lucinidae; genus Rugalucina; species Rugalucina vietnamica. Next base: position 37,836,118 of record OZ024870.1, read on the forward strand.
GACTGTCTCCTTTGATGTGCCACCACAAGAGGTAGGTACCACTGTTGTATTGAGAGCTATACCAAAGTGGATATCAGGACCGTCTCCTTTGATGTGCCACCACAAGAGGTAGGTACCACTGTTGTATTGAGATCTATACCAAAGTGGATATCAGGAACGTCTCCTTTGATGTGCCACCACAAGAGGTAGGTACCACTGTTGTATTGAGATCTATACCAAAGTGGATATCAGGAACGTCTCCTTTGATGTGCCACCACAAGAGGTAGGTACCACTGTTGTATTGAGAGCTATACTAAAGTGGATCTCAGGATCATCTCCTTTGATGTGCCAGCACAAGAGGTAGGTACCACTGTTGGGAGCTATATCAAAGTGGGACCGTCTCCTTTGATGTGCCCCCACAAGAGGTACATACTTACCACTTCTCACAGTGCTCCAACAGTGAGCTTATAGTATAAGCATGATCCGGTGTCTGTCCATGGTCGTTGTCTACGATGTCTGTCCATCGTTGTTGTCATCCGTCGTCCACAATTTCAAAGATCTTTTTCTCTGAAACCGCTTGGCCGATCAAGTTGAAATTTTATGTGGAGCCTCCATGGGTAGGGGGAAAGAAAGTTTGTTTACGGGATCTTGGTCACATGACTAAGATGGCAGCCATGCCCATTTATGGTAAAAACCCTTCCAAAATCTTCTTCTCCAGAACCGGTGGGCCGATTACCATGAAACTTTGTATATAGCATTGGGGACTCCAGCCCATTATAATTTGTTCAAATGATGACCCTAGGATGACCCTGATCTATTTTATGGCAAGGTCAATTTTGGAAACATAGGCTTTTACATGGGAAAAGGCGAAAACAATGGATATTTTGGAAAATATTGCAGCCTTAGACTTGAAAGACGCTAGATGGAGACAACTAATGGAGTAGCTGAAGGTATTTAATTAGTCATTTCTTGACCTTGACCCAAGGTCATTGAAATATCAAAATTAAGTCACAATTTCAAAGATCTTTTTCTCTGAAACCGCTTGGCTGATCAAGTTGAAATTTTATGTGGAGCCTCCTTGGGTAGTGGCATCGAAATTTTGTTTGCAATATCTTGGTCACATGACCAAGATGGCCGCTATGCCCATATATGGTAAAACCCTTCAAAAATCTTGTTCTCCAGAACCTGTTAGCCGATTTCCACGAAACTTGGTATGCAGCATCAGGGACTCCAGCCCATCTTAGTTTGATAAAATGATTACTCTTGGGTGACCTTGACCTATTTTATGGCAAGGTCAAGTTTGGAAATATAGGTTTTTGCAAGGGAAAAGGAAATGGAATTTTTGTAAACTATTACAGCCTGAGACCTGAAACTTGGCAGATGCAGACAACTTATGAAGTCAATAAAGGTGTGTGAGTATTCAAGGTCAAGGTAATTTCATGATGACAAAATGCTCCAAGATCAGGCTTCAGATGAGCATTCTCTGGACCAATGGTCCTCTGGTTCTTTTAGCTGTAAAAATTTGGACTTTTTAGGTTGAAATGTTTAGATTTTTTAAAGTTTTGTTTGTTTGTTTGTTCGGGTTTAACATCGCTTTCAACATTAACTGTCATATCACGACGGTGTCTGGTTGTGACAGGGAGCTCAATGCTCACTTTTATAGTGCTGCCTCACTGTGGTATCAGATCCCAGACACTTTTACCTGATACCACCCCCAGTCACATTATACTGACACCGGAGCGACCAGTCCTAGCCCTACCCCGAAAATCCGAGTGCCAAGCGGGGAGCAACTAGTACCATTGTTAACGACTTTGGTATGTCGTGGCCCGGGATCGAACCCGGTACCTCCCGATCTCGGAGCGGACACTCTACCTACTGAGCTACCAAGGCTGGTTTTTAAAGTTTTGATCAGAACATAGATTGTGGGTGTATGTTAGAAACGCCTCGCTAAGGTGGTTCTAAAGAGTACTTCAAATCTCTGATTTGAAGCAAAAATAAGAAAAATGTATATCCCTGTCCACCCCAGTTTTACCATATGAAAGTAGTGTATATTCCAGGGACATGTTATCTGTATGATTCTAATGCAGCTCTTTCCCTCAGATGGGCCTTCGCATGAGAAAACAAACAATTTGCATATGCGAAAACAAAGACGCAGATCAGCTGTGCAGTAACTGCACAGCTGATCAGCGCCTTTGTTTTCGCCACTCCTCTTCTACTTATATCCAAAGTTTCAAGCTTCTAGCTCTATTCTGTGACTGTACAGCCTGGTCGGGACCCAAATTGTTGTTTTTCTCATGCACAGGCTCATATAGAATACTTACAGCCAATCAAATAATCTGTTATCATTGAAGATGGTGGTTTGGCAATTGATCTTAACAGTGCCTTTGGTCTATAGTGCACTCAAAGATATTTGTTTGCTCACAGCAGCGCCTTTGTTTTCGCCACTCCTCTTCTACTTATATCCAAAGTTTCAAGCTTCTAGCTCTATTCTGTGACTGTACAGCCTGGTCGGGACCCAAATTGTTGTTTTTCTCATGCACAGGCTCATATAGAATACTTACAGCCAATCAAATAATCTGTTATCATTGAAGATGGTGGTTTGGCAATTGATCTTAACAGTGCCTTTGGTCTATAGTGCACTCAAAGATATTTGTTTGCTCACAGCACTTATGGATAATTTATATCCTCTGTGACCGAAATTTTAGATTCATACCATTTTGAGCTAGCAAATTTCACAATTTTGCTACATATCAGTTTGTAGTATATTGATTCCATGGGTCATCCTTAGTGGGAACTAATTGTTTCCAGCACTTTATTCTCTGTTGTTTGTTTTAACATTGATGATGGAACAAAAATGTTTGCTTTTGTACTTAATTCATACAATACTTTTGAAATTGCATTACGGTAGAAAAAGCTTTTTGCCTTAAAAGCATAGTTGCTAAGGATGTGTACTGTAATGATGCTTAGTGTTTGATTGGAAGGCTTGAGCGACAAAAATTGTTCACCTTGGAAGACAGGGCCTTGAGCACAGCCTGATAGCAACCACCTTCATCAGAATTCAGGCAGCAAGTTTGGCCTGGATATAAAAATGTTGGTCATTGTTTAAAAAAAAAAATATGACAGCTCTCTGTTCAATGCCACCACCAAAGGACAAGAACACATCATCTGATGTTGTATGACATCACTAAAGGCAATATCGCGTAAAATTCGACCATGGTGCTTCACAGTAATGGGTCATTGACCAGTAAAGATCCACCGGTAAAGATTATAGAATGGTATATTGCATAGCATATTTACATATCAGAGACACCTTGACAGGCATTTGAGCCTATATTTCTTAATTTGATTGTATTCAACAAGCCAAATTTTGAAGAAAAAAAATTTACCCCATATGTCTAACGATAGCTGACAAGTTCTCTTTTTACATAGTCTGGTGGTTTTGTAGAGACAGGAAATTTTAAGAACAAGAATTGAAGAAAAGAAGTTAATGTAATAAATTTGTCTAGAAATGTTCCTAGTTCAGATTCGAGATTTCTTGGAACTTTAAAATGAGGTTAGAGGCTTAGTTCAAGTGATTATCTCACTATCAAATGTCATAGATTTTTCTGAATATTTTTGGCTATATCTCAAAGGGAAAATGTTAGTCTTACATTTTGTATTGACTTTGTCTACCAATAAGGAATTTAGTGCATTGACCATCATAGTCAAGAAACTTTGTCCCAAATTGGTCTATAAAATGTGGTTGGAATTGCGAGAACTCTGATTCTGTATTTATTGATTTTCTGTGAAGATTCTCTGCTACCTGCCAGGCAGAAAAGGAAGAATGATGCCTTAATTTGTCAACAAAGCACTCCGGAGAATTGGGTGAAAATCAAGTTATTTTTCTCCCGTTTTTCTGGCAGAGCAGCCTCACGTGTGAACCTCTTTTTAGCACACACGAAAAAATTTGCTGCAGATCAGCTGTGCAATTTCTATGCAGATTAATTTTCACTACATACATGTAGATTATGTGATTTTCTGACTTCTTAGATCTTAAAGTCCAAGTCTCCATTGTCTAAGGTTGCATTGTCCAGTTTGTGTATAACCTAACGGTAGTCAGAAACACGGAATATTATTTTTTTCCCTCGATAATTCTCTAGAGGACATCAATTCTGCTAAAAATTGGTGGTCACAATTTTCAGATCTTGATTATCAGAAAAAAGTACACCACAACCTCTTTATAACAGTATTGTTGAGGTCCAAGCCAGTATCCGTGTTAGGTATCCAATCCGAGCTTTAACAAAAGTAAAATGTAAAGACACATAGCTAACAGTCTAAAATGGGGTCCAACAATGATTAGTGTTATATCCAAAACTGTATTGTAACAAAGCGTGTTGTAAAGAGGTCCAGGTGTACCTGTTAGTGATCATAACCTTGACCTGATCACGATGTTATAAAACATTTTTCATGCTCATTTCAACTGAGACTAAAATTTATCCTGCTCATAAATGTTAAAATGCCAACAATTCTTGTCATTTTAACATTAATTAGCAGGATAAATTGCAGGCATTGCTAATCTAAGCCTTAATTTTCTATTTATGAGCAGATTAAATTTCGTGCTCAGCCAAGTTGAGCAAGAAAAAGGTTTTATAACCTCGGGGCCTGGGAAAGACCACATACTTTTGTCTTGAAACATCTTTTTACACATTAAGATTGTACTAGAAGCCCAAATAAGACATTGTAATGTTGGCCAACCTTCTCTCATTGTATTTTAATGGTCTAAAAAGCCAGTTTGGCTAGGGGATTATAGGTGTCCAAGGAATCAAATCCATAATGGCTTACTTATTGCCTTTTTACATGAGCGAAATGATAATAAAATCACCATAAATCAGCTGTGATTTCTGGTCTAACTATCTGTTTTATTCCAATAGGCAATTTCCTGACATGTCATTGGGGAGTTATTTAGGAATTGGACTTTTTTTCTTTGGATATAGATCAAAATCTCATTTTTGATTTCTAAATGGCAATTGTGAGCAAACTGTTTGCCCTCTGTTGGCTGATGACAATTCAGTATCCTGAGGTCGACCTTCATCTAGCACATTTTTAGCTACAAATTTCCCCGCTTTGTCTTGCTTGAGTAGGGCAAGTGGTCAGTCTCTTGTGAAAGAATGGACACTAAATACTCATAAACTGCCTTTGCAACAATGTGTTTAAAGTAGTCAGAACATGTTCGAACTGGAGTGTAGTAATAAATCACACAAAAGTGAGATAGGATCTATGATGGAGCAAATCAACTGAAAAGAAAATCATTATGTATATGCTGTGCTGGACAAGGAGCTTGAGAGTACTTTCAACCTAAATATGATTTAGGAGCCTTTTGGCATATGCAAAAACAAAGGCACAGATCAGCTTCACAGTAACTGCGAAGCTCATCAGCGCCTTTATTTTCGCTACACGGATTGAAAAATTCTTCCAAATTTTTAAATCCAGAATTTCCATTCTCTAGCCATCTTCAGTGCTTGTACAGCTCAGTTTGTGTCAAACCTGTTTGGAAGTCACATTGTTGGTTTCCTCATGACGTGGCTCATATGATTTAGGAGCCTTTTGGCATCATAATCTAGAATCTGTGAACTGAAAATTTAAGGGAATAAGTGCAGTTTTTTAGCTTGGATTAGCATGTTTCGAGCTATACCAAAGTAAGATTTTTGGCTTTTCCCAGAAGACCATCATCATCAATCTAGTTTTTTGATTATAGCGGTATAACTGTCTGAGACTGTCCACTGATTAATATCAGGGTTACCACAAAAATGTTTAGAACTCGGACACCTCAACATTTCATATTGTCATATAATCCTTGATTGAAACCAAAATCTGTAGATAGATTGACGAATATAGACACATATTCCAATTCTCTGATCATGTTTTTTGCTACGCATTTTGTCTACGTGGAGAACTGACTGTCCAGCTGCTTAGGAATCCGTCCTCTGATCATGTTTTTTGCTACGCATTTTGTCTACGTGGAGAACTGACTGTCCAGCTGCTTAGGAATCCGTCCAGTAGCTAGGAATGTAGTATGGCCCCAGACCCTATCTTTTCCTTTTATCCATTTTCTTATCTTCTTAGGAAGGGGCACAAATATAGAACACCAATAATTTCTCTGCTTACTTAAGTTTCCTGATTGCAAAGTTATTGTTAAAAGAGGCACAGAGGAACTAAAAGAATTTATATTTAAATAATAATAACAATAAAAAAACAATAAGGACTGGGGCCAGTCTACTAGGAATGCTATGATAATGTTTCAGAAAAGTATGGCATGGATATTTTTGACTGCAGTTTATTCATTTTTATTGCCTCATACATTTTTATTGCCTCATACATTCAAAGCACTGAGTGGACAGAGTTTATAAATGAGCCGGGTCATGAGAAAAACCAACATTTTTCATATGTGAAAACAAAGGTGAGATCAGCTTCGCAGTTACTGCGAAGCTGATCAGCGCCTTTGTTTTCGCTACATGGATAGTACAATTCCTATACTTTCTAAATCCAAAATTTTCAGCCTCTAGACATCTTCTGTGCTTGTACAATTTGGTTTGTGTTGGACCTGGTCGGAAACCACATTGTTGGTTTTCTCATGACACAGCTCAAATTATGTCAAAGATGGTTAACCAGTTGAGCTGCGACGCAAGAAAACCAGTCTTTGGAGTTTCCGACCAGGTCTGACACAAACCGGTTTATGCATCTTCAGAAGATGGATAGACGCTTGAAATTCCAGATGTAACAAGAAGTGGAATTGTACTATCCGTGTGGCGAAAACAAATGCGCTGATCAGCTTTGCTGTGACTGCGAAGCTGATATGCGTCTTTGTTTTCGCAAAGGCAAAAATTCGGTTTTCTCATGGCGCGGCTCAATTTACTTGGCTGACCAAAAGCCTTTGGGTAAGTATTGCAAAACTCATCATAAACCAGTAATGAGGTTTTTGATGTGCTTATAAATGAGCCGCGTCATAAGAAAACCGGATTTTTGCCTATGCGAAAACAAAGGCGCAAATCAGCTTCGCAGTAAATGCGAACAGCTTCGCAGTAAATGTGATCATTGCCTTGTTTTCGCTACACCGATAGTACAATTTCTCTTCTTCCTAAATCAGAAATTTCAAGCTTCTGGCCATTTTCTGTAGCTGCACAGGCCGGTTTGTGTAAGACCTAGTCAGAAACCCCGAAAATCGGTTTTCTTGCGTCGCGGCCCAAAGGAGATAACATACTTTATACTGGTGTTGTGCCATGTAGGGGCCATAAAATCTCATCGTGAAAGTTATCTACGGTGCAGATTAAATTTGTGTTTTGGTCCTTTGAGATCAGTCACCGAGACTTGCAAAATCTGAGAAATAAGAAATTTATGATTGGTTTAAATTCATTCTCTGTCTGTCTGTGGTGTTTTAGTCATGTAGTATAGTTTGCTAATGCACCAATCATTTATTACCATGAACCCCCCACCCCTCACCCCCAACCCCCCTGGTGAGAGATAGCCATGGTAATAATTAAGTGGAGAGTTGACCTTCGTATTGTCCCCACAGTGCGGGAGAACTATGCGTGATTTGCACTATGCATGCAAAAATGGCAGTGTAATGAAAACTTAACAAACGCAAATTAGCAGCACTTTTACCAAATGACTGTCCCCACTGTGCAGGGCAGTTTGCTGGATAGAATGTCAAAGTCCCCAGTGTCCCTGGGCCTGGGGAGCAGTGGATTACATCATCGGCTATTCACCATTTTTGCATTATCCGCTGGTTCCCAGCTTTAGAAAAATCAATATTGGAAAAACAGGTAACCAGAACCCCCCTGACCTTTGAGGTCAGGGGGGTTCTGGTTACCTGTTTTTCCAATATTGATTTTTTTTGTAAGCAGGAAACCAGCCGATAATGCAAAAATGGTGAATAATTGTTGTAAATAGGTTTAAGCACTCTTCCTAAAGACAGGACCTGGTGAAGCCAGGGCTTAACCATGACCTCTGGTTTATGAGGCAACGCACACAAAGGAGGCTTCTTGGGGACTTGATCTTTACAAAAACACGCCCATGCAATATACAGAGATTTTTTTCAGCAGTAAAAATAGAAAACTTCATCGAAAAAAAAAAATGACATTTTTTTTATTTTTGCTCAAAACATTGATTGTGGATACACATTAGAACCGCCTCGTCGAGGCGGTTCTAACGCGTACCCACAATTTATGTTTTGGATCAAAAATAAGAAAAATAGGCAACCCCTGTATACCCCAGTTTTACTGTATAAAAGTGGGGTTTAAGAAGTTATACATTTCACGGATATGTTATCCTGATGTGAAGTTATGGAAGACAATTTGTACCAAAATCGTGTCAATTGGCTCCAAATGTCAATGTTCTAATATGAGCTCTGTCACAAGAAAACATGACTTTGGGGTTCCAGACAAGCTCAATTTCAAATTTTCTGTCATTCCATCAGCCAAACAGTCTTTTGGGAATGAGATACAATTTTCTATTGCACTTCAGGGATGTAACTCTTTGCTTGGCTGTCATTTACTTGCTGAAAATATTTGATTATGTTACATATTCATGTCTGTATGTCGGAAAAACATTGATTATAGGAGCTTGGTTTGTTTTTGCAATTTCAAGACAATTGCTTAGCAGACTTGATAATATGTTTAGATTTAATATCAAACTTAGCTTATATTGTACTGTATGCTAGAACTTCACTTTGGCTAATTTATTTATGCGAATCCGATGCCTCTGGAATTATAAGTTCTCACTAATAAAATAATCACATAGGGTTTTAAGATGCATATATTGTGGCACATACACCCATGATGACACAGATCAACCTGTGCACTAGCCATTAACTGCGAATTGCTCTTCTTCAATTAAGTGGAAGAGGAAAAATGGCTGTAGAAATATTTCCATGACCAATAGAACTTTTGGGGTAGATCTCTGGTCTGCTTCAATTAAGGATTGAAATTCAGATTTTAGCTTTCACTGGATGATGAAAAACATTAGGCTGTTTTAATGTCTGTGAAGCCCGAAGGGCTTCTCGGAGACATTAAAACAGCTAATGTTTTTCATCATCCAGTGAAAGCTAAAATCTGAATTTCAATACTTATATTTACATTTTATATTATCAATCAAGTATCAGATTTTTAATTGCGCAAATCACCGTTCATTTTCATGTTATTTGACATAAAATCCGACTTCACGTTATTTTGGAACAGCCAAAACGTCAAATTTTCGCGCCTAACGTCATGGCGATACGCGACCAACGTCACGACTACAAGAGTAAACAAACAACGGCACTGGATGGGCTTTGACGTCGCCCCGCCCATTGGCGGGGCCTCTAGATCATGTGACTTAATGTTTTTCATTGGGAAATGAAGAACATCAAGAAAGATACTTTCATCTAGGGCGATTGCAATAAAAATGTAAATATTGCAAGTTGGACATGCTACCAACAGAGCTATTGCTGGTCATATTATTATATTAAAACTTTGCTGTCAGACTCACAATGATTTTCAATTACTGAGAGAACTGTAAATACTAGGAGCATTCAGATCAGTTTCTATCCTGTTTACTTTAGTGCGTATAACGCTTTCTATCTTATTTCCCACCCATTGGGGCCTTGAGAAGATGGTCTTCTTGTGCCTCCGAACAAAGCTTACAACTCATTGGCCAACCACCTGATTAAAAGGCTGAGCTTGCCTAGGAAAAGTGGTTTAGTCAAACCATCCATACATATAAGTCGTAAGTTGTTTACTTGGACGGTTATATTTTTAGCACACTTGGTATGACATGCCATCTCCAGTGTTGGGTAGAAGTCCCATTGAATGATGCAACCTCTTGACATGACCTTTGCTGTTGACTGGGATGTAAAGCATCAAATGAAACAAATAAAACTTTCTATGTACAGGTATTGACCAAAGACAGTGTGACAGTATCAGTAGATGCTGTGGTCTACTACCGTGTCAACAACCCTACAATATCAGTGGCCAATGTTGAGAATGCCCACCACTCTACGCGACTCCTGGCCCAGACCACGCTGCGTAACATCCTGGGAACAAAGAACATGTCCGAGATATTGTCAGACAGAGAGAGCATTAGCAGTGGCATGCAGGTACATACAAGTTGCTTACTTAAAGAATCTGAGATTTTTAGGCTCCTAAAAATTTACATTAATTTCAGATACCCACAGTTTATATAAAAAAAAGATGGACTTACAATTATTGGGCTTAAATACAGAAACTAGATGGAATGGCAAACAGTGTCTATCAGTCTGAAAGCTTAAAAATTTGATCTATAATTATATAAAGCTTAATGCAGCGTCTGGCCAAGGATTTAAAGTTGAATTGGTTACTGTCAACTGACAATATGCTTCATCTTTTTTTAGCTGCCTAAAGTGGAATTTTCCATCTGAATTGCATAGATATGGATTGGCTTTCAATTTTAGTCTACTGTCTGAACACCATCTTTCAGAAACAGCATTTTTCAAAATCTCAATTTTGTGAAACACTACAAGAAAAATATGAATATGTCTTCTTTTTGCAACCCAAAAGTTGTAAAAAGTGCCGCAAAAATTTTGAAAATTGTTTCACTAGTGAAATAATTATGCCCCAAAATTATTTTGAATAGGCCTTTTGCATGTGCAAGGGAGGTAATCCATACACCTGAAAATTGAAAATCAAGCGAATCTGTGGAATAATTTTAAGAGTTTGGTGCTCAGCTGTGCATACAATACACTTTTGTTTTGGTTTGGTGCATTTTAAATGAAAAATAATCAATTTAGATTTTTTCCGGGAAAATAGTTACTTCCCTCGCTGATATTTTTACAATGGAAAAAGCCCTATCCAAAATTACTTTCTGGCATAAATTTTTTATTTGTTAATCGATTTTCAAAAATTTTGTGGCAATTTTTTAGGACATATGGAATGCAAAATGGTGTTATGGTCATATTTTTCTTGAGGATTTTCAGAAAAGTGAGATTTTGAAAAATGCAGTTTCTGGAAGATGGTGTTTAGGCAGTATGCTTTAAACACTTGAAAACAAGATACCCTTGGACATATATCTAAGCTTATACAAAATTGTATTATTTTGAAATCCTATTTCTGGTGTATATTTTCAGTCAACATTGGATGAAGCAACAGACAGGTGGGGAATACGCGTAGAAAGAGTCGAAATGTGAGTAAATTTTTTGTTTTAAAGTTTTTTTTATTCAAATAACATGTAATGGTAATGGAGGTACATGTTGTTCCAACCACACCCTCAAATTAATTTTAGGTGGCCTAATGGTAGAGTGTCAAAGGCTAATGCTTTGAATCTCGCTGATGCTAAGTTTTTTGCTTGAACAAGACACAGCATTTTTACATACAAAGTTCTTCCAAACCCAGAAAGTGTGTCATTATACCAACTTCACAAAATAATAATAAATTATTGTTGACCTGGATTTTAAACCACAAAACAAGCCAACAAATTGAGCCGCATCGTGAGAAAACCGGATTTTGCCTATGCGAAAACAAAGGCGCAGATCAGCTTCGCGGTTACCGCGAAGCTGATCAGCGCCTTTGTTTTCGCTACACGGATAGTATATTTCCTCTTCTTCTTATCTCCGAAATTTCAAGCTTCTAGCCTGCTTCTGTGACTGTACATGTCAGTTTGTGTCAGACCTTGTCGGAAACCCCGAAGACCGGTTTTCTCGCATCGCGGCTCAATTGATATTAGGGCAATTACATGTAGTTTAAAAGCTTGTTAAAAACATTGATTTTCTTTTCCAGTAAGGATGTGAGGTTGCCAGTACAGTTACAGAGAGCAATGGCTGCTGAAGCTGAGGCTGCTAGAGAGGCTAGAGCTAAGGTTTGTCTGTCTGTCTGTCAGTCAGCCTCTCTTCTGTCTGTCTGTCTGTCTGTCTGTCTGTCTGTCTGTCTGTCTGTCTGTCTGGTCTGTCTGTCTGTCTGTCTGTCTGTCTGTCTGTCTGTCTGTCTGTCTGTCTGTCTGTCTGTCTGTCTGTCTGTCTGTCCATCTTTGTGTCAAAAATGAAAATTTTATTATTAAATGTTAATTTTGTGATGAACATAACACCATTCAGTAAAACTGTGTAAAAAGCCCTTCATTAAAATCCAGGACAAACAAATGTTAAGCTGCATTCATTTTACATGCGATTTACTGTAACATGCATTCACAATTAGCCACATGCATTTGTTTTTCTTAGGTTTTTGTCACAAATTTTCTTGTCAATATTTGAGCCACCCCATGGGAAAACCAACAATCTGCATATGCGAAAACAAAGACGCAGATCAGCTTCGCGGTAGCCGCGAAGCTGATCAGCGCCTTTGTTTTCGCTACTCGGATAGTACAGTTCCTCTTCTACTTAAATCCAAAACTTCAAGATTCTAGCTCTTTTCTGTAACTGTACAGGTCAGTTTGTGTCGGACCTGTTCAAAAACCACATTGTTGGTTTTCCCACAAGGCGGCTCATTTATTTTGAGTGACGAGTGGCGTTTGGTCAATTGTCAGTGCCAATCTTTCCTGTCTATTTTTCATCACAGGTAATCGCCGCAGAGGGAGAACATAAGGCTTCTCGCTCTCTGAAGGAAGCTGCGGACATCATGGCGCAGTCTAGTGCGTCACTACAGCTACGATACCTACAGACCCTCAACACCATCTCGGCAGAGAAAAATTCCACCATCATTTTCCCACTGCCCATAGATTTGATCAAGGGATTCATGGGGCACCAAGGAGGGCGCTCAACAAATATTACGTAAATTGTCAGGAAGTTCTGGAAATTTGAGATTTTCATATATGAACTTTTGTACAAAACCTTTCGAAACATTTTATGAATCATGTCAGTAGAAAACCTGGCTTCGCTTTTGTTAACAGACATGTGGAGATCAGCTTTTGTATCATAGCAGACTGGTAAGGACCATAGTTTACAGGTGCCTAAACGGACAAAAAAAATGCATCTTAGGCTTCTTTAGTATCTCAACAAGCCAATTTCTGTCTCACTGTGTCTGAAACTCCAAAGACAGGTTTTCTTCAGACATATCTTTTGTAAATGTAGATCTTTGTAAAAAGTTTGTGTTGATTTGCCATGTGCTGGCCACAGAATTAATTCCTTGCATAATATTTGGCTATGAATTGGAGCACAGTGGCCCAGTGGTTAGTGTGTCTAGATTCAGGATTGAGAATTGTTGGGTTGTGTGTGAGTATATAGTTATTTCATGCTTCAGCAGGCAATAGTGCAAAATATTTTCCCCGAGGTGCAGGTACCGATTTGACAGGCTATTGCCCGAGGAGAAGCCGAGGGCAATAGCAGTCAAGTCGGTACCTGCACCGAGGGGAAAATGTTTAGCACTATTGCCTGTTTAAGCTTGAAATAACTGTTTTATTACCTAATTACATTTCAGTCATGTGACTTATCATGTGACCAGGCAATAGACAGTTGGCCAGGCAATAGAATGTTCTATTGCCTGGTACTATTGCATGTTCTTACCTTGTAACATTGCAGTCATGTGATGTATAATGTGATCAGGCAATAGACTGATCACTGGCCAGGCAGTAGAATTTTCTATTGCCTGGTTAGAATTTTCTATTGCCTGGTACTATTTACGGAATTAACAGTAATTACTGGAATAGAAGAAAATAACAAATAGGCATTTCTATACATTTTTTAATGTAATTAGGTAATAAAGTAAAACACTTTACTACACTTTAGTACTGGTTGATACCTAGGAAGTGATGGCTCAGTCCGGACATGACTGGAAAGTTGTTGACAGGGAACCACAGTTATCGAACAAATTAATTGCTATGAAAATCAGAAATTGCTGAATAGTTCTTATGTTTTTGAGGCACTTGAAAAATTGTTGTAATTATTCTAACTACAGTGTATATGGAAGTGTATAGAAAATGCATAGAAAAGTCCTAACTGATCTGTAACTGTACACTTTGTTCAAGTTTATATGTGTCTGAAAACTATGGATCTTTATTTGCTATTGACAATGAATTTTACTAACAAAAATCCATGACAGAATTACACAAATTCATATTGACTGCTTTTTAGCTCACCTGAGCCGTCAGGCTCACAAGGTGAGCTTATAGTATACCCATGCTCCGTCGTCTGTCCGTCCGTCCGTCGTCCGTCCGTCCGTCGTCCGTCGTCCACCATTTTCAAAGATCTTCTTCTCTGAAACAGCTTGGCCAATCAAAGCCAAATTTTACATGAAGCATCTATGGGAAGGGGGAACTAATGTGTATATAAATAATCCAGGTCACATGACCAAGATGGCCGCCATGCCCATATATGGTAAAAACCCTTCAAAAATCTTCTTCTCCGGAACCACTGGACCGATTTCAACCAAACTTGGCATGAAGCATCGATGATTCAAGTACTACAATGTGTATATAAATCATGACCTTGCGGTGACCTTGACCTATTTTACGGCAAGGTCAACATAGGTCGCCTTTGCATTTGAATGGGAAAAATTGTTAAATTGTCATTTAAAGGAAAAATCTTGCAGAAAATGAGCAGTAGGACTGAATATTAATGATTCTGAAAACAATTGGGCACCAGGGGCTCATCCGCCCCCACCCCGGGGCAATATACATGTATATTATCATAATATTCAAACATCTTCTTCTCTGAAACCGCTTGGCCAATCAAAGCCAAATTTTATGTGAAGCATCAATAGGAAGGGGTTACAAATATGTATATAAAAAATCCAGGTCACATGACCAAGATGGCCGCCATGCCCATATATGGTAAAAACCCTTCAAAAATCTTCTTCTCCAGAACCGGTGGACCAATTTCAACAAAACTTGGCATAGAGCATCGATGGCTCAAGCACTACAATGTATATATAAATCATGACCTTGTGATGACCTTGACCTATTTTATGGCAAGGTCAACATAGGTCGCCAATGCATTTGAATGGGGAAAACTTTTAAAATGTTATTTAAAGTGAAAGTCTTGCAGGAAATGGGCAGTAGGACTGAATATTAATGATTAGGAAAAAAATTGGATCCCAGGGGCTCATGTGCCCCCACCCCGCGGCAATATACATGTATATTTCCATAATATTCAAACCTCTTCTCCTCTGAAATCGCTTGGCCAATCAAAGCCAAATTTTATGTGAAGCATCTATAGAATGGGGAATCAATGTGTATATAAATAATCTAGGTCACATGACAAAGATGGCCGCCATGCCCATATATGGTAAAAACCCATCAAAAATCTTCTTCTCTGAAACCAATAGACTGATTTCAAGGAAACTTGGCGTGAAGCATCGATGGCTAAAGTACTCCAATGTATATATAAATCATGTCCCTGTGATGACCTTGACCAAGTTTATGGCAAGGTCAAGAAAGGTTGCCTATGCATTTGAATTGGAAAAACTGTTGAAATGTCATTTTAAGGGAAAAGCCAGCAGGAAATTGGCAAATGGACAAAATATTGAAGATTCTGAAAAAAGAAAATGGCCCAAGGGCTTCATCTGCCTTTGCACTGGAGTTAAATACCATAATATTCAAACATGTTTATTGGTATATGCAGCAGATCTCAGGTGAGCGTTTACAGGACCATTGGTCCTCTGGTTTAAAATGTTTTGTGGCAAATTATTTGACTTTGAGTTTGTATTTATACTTCTACATATAAATTGAGATTTTCCTCTTAAATTTAGTACTCAACTCTATCCAGTAGTGCTGGTAATTGAATAGTATTGTCTTCTCTTTAATCTAAAAACATGTTTCTAGCAAGCGCATGCTCTGTTAAAATTGCGCTGCATAACCATTATGAAAACTTGCCCATGCAATATACAGAGATTTTTAAATACCGGTATGTAAAAAATGGAAATTTTCAGTAGAAAAATTTTGATATTTTTCTTATTTTTGCATAAAACATAGATTGTGGGTACACATTAGAACTGCCTCAGCGAGGCAGTTCTAACAAGTACCCACAATCTATGTTTTGGAGCAAAAATAAGAAAACTAGGTATACCCTGCATACCCCATTTTTACTATATAAAAGTGGGGTATTAGGGGGTATATATTACACGGACATGTTTTCCTGATGAAAGCAGCATCTAGATTAACTTTGCAAGCTCAGAACAGCATATCTGCTAAACCATGACAAAATATCTCTGCTGCAACATGGAATGGAGTATAAACATCTCCGCTACTTTATTGTTTATTCATCTGGGTAGTATACATGCTCAATATACCAGTGGTATTACATTTTCAGCAATACAAAATTGTTACAACACAGTGGTGTATGCTGCACCATGACATTATTACATCACAGAGCAATTCCAGTATATTATATGTACATTTCTCGACATATATAAATATGAGCAATGTTTTAGTGGCTCAGTTTTATTTTATATATGAAATATTATTATGTTTGTTTTGAAACACTCCCCTTTTTTGCTTCATTTATTGACTTTTGCTCATTCAGTTTTAATACCTCGCCATAATTATATTTTGCTTTTCGTTTTTAGAAGTTTTTGCTTATTTCGAATACCATCCTTGTTTCTTTGTATGTTATCGTGTAAAAAAAAAGGAAGATCATTTTCTTACCAATTTTCATTTTATATACACAGAATTCATTGGTATTTACTGTTTACATGTACACATACTTTGCTTGCACAATATTGCATAGTTGCAGATGATAGACTATTAGCTTTACAGGAGCATAGGATGTTCACTTTGGGAATATCTATGTGATCATATCCAAAAAATTTCATTGAAAACTTGCCCATGCAATATACAGAGATTTTTAAAGTTTTAAAAAATAAAAACTTTCAGTGGAAAATTTTTGATATTTTTGCTCACAACATAGATTATGGGTACATGTTTGGCGAGGCGGTTCTACACGTTAGAACCGCCTCGGCGAGGTGGTTTTAACGAGTACCCACAATCTATGTTTTGAAGCAAAAAAGAAAAAAAAGGTATACCCCTGCAAATCCCACTATTTCTGTATAAAAGTGGGGTTCAAGGGGGTATACATTTCATGAACATGTTTTCCTGATGTGGACAAGGAAAGATATGCTGAAATCTTCCAAATCCTAGAAAGCTTATTTCTTTCAATGAGGGCATTTAAAGCATTTCATTACATCAACTTGTATGATTTTTAAGACTTTCTCTTTGTACTCATATTTATTTACTACCATGTATATTTTTATCAGATATAAATGTTTTACAGTTCTTTATAAAAAAGATATTTTAGAAGTTTTCCAAAATATTTGGACACAAATATTTTCATGGTTGATATATGAGAAAAACCTCACCCTGGTTGATATATGACAAAAACCTCGCCCATCTACCATATTTTAAAGGTATAATCTTCATGAATTAGAACTTATTTATATCTGCTTATAGGACTCAGAATTATAAAGCATACATTTTAGGTAGTCATTATGGAAAGATGAAATTTATGCTTCAATTTTTTGTTATTTAAGAGTTGTTTTCATGCATGCAACAGGTTTGAACATTTTGAAACTGGTTTAACTTTTAGATAGACAGACAGGTCCTTCTTAAAGAAGGGAAGGACCATTTTATTTGTGTCCAGATAGTTCGGGTATACTTTCAATATTGTTATGCCATACTTTGTGATTTTTCCCTGTTTTTGTCTATTTGAATGTGATATTTTCTTTATCCATAGTTGAAATATCAGCAGTTGTTAGAAATAGTTTTACATACTTGTCTTTTTTCCTTTCCATGTAAACCCTGACATAATGGAATAGTGGTTGCACAAAGGTTTATAGAGCAGTGTGTCACACTTGAGCAGTATCTGCGAAGCTGATCAGCGCCTTTGTTTTCGCTACTCTGATACTGCAGTTCCTCTTCTACTTAAATCCGAAATTTCAAGCTATTAGCTCTTTTCTGTGACTGTGCAGGTCGGTTTATGTCGGACCTGTTTGGAAACCACATTGTTGGTTTTCCCACGAGGCGGCTCACTTGATAAGGACATTGTAAAATGGGTCTGTGACACTTTGCTGAAAACCACTTTGCCGAAAAGACATATCGCCGAAAGACAGTCGCCCAAAAAAATATTTGTGGTGCGACACTTCGCTGAAATTTATTTCTTCACAAATTTTGCAAAATAATGTCTGATAATGATTCAGAGCCAGAATTTATAACAAGTATGGTCAAGTACATGTATTAGAAAATATGATTCATTGTAACATTTTTATGTATCCTGTGATTATGATAATTTGCATGACAAGAAGTCACACCATTTAAAGGGATTTAAGCCCGAATGAGTGAGTTTGTGAGCTATTTTCATCGGATAACATTGTTTGAGTTTTTAAAATGGTTTTATGTCACAGCGTGTGCAAACATTTTTGCATGGATAGTGTTTGTTGATTGTAACAATCTTATCATTTTAGCTTATAGTATATCAATGGTCCGTCATCCGTCCACCATTTTAAAAGATCTCTAAAATCGCTGGGCCAATTTAAGGTAAATTTCATGGGGTGTGGTGTCAGTCCGTCTACTTTCAGCATGTCTTTAGTTTTGCTCTCCATATTAGCACATTCTACTTTTTTGGCATGTTCGCCGAATTTGGACAAAGTTTTCGGTGGAGTGTCTTTTCAGCAAAGTGCCTTTTCTGTGTAGTGTCTTTTTGGCGAAGTGGTTTTCGGGGAAGTGTCGTGCACTGTGTAAAATTAATACCAGAAGACAAGATAAAAAGGTGGTGGTAGGGGGGCATTGGGACTGTCAGACATAGATGGGCTGACTGTGCCTCAAGGCCATCTGATTACTGGTTAACCACTCAGAAGGTCTGTCCCTGCTTGGCAAAAGTCATTTACTCAAATCATCCATATAATATATGACCATTTTTGCATTATTTTAATGCCTAATATCCTTGGTTATACAGTATGCCTATTTTTGATATTAAAGGTAGATAAAAGCGTGGAAAGATGTACAGGTAAATTCGACAATAGCGAATCATACTTTGTGTAGTGAACAGAATGTGCACAAAGTACTGATAATCTACCTTTGGAAGGCTTGTCCAAGAAAAAATTGGTTTGGTCAATGGTGTAACTAATATTGATGAAAGTCGTGGTTTAACCCTCTTGCTTTTAGGCTTACATTGATTTGTTAAAGCAATAAGACATGCTTAAATCTGTATAACTGACCTTTCCGAAATGGCATTTGCTGTTGACAGTGAACGTAAAGCACCAAAGCAAATTAACACAATATAATCAAACACTATTTAGTTTCGCATTATGATGGCACCATTTGAATGCAAAAAAATTCTCCTTAAAATGGTTTCTTTTGGTCTATATACTATTTGATTTGCCATTGTCGAGTTTGGTTCACCATTGTCTCATGTGGGAGGTATCATATCAACAGAGTTATCTCCCATTAGGATTTTGAATGAATCAAAATTATTATTTTCTGTAAAGCTGAGATATGTTAGATGTTCTCAGTACCAAGTAGAATAACATTCCCGCGGTCGTGTTTAAAATAATAGCATTTGACCTATTAGTGATTCGCCATTGTTGAGTCCACTGTATTGGTACCCAAATTTAAAGTTTATGTTTTTATCATTATGTCCCACATAATGTTCTAATTATCGACATAAAAATTTCAGACAGATATAGCTAACTTCCTTGTTCTAGAGTTAGACCGGGCTGGTAAAACAATATGAGCATCAGAAAACCAATAATCTGCATATGTGAAACCAAAGGGCATATGTGAAACCAAACACAGCTGATCTGCACCTTTGTTTTCGCTTCATGGATAGTAAAATTCCTCTTCTACTTATATCCAAAATTTCAAGATGCCAGCTTCTGTGAATAAAGGCTGGTTTGTGTCACACCTGGTCGGAAACCCAAATGGTTGGTTTTCTTATATGGTGGCTCATATGTGTGCACTGATGCACTGTGGGGTTACAGAAGTACTGTGAAAGCATCACGAGAGTGCAGGGAATTGATTCTGTCAGAATGCGATAGAACACCATTGTAACCTCTGTGGCAATGCCTTGGTTGCTGTTAAAATGTTACAAGTTCTGATTCACAAAAATATAGGAAATTTGTTTTGCCATCTTAAATCGCTTTAGACATTTTAACAGCTCTGTGACAATGCAGTCAAAACAGTCAGCAATTTCACCATCTTTCAAAGAATAGGTTAGAATTCAATTACAAAAAAAAAATGTCACATCATAATATTGGGAAAAGGCCCATAAAATGGAGGCGTTGTCTGGGACGTACAGCATCGATTCAAACAAACAAAACTAAATTTTGTGTAACAACAAATTGTCTGTTATCCAAAGATTAAGCGCATTTGTATGTTAGTGTATTATGGTCTAAACATTAAAAATGTGGTGATAAATGAATTTAATGCAAGTCACTCTCCCTATTTATTTTGTGCAATATATCAAAACATATCAAAAATTCTGCTTTCACCAAGCATCTATGTCATGATTATGCATTTGAGAAGTTTTGAAAATGTTTACTGTAATAATATCTTCAAGAAAAATGAGCCGCCTCATGGGAAAACCAACAATCTGCATAGGCCAAAACAAAGGCGCAGATCAAGCTTCGCAGTAACTGCGAAGCTGATCAGCGCCTTTGTTTTCGCTACTCGGATAGTACAATTCCTCTTCTACTTAAATCCGAAATTTCAAGCTTCTTGCTATTTTCTGTGCTTGTACAGCCTGGTTTGTGTTGAACCTGTTCGGAAACCACATTGTTGGTTTTCCCACGTGATGGCTCAAATATTGATGGAAGAAGAAATGTATTGCCCATTTTATAATAGTCTACACCTGCCACTTAATCTGTTCTCTCTTTTTGTCAGGAAAAATGTATAAAAAGGTGAACAAATGCTCATCTCATTTCAAAGTAACTGAACAAAGTGACAAATCAAAGACTGGTCAAATTCTAGGACACTGAAAACTAGGACTTCATTATTAAACATTTACCAGTAGAAGAACTTCAAGAAGATAATGGCAACTGAGCAAGAAAGAAGAATTGCTGCTGTTGTAGGATCATTGGTTGCTGATGCTGCAGGTATGTACTTTCTAATTTCATTTTTTTTTTACTTATTTATTTTTTTTTTTTTTTCATTTTAATTCTCAGTTTGACTGTTTTGTTATAAATGTCCATGAAATGACTATGCTTGTGAGTATTGCCTTTTTATACAATACTATTGATACATGCATAATGAATTGTCCAATATTGATTCAAGTGCCCGGGCTTTGTGTTTGTTCTACTTTACGACCATATCAGTTTGAATGGCAGATCTAGCAGAAATACTAGGTAGCTATAAAAATTGATACTAAAGTTATATGGAGTAGCCTTATAATAAAACCAGTCTCTGTAGAACTTAAGCCACTGGTTGAATGGGTATCTTGCGCTTTTGGTCATGTAGGCCATGTTGATTTGAGCCGCATCATGAGAAAACCAGATTTTTGGCTATGCAAAAACAAAGTTGCTGATCAGCTGTAACTGCACAGCTGATCAGCATTGTCTTTGATTTTGCTACACAGATAGTACAATTACTCTGCTTCTTAAATCCGAAATTTCAAGCGTCTATCCTTTTTCTGTGACTGCACCAGCCAGTTTGTGTCAGACCTGGTCAGAAACCCGTAAGCCTGGTTTTCACGTGTTGCGGCTCATTTGATATGAAACCTGTACTAAAGTCCTGCAACTAACCTTATGAATATCTTGTTTGTTATTTTCAGCTGTTCCTCTCCACTGGCTATATAAGACTGACAAACTAGACAGTATTGTAGAGGGGGCCCAGGATGTAGGGTTCTGGGAGACGTCACAGTGCCCATTCTATACCATACCCTGTGGAAACCTCAGTGGATATGCTGACCAGGCTTATGTTGTTCTCAAATCACTAGTCAACAATAAAGGTATAGTTGTTATTATACCTTGCATTGTGATTAACTCTGTAAGCATTAACCACACCTTTTAATGCATAGTCGCCATTTTCGAAAAAAAGAAAAAAAATCAGGTCATGTCTTCAAGTATTATAAAGTATTTGGTTTATTGGATTGCCGATGAACTTTTCAGAAATATATAAACCACTAACCATTTGATAAGTTTTCAAATGCCGCTAGTCGTTGTTTTCAAGACACTAGATGCTGACAGTTTTAGTTATGTCACAGGTCTGGATGGTGATGCATTGAAACAAGATACTTTAGAATGGTTTGGACCAAAGTCTGACTATGAGAAAAATCCAAGAAATGCTGTACACAAAAAACCTGGTAAGTCTCCTTGCCTAATCTTTTCATCAAGTCATTATCATCTTTCTTTCATTTATTCTTTGCCTATATCTGTCATTTAGGAGTCATGAAGTCTTTGCCTTTTTCATTCAAGACATTATTGCCTATCGTTCAAAAAGTCATTGCCTATTTCATTAAGTTGTTGCCTTTTTCATTCAAGACATCATTGCCTATTTTATCCAAGACATCATTTTCTATTTAATTCATAAAGTCATTGCCTATGCCTATTTCGTTCACTATGTTGTTGCCTGTTTCATTGATGAAGTCATTGACTGTTTCATTCATTATGTCGTTGCCTATTTCATTGATTGTCATAGCCTGTTTCATTCATTTTGTCATATTGCCTATTTCATTATGTCTCCCCCCGACAGCGTCGGGAGACATATTGTTTTTCCCCGTGCGTCTGTCCGTCTGTCTGTCTGTCCGTCACAAATCGTGTCCGCTCTATAACTTGAAAACCGTTAAAGATTTTTCAATGAAACTTGGTACACTTTTAAACCATGACGAAACGATGTGTCATGCATAAGAACCATAACTCTAGCTTGAGCATTTTTTGAGTTATTTCCCTTTGATTATTTTCGATACAATTCCGTGTCCGCTGTATAACTTGAAAACCGTTAAAGATTTTTCAATGAAACTTGATACACTTGTAAACCACGACAAGACGATGTGTCATGCTCAAGAACCATAACTCTAGCTTGAGTATTTTTGGAGTTATTTCCCTTTGATTATTTTTGATACAATTTTGTGTCCGCTGTATAACTTGAAAACCGTTTAAGATTTTTCAATGAAACTTGGTACACTTATTAAGCATGATCAGATGATGTGTCATGCACAAGAACCATAACTCTGGCTTGAGTATTTTATGAGTTATTTCCCTTTGATTATTTTCCATACAATTTCGTGTCCGCTTTATAACTCGAAAACCGTAAGAGTTATTTCAATGAAACTTGGTACACTTATAAAGCACGATGAGATAATGTGTCGTGCTAAAGAACCATAACTCTTGCTTGCATATCTTTGGAGTAATTTCCCTTTGATTATTTTCGATACAATTTCGTGTCCACCCTATAACTTGAAAACCGTAAGAGAAATTTCAGTGAAACTTGGTACACTTATAAAGCACGATGAGACGATGTGTCATGCACAAGAATTATAACTCTTGCTTTCATATCTTTGGAGTTATTTCCCTTTGATTATTTTTCATACAATTTTGTGTCTGCTCTATAACTCAAAAACCATTAGAGATTTTTCAATGAAACATGCTACACTTATAAAGCATGATGAAACGATGGTTCGTGCTCAAGAATCATTACATTTGCTTTCATATCTTTGGAGTTATTTCCCTTTGATTATTTTCCATAGAGTTTCGTGCCGGCTCTATAACTTGAAAACCGTAAGAGATATTTCAATGAAACTTGGTACACTTATAAAACAGAATGACAGGATATGTGATGCACAAGAACTATAACTCTTGCTTGCATATTTTGGAAATGTGCGTAGAAAGGGGGGAGACATCAGTTTTCACATAGAAAACAAATTCTAGTTCATTTATGTCATTGCCTATTTCAGTCATTAAGTTATTGCCTATTTCATTCATGTAGTTATTGTCATTTCATTTGGTTATTACCATTTCATTCATTAAGTCTTTGCCTTGTTCATTCATTCAGCCAGTACCAATTTCAGTTACTCAGTCATCAGTCATTACCGATGCCATTCACTAAGTTTTACCTGTTTCATTTACTCATTTACTAAGTCATAGCCAATTTATTTACTAAGTCATTTAATGCTTATATTTCATTTACTTCATTGCCTATGTTTTAGATGCTCCAGACCAGCAGCTGCCTATCACAGGCCCTTGGAGACACGGTAGTATCAAACATATGATGCAGAATGTGGAGGAGGGAAAACAAATCACAGGTCAGTACATTGTTGGGTCTTTCTTTTTGGTTCCAAAAAGTGCAAGTATCCAAATTTTGATTTCAATCAGGTAAACTTTTAAAGCTGAATCTTGAACCATGTGCGAATGATTTTTTTTTTAAAAAGTCTTTGTGTAGACCCAGACATGCCAGATGGCTCCAGGAACATAATTGCCAATTCAGTCTGCATCTTCTAATGTCACATAATTTTGCCTTTTCTTAAAATTATAAGATACATACAGTTTAACTTTGGATGGTTGAAATTATTGGATTTTTTCACTTTTTAAGATGCAAAATTATTCTATTCCTCAGGTTCAGAAACAGATAGTTCCATGGACTGTTGTGTACGAGTTGTACCAGTTGTAGCCCTGTATGCAGGATGTGATGACATGTTGACAAAGGCAGAGTGTGTCATCAGGCAGACCCAGAACAATGACAAGGCTGTTGCTGGAGGTCTGGCTGGAGCAAGGTGGGTTAACAGAGATAGCTGTTTTAAGATTATATGAGCCACATTGTGATAAAATTGGATTTTTGCCTATGCGAAAACAAAGAGGCAGATCAGCTTCACAGCAACTGTGATAGTACAATGTCTCCTCTTCTTAAATCCGAAATTTCAAGCTTCTAGCCTGCTTCTGTGACTGTACAGGTTGGTTTGCGTCAGACCTGGTCGGAAACCCAGAAGACCTGTTTTCTCGCATCACGGCTCATATTATGGTAGTCAAAAAATGAGCTGAGTACATCCAAGAAGTGATAAGTTTGAAACCACCAAATGCTAAAAAGTAATAATTAGGTCGCAGTTCAGACAACAATCAGTTTCACCGAAATCACTAACAGTATACCTGTGTCAATATCACCAACAGGAACAATTGTTGTTATACCATTGATAGATTCCATTGCCTAATTTTGTTGAATAATGTTAGAAAATGTTAATCTTCACTCATGTCATACTGTATTCATTTCTTTTGGTAGGCTTCTAGAATACTACATTTTGAATGGCGCAAAAGATGATGCCATAGATCATGTGATCAAAGAATTATCCAATGAGAAGAGAAGAAACCCACAGGAACTGGACAGAGAAGTTGTATCATGGTTAAAGGATGTAGTCGAAAAGAGGAATGAGGACCATATAACAGCAGCTAGGAAATACAAATTAAGTTGTAGTAAGTTCACAGCATAATTTTCATGAGAGAAATCAGAAGAGTAAAATAAAAAAATGTGTTATTTAATGCCCATTTTGATGCCAGTTTGCTTGTTTTGTTATGAAGCTTACTTTTTAAATATTTTTTTCATGTTCTTCATTCTAGTTATCTGATTGGATTCTACATTCTGTCATTTGTTTGATTTCAAATAGAATGACAACCAAGGAAGAGCCAATACTCTGTCTAAAAATAGTGAAATGAAAGGCCCAGGGAGTGTTGTAATGAAATACCATAGCATAACTAAAATCTTTGAATATAACTATACTGTATGTTTGATTTTCAAGTTAACCAGATGCTCTCCAGTCAGCTGCCCATGCCATTCTAACCAGTAAAGACTATGCCTCATGTGTTCAGGCCTGCATCAGAGTAGGGGGAGACAACTGTTTGTCCAAAGACATAGAGGTTGGATATTAATGGTCTTTCTAATATTTTATTCCCAGGTTTACCAGATGCTCTCCAGTCCGCCACCCATGCCATTCTAACCAGTAAAGACTATGCCTCATGTGTTCAGGCCTGCATCAGAGTAGGGGGAGACAACTGTTTGTCCAAAGACATAGAGGTTGGATATTAATGGTCTTTCTAATATTTTATTCCCAGGTTTACCAGATGCTCTCCAGTCCGCCGCCCATGCCATTCTAACCAGTAAAGACTATGCCTCGTGTTCAGGCCTGCATCAGAGTAGGGGGAGACAACTGTTTGTCCAAAGACATAGAGGTTGGATATTAATGGTCTTTCTAATATTTTATTCCCAGGTTTACCAGATGCTCTCCAGTCCGCCGCCCATGCCATTCTAACCAGTAAAGACTATGCCTCATGTGTTCAGGCCTGCATCAGAGTAGGGGGAGACAACTGTTTGTCCAAAGACATAGTGGTTGGATAATAATGGTACCTCTAATATTTTATTCCCAGGTTTACCAGATGCTCTCCAGTCCGCCGCCCATGCCATTCTAACCAGTAAAGACTATGCCTCATGTGTTCAGGCCTGCATCAGAGTAGGGGGAGACAACTGTTTGTCCAAAGACATAGTGGTTGGATAATAATGGTACTCTAATATTTTATTCTCGGGTTTACCAGGTGCTCTCCAGTCCGCCGCCCATGCCATTCTAACCAGTAAAGACTATGCCTCATGTGTTCAGGCCTGCATCAGAGTAGGGGGAGACAACTGTTTGTCCAAAGACATAGAGGTTGGATATTAATGGTCTTTCTAATATTTTATTCCCAGGTTTACCAGATGCTCTCCAGTCCGCCGCCCATGCCATTCTAACCAGTAAAGACTATGCCTCATGTGTTCAGGCCTGCATCAGAGTAGGGGGAGACAACTGTTTGTCCAAAGACATAGAGGTTGGATATTAATGGTCTTTCTAATATTTTATTCCCAGGTTTACCAGATGCTCTCCAGTCCGCCGCCCATGCCATTCTAACCAGTAAAGACTATGCCTCATGTGTTCAGGCCTGCATCAGAGTAGGGGGAGACAACTGTTTGTCCAAAGACATAGTGGTTGGATAATAATGGTACCTCTAATACATGTACCTCTAATATTTTATTCCCAGGTTTACCAGATGCTCTCCAGTCCGCCGCCCATGCCATTCTAACCAGTAAAGACTATGCCTCATGTGTTCAGGCCTGCATCAGAGTAGGGGGAGACAACTGTTTGTCCAAAGACATAGTGGTTGGATAATAATGGTACTCTAATATTTTATTCCCAGGTTTACCAGATGCTCTCCAGTCCGCCGCCCATGCCATTCTAACCAGTAAAGACTATGCCTCATGTGTTCAGGCCTGCATCAGAGTAGGGGGAGACAACTGTTTGTCTAAAGACATAGTGGTTGGATAATAATGGTACCTCTAATACATGTACATGTACCTCTAATATTTTATTCCCAGGTTTACCAGATGCTCTCCAGTCCGCCACCCATGCCATACTAACCAGTAAAGACTATGTCTCAGGTGTTCAGGCCTGCATCAGAGTAGGGGGAGACAACTGTTCTAGATCAGGGTTTATAGGAGCTTGTCTGGCTGCTCAGGTGTGTGTCATCGCTATCTTCATTCTTGGGTTTAATAGTTGTGAAAACTGAACTGGAAGTTTATTTTCACTCGGGTCATGTAACATGTCATACAACTAGCTGTAAAGGGCTATGAACAGTGCAAAACTAGGTAATGATAAATTAGTTTGTGGGGTAGGTAGCAGAAGAAGCTGGCACCCAAATGCAACAATGTTGTCTGAGAGCCAAGCATTAATTAGCTGATGAAATAGTCTGACTAGTCAGCCGTCAAAATGAAAGTATCACCCAATGGTCAAAATGATAAACAATCAGGTACATGTACATGTATCAAAGATTCTTTTTGATGGCTGACCTGTCAGACTACTGATGATATTGTTTGAGAATCATTTAGATTATCCCTGGGTAACAGATAGAACAGTCAGTTTTGGGTCTTTGGTATGAAAGCCATATTTCAAAATTCTAATGCACTCGTAAAATATAACATGTCATAGGCAAATATAGGCTATTAAATTTGTGTCTATATTTTATTTCCAGTATGGCCTGTCCGGTGTTCCAGAACAGTGGAAGCAGAAGACCCTGAGATACCAGGAAATACTACAGCTTGCTCAACAACTAGTCAACACTACCAAATAGGAGTCAAAACTGATTGGTGCTACTTTTCTCTGGAACAAATCTACTAATTGACATGATCATTGATGGAACCACCAATTGACGAAACCATTGTTTTATGGACCCAGGGAAGATTCAGATTTGCTTGCACATTCACCTGACTAATCAGTCTTGAAAATGTGTTCAGTGATTCCATGCAGCTGTGGAAACTATATTGGCTGATTAGTCACTGGGAGCCACAAAGCGAGAAATCTGGTCTTTTGGATTTCCGACCAGGTCTCACACAAACCGGCCGATGCAGCTACAGAAGATGGCTAGAAGCCTGAAATTTCAGATTTAGGAAAAAGAGGAATTGTACTATCCGAATAGCGAAAACAAAGGCACTGATCAGCTGTGCAGTTGCTGCACAGCTGATCTGTGCCTTTGTTTTTGCAAAGGCAAAAATCAGGTTTTCTCATGATGCGGTTCATTTTTAGGTGATATTACAACATTTAACTCATTAAATGTTTCAGATACATTTTCATTTGGGAGTAATCTCTGTTTACTTGATGTCCAGCCCATAATTATACCCCCAGCATTTATGCCGACGGGTATATAGTTTTCGCTTTTCCGTTCGTCCGTTCGTATGTTCGTTCATTCGTTAGTTCGTTTTTGTTCGTAATTCCGGAACTTTCGTAGAATTGATGTCAAAGTTTTGGTTAAAGTTTCTGTAGAGGTGTATATCTCATGAACCAATGGTCAGAAACTATTCATATTTGGACCATAGGTACCCTAAAGGGTTTGCTTTGTTTCCATGAGTTCGGACCCCAGCGTCCATGCCCGGGGGTGGGGCTGGATGTCAAAATCTAGGTCACCTTTAAAATGTGCTGTTTACAACGTTAATGTTTCTTCTCTTAAGTTCATATCTTAACAAACAATCATAGGAATGTATTCTTATATAGTTCATAGATACCCTTTAGGGTTTGCTTTCATATTCAATGTCACCAAATCCTGGTTACCGTCCCCAGGGGTGGGGCTAGAGGTCAAAATCTAGGACACATTTTTATATGATATATACCATGATAAACTTTCTGTAAGTCTGTTTTCTTGACATCCACTAAGTCTTGCCAGAACGCATTCATACTTAGACCATAGGTACCATGTAAGATTCAGACTCTAGGGTCTATGTGCGGGGGGTGGGGCTAGAGGTCAAAATCTAGAACTTCTTTAATAATTGTATTTTCTGTACTTTTTTTTACTATCATGTTAAGAAATCATTCATACTTGCCCCATAGGTACTCTATAAGGTTTGCCTTGTTTCTAATGACATTAGACACTAGGGTACATGCTGGGGGTGGGGCTAGAGGTCAAAATCTAGGACATCTTATTTTTTTTTTTTTTTTTTTTTTTTTTTTTTTTTTTTTTTTTTTTTTAAGAATGATATTCTAATTTCATTTCAATCTAGGACTGAGGACCTGACCCAAAATGTCTGCGCTTATGTCCTAGATTGGGTATACATGTCAGCTCTGTATACCGCTCTAAAATAGATATGTCATTCTAAAACTACACTTCCCCATGTTTGTATGTAAAGTACTTTACACTGCTTATTTCTAAAATGTACTTGATGAGGGTGCTGTCTTTGGTTGGTGATGTGAGGTTCAATGTCAGGGGTGAGCATGTGCCGGGTTGTTTAGGTAGGGGGTAGGGAAGGGGGCTTGGTGGTTTCTAAAATGTACTCGATAAGGGTACTGTTTTTCATTGGTGATGTGAGGTTCAATGTCAGGGGTGAGCATGTGCCGGGTTGCTTAGGTAGGGGGTAGGGAAGGGGGCTTGGTGGCTATCAGCCGGGGGTGTACGTGCCTCTCAAGGCACTTTTTCTAGTTTTCTGAATAATGTTATTACAGGTAAACTCTGAGACTTTAAAAATGCAGCACTCATTTTTTATTCTTATCAGTTTCTTTTGTATCAACACCTCATAATAATAATAATAATAATGTGCCATGAAAATACCTCTCAAACATTCTCAATTTTCAACAGCTTTCACAACTCCTAAACATTAAAGCCTAAATTTGTAGGCCTCCAACGAAATAGATATCACCTATACATGACATCATGATTGTTTTGTATGTGAATTCTTGGCGAAAAAAAGAAAAATAAGTGTCTTGATGATGCACCATGAAACTATGATTACCCACAGAGCCTCAGGTATAGAGTTGGTACTGACTTTTATCCAGATAGTTGGTAAAATGACCACAGGTTTTACTTCACTAA
Organism: Rugalucina vietnamica; assembly: GCA_964017185.1. NCBI lineage: Eukaryota > Metazoa > Mollusca > Bivalvia > Lucinida > Lucinidae > Rugalucina > Rugalucina vietnamica. Next base: position 37,866,294 of record OZ024870.1, read on the forward strand.
AGTGCATAAACCTGGATAGCAATTGCACACATTCACTGAAAACATTTGCTGGTGAGAAACTGAGCTGTTTTGATATGATTTCACCGTTTTGAATAATTTTCATATTTATCTGAAGAAAGTGGTTTCGTTACCCAAAGAGCAAGGCAAAAATCATAGTGAAAATCCCCAGAGGAGCATTGTAATTCTGATCTTCGTCAACATTATTTGTCAATATCTGTCAGGTAAGCACTGGTTTGAATGAAGAGACAGACTGTATGTTTAGTCAAAACCAGACTGCTACTCTCGACTGTGATACAGGTTTGCACTGCCAGCTCAGGAAGCTTGCAAATCTCACCAACCTCCTTGTAACATTTCATACAGTTTAGTCAAGTCACTAGTCATCTGTCCTTGCCCATTTTTCCAAGGTTTTTGTCTGCCACTTTTACATAATAGGCAACATAACAGTAAATGAATAGTTATGAAACCAAGACACTGGCTGTTGGTCAGCCAGATAAGCAAAGCCCTATGTTCATCATTTAGTGTTAAATGCTCAGGAGTTAAGAGTCTCTCTGTGACTGCCCCTGGGTTCAGGATGACCCCTGGGCTCGAGGAGAGGCGGGTTGCCGCGGTGGTTGGAGCCTTAGTTGCTGATGCTGCTGGTATGTTCATTTCTCTTTATTTGTTTTCATGATAATTTCATGTGCTTTATGACACTTCAACAAGCAGTATAGTAGTAGCAACATAAAATTGGCATTTGCTTTAGTGTCATATCTGGGTTACTAATAGGGTCCAAGTTTTCCCTTAATTATTCTTGTTTTCATTTGTTCAATTAAAACTTTTCACTTTTTTTTTTTAATGAAAAGTAAATGTATAGTTTATGTTCTAACAATGTCAGTAAATTGACTCTATTAGACTGCTCTCCACTTGCATTAATAGAAAAACGGTGGTGGTAAAACCTTGGAACCAGTATAATTATACTAAAATACCAGTTCTGTCTTTGACCAGCCAAATCATCTGCTCGGCTCATTCAAAGTTTTTCTAATTGTATGAAAAATCCATGCTGTACTAAGCCAAGAATAGAATACTCCTGTATCTTTGATCAAAGGCTGTTCCTGTTAAGGTAATTTTACTCATTTTATTTTGTCAAGGCTGATAGAGGATTAGTTGTGTTCTACATTTATATTATTAGATTAGTTGTGTTCATATGGTGTTCTATTTGGTGAACTGTGACCTGGTCAGTCTCAAAGATAGCCAATGGCAGATCTATAGCTATAAAGAAAATTGGGCACACAAGAGAAAAATCTTGTATTTCTTTTTGTCCTCTATCCTTCTTGCATTTTTGTCCTTTAGCATTTTAGAGGCAGTATTCTGTGGTTTAAAAAAAAAGTACATGCTCTGTGGACATTATTATCATCATGAAAACATGTCTGTGTAATGTATATCCCCCTATGCCCCACTTTTATGTAGTTAAACTGGGGTTTACAGGGGTATACCTATTTTTCTTATCATAGATTGTGGGTACTCATTAGCATCACGAAAACATGTCCGTGTAATGTATACCCCCTCGAACCCCACTTTTATATAGCAAAACTGGGGTATGCAGGGGTATACCTATTTTTCTTATTTTTGCTCCAAAACATAAAATGTGGGTACTCGTTACAACCGCGCCTCGGCGGGGCGGTTCTAACGTGTACCCACAATCTATGTTTTGAGCAAAAATAAGAAAAATATAAAAAAAAATTCTAATGAAAATTTTCATTCTGAACAACTTAAGAAAACTCTGTATATTACATAGGCGTGTTTTCGTAATGGAACCTCGCCGAGGCGGTTCTAACATGTACCTACACTGTCTATGTTTTGAGGAAAAATAAGAAAAATATCAAAATTTTTCTACTGCAAATTTTCATTTTTTACAACTTTAAAAATCTCTGTATAATGGGTATTGCATGGGCATGTTTTTGTAATTTGCTGTTTTGTTTTAAATTGTAATTACATAATTGTATGATATACAGCACAACCCATCCACTGGATATACAATAAAGAGAAGTTAGACAAGCTACTGGAAGGGGCAGAAGAAGTGGCTTTCTGGGAGCCCTCACAGAACCCTTTCTACACACTCCCTTTGGGTAGTAACAGTTGCTATGCAGACCAGTCATTTGTGATCCTGAAATCACTGGTCGAAAATAAAGGTATGAGTATTTAGATCACTTAAAGTTTACTTGTGCCTTTGTGGCACAAGTAAGAAATGAAGGAGCAGTTACTTATGGAGAGATGCCACCATCCGCCAGAAAATGGTTGAAACCCATATCAGAGGCCATAGATTGCAACATTTTACAAAGCACTGTTAGCCTTTTAAAAAATTGTCACAAAACATCAAATTGCACCATAATTTATTCTGTTGAAATTATTAAAAAATCAACTTGTGCAGAGAGCAACCCATATAATTATTAACTCATATAAGCCTGGCTTCCCTTTTGTGGGATATAGGCAAACAGTATAGCCCCAGATGTGATGCCGCAGAATGCGGCGTCCCATCTGGGGCTATTCTGTTTGCACAAAAAAATTCATTGAAAAATGAGACAAAAAATAAAAATCACACCTAACACCCCCAAAAATGAAAGTGGACTCATCCAATTGATAATGATGGGAGAATCCATTCGTCAAAATTTTAATATGGGTTAAATTTTCAGTTCTTATAAGAGAAAACAACATTTCATTCTGTGGGGAATAAAGGCATAATTTTCCCCCAAATTCTTGTAATCATAGGATGTTGTAGGCTTAATTGAGTTTCTGAGATGTAATATTTTTTGTTCTCATTAGGAAAACATGTCCATGTAATATGCACCCCTTTTTACCCCACTTTTATATGGAAAAACTGGGTTTTGCAGGGGTATACCTAATTTTCCTATTTTTGATCCAAAACATACATTGTGGGTACTCATTAGAACCACCTCGTCGAGGCAGTTCTAACGTGTACCCACAATGTATGTTTTGAGCAGAAATATTTAAAAAAATCAAAATTTTTCCAATGAAATTTTAAATTTTTGCTTTTGAAAAAAAAATCTTTGCATGGGCGTATTTTTGTTATGTTTTGTAGGTTTGAATCTGGATGCCTTAAAGCAGTCAACCTTTGATATGTTTGGACCTAATTCAAGCTACGAAGACAAGACTAATACAGGATATAAGGATAAAAATGGTATGGTCGTCATTGTTTCTTGTTCACAACAACTGTAAAACCGAACTTGAAAAAAAAATGTACAGTTACCAGGCTATGTCTCAATACCTAAAACAGGCAGATTCTATGAGAGATGCTCTGTAACGTTCAACTCGCAGAAATTGTGTGTGGTTGATGGACAATGTTTGCCTATGTTCTTAAGAAAACAAGTCTATCATTTATAAGCTCTATGTAGCATTTTTTGTTGTTGTTGTTTTCTGTAAACAAGAGTTTCGGGCATCCTACAAGTATATCTCAGAATTGGACAGACACAGACAGACAGACAGACAGACAGACAGACAGACAGACAGACAGACAGACAGACATGCATGTTTATTTTGTACTCAGGTCAAGATAGGACATAAGAGCAAAATACATAATTTCCAACACAAAGTGACTGGAATTTTGTATCTTTTTCAGACTTGAAGGGTAGAATTAAGTTGCCAATCAATGGACCCTGGAGACATTTCAGCATCAAACACTTTATCAAGAACTTTGAGGAAGGCAAGAAAGATACAGGTTAGTGAGGATTTGTTAGTTGCTTGATACAGTCATAGTAAACATGGTTAAAAGGTCGATGAAAAAATTAAACTGAAAAAAAGGATCATTCTTCTACTTTTAAATTCTAATCATATTGTGGAATTTATTAAGAAAATAAATCAAGCAAAAAATCAGAAAAGATTCAAGGTTTTGCCTCGGATCATATATCTTACGATTCATCAATTGAACTTTCATAAATACAGCAATGTATTCAGTGCGAATTTAGAGGTTGTTCGAGTGGTTCCCTTGAACCCCATCTGGGACCAAATTACACATACTTCAATTTCATGGGAAAATTTATGAAAAATCAGGTAAAATGTTGAGGAGGTCAGGAACCACCTCTAGATGGATTTGAACCCCCATTTCAGAAATCATGGACCCCTGAATATATTTGATCATGTAAGCATAGGATCCTTTAAATTTTCTGTCACTTTTTGTATTCATTACTAGGTTCTGAGACAGATGAACAGATGGACTGTAACCTGAGGATTGTCTCTGTGGTCGCCATGTACGCTGGTCAGCCTGATATGTTAGAGAAAGCTGAAGCAGTGATCAGACAAACTCAAAACTCTGATACCTCTGTAGCTGTGGGGCTAACAGCAGCTAGGTAAATGTTGTGATTCGTAACTTACTGTGGATTTTCTTATTCTTTTTTTCCATCAGAAAAATTGCTGACATCACCCAAAGCATCAAACACACTGCAAATAATGTAAAAAGGAATGGAGAATTGAGGTTTCCTTATTAACGTCAGAAAACTCATTTGCTTCATTCATCTAAAAATAATCACATTTTGTTGAGATTGGCACTTTTAGATAGCACATGTCAGAGAAACAGCTCAGAATAGTATAAAACTGTCCATAGGTGATAGAGTCAAAGTTCTCAGTTGTTTTTTTTCATTCGGGTTTCAAAAAACAAAGTCATTAGGAAAACATGCCCGTGAAATAAATACCCCCTTATACCCCACTTTTATATAGTAAAACTGGGGTATGCAGGGGTATACCTATTTTTCTCATTTTTGCTCCAAAACATAGATTGTGGGTACTCATTAGAACCGCCTCGCCGAGGCGGTTCTAATGTGTACCCACAATCTATGTTTTGAGCAAAAATAAGAAAAAATATCAAAAAATTTCTACCGACATTTAAATTTTTTACAACTTTTAAAATCTCTGTATATTGCATGAGCAAGTTTTCGTAATGTATACGGGTTAATTCCAGACTGTTAGAGAAGTACATTCTGAATGGTCCTAAAGCTGATGCTGTTGAGGAAGTAGTGAAAGATCTCTCAGACCAGAACAGAAAGAACCCTCAGGAACTTGACAAAGCTATGGTCTCATTTCTACGAGAGGTTCTCCGGTATAAAGGAGATGATCATGTCAAAACAGCAAGAAAAATAAGGATTGACTGAGGTAAATTTTAATGGTGTTTCAGTTATAAAATGAAAAAGAAAAATAAAGTCTTTCATTTAATTTTTGAAAGCAATGGTATAAAACAGAATCTGATCTTATTTTGTCTTACATTACTAATAAATTTCATAAAATATTAAACGTGAAACAATTAGACTTTGGAAAAAAATGATATTTTACTTATTTTTGCTCCAAACATAGATTGTGGGTACAAATTAGAACCGCCTCGGTGAGGCGGTTCTAACGAGTACCCACAATCTATATTTTGGATCAAAACTAAGAAAAATAGGTATACCCCTATAAACCCCAGTTTTGCTATGTTAATGTGGGGTTTAAAGGGGTTAACATTTCATGGACATGTTTTCCTGATGATTGGAACCAACAAGACTTTACATACTTCAAACATGCTTTGTAAAAAAAAAAAAGTTAAAATGTGTGTATTAAAAAACTAAATAAATGCCCTTTCTGTTTTCCAGTTTTGCCGGGAGCTTTTCAGTCTGCTGTTCATGGCATCATAACAGCTACCAATTACCCTGCTGGCGTACAGGCTAGTCTTCGAGCTGGAGGCTGTAACGCTTCTCGCGGAGGATTTATTGGTGCTTGTCTTGGTGCTCAGGTGAGAAACTACCCGAGATGCCATGTTAGAAAACCAGTCTTGGGGGTTTTCTACCAGTTCCGACACAAACCGGCTCGTAGTCATAGAACATAAGGCTAGAATCGAAATTTCAGATTCAAGAGAAAGAAGTATTGTACTATCCCATGTTGTGAAAACAAAGTTACTGATCAGCTGTGCACAGCTGACATATCAGCGACTTTGTTTTTGGATATGCAAAAAACAACAACATTTTCTCATGAAGGGGCTTGTACACCAAAATTAAGAAAAGCAAGCAGAATATGAAGCTTTAAGATACAAAGTTTACCTGGTCTGACTACTTCAGTGATATTCTAATAAAGTCTGAGTATGTGTAATTGAAAGAGATGTAAAAACATCATGCATTCTTCTTAAATACAAAATTTTAAGCCTCAGCAAGAATTGTGTTAAACTTGGTTGGAACACTGTAGACACAAAACACAGTTTGCATGTCCAGGAAATCTGGAAATAGTTTTCATTATTCTGACATAAACATATTATAATCAGGAATGTCAAATCGCAGAGCTGTTCATTTACTATCCTATCAAAACATGTATGTTTTCAGCATGGACTGTCAAGTATCCCGGATTCTTGGAAACAAAAGACATTGAGATATGGAGAAATTCACAGTCTGGCACAACAACTTGTGAAAATCAACAATGACTTGTAAAACAACAGAAATGATAGAAAAATAAAAATACATCCAAAGTGGGAAGACTTTGATGGTTCTGTGTTTCTAGTTGTCTGCATGTGTTCCATGCATTACAATTTACCAAGTGCATGTGAATGTATATACATGTTATGTGACTTATATGTACAAGACTCACAAACTGTGCCAGTCCCACAAGCTGGTCCAATAAACTGGGCCAACCCACAAACAGCGTTGAATTCAGAGCCGATTTCCACTAACAGGGCCAATCTAATAAATGTAGGCAAATTTTTTCATGGTTTACAATATGAAGCATTCTTACAACTGACCAACAAACAGTGATTTATTACTCGACAAATCTCGCACTGGAGCTTATGCATTTCCATTCTACCACAGAATTCATGCTGCTTCAGCTTTACACCATTGAACTGTAGAAATCCTGCCAAACGTTTGACTCTGTTACAGATATTTACACACAGTTTTACACCTGTTACGTGTTGAAATGATGTTACACAGTCTGTCAAGATTTCAACTGTCTAATGTCAAGATTTCAATGCTCGATGAGATAGTTGATGTCACAAAGAATCAAGATGGCATCGAAAGGGCGCAAAGTAATGGCAACCTAATCGCTCATTAAACGAAAATTGGGAAGTCAAGGTATTTTTCATCCCTGGGCCCAGTTGTTCAAAACTAACGACGTCGTTAGTTAACGTTTTGTTGAAATTTCAAACATGAATATTACAAATACACTGTTATTTTTTGTTGAAACAAAAAATAACAGTGTATTTGTTACTTTAGCTGATATTTGCTTAACAAATTTATGTCTTAACGATATCGTTAAGCTAACGATGCTTTGAACAACTTGGTCCAGCTTGTGAGACAGGCCCAGTATGTGAGCCTTACATAATGTGTGCGTGCGTGTGTGTGCATGTGTGTGTGTGTGTTCATATGAGCCACCTCGTGGGAAAACCAACAATGTGGTTTCCGAACAGGTCCGACACAAACCGGTCTGTACCTGCACAGAAGAGAGCTAGAAGCTTGAAATTTCGGATTTAAGTAGAAGAGGAATTGTACTATCTGTGTAGCGAAAACAAAGGCGCTGATCAGCTTCGCGGTTACCGCGAAGCTGATCTGCGCCTTTGTTTTCGCATATGCAGATTGTTGGTTTTCCCACGAGGCGGGTCATATGTGTGTGTGTGTGTTTGTGTTTTTGTTCATATGTGTGTCTATGTGCATATCTGATTCATCAAAAACATAACATTTGGTGGACTCATGATAGATTTGCCATAAATCAGTTGATTGGCAAAGCTGGAAATATTTTTTTCACCTATGTCATGTTAATGATGGTCAGATGAATATTTTACTGAATAATTACTATAAAAATTTGTATGACAATAAAGCTTGCTGAAATAAGATGTGTTTCTCCTACTGTCATTCTCTCCAAACAATTTGTAGACCACTGTAAACAGTAATTTCATCCCAGTAATCGCACAATGTTAAATTATTTCTTTGTGATGGCTTGACAGTAGAAATATTTTCAGACCCAAACCTTACCAGAGGAGAGTGAAATGACGAAGTATTGGCACCGAGATATCCAGATTTCAAACCATACTTCTGCTGGGTTTTGTTCCCACTCCCCACACTACCTAGAATACATTGGCTTTGTCCTGACAGAAGATTTGTTGACTAGGAATTTAAGAATCAAATTCAACAGGCCAATTACTGAACCAGTCACATTTATTCTCCAGTTTCAGACCAGAGGACCAATGGTCCTGTAAACGCTCACCTGAGTCTGCTGCATATACCAATAAACATGTTTGAATATTATGGTATTTAACCCCAGTGCAGGGGCAGATGAAGCCCTTGGGCCGTTTTCTTTTTTCAGAATAATCAATATTCTGTCCATTTGACAATTTCTTGCTGGCTTTTCCCTTCAAATGACATTTAACAGTTTTTCCCATTCAAATGCATGGGCAACCCATGTTGACCTTGCCATAAACTTGGTCAAGGTCATCACAGGGTCATGATTTATATATACATTGTAGTACTATAGCCATGGATGCTTCACGCCAAGTTTCACTGAAATCAATCTATTGGTTTCAGAGAAGATATTTGAAGGGTTTTTACCATATATGGGCATGGTGGCCATCTTGGTCATGTGACCTAGATTATTAATATATACATTGATTCCCCCATCCTATAGATGCTTCACATAAAATTTGGCTTCAATTGGCCAAGTGGTTTTAGAGGAGAAGATGTTTGAATATTATGGTAATATTTATGTATATTGCCCTAGGGTAGTAGGGTGTGGGCATATGAGCCCTTGGGTCCATTTTTTTTTCAGAATCATTAATATTTAGTCCTACTACCCATTTCCTGCAAGATTTTCACCTCAAATGACTTTTTAAAAGTTTTCCCCATTCCAATGCATTGGCGACCTATGTTGACCTTGTCGTAAAATAGGTCAAGGTGACCACAGGGTCATGATTTATATACACATTGTAGTACTTCAGCCTTTGGTGCTTCATGCTAAGTTTCGTTGAAATCGAACTACCAGATTCGGAGAAGAAGATTTTTGAAGGGTTTTTACCATATATGGGCCTGGCAGCCATCTTGGTCATGTGAACTAGATAATTTATATATAAATTAATTTCCCCATTCCATAGATGCTTCACATAAAATTTGGCTTTGATTCGCCAAGCGGTTTCAGAGGAGAAGATGTTTGAATATTATGGTAATATACATACTGCCCCGGGGTGGGGGCAGATGAGCCCCTGGGGTCCATTTTTTTTTCAGAATCATTAATATTCAGTCCTACTGCCCATTTCCTGCAAGACTTTCACTTTAAATGACATTTTAAAAGTTTTCACTATTCAAATGCATTGGCCACCTATGTTGACCTTGCCATAAAAAAAGGTCAAGGTCATCACAGGGTCATGATATATATATACATTATAGTACTTTAGCCATCTATGCTTCATGCCAAGTTTCTTTGAAATCGATCCATCGGTTCTGGAGAAAAAGATTTTTGAAGGGTTTTTACCATATATGGGCATTGCAGCCATCTAGGTCATGTGACCTGGATTATTTATATACACATTGATTACCCCTTCCTATTGATGCTTCACATAACATTTGGCTTTGATTGGCCAACCGGTTTCAGAGGAGATGATGTTTGAATATTATGGTAATATACATGTATATTGCCCCGGGGTGGGGGCATATGAGCCCCTGGGGTCCAATTTTTTTCAGAATCATTAATATTCAGTCCTACTGCCCATTTCCTGCAAGACTTTCACTTTAAATGACATTTTAAAAGTTTTCCCCATTCAAATGCATTGGCGACCTATGTTGACCTTGCCGTAAAATAGGTCAAGGTCATCACAGGGTCATGATTTATATATACATTGTAGTGCTTGAGCCATCAATGCTTCATGCCAAGTTTCGTTGAAATCAGTCCACCGGTTCTGGAGAAGAAGATTTTTGAAGGGTTTTTACCATATATGGGCATGGCGGCCATCTTGGTCATGTGACCTGGATTTCTTATATACACATTGGTTCCCCCTTCCTATAGATGCTTCATATAAAATTTGGCTTTGGTTGGCCTAGTGGTTTCAGAGAAGAAGATCTTTGAAATTGTGGACGGACGGACGGACGGACGACGGACGGACGCCGGATCATGGCCATCCTATAAGCTCACCTTGTGAGCCTAACGGCTCAGGTGAGCTAAAAATGCTTAGACGCACGGAAATTTTGTTAACTTTTTTTTGTTACAACTAAAGGATGACTTATTTGTTCATGTAGACCAGTCTTTGGATTAGTGAGAGACGAAGGACCAGACCAGTCTGTCAGAAAATTGAGACATGTATTAAATGGTAGTCAGAAATCTACAATTCGAAAAAAAAAAATCACAGAATAGCACACATTTTGTATTATCTTCTTTTTATTATCTCTTTGTAATATTTTTGGTTTTTGAGCAAGTAGATAGAGTAGTATTCTACACCTGTGGTCATTTGATGTAAAATTGATGAAATCAGCCTTTAGCAAGCTTCATAAATTCCCAACAAAAGTTCTGTGCCACAGTGTAAAGTGCATGTATATAGTTATCACATGATCATTTCATTGCTTTCAATAGAAAGCATATGTGAGCCACCGCATGAGAACACCAACAATTTGCATATGCAAAAACAAAGCCGCAGATCAGCTGTGCAGGAACTGCACAGCTATCAGCGCCTTTGTTTTCGCTGCACGGATAGTACAATCCTTATTCTTCTTAAATCCGAAATTTCAAGCTTCTAGGCCTGCTTCTGTGACTGTACAGGCCGATTTGTGTCAGACCTGGTCGGAACCCAAATTGTTGGTTTTCTCATGTGTTGTTGTCACTGAAGTGTTTTATCTGGCAAAACGTGATATAGTGTGATTGTTTTGACCATGTCGCTTTACCTCTGAGATATAGTGTATTTGCTATAAGAAGGTCAGAGGTAAGCCGACACGGTCAAAGGAATCACACTATAATTATGTAGCATAATCTCATAGCAGTATCCAAAGATTAAAATTGAAATCAAATAAAATAACTAAAAATATACATTTAAATATACATTTATCAAGAATTTGGGTCAATTGGTAGATTATCAATAGGACAGTTCTGAGAAGAATTCTCTAGCCACATATCAATGCACTTAGTATGAAAGACATGGTTACAAGGCAAATATTTTCGATTCTGTCCAATCTCATAGGGATCCATGCAAACTGCACAAAGTTCTCCCACACTTTCTGATGTTACAGTGTCAGTTTTTAATGAGGATAGGACATCCTTGGAAATAGTTTTTGGAGCAACACTTTCATCTAATCGAAGAAGTAAGTCATAGTCCTCTGGTGTTAACTCACGATGCTGTAGGTTTATAAGAACATTTACAATATCACTAGAAATGTCAGTAGGAGCATTTGTACGATGAAGGGCATGTTTAAGGTTCTGAGCTGGGGCGGGTCTAGAATCTGTTCTATTGATTGGCTTTAACCTAGACCTGTTTGAGTCTGTTGACTTGTTTCTGTAAAGTTTTTCATTTATCACATAATTTGGTTTGGAAGATGGCAAAAATGACATTCTTTGCATCTCAAGATTGATCAGTTTGAACAATCGATGGTGAATACATAGTTTCTTTCTCCCGTCATTATTTTTCAAACTTGTACAGTATTTGTCTTTCACTTGTTTACCAGCCTTTCTAATTTTTCTATCCCTATCAGCTCTCATGAGCCTGTCCTTTCCTTTACATTTCCCTTCATATGGATCACAATTCTTAGCGTCAAAGTCTTTATACTTATCCATGGTCATTTCATAATCATCTTGCTCTTCTTCAATTCTTCTAAGAATTTTTGCTTCCTCTTCAGGGTCAATAAGTTCTGGTCTGACAGGTCTTGGAAATAATGACATAGTGAACCCTGTTTCTGTTAGGGAAAGTGGCTTCCATTTCTTCTTCTTTTTCTCTGCCTTTTCTGTATTGTTTCTGTCCATTACAGATTTGTCTTTGACTCTTTTCTTGGGTGGTATAGATGACTTTTTGTTGTTATTCTTGTCAGCTGTAAAATATTAAACACATAGACTTTTTAAATGGTTACTTTTACATGTATTACTTTTTAAATTCTCACACTTGATAAAGTGCATTTGTAAATGGATGAATTAAGTTTGAGCTGTGAGCTGTGATGCCAGACAATGTCGTCAGGGTTTCCAACCAAATCCAACACAAACAATCCTGTAAAGTCACAGAAGAAGACAGGAACCTTGAAATTTCAGATTTAAGGAGAGGAGAGACTTTACTATATGTTTAGCGAAAACAAAGGCGCTGATCAGCTGTGCAGTTACAGCACAGCTGATCTGCATCTTTGTACATCTGATCTGCGTCTTTCTTTTTGCATAAGCAAAAACCTGGTTTTCTCATGATACGCCATACACTTCACATTTTTTTCTATGTAAAACATGTTTATTGTGCTATGCCTGAAACTCAGTCTGCTATGCCTGAAACTCAGTCTGATTTGATTAGTTAATGCCCTAATGACACAGTTTTAATTTTACATTATTCATGAAGTCTGGCAAGTGTACAAACTGAATAGTCATGACCTGAAGTGAATGTATAAACCAATTAAAGATTTTTCCTTTACTGAGAAGATATATCAATATTTCTATTTATTCAATGCCAAAGTCTAAATGCTTAGCCAAGTTCAATAAATCATTCACACAAAGCACTTACAGGTACATTTTTTTGGTCATATTATGATTTTACTATGATACTGCACATGGGCCTTTCATGAAAAAAGTTGCAATAGTTGATTTCTAAGTTTACATAACTTGATATTTGAAATAGTAGTTATGAAAATATATTTTTCAAGTTAAAATTCAAAGAACAAAGATAAATGATATATTTGAAAAATAAACCTTCATAGCAAGATATTGATTATTAAGAAAGGAAACAAGAATTAAAGCCATACAAACCCAAAAATTTATCTAGATATGACTGCCAAAACAAAATGTTTTTGAAAAACTCACTTTTCTCTGACTTCTTGCTCCCGTATTTCTGTTCAGGTGAACAGTTGAAACTGATGAAATTTTTAAAGGTGACACTGTCAATGGCTGGAAATTCTTCTTCCTCATCCATTGCTGTTTCCTGGGAGTAAAATCTCTCCAAATGATAAGAACTGATTGCACAACACATGGTTGAAATATCACTTGGTGATTCTAGGTAGTTCTGAAGTATGTCTTTTCACTGTCACGCCGAAAGGCGGACTGACAGGGTTTTGTCAAACATCTATATTAAGTGCTTACAAAGCATATTGGAACTTGCACAACTGTTTGACAGAAGCACATGTGCGTAATTTCTATTTTAAGTAACAAAATATTTATAGTGATATTTCCGGACGGGTATTCTAATTGTTTTTCTATTTTGGCCCAACGGGTAATAGAAAAAAAGTTGTCTACCAGTCTTTTCTTTGCTGATTGGTCAGCTTAACGTCTCGTAGTCTATTTTTAGTAGCGAGATTTTAGTTCCCAAAATAATTTGTCTAAATGTAGAAATTGGAAATTCCAAACCAGAAGCAGCATTTTGATGTTTGTTTAAAGTAAGTAACTCAGTTTTACTTTTTATTTACACAAATAAATCGACACACAAAACTTATCAGATGCAGGTGAATGGTTTGATGATATTGACATTTTAAACCCTTAATCATGTTAAGCAAATGCAGCAAAATCAATGTAGATCTAAAGTTTTTCCCCTTTTATCAACAAGTAAGAGCTTTCACAGAATTTTATTTTTTACAGTTTTTGGCATTTTGGACAAATATTTTACTGAGTGACATGCTTTTTGGCAGCTTGCATTAAAACACCTAATGTTGAATCAAAAAACAAACCTTTATTTCATATTGTGACTCGGATCCAAAATAACCCAGATAAGGCACTAAAGCGAGTGTCAATTCATGTTGTCTTTGCTTGATTTTAAGTATCACAAAACACATTAGGATGGTCTAAAATGAGCTTAAGTGACAACTAAGGCTCTAATAAGAGGTTTTTATAATGTTTGATCAAAAATGTTAAGTTACTTTGAATGCAAATGGAGTTTTTCCCTTCATTTTTACCAAAATCTGGTGTTTTTCTGTCAAAAAAGCTGAAAACAGTGAAATTTGATACCTAATTTTCTTGACGATTTGTGCAGAACATGTTGGTTTCTCCAGAAATAAAATGATACTGTCTTAAAGTAGATATATTAGACTATTGCTTTATGAAAAAATATCATGGATATTTGCTCAAATAATTAAATTATCAGCTTTTAAACTTTATTTTACAGCTTTGACAATCTAGCCGAGACCACATATTTCCAATAAATACCATAAATATACTGTAGTTACCTATCTGGGATTTATTGGATCCGAGATTGTGACGAGATAAAAAACAATGAAGATCAGCAAGCACACCCAGCACCAGTTAATATTTGAGCCTGTGCATGAGAGAAAAAAAACAAAAACAATTTGGGTTTCCTACCAGGTCTGACACAAATCACCCTGTACAGTCACAGCAGCAGGCTAGAAGCTTGAAATTTCGGATTTAAGTAGAAGAGGGACTGTACTATCTGCGTAGCGAAAACAAAGGTGCTGATCCGCTGTGCAGTCACTGCACAGCTGATCTGCACCTTTGTTTTCTCCTAAGTATATTGTGGTTTTTCTTAAGAAGTGACTCATTTGTGCTTTGTCGTCTTTTGCAATTTTACCAGTGTCTTAAAAGTCACATATTAACTTAATTAAGGCTTATTTTGTACACACATTTCAGATTATGTGATGCTGACTTACAACACCAATTTAGGAAATAATCTCAATGGATAAGACACCAGTTCATGAACACCCTGTGGTAGGTAGTGTATAAAGCGTGTAAATATTTATAACAACAATGATATAAAATGAGCCGCCTCGTGGGAAAACCAACAATGTGGTTTCCGAACAGGTCCGACACAAATCGGCATGTACTGTCACAGAAAAGAGCTAGAAGCTTGAAATTTCGGATTAAAGTAGTAGAGGAACTGTACTATCCGAGTAGCGAAAACAAAGGTGCTGATCAGCTTCGCAGTTACTGCGATTCTGCGAAGCTGATCTGCGCCTTTGTTTTCGCCTAGGCAGATTGTTGGTTTTCCCATGTGGCAGCTCAAATAATGCAACAAGTATGATAGACATGTAGTGGTAAACTGAACCTGAATGAGTCTACTGTTGGCCTGCAAAGTCAAGGTCCATTCTGACATAGTCTGACTAGTCAGCCGTCAAAATGAAGGTATCATACCCAATGGTTCATTGTGTCAAAATAATAAACAATCAGGTATCAAAAATTCATTTTGATGGCAGCTGACTCATCAGACTACATCTGACATAGAGTAATGAGCTGTGTCTTAAAAAGAAATTGTATGGCAGTTTGAATGTCAGTCTATACAGTAATTACTTTCAAATCTCAAAGGTAACTTGACTTTGCATCTCACAAATGTTTTGATTAAGACCTGATGGACTTCTTTTGGTGCACCAACATTTTTTTGTTGTTTTACATGTATTATACTGCAGAATTATTTTGATTCCAGCTGAAGGAGATGATGGGGTATGGGTTAGAAGACAGTCAGCAAATCTTCAGAGCATTCAATGTGTACCTAGATCTTTGTGAAGGTAGGTGAACCTCAGACAATCTCAAAACATCCCTTAGATGTTTTGTTCTTAGTTTTTAAGATAAACTTGTCTTGCAGTGGCGGATTTAGAGGTTCAAGGGGTTCGCTCGAACCCCTTTTTGGCTCAAATTATTTTATTATACCCCCCGCAAAACGAAGTTTTAGGGGGGTATACTGTTTTCAGTCTGTCCGTGATTCCGTGATTCCGTCATTCCGTCAACATTTTGACATCTTTGCTGAATAACTTAAGTAGTTTTTGCCCGATGTTCTTTAAATTTTCAACACACCTGCACCATAAGACAACACATGTGTGATATGAATTTAGGGGCCAAAGGGTCAGTTTTGCAAGAGTTATGGGACTTTTTAAACCTATACATAGAATGTTTGCCATAGTGCTAATAGTGCATACTTTGTGAAATCAACTCCTATTCTCTTTTGATACTTTGCAGATATGTGCCAGAGATATTGAAGATATGCATGAAGAAGTATTATGCTGAAAAAATGAATTTTGACAAATTTACAGCATTTTGAACTTAGCCAATTTTCGATAATTGCCATATTCAATAATGGTTGGTAGTGCATAGTTTGTGAAATCAACTCCTCCTAGGGCTTTCAGTATTTCTTTTCAATACTTTGCAGACATGTTCCACACATATTGAAGATGTGCATGAAGAATTATAATGCTGAAAAAATAATTTTTGACAAATTTACAGCATTTTTCAACATAGCCATTTTTTGACCATTGCTTATGTACAATAATGATTGGTAGTTCATAGTTTGTGAAATCAACTTCTCCTAGGGCTTTCAGTATTTCTTTTCAATACTTTGCAGACATGTTCCACACATATTGAAGATGTGCATGAAGAATTATAATGCTGAAAAAATAATTTTTGACAAATTTACAGCATTTTTTAACATAGCCATTTTTTGACCATTGCTTAAACAATAATGGTTGGTAGTGCATATTTTGTGAAATCAACTCCTCCTAGGGCTTTCAGTATTTCTTTTCAATACTTTGCAGATATGTTCCACACATATTGAAGATGTGCATGAAGAATTATAATGCTGAAAAAATAATTTTTGACAAATTTACAGCATTTTTCAACATAACCATTTTTTGACCATTGCTTATATACAAAAATGGTTGGTAGTGCACATTTTGTGAAATCAACTCCTCCAAGGGCTTTCAGTATTTCTTTTTGATACTTTGCAGGCATGTTCTTCACATATTGAAGATGTGCATGAAGAATTATAATACTGAAAAATTAATTTTTGACACATTTACAGCATTTTTTAACATAGCCATTTTTTGACCATTGCTTATATACAATGATGGTTTGTGAAATCAACTCCTCCTAGGGCTTTCAGTATTTCTTTTCAATACTTTGCAGACATGTTCCACACATATTGAAGATGTGCATGAATAATTATAATACTGAAAAAGTGATTTTTGACAAATTTACATCATTTTTCAACATAGCCATTTCTTGACCATTGCTTATATACAATAATTAATGGTTGGTAGTGCATACTTTGTGAAATCAACTCCTCCTAGGGCTTTCAATGTTTCTTTTAGATTCTTTGTAGATTTGTTCCAGATATATTTTAGATGTGCATGAATAATTTTCATGCTAAAAATTTAATTTTTGACAAACTTACAGCTTTTATTTAACTTAGCCAATTTTTACCATTTCTCATGATAAACAATGATCATAGTGCATACAGTGAAATCAACCTCAAGCTTTCAATATATTCTTTTAATATCTTATAGATGTGACTGGCATACTGGGGATGTACATGAAGGATTATAATGCTGAAAAGATATATTTGACAAATTTTCTGCATGTTTGACTTAGGAAGTTATTGGCCAGCTTCAGATAATTTTGCGGGGTGTATACTGAAAGCCTTGCTTGCAGCCAATTTCTAGTTTTCATGGGGAATTTCAAGAGATTTTGTGTGAAAATAGGCAAACAAAACCCCTTTTTAGCTCACCTGAGCCGAAGGCTCACAGGTGAGCTTATAGGATAGGCAGGCATCCGTCGTCCGTCGTCCGTCCACAATTTCAAAGAAGAATATTTCTGAAGCTAGTAGGCCGATCTTGATCAAATTTAATGTGAACCATAATTGGGTTGGGGGATTGATGGCATTAGGTTTTGGAGCAGATTGTATCAAAATTGTGGTTTCCATGGCAACAGATAGGTCCCATAGACTTACAATGGGAAAAACTAAAAAAATCTTCTTCTCTGAAACCACTAGGCCCACAGCTTTGATATTTGGTATGTAGCAATGGCTAATGGTCCTCTACATAAATTATGCCATTCATGCCCCTGGGGTCAAATTTGGCCATGCCCCTGGGGTCGATAGTCTCCATAGACTTACTATGGGAAAAAAATTAAAAAATCTTCTTCTCTGAAACCACAGAGCCCACAGCTTTGATATTTTGTGTGTGGCAATGGCTAATGGTCCTCTACATAAATTGTGCCAGCCATGCCCCTGGGGTCAAATTTGGCCACGCCCCGGGGGTCGATGGTCTCCATAGACTTACAATTGAAAAAACTAAAAAAATCTTCTTCTCTGAAACCACTAGGCCCACAGCTTTGATATTTGGTATGTAGCAATGGCTAATGGTCCTCTACATAAATTGTGCCATTCATGCCCCTGGGATCAAATTTGGCCAGGCCCCGGAGGTTGATAGTCTCAATAGACTTGCTATGGGAAAAAAATTCAAAAATCTTCTTCTCTGAAACCACAGGGCACACAGCTTTGATATGTTATATGTGGCAATGGCTAATGGTCCTCTACATAAATTGTGCCAGCCATGCCCCTGGGGTCAAATTTGGCCACGCCCCGGGGGTAGATAGTCTCCATAGACTTACAATGGAAAAAACTAACAAAAATCTTCTTCTCTGAAACCAAAAGGCCCAGAGCTTCTATATTTTGTATGTAGCAATGTTTGGTAGTCCCCATTATAAATTGTGCAAGTCATGCCCCTGGGTCAAATTTGGCCATGCCCCGGGGGTCAATAGTGTCCATGCATAGACTTTCATTGGTCGATTCTCAATTAATTTAAATCTCATGAGCTTACAATGTGATAATCTCTCAGGTGAGCTACAGGACCAATGGTCCTCTAGTTAGCTCACCTGAGCCAAAGGCTCACAGGTGAGCTTATAGGATAGGCAGGCATCCGTCGTCCGTCGTCGTCGTCCGTCCACTATTTCAAAGAAGAATATTTCTGAAGCTAGTAGGCCGATCTTGATCAAATTTAATGTGAACCATAATTGGGTTGGGGGATTGATGGCATTAGGTTTTGGAGCAGATTGTATCAAAATTGTGGTTTCCATGGCAACAGATAGGTCCCATAGACTTACAATGGGAAAAACTAAAAAAATCTTCTTCTCTGAAACCACTAGGCCCACAGCTTTGATATTTGGTATGTGGCAATGGCTAATGGTCCTCTACATAAATTGTGCCAGCCATGCCCCTGGGGTCAAATTTGGCCACACCCCGGGGGTGGATAGTCTCCATAGACTTACAATTGGAAAAACTAAAAAAATCTTCTTCTCTGAAACCACTAGGCCCACAGCTTTGATATTTGGTATGTAGCAATTGCTAATGGTCCTCTACATAAATTATGCCATTCATGCCCCTGGGGTCAAATTTGGCTACGCCCCGGGGGTTGATAGTCGCCATAGACTTACTATGGGAAAAAAATTAAAAAATCTTCTTCTCTGAAACCACAGGGCCCACAGCTTTGATATTTTGTATGTGGCAATGGCTAATGGTCCTCTATATAAATTGTGCCAATCATGCCCCTGGGGTCAAATTTGGCCATGCCCCGGGGGTCGATAGTCTCCATAGACCTACAATAGGAAAAAAACTAAAAAAATCTTCTTCTCTGAAATCACTAGGCCAACAGCTTTGATATTTGGTATGTAGCAATGGCTAATGGTCCTCTACATAAATTGTGCCATTCATGCCCCTGGGGTCAAATTTGGCCACGCCCCGGGGGTTGATAGTCTCCATAGACTTACTATGGGAAACAAGAAAAATATAATATGTATTCATATTATATATGGCGTTGCTACATGCAAATTGAATTATCTCCATCATATTACTAGAAAGTTTTTAGAAACGAAAGCAGATTTGACATAGTTTATAACCCAGAAAGCAGTGGCTTCTCACTATGACAAAATAATTTGACTGGAAAGTTAAATAAGCCATCATTTAACTAAAGTAAACCAAACAAAACTGGGAAGGCAGTCACTATTTGATCCAACGATGACTTTAACCAATTTTGTGGCGATGTCAAATTTGGTTTCTTAGGCATTTCTAAGATATTACTGTGGGAAACGTTGTAACAAATTGGAATAAGATTTCGATTTGAAAGTTGTTTAATATACACCATGAGGTTTAGAGGAGATTTTCATTTATCATGTACAAATAAAATTGACAAAGCCGACTGACGCCATGACATGCCAATCCTTTTAGCTTAACTAGCACCTATTAGCTCACCAGTGAGTCTTTGGCTCAGTTGAGGTAGAACTTGTTTTTGAGTTGGCATATGTGTTGGACTGATTTCCCTCCTGGTGCACCCCCTAGTGAAGTATTGTCAATTTGGCGAGTCACTGGTAAACCATTCAGATTCAGATGCAAACTTCTGTGGTGCTTCTTTTTGTTTTATGTCTTGGTGTTTAATACTTTTGTGCTGTTGGCGCTTTATGTATGTTTTCATATTTTAGTTAATTTAACTGATTGGCCGCCTATTGGGAAAATAGCTGCTCATTCGGCTTACGAAATGTTTTCATGGTATAAGTACCTGATTGTTAGCTTGGTTTTTTTCACACTTCAGGTTTTTGGAGTGGGATTCTTTTTCTGATTGTGCCTTTTCCTGATCTTTGCCTACTTGTACCTTTTTTAAAATACTGTATGTGTTCTGTGAAGAATGTTATGATATGTAATCAGATTTTTAGAGTTCAATATCACAGACATTGCCGGTTTTAATAAGAAAATGACACAGTATCCATTTATCATTTACTTAAACTGAGCATTTCAGCATTTCAATATTTTCTTTTGTACAGGACATTAATGTGTAGACCAAGAATAGCCGCGTTGTCTGAAGCATTCTCATCATACACTCTTACTGTTTCAGTTATGTTTGCAGTCCATCTCAATTCATATTTTTTCACCATTTACTAAAACTGTCATGGTTTTTGGTATACTTGTCATTTTCAAGCCAATGAGCTCAACAAATTTTGAAAATTATCATCAAATTCCATGAATGACAAAGTAATTTCTTTCAGTCATCTTTTCCAAGGAATATCTCTGCATTTAGCACTGCCTGAGTTGATGAGCTGGTGGTTGAAGGAACTGGCCTAATTTGAGACTGGCAGGTTCTCTGAAACGAAAGGGTCAATGGTCTAGTAAATGATAACCTGAGGTCTGGTATATACATGTATAACAATATTAAAACATGTATGAATACTATAAATGGTCAAATGCATGTATATAAATCCAAGGTGCTGACAGATAAATTCTTGGGATCCTTTTTTTGTTGTTGTTGGTCAGACTCATGCAGCATATTCTGTCAATTTGCTAATTTTATGCAAGATTTTCCCTCTCAATGACATTTTCTTCAGTTTTCCCAAACCAAATGCCCAGGGAACCTAGAGTTCACTAATGCCTCAAGTAGGTCAATGACAGTGAAAGTCGTAATTTATAAGCATAGATTCTTTCCGCCTGCAACATCCCAAGTTCTGTTGAAACTTGTGCACTAGCTCTGGAGTAGAAGATTTTAGATACTTCTGTGGTGGTTCTTTTTGTTTTATGTCTTAGTGTTTAAAATTTTTGGTGCTGTTGGCACCTTATGTATGTTTTCATATTTTTAGTTAAGGTAACTGAATGGCCACCTATTGGGAAAATAGCTGCTCATTTGGCTTACAATACTTTACCGGTCCCCCATGGTAAACAGCTAAGGTCCATTCTATCCTATAAACCCTCCAGTTCACAGGTTAGCTTCCCATAGGCAGGTTACTAGTGTTTAATGCAAATTTCTTTCACAACAGACAAATGTTACATTTGTATGAGCAGAAGAGGAAGAATATTTTCATGAGCAAATCTACATACCAATAAAAGATTTGCTGATTTAGGGCTGTTCTTGGGTTCACCTCAGTGCTAATCAAACATATTACCATGAAGTTGCAACATTATAATTGCAGGAAGCAGAAAAATGTTCTCCAGCCTGAAATTAAAAAGTTACTAATTTTGAGTGTCTATCCATTGGACTTTCAAACTTTTGACCCAGGCTCAAAATTATCTGTACATGGCATTTACCGCATTTGTATTGACACTCTTCTTCTAATCAAATTAGGAATCAATATGATTTTAAACAGGTTTTTACAAATTTTCAAGTGAGATTAAAAGCTGAGTTAGTATATGATATTAGTTTTGGCCTGACATCGCAGCTACATCCTGTCTGAAATACCAGCAACACCCCTTGTGAAAAATATTTAAAGGTGCTTTAGAATCAAGTAACTCATTCATAGGAATTAGGAATCTCAACAAGTAACCCAAATGCAATGAACGCTCTCCTGAGAGTCAAAGAATACATTAACTGGACAAAAGAAAAGAAGTCGTGGATTTTACCATGCATGGGCATGGCAGCCACCTTGACCAGGATTTTTTGTATACACATTGGTTCCCACTTCCTTTAAGTTGGCATTGATAAGCCAAGCAGTTTCAGAGAAGAGGTTTAAAAATTATGGTTGTATACATACTATTGCCCCCAGGTGGAAGCAGATGAACCCCTGAGGTCTAATCTTTTTTAAAATCATTGATATTCAGTCCTACTTCTTCACAAAACGGGGGGAGGGGCAGATGAGCCTGTGGGATGGAAAGTTATCAGAATCATTTATATTCAGTCCTGCTGCCCATTCCATGCAAGATATTCTTTTTAAATGACATTTAACCAGTTTTTCCCATTCAAATGCATAAGCGACCTATGATGATCTTGCAGTAAAATATGCCAAGGTCTAAACAGGGTCATGATTTATATATACTTTGTAGAACTTTAGTGATTCATGCTTCACGCAAAGTTGAGCATCTTGGTCATGTGACTTGAATTATTTATATAGATGTTGGACTTTGGTCCCAACATCCTTTAGATGCTCATACGAAATTCGGGTTTGATTGGTCAAGCTGTTTCAGAGAAGAAAATCTTTGAAAATGTGAACGCACACATGCAGGGATGCCGGCTTGAGTACCATCCTATAAGCTCCCCATTAGCCTTCAGCTCAGGTGAGCTGATAAGCTTTGACAAAAGCTTACCATTTCTATCTGAGAGAAACCTCTTCCTGACTCTCTTCTCTGGCATACGAGGGTGATCCAAGAAGTAATGCGAACTCGTGTGTAATTTCTTTCACCATTGCCATTTTTCAAGATAGTTTACATCAGAATTATGATGCATTATCGACTTTTCCAGATTTGATTACTAATTTGACAGAATCACATACACTGAAAAGCTTTAAAAACGCAAAAGTTGTAATTCAATTGTATTTTCATACTTCTAGTAGTTCGATTTTTATGAAATTCAACACACATAAACATTGATATGTTTGAAAACTATGCTGTGAATTTCGTATCAAAATAATGAGAAATGTGAGAGTTACAGTCCTTGCTAGAGCTATACCCCTAAAATCCAAAACTGCAAAAGATATTGAGCACGACTACAATTTGTTCCTTGGCACAAAGAGCATTGCTATTTCATTAAAAACACAGGTTTTGCCAATTGCCTTGATTGCATGACAATAATGCTAGCTTGTCTGATTGGTCATTGTCGACGTAATCCACGTAATATAGCGTTTTTACGTCAAATCTCTAGAAACATTAGTGCCTTGACGTGAAAAGTTCGGTTGATCAGACCGGTGTCAACCTTTCATTGTCCCAATAGCCTCGGATGGGACTGCTGCAGTGCCGTATAGATGAAAAATGGTAATTATGACGTCACGTGGCGTCACATATACGTCATAAACTTAGTAAAAATTCAATTGTGCTGGATATTTCATTTTCAAAGACCCGTAGAATTGTCAAAAATGAAACAAAACGAAAACTAAAGTGTTTTTTAGATATGGATTACTACAAGCTCCGTGTGAAATGGTCAAATGTTTTTCTTCATTACTTCAACGTGACGCCACATGGCAAAAAGTATAAAATGGCTTTTTATTCCTGTTGGTAGTCAGTGACTTTGCAAATGCCGGTTTTGTGTAAAAATGGAAGCAGAGTACAGTTACTGATCCCTTTCACCTGTTACGGAAGACTTAAAATATCATTGGTGCAAAAAATTACCAATTTTCTTTTTTTGCGTTTTTGAAGCTCTTCAGTGTAGTAACCCTCGTTGCCTAGCAACAAAAGAATGCAAGGTAAACAACCTTGGCCACGGTTAATATGTATTTTATTTATGTTATGAAGTGTCATATGCAAAGCATAATTACGCCAATAATCGTTTTATTCCAAAGTACAATAATCCCTTGAATAGATTTATTGTACATACCATGGTGTGTTGAACACCAGAGCAAATTATTGAGGTTTGGCTATCTGTACCCTCTAGAATTTTAGTCAATTTTGATCTCTCAAAATCTCCACATTTTCATCAATGCTCCTTCTTCTTAACCAAAAAAGTTAGATTCCATACAATATTTAATTTTGGAATAGAAATTCTTCGTTGTGATAGGCTGTGGGCATAAATGTCGATATTTACATCCTTATCGGAGTCGAATATACGCATGAATTATGGGTATTTGTCGTACTTCGTCCAAATTGTGATATTTTTGTCAGATGCCGTTGCTAGGCAACATAGAATAGTTCCTGCTGATCTTTGCATTTCATTTTTATGCCCCCAACTTTGAAAAAGTTGGAAGGGCATATTGCTTTCGGCTTGTCTGTCTGTCTGTCTGTCTGTGTGTGTGTGTGTGTGTGTGTGTGTGTGTTAACTTTTGAATGGTGAATGCTAGGGTTTTGAAATTTCATATGCACATTCCTCATGAAAAAATAGTTGACCCGTATTTTTTTTCATGTCCGAGTTACGCCCCTTTTCTGAGTTATGTCCCTTTGAAAACAAAATTTGAAAATCTTGTGTGCAAGATATCTCAAAAAGTATTTAAGCTAGAGCCTTCATATTTGGTACACTTGTTGGGGCTGAGGAGTAGATGACCTGATTAACTTTTGAGAACTTTCCGTCAAATTTTTGCAAAAATACGGAATTTTGAAATTTTCATTGATTTTTCCACTTTTCGGTGAAATTTGAAACTTTTGAACGGTGAATGCTAGGGTTTTGAAATTTCATATACACATTCCTCATGATAAAATAGTTGACCCATATTTTTTTGTATGGCCAAGTTATGCCCCTTTTTTGAGTTATGTCCCTTTGAAAACAAAATTTGAAAATCTTGTGTGCAAGATATCTCAAAAAGTATTAAAGCTAGAGCCTTCATATTTGGTACACTTGTTGGGGCTGAGAAGTAGATGACCTGATTAACTTTTGAGAACTTTCTGTCAAATATTTACAAAAATACAGAATTTTGAAATTTTGATTGATTTTTCCACTTTCGGTGAAATTTGAAACTTTTGAACGGTGAATGCTAGGGTTTTGAAATTTCATATACACATTCCTCGTGATAAAATAGTTGACCCATATTTTTTTGTATGGCCAAGTTATGCCCCTTTTTTGAGTTATGTCCCTTTGAAAACAAAATTTGAAAATTTTGTGTGCAAGATATCTCAAAAAGTATTGAAGCTAGAGCCTTCATATTTGGTACACTTGTTGGGGCTGAGAAGTAGATGACCTGATTAACTTTTGAGAACTTTCCATCAAATTTTTACAAAAATACAGAATTTTGAAATTTTGATTGATTTTTCCACTTTTCGGTGAAATTTGAAACCTTTGAACGGTGAATGATAGGGTTTTGAAATTTCATATACAGATTCCTCTTAAAAAAATGGTTGGCCTGTATTTTTTTCATGTATGTGTTATGCCCCTTGTTGGAATAATGTCCCTTTGAAAACAAATTTTGAAAATCTTGTGTGCAAGATATCTCAAAATGTATTTGAGCTAGCTAGCTAGAGCCTTCATATTTGGTATGCTGGTTGGGGCTGAGAAGAAGATTACCTGATTAACTTTTGAGGACTCTCTGTCAAATTTTGACAAAATTACTCCATTTTTAAATTTTTACTTCATTTCTAACTCGCCTGCAAAAAAGCTTACATTCTGTTTCTGGATCGTGGTCAAAACAGACGCAACCGACAGCTTCTTCAGGAAATTAAATTTGACTGCATTCAAATGAAATAAATGAATCATACAAACTGCCAGTTTAGGGACAAGCATACAGTTGGGGGCATAGTGTTTTACAAACACGCATTTCTAGTCTCTTTTATTACCAAACATAAGGCATGTATAACACAACGAATACGATTTGCGTGTATATAAATGTCAATTTAATGAATTGGAGCACAAAATCTATCCCTGTACCCCTATCTAAAAATGTCATTTTCAGTCACTTTCGCGTCCATGTCGACTTCGGGTCGACAAATCAAATAATCCTAAAATCTCAACTCGTCATCAGAACTTCATGATATTACACCGGATTGCTGTACATATATGCATGTGTAAACATATCAAATTATTTAAATGTATCTGCATTGGTTACTTAAATATAGTTGTGTTCGCATTACTTCCTGGATCACCCACGTATCTTTATCTTTGTGTTCTCAACCATGCTTGAAATAGCATCAATGATGTCAGTCATCTTCTTCATGGTGATAAAACCATTCTTGTCAATGTCATACAAATTGAAATCCTCTGGAAAAATCAATGAATGATATATGAGCCACCACATGGGAAAAACAACAATCTTTATACTAAAAAACAAAGGCACAGATCAGCTTCGCAGTAACTGCTGATCGGCGCCTTTGTTTTCGCTACTCGGATAGTACAATTCTTCTTCTACTGAAATCTGAAATTTCAACGTTCTAGCTCTTGTCTGTGCTTGTACAAGTCGGTTTGTGTCAGGCCTGTTCGGAAACCACATTGTTGCTTTTTATACAAGGCAGCTCATATAAAACAGTAAAAGTTACTAAAACTACAGCTAAAGAGTTTACAAATGTCATGAACATGTACATTATATCAATATACCTACCTTTGCAGAAGTTCTTTGTAACTACATGTATTTGTTTATAATTTAAGACTAAAGTAGCATGCTATTATTTTTTTCAAAAAGATTTTTATCAAATGCTTCATTTAATATGATGCCACAAAATATCAAACTTCCAGTCCCCTTAGGTCCTGTACGATATGTTTGCTATATGCCTTTCATCATTAGGTCCCATTAAATGAGATGCTAACATTTGAATGAAGTCCTGGAATTTCCTATAACTTTTCTAGTGTTTTACATGCCTTATGTGCACTTCATGATTTTGAAGACCATATAAACGTCATGTGATACTGCACTAGTCATTTGTAACCAAGACCCCCCCCCCAGCCTCGGGGAAAAGCCGGGACTCTACTTTTGGTCCAGCAAATGCCCGCTAAAATCCCCACCCCATGCCAGGACTTCTCTTTGGCAAAACCACCACTGTTTTCCCCCCGTAGCCTGCTATCTTTCCTTTTTCACAGCCCTTTTTGACTATATAAAGCAAACCCTGGAAATATCTTCCCCGCACTGCCATCGCAAAATTTTGGTCTAAGCCCCGCTCATTTTTACAGCTATCTGTGTCTTACCAGTGCCAAAAGCATCTAGTACCACCGTTTTTATAGGGTGAACCAACATCATAAGGCCTAAAAACAAATAGCTGTGTTTCCGCTAACGGTCTGAAAAAAATTCGGGTAGGTAGGTAGGAAAATCTTTTTATTTTCATTTTAATTTTTACGCAAAAAAATCCAGGGTAGGTAGGTAAATGTAATTTTTTTATACACAGTTTTTATTGAAAAAGGTCAAAATGGTCAATGCCGGGCAAAGGTATGAGGTCTACGTTCTTCAGCCATGTGAACCCTTCAATGTCAAAGACTGGCAACATATTTTATAATAAGATTCAGTCTCCTTGCCTTAAATGAGGTTGATAAACTTTCAGTCTCATCTTGTTCATAGACCACTATCTGAGAGCAGGGTGGCCTAGTGGTAGAGCTCGCTGAACTGTAAAGTACTGTGTTGGAATCCCACCAGCACTGGGTCTTGTCCTCCAGAAAGAAACCTTCTCTCAGATATGCATCCCAACAATGGCAACATGACCTAAATAAAGTTGACTGCGATGCAAAACCCCAATACAAACAATTTAGGGGATGGTATAATCTGACATATTTCACACAACAATACTCTTATTGCATGCAACTTAGCAGGAAAGGCCAGTATTGACAAACTAATAAGAAATAAACAGCTTTATTTTCAAAACGAAATCTGAAGAACACAAACCATCAACATGTAAATTTCGATAAAAAGACTACTCCCAAATTCAAAACTATAACTGTAACTGCATATCTGTTCCGGGTCACCTCAGCCCATTGTACAACTGCAACTGCAACTGAACCAACGAAAATGCCAAATGCAGGGACTCTCTTTATAAGGGATTACTGAATCTGAATACATGTAGTTTACTGGTGACACGCCAAATGACATCATTTCACCAGGGATTTGGATGGGGGAGTATTAAGTCCCTAGAACGCACAACTGAAGAATTCTCTGAAAGCAACACCTGTTTATTCTGATTGTATTATCCTCCAACCGCTAGGAGGTCTCTGCTATCCCCGAGTTACGGTATGATTACCATCACAAGTCTCCGATGATAGAACTACATTACCCGCCACTTACTATTATCTTAACATATTTACAATATGCCATACTCTATCATTGAAGTCATTTTATTTTGCGGGGGAGGTAGGAGTAGGTGGAGAGAAGCCAGTGTTCGCCTTATAAATGCTGAGCGCATTTTAGCAAGATAGCCACTGGTACCATTTTTTAACGTCTTTGGAATGACGCGGCCTTGGATCGAACCCACAGCCTCCCGTTTCTGCAGCGGACCCTGTAACCATTACGCTATCGGGACCGGTATATCATATTGCAGAAAGACAGGTTAGACCCAGATGAGCAAAGTTTGTTTAATTAAGAACACTTTGAAGTGTTGTGACATGCCTTCGGTATATTCACTTTTAGAACAAGACATTTCTAATTCACAGTGGAATAAAACTCCTGAATGGCTCAGTTAACTCGTATGCCAGTTGAAGAAGCATGAAGTCAGTGTGAGTGCGTGTGGGTACAGATTTTGTCTGTAAGTCTGACATGTCTGAAGACTATTCACAGCACAGTCTTCAGCCTCGTCACAGTATATCCTTGTGAGCAGTTTGTTCTGGAAAATTGTCATGGGGCCTCGGTTTATAGTCTCAATACGAAGGACTGGAGAAACCCGGGATCGTATCTACAATCTCTGGTTTACAAGGCAAATGGCTTAACCACAGCACCACGGTGGCTTCTAAATGACACCAAATTCTACGTCATTTCGACGGAGTCTCGCTAAATAATCGTATGGAACTCTTTGATACAAAAGAATAGACGCTGAAACTATCAGAGACATATCAGAAAAAAACAACAAAACCCGCGACACGAAATGCTTGGGTCAGGCTACAGAAAATGCTGGGTCGGATGTCGTTATTTTTATTTTTATATTCTAACCATAAAAATAGCAGAGTCGGCGGGTTGAGACAGGGTCGGTCGGGTTAGCGGAAACACAGCTTTCATTTTTTTATGCCTAACTCAGTTTAATAAACTGATGCGCTGATGCGTTAGGCTATTAAATAAACATATAAACACTTTGAAAAAACACAGGCATGCATCTCGAGAAAAATCTGTAAGCCAAACAATGCATCTTAGCCCAAGTTCTATTGTCCCAGGATGCCAAATAAAAAAATGTTCATACAATCACAATGCAAAACAGTGCAGAGAAGTATAAAGCATTTGCGAAAAGTTTTAACTTGTCATTCGTTTTGTTCGACTTCACTGACTCTGTTAAATAAACTGATCATCGAGCAGATAGAAACTTACAAATATCAGCTACTTCAAGCATCATTATGCTTCAAGCTGACATAAAATGTATGAGATTCCATAAAAAGAGCTACTCGGCCATGTGTTATTTCCGGTCAAAATGAAAGTAGAAAACGAACCACATCGGAGCGATTTTTAAAAAAATTACAAACGATTTTCTGCCTGTTAAAACACACCCTTAACCAGAGATATATACTATTCATCTTTATCTCAGCCTTAACCAAGGCTGAGGTAGTGACCTAAAGTAGTGAATGAAAAATAAATGGGCCAATTAAGAAAATTAGCCAGATACTGATTTCACTTCTTTCGACCACTCTATTGACGTCTTGTCAATTTAGCGTATCAACAGTAAACCATGTTAGATTGAATTGACATCGAAGAAAACTTAGTTAATCATAATGTCATTACAAAATCGGAAATCATGTTGTTACAGGTCACAGCAGCTTGACACACATTCTTCACGTCAGTTGTGCATTTGATTGGTCGACAGAGCCACACCTCCAAATCGACGGCATTTGATTGGTCTACAGAGCCGTAGGTGATTTAACGAAACCAGGTCAAACACAAATCGAGACCCAAATCTAACGTTTTATACCCTCGTTTGCGAAAAACTCACTAAACATGCAAAGAAAAATTTACTCACCGCACGTCAGTCCAATAAACACACAAATTCGCCAATTAAAAGCACGAAATTTCCGTCGAGGATAAGCTATGGAATCATCGACTCGAGAAAACAAAATGGCGACGTAAGTCAAGCTTGTCATGAATCAAAAACCCAACTGATTGGTTCCCCGCACAGGCATTGAAACCCATTGTAAAATTATTGAAACGAGTACCAGAGGGCTCTCTATGGCGTAATTTTGGACTGATCCATTTAAAAGGGGACAACAGGTTATTTTAACTGTATTTCAATACATCAAATAACGAACTCATAGTGACTAACCATAATAACATCCTACAAAATAACAATATAAAGCTGCTCGGACATTATAGTTCTCTATTTTCTTCGAATTTTATTAAAATAAACAGCTAGTCAAATCTAAACACCCACCAAGAAGATACCAATCGAATTTTGATTATAAGATTAGGCACTATAAGACTAATTCTTTAAATAATTATTCTATTAATTAATCTAGAGAATTATTTATATTTTGAATAATTATAACAGTAATAATTAACGCCTAGAAAAATTCAAAAATCTTCTTCTCTGAAACCACAGGGCCCACAGCTTTGATATTTTGTATGTGGCAATGGCTAATGGTCCTCTACATGAATTGTGCCAATCATGTCCCCGGGGTCAAATTTGGCCACGCCCCGGGGGTCGATAGTCTCCATAGACCTACAATAGGAAAAACTAAAAAAATCTTCTTCTCTGAAACCGCTAGGCCCACAGCTTTGATATTTGGTATGTAGCAATGGCTAATGGTCCTCTACATAAATTGTGCCATTCATGCCCCTGGGGTCAAATTTGGCCAGGTCCCGGAGGTTGATAGTCTCAATAAACTTGCTATGGGAAAAAAATTCAAAAATCTTCTTCTCTGAAACCACAGGGCACACAGCTTTGATATTTGGTATGTGGCAATGGCTAATGGTCCTCTACATAAATTGTGCCAGCCATGCCCCTGGGGTCAAATTTGGCCACGCCCCGGGGGTAGATAGTCTCCATAGACTTACAATGGGAAAAACTAAGAAAAACTTCTTCTCTGAAACCAAAAGGCCCAGAGCTTCTATATTTTGTATGTAGCAATGTTTGGTAGTCCCCATTATAAATTGTGCCAGTCATCCCTGGGTCAAATTTGGCCATGTCCCGGGGGTCAATAGTGTCCATGCATAGACTTTCATTGGTCGATTCTCAATTAATTTAAATCTCATGAGCTTACAATGTGATAATCTCTCAGGTGAGCTACAGGACCAATGGTCCTCTAGTTCTACATTTGAACCCCCTTTTCAGAAATCCTGGATCCGCCCCTGTCTTGCATAAACATCTACTATAATCAAGTAGTTCTTTTTTCTGTAATAAATCACCAGACAAATTAGAATTATACTTAATCTTTTATGAATTTAACTTTCAGATTTTTAAACCCTAAGGATCTGTCATGGATTTTTTTTTTGTTTTAATAATTTACCTAGCCTGAATTTTGTACTGCCAATTTCAAAAGACAGATCAGTCAGCACATCCTGATTTTGATCAAAGTTAGTCTTCACCCATCCTACGGAGATGATTACTCATACCAGGGAGGTGCCAAGGATAATCCAAGTCAGCTGTGCGCACAGTAATCATGTCATTTTGTAGTTCATATAGTAAAGTTTCAATGTTTGTCTTCAGTGAAAGGATTCTGGAATGTAAGATGCCACAAATGCTCCACTCTGAGCCTGGTATTTCTGTCTGGCCATGCCAATAGAAGTGAACCAAGGGAGGTAATTCTGCCTGTGTCATGTGATAGTCAGCTGAGCCCTGCCATGCTGCAGACATACACAGAGAATGTGAAATTAGAGGGTTATAATACACACAGGTATAGCATTTTCCCTACATTTCCAACAACACAAATGAGACTTCGCATCAGAAAACCAACAATCTTAAGTTTCCAACCAGCCCTGACACAAACTGGCTTGTGCAGTCACAGAAGCAGGCTAGAAGCTTGAAATTTCGGATTTAGGAAGAAGAGGTATTGTACTATCTGTGCCTTTGTTTTCGCATTGCAAAATGTTGGTTTTCTCATGATGTGGCTCAAATGTAGATGCAGTTATTAGCATTAGTTATTAGTCATTAGATGAAGTATATTTCATGAACTGAGAAACCTGTGCATCTTTAAGATAAATTGCATGCTAGATTTTTTATCGCTTGAGTTTTTAGGGCATTCCTTTCAACAGTTGCTGATGAAATGTTTTCAGGAAATTTACTGTTTTTATCATTTCAGTCTAGTGTTAGCTATATGTGCGAGTGACTCCAGTATTGTGTACTATAGAGTGACAGATGGACTTGTCCAGCCAGAGTCACCAGAGGAGACCATTGTCAAACAACAGATCAGGATGAACAGAGTAGACTCTGAGAGAAATCATGTGAGAAAACACACAGCTGATTATATAGCTGAGAGGACTAAACCAACTGAGAATGAGGACAAGACTGAAAAATCAGATACTGTGACTAATATACAAAGGAACTCTTGATATATGGATTCTGTCATATATGGGGCTGATTTTTGCATAGCCAGGCTTCAAAGATATAGATCAGCCTGGATTTAGCTGCAGGCTGAATAAAGCCTTGTTGGTTCACTACCTAGATAGTATGAGCAATGACATGACAAAGCTGTATTAAGCCTTTGTTTTTTTGTTTTTTTTATCTGACCAGATCGACCAAATTGTACAGTCACAGAGGATGTTGAAACTTGACTTGAAATTCTAGATTTGGAAAAAAAGCAAAAAACAACAACAACAACAACAAAAAAAAAAAAAAAAAAAAAAAAAAACACTGTGCTATCTATGTTGGAAAAACAAAGACCAAAAACAAAGACCCAATCTCTGGTGTTGTGAAAATAATGCAAAATAAGGTTTCTTCATGGCTTGACCCATATAATTTCTAACTTTGCTTTATCTGAAAACCAGCCTACCTGTAAGTTGATTAGATCTGGGTGTGTTTGAATGGATTATTTAGTGACTACTGTAAAAGGTTTTCTCTCATCTGATGACAATTTGAAATTAAATAGACAAATACTGAAATCTTGATTATCACCTGTTATGGTGTGTTTGACATTCAACCAGCCTTTGAATCAAAATCAAGCATATTAAGAAATACAAGGAAATGTGATGAGGCTATAATATGGTCAGACCGTCTGAGAGCCATAGAGCCAATACTATGATCAGACTTCATGAGAGGCACAGGCTAATGAAAATAAATGAGCCGCATCATGAGAAAACCAACAATGTGGTTTACGAACTGTTTCGACTCAAACCCTGCTGTACAAGCAAAGAAGATGGCAAAGCCTGGAAGTTTTGGATTTAGAAAGTAGAGGAATTTTGTACTATCCATGTAGTGAAAACAAGGGCACTGATTAGCTTCGCATTTACTGCGAAGCTGATGTGCACCTTTGTTTTTGCACATGCGAAATGTTAGTTTTCTCATTATGCTGCTCAAATGTAGATCTATGCAGTTATAGTTGTTTTCTCATTTGAGATTCAGACATTCTAACAAACACAAAAACCAATGTGGTCAGACTTCTTGAAAGCCATAGAGCCATTCAAAAATTTTAAATGCAGTTGCAGTTGTACAATGTAATTTAAACCTAAATGTGACAAAAAGCCAGAAAATTGTTATATACTGTTTAATTGCGAACTGCGTTGTATTTGTAATTTTTGAACACTGAATGTTTGAAGATAAATGATTAAATAAATCATTGAATTTTTAAATACATATACTCAACAAAAAATGTGTTCAAGTTCTAATTACAATAAATCTAGCAAAGTTTTAGAAATTCAAACTTCAGAATGGTATAAAGTGTCTTTTAATCTTTCCAATGAGGCCTTATTTGAACTGATAGCACCTGGCATTGCCTAGAAAATCATTGTCAAAGTTGTATAGTTGTCAAACCAGTTTTCACAAAATTCCAATATTGTTTGGTTTGAGTAAAATGTGTAAATGTAAACTCTTGCCTTAAAAGCATAGACTCGGAAGACAAGTTTTCTCATGACAACTGACCAGTGCACAAAACAAGATGTTGAGGGATGTCAGCCTGCTTTTCCTGCACCAGCATCAGCTCTACATGACAATATCACGCTGCAATGCAGCACAACCAACCAAATTTCTTTAATCTGACAAACGATATGCCCAATTTTGGTGCTGAGAAATCAGCCTCTGTTACCCCTGAAGCATCACAGCAAGTGCTTGGAGAGTTCTCGGTGACAATATTCCACACCAAACACTACCAGGCTGTCCCAGAATGTACAACACTTGGTCAACGGGAGGCATGCCTGGTGAATGGGTTGCCTAGTCCTTGACCACAACGTTGTTCTGAAGCAGATAATCTTGGGTGATCCTGGGACGAATTTCATCTGACATTGCCATCCTGGTACCTGGTAGTGCTGAAAAGGCTTTACAACAGGTCTGCTCACCTCAGTATGTGCACTTTACAGCTTTTACTAAGAAAATGTGTCTATGGAGATATGGTTATTGTGTGAATAAAGCCCCAGTGACAACTGATACACAAACCGAACAATTTGGCAATTTTGTGAAAAATGGTGGGACAACCAGTCAACTTTGACGCTGGTTTTTCAAGCTTCTGTAAGGGCTTTCTCAAATAAGCCCTCATTTGAAAGATAAAATGACAATTTATAATAGTATGAAGTTCATATTTCATGAAATATAACG
Organism: Rugalucina vietnamica; assembly: GCA_964017185.1. Taxonomy (NCBI): domain Eukaryota; kingdom Metazoa; phylum Mollusca; class Bivalvia; order Lucinida; family Lucinidae; genus Rugalucina; species Rugalucina vietnamica. The sequence continues at coordinate 37,901,332 of OZ024870.1, forward strand.
GTTCTTGTGTTACAGGCTCTCAAACACATTTTCCTTAACTTTTTTGTTGAGTATATATTCGTTTTTAGTATTTGTAGCTATCTGTCTAATAAAGACTTTATGGACTCTAGAAACATTATACCTTCTACAACCGGCGCCTTTGATGACAGATTATTAACATTGATGACAGACGAATTGTTTTGGTTCATTTAGTAGGTGGGTGATGTTTTTTGATTTTTAAACATTCTCAGAGAAATCCTCTGGTGTTCTGTGACTGGTAATTTAACTTGTAGATGTCTAAAGAGTTTACAGACGCATGATGAATACATAGCTGTCACTATTAAGGCCAAACTTGGTCATCGTTTCAGCGTTTTCACAAGAAAAGTCACGAAAATTGGTTACCTGCTCAGGGCTGGCGTCTTTCTGTTGTTTTTTTGCTAAATTTACTTATATACAATAAAACTTCTATCATTTAACTACATTTCTGCCAAATCTGAATTCGCAATTCTGTATAATAAAGAAATGGCATGCCCTCAAAAACAACAGGTAGGCAGAAAATGGCTGCCTTTTTCTACAGATGAATTTTTAAGTGGCTGTCTTTGATGACAATATGGGAATTTTCGTGGCTAACATTGATGACAACATTGAATTGGATTAATGATTTTCTTTGCTTCAGACAACAAAGGGTAGTGGTAAACGGTGAGATCAGATTGGGCTCCCGTGGTGTCTGGTGTCCCTCAGGGCACCGTTCTTGGTCCGTTATTGTTTTCCTTGTACATTAATGACATCTCATATAATAGAGTCAGAAATCAGACTTTTTGCTGATGACTGTGTTTGCTACCGTGAAATTAGGAAGGAAGATGATACATTGAAACTGCAGAGAGATATTGATCGGTTATGAAGTTGTGCAAGTAAATGTGGTATGAGATTTCAACCTGTCAAATGCAAATGATGCAGCTGACAAAGCGCATTAGTAAAATCAAGTGAGGGCACAGTCCTGGAAAGTATCAAATATCTTGGTGTAACTATTACAAAGGATTTGAAATGGAACACTCATATCACCAATGTATGTACTAAGGCAAATAGGACTCTTGTTTACTTGAGAAGAAATCGGTATTCATGTCCCCTAAGTGTCAAGGAAGCAGCTTATAAAGGACCGGTACTGGAATACGGTAGCTCTGTTTTGGATCCTCACACTCAGTGTCTCCATGAAGAATTAGAAAAGGTTCAAAATCGTGCTGCAAGGTTTGTGACTGGAAATTATGTTTTTGAAACCGGGAGTATGACTGACATTTTGGGACAACTTAAATGGGAATCTCTTAAGAAAAGGAGGAAGGACAGTAGACTTATATTGTTATACAAAGGTCTGAACGGTAAAGCCAGAATACCAATGGATGACCTTATCCACAAGACTAGGCGTTGCAGAAATCAACACTCTTTGTCATTTCAGATACCCCCAGTTAGTAAAAAGGTACAAGTAGGCAAAGATCAGGAAAAGACGCAATCAGAAAAAGATTCCCACTCCAAAAACCGAGGTGGGAAAAAACCAAACTAACAATCAGGTACTTATACCATGAAACATATCGTAAGCCGAATGAGCAGCTATTTTCCCAATAGGTGGCCACTCAGTTACCTTAACTTAACTAAAAATATGAAAACATACATAAGGCGCCAACAGCACAAAAAAAAATTTCATACACCAAGACATAAAACAAAAAGAACCACCACAGAAGTATCGACTTGGAACGATCAGTAACACAAAGTTACTGGCGGGCTTAAACCGGTTTTACATGGCCATAACCTCACCCTCAGCTTCTGCAGTGGTTCATAACATTTAGTTAGTCTACAAATATAGTTTATTTCCCCCAGACTATCAGGGACTGGAATAACCTCCATGAATCACTGTTTTCCTCTTCTGAAATGTCAGATGATTGTGTGTCCAAATTCGAATCTCTTGTGAGAGCCAGGGACTAATTTTCCCCCAAGCGCACCCCCTGGTGAGGTATTGTCATTTTGGCATTTCACCAGTAAACTATTCTGATTCTGACCAGTTGTCAATCACAACCTTCAATGTATATTGCTATTTCACCAAACGAAAATCCATCATTCAAAGTTTATTACATTACGAAAATGCGCCTATAATAACGAAATATACAGTAACTTTTTCAGCTGTAAAAATATGAAATTTTCAGTTGAAAATTTCGATATATTTTCTTATTTTTGCTCAAACCATAGATTGTGGCTACACGGTAGAACCACCTCGGCGAGGCAGTTCTAACGAGTACCCACAATCTAAGTTTTTGAGCAAAAAATAAGGAAAAAAGATATGACTATGTTAACCCCATTTTCACTATATAAAAGTGGAGTTTACTGGGGGTATAATTTTCACGGACATGCTATCCTGATGTACCGACATGGTGTTCCTGTCGATGTTCAGTCACAATAGAGTGAACGAGAAAACGAAGTGTAGCGCAGTGCAGGTTGGCCAGCTGATATAAGGTTAACACATCAAGGAGTTTTATTCTTCAAATGAGGTTGTGGGTGCACCAGAACTGCAGATGAGCCGCTATTTTTCTTCAAAGCGGCAATATGAGTCCAGTATGATTTCGACTCAAGGTGGAAATTGGTTTTTCTTCTCTGTTGCGACCATCCTCAGTGAAAATAGTCTTTTTTCAAGTATCTTCGTAAAATTCCGATCTGTCTACAACGTTAGCCACTAAAATTTGTCTGGTGTCATCAAAGACAGCCACGTCAAAATCCATCTGTAGACAAAGGCAGCCGTTTTGCAAGTACCTGTCATCTTTGAAGGCATCCAGTTTTTTTACATTGTCGAACTGGGGATTCAGATTTGGCAGAAATGTAGTTAAAAGATAGAAGTTTTATTGTATTTAAGTAAATTCAGCAAAAAACAACAGAAAGACGCCAGCCCTGAGCAGGTAACCAATTTTCGTGACTTTTCTTGTGAAAACGCTGTAACGATGACCAAGTTTGCCCTTAATAGTGACAGGTATATATTCATCATGCGTCTGTAAACTCTTTAGACATCTACAAGTTAAATTACCAGTCACAGAACACCAGAGGATTTCTCTGAGAATGTTTAAAAATCAAAAAACATCACCCACCTACTAAATGAACCAAAACAATTCGTCTGTCATCAATGTTAATAATCTGTCATCAAAGGCGCCGGTTGTACGGTGTGTTCTAGGTAGATTTGTTTTTCTATCAAATACATGATCTCAAAAATTGTTGATTTTCTCATGTTGTAGCCCATTTATACACTTATAAGACTTAATAAGCCCTAGATCTAAGCTGATCAGACTTTGTGAGAGCCACAAAGCCAATCACAAACAAACTGAGTTGCAACAGACTGGCTTTAAAAAAATGCAGTTACAGTTATAGTCGTTTTTCTCATGTAAGATCCTCATTACACATAATGAGCCCTACAACAAATGTGGTCAAATTTCTACACTGGACTTTATGAGATCTAGAATAACTTCCTAAGAGCTATAGAAAAGGCAAAAGAAAGCCATGATCAGGAACAGGTGCAATCAGAACCAAAGTTCTAACCCAAAGGCCCTGGTTGGGAATAAACAAAATGACTATTGGTCTCTGATACAAAGAGAATATATCATCAGACCATAAGCCTAGTGGACAGCTAGTTTTGATAATTTCACTAGAGATGACCATTCAGTTGCCTAAACATAACTTTACGTATATGAACACTCACACAAATGGCTGTCATTTCGTCTGTCTGTCTGTGTTTGTCTACTTATATATAATTAATTAAAACTATTGACACCAAAACATTAACTCATTTAAGCCTGGCGTCCCTTTTGTGGGACATAGGCAAACAGCATAGCCCCAGATGCGACGCCGCAAAACGCGGCGTCCCATCTGGGGCTATTCTGTTTGCTTGGAGGATTTTCAACGAAAAATGGAATAAAAAATCAAATTCACTCCAAACACCCCTGAAATTAATAATGGACTCACCTAAATGATAATAATGGGAAAATCCATTCGTCAGATATGGGTTAAACAAATAGAACCACAACAGAAGATATTGGAACAATGTCATCATGGAACAATGGAACAATATTGGAACAATGTCATCATGAGTAATATAGAATTACAGGTTATCGCTATATCAAAGCTGAACCGATTTCCCGAGAACCATAGAGCCTTTTTAAATAAATGCATTTGAAGTTATATGAGCCGCCTCGTGGGAAAACCAACAATGTGGTTTCTGAACAGGTCCGACAAACCGACCTGTACAAGCACAGAAAAGAGCTAGAAGCTTGAAATTTCGGATTTGAGTAGAAGAGGAATTGTACTATCCGAGTAGCGAAAACAAAGGCGCTGATCAGCTTCGCGGTAAAAGCGAAGCTGATCTGCGTCTTTGTTTTCGCCTATGCAGATTGTTGGTTTTCCCATGAGGTGGCTCATATTTTGTTCTCATTTAAGACGCTCATCTATCTTATTCAGCCCTAAAGCCAAGCTGAATTAGCTGATCAAACATTCCGGGGTTCAAAAGAGCCAACCCAAATGAATGCAGTTGCAGTTATAGTTTGTTTTTCTCTTGTAAAACTATACTTTAGACTAACAAACCCTAGAACCAGTCTGGTCAGGCTTCCCGAGAGCCATTCCAAAATGATTGCTGTTGCATTTATAATTTTCACTCTCATTTAAGTATTAGAGTTGCTGCTACTGTTGAGTCTTCTTTTCTGCTAATTGGGTGGTTTTTCTGTGAGGCCTCATTAATGAGCATTATAACCAAACCAATTATTGTTGTTAAATCAAAGCAGACTAAGGCAAGGCTTTTTCTGAAGTATTGATTTAAGCCCTCATGTAATTCCAAGATGTTTCTGCTGCAATTTACTTTCATATTGTCCATTTTTTCAGTCTGCCTCTCTGTTGCATTTGCCATTTTTGTTTTTGGTAGCTGTTAGTCTGATGGCTACCTTGCTGGGAAAAGAGCTAGTCATGGTACTCTTCTCTTCTCATGTCTTGTTTAAGAAATAGATCAGCTCTAGCAGTGAACTGTTGAGTAATAATTCACTTTTTGGGGGGTCATTTGTAAAAAAGATCAAATCACTAGTGTGTAGCGTGAGTCATTTATATTCTTACAACTGACTGACAAACAGTGAATTATTACTCAACAATTCACGCACTTGAGCTGATCTATTTCGATTCTAACACAAAATAAACAGAATAAAAGCTGATGAAACCATCAATATCGTTCAGCTTTCCACCATTGCATTTTTTGATATCCCGCCAAATATTTGACTGTAATGCAGATATTTACACATATTTATTACATTTGTTGTGCGCTAAAACCATGTTTCACCGTCTAACGCTGCTTTACGGGATAGCTGACGTCTTAAATGGCGTAATATCAAGCTTATTCGCCCAGTGAAATTATTATACAATATAACAGGTTTTTTTTTAACCATTTGGCTATATAGGCAAGGTGTGTTAGAATATTAAATTTATGTAATGTCTTTCATTTCCTGCCTGATGTCTGGCTTGGGATTCTAAATGTTATTGAATTCCTGGGCTTTCTATCCTTACTTTACTGAGTCATAGAACTAAACAGATTAGATGTCCTGAGAGCCATAAGGCAATTTTGAATATAATGCAGTTGCAGTTATAATTTATATATTTTTGTCCTCTCAGTTAATTCACTCAATGGACCCACTGAGTCCTGGAACCAAGCTGATAAGATTTCCCGAGACATAAAGCCAAACTTTATTTTTATTTTTCAATTCAGTTTTACAAAAAGCTCATGAAATGAACCCTCGAAACATATTAATCCAAGAATGAACTGAAGGAAATCTAAAATAAATGCAGTTGCAGGCCAGTTATAATTTGTGTGTTTTTGTGTGTTTTTATTTTTATTCAGTTAATGCACATATTGAACGCTTGACAAATGAACCATAGAACAAAACATATCAAACTTTCATAAAGTAGTATGGGGCTAAGCAGTGCAGTTGCAGTTATATAATTAGACTATTAGGTCAACAGAATCAAGCTGTTCAGTCTTGCTGAGAGCCAGGTAGAGCCATTCCAAAATAAAATGCAGTTGAAGTTATAGTGTTTTTTTTTTCTTTTTCTTGTTTTATTTTTAAAAACCGCGATTGCAACGTGCTTAGACAATAATAATAAAAATAATAATAATAATAATAATAATAATAATAATAATGATAATAATAATCAACGTTTTAAACATAAAATCTATTCTTTACATACAAGATTTTATCTTATCCAAATAATACCAAATTGGTACCCAGCGCCCCTACGTATCCTTGACATTGCGCCGGGCACCAGTTTAATCTGCGACTGAAAATGGCGACCAGTCCTGGAATTTCCTGGTCGCTTAGCATTCAGCCTCTTTTGACAGCTTCTTATTCATCCTTGAATAAAGCTATACCTCCAGAATTGAGCAGCAGTATCATAGCTAGGTATATACAAAGGGAATTAAACAATTTCTCCTATAGTTTGTTGTAAATCGACCCGGTTTGTGATCGATTATTGAAGGCTTGTGTTAAATTTTGTGGGTGGGGTAAAACAAAGAAATGCAGTTTTGTGTCAGTAGTGAGTAGTCAATGGTAAGGCAATTAGTTATCATATCTGCCCTTTCAAAATAGGATTCAACCCTGAAATTGGGATCAGAAATTGATCATCTTGGTATCAGAAGATAGATTACAACAATGCTGGGTGATTTGTGTTGGTGCCTTCTACCTTCTCTGAGAAGTTGATGGCGGATTAAATAGAGGCGTTAAAGAAGGATTTATGGTTGATTCTCGACCTTCCTGTTTGCACCCTATACCTGTTCGCTGCCTGGCCTGTTCGCTACCAACACTTTCGCTACCTGACATTTTCGCTACCTGATTTTCTAAAATGTAAATGTAAAAATGTAAAAGAAGTGATAGTGAAGTCATATAGATCTTTATTATTAATTTTGAATGCTTTTGAAATGGGCAAATAAAATTCGCAAAAAAAGGCTTGAAGCAGAGCATTTTGAAAGCATAATTCTTTTGTTTTCTTCCTATAATGAAATCCTAGAATAGATTGACTCTGTATCAAAAGATTGTCAGATAGATGAGGCAAAAGTGTTAAATAGATCCTGTGTCAGATATAGCTAGCTTATGAAATAAAACCCCGGTCCAAAACCTTTTGGTGGCATGCTAGATGAGAAAGTTTAATTTGATGTTCACATTGATCAGTTGACTGTTGATGACAGTAACTGGCCTTTCTTGCAGTGTCCCAGAACAATTAAAACAAGATGGTACTCAGATTTTTGAAGCAAGAACAAATGTCATAGCTGTGATAGAGAAAACCTGTCTTCAGGGTTTCCGACCAGGTCTGACATAAACCAGTCTGTGCGGTCACAGAAGCAGGCTTGAGGCTTGAACATTTAGAAAGTGGAGGAATTTTACTATTCGTGTAGCGAAAACAAAGGAAAAAAAAAAAAGTTGCTGCACAGCTGATCTGCATCTTTGAATTTATATTGCATAGGCAAAAACACTAGTTTTCTCATGATGTAGCTCATATGATATTGTATTTTCAGTGAACATGACATTTTGAACCATGATGATGAGTATGAACCATTCTATTCCTCCTTTGTTGCCCTGGCCTCTCACTACCTTAGTGCAAGTGCTGGAGATGGTATGTATCAAGCAAATTGTCTATTATGTCTGTTTAATATGAGGACTTTATTAGAAAACTGTTATCTGGGCTTCTGTTTGCCATAGTTTGCCACAAACTGTACATCTACAAAGCTGCAGAAGATGGCTAGATTTACAGAGAAGGAGAGTTGTAATGTTTACTAAGTGAAAACTAAAAAAGGCTGTTATTAGCTGCACAATTGCAGATATTTGATATTAAAAGTAAAAATAAAAATATATAAGCAATAGTTTTGCTATTGAAAGTCATAGAATCTAATCATCACTTTGAATAAAAGTTTGAAAGTTTTTCAAAATCAAGAAATTTGTATGATGTTTGTTAAATTTCAGTGTCAAAGACCAACCTTCAGACAATCACAGGTGCCTGTAAGGTGCTACTACAGTTTCTACTACAGAGACTACAGACACAGAATGAGAGCTGTACCATCTCTTCAGTAAGTTAACCCATATTTGATGAATGAACTTTCCCATCATTATCATTTGGGTGAGTCCATTTTCATTTTTAGGGGTGTTAGGAGTAAGTTTTACTTTTTATCTCATTTTTTGATGAAATTTCTGTGTGCAAACAGAATAGACCCAGATGGGACGCCGCATTCTGCGGCGTCCCATCTGGGGCTATTCTGTTTGCCTATGTCCCATAAAAAGGACACCAGGAAATTACTCCATCTATTAGAAGATGAGGTTGAGACACACTCGAGTCAAAGCTTAAAATATAGGTAAACTGCAAACTATCATTATAAAACCCATACTATCTAAACCACAATGAACTTATAGAGATCACACATGCTTTTTTCATGCATAAACATTTGCCAAGGCTTGAGGAAGCCGTTCAAAACACAAGACCTCTAGGGGAAACACATTGTCTTTTAAGGCAGTACTGTTTCACAGCCTTTTTACGCACATAAGAATTCTTTTGTTTAAAACATGAAAGGAGCACGGTGGCCTAGAGGTAGAGCGCCAGACTCGAAATGGAGAGGTCCTTGGTTCAATCCCCACTGGTGGCACCGTGTTGTGTCCTTGAGCAAGACTCATAAACTCCCCTGAGCACTGGTTAATACCCAGGAAGCAGTGGCTCTGTCCCGACATGACTGAAGAATTGTTGACTGGGAATTAAACCTCCATACAAACAAGCAAAAAATGAAACTTTGGAAAAAGCATCTATGTGTTTTTGTTCTAAATTTTGTTTTCAGAAATACCTGATGATTCTAATCAAAGGACTATGTACAGGACAGAGCAGTCTACCAAAGGCAGACATTGTCACATTCACAGCCATGATGAAGTCAGCTAAACCACCACAGAGTATCAGATTTACTGAAAATGGTAAAGTACCACATGTACTCGCTTCTTTTTTAAAGAAGACATTGAAGGCTGTTGGATTTATTATATTTCAGAGTCTGTGCGGGAGTCATTGTGTATGAATGTATGCACACCCTTGCAAGATTGAAAACTTCTTAAGGCTTGAGAGTACATACATGTTTTATAATGAACATCAACACATGCCTTAACATATGAGCTGTTGCATGAGAAAACCAACAATTTGGGTTTCTGACAGGTCCAACACAATCCTGCCTGTACAGTCACAAAAGCAGGCTAGAAGCTTGAAATTTTGGATTTAAGTAGAAGAGGAATTCAATTGTGATATCCGTGTGGCGAAAACAAAGGCGCTGATCAGCTTCGCAGTTACTGCGAAGCTGATCTGCGCCTTTGTTTTCACATAGGCAAAAATCTGGCTTTCTCATGAAGCAGCTCATATTGATTGGCATGACGATTGTTTGGTGGCCACACAAGGTTTGGATCCGTGATTGACTCTATGTCGGGTCCTTGAAAATTTGGTCATGAAAATATTTCTACAGCTATTCTTCATATTCCGCTTATTCAAGAAGAGCAATCAGTGGTGATAGAAAAGTGCATTTTGTACTAGTAATCCACCTTTGTAACAGTGAGGTTTTGATAATTGACTGTCTTGATATGACCGTAGTTGTTGACAGTGGATATAAAGCAAAATGAACATATCAAAACAATACAAACAGAAATGACCAAAACTAATTTGACTAGTAAATTAAGTCTTAGGGAGCATGGTGGCATAGTGGTAGAGCGTCGGACTCCGAATCGAGAGGTTCTTGGGTAGATCCCCACAGGCGTCACTGTGTTGTGTCCTTGAGCAAGACACACTAACTCCCTACAGTACTGATTAAACCCACCAAGCGTTGGCTCTGTCCAGACATGACTGAAAAATTGTTGACTGGGACGTTAAGCCTCAAAACAAACAAACAAACAAATTAAGTCTTATGACATGATCCCGGATTGGTGTTTGAAAGATGCTGGGTCAGTTTATTGTTTGGTCTACTCTAGATCAAACATTTCGCTTAATATTTATCCACAGAAGGAGAAGAGTTAGAGCCCAAAGAGCCCAAGAGAACCCGACTAGACACAGAGATCAACATATTTGACCAGATGACGTCGGTGTTTGAGGAGATAACGCCGACACAGACGACAACTAAAGTAGAGCCAGTCACAGACAATGTCCTCACAGAGGATGATATACCGATCGTACATATACCACAGGACACGACATCGGAAATGAAGGTATGGACAACAACTGTAGTATGTATAGACAGAATGGGTCTTGAAATTAAATGAACCCCGTCGTGAGAAAACCGGTCTTCGAGGTTTCCAATCAGGTCTGACACAAACTGGCCTGTGCAGCTACAGAAGATGGTTAGAAGCTTGAAATTTTGGATTTAGGAAGAAGAGGAATTGTACTATCCGAGAAGCGAAAACAAAGGTGCTGATCAGCCGTGCAGTTACAGCCAGAGAAGATTGTTGGCTACAAGTTTGAGACTTTGAATTAATGAAGAAGAGGGAATATTCTATGTTAAATATCAATGTACTGTACCAAAAGCAAATGCAATGATCAACTGAGTGTTTCTAAGCAGCTAGCTTTTGGTTCAGTTTTTGCATGTGCGAAGAAGAAATCTTTTTAAAATAACAGGGCATAGATAGTTTATATTTGATTATTATTACCGGATGATTTGGATTATTTCTAGGAAAATATATTCATGGAAATCTTCAGTTATTTGGCATCTTTTTTTTTTAGTTGGCATTAATTACTGGAAGCTTAAACATTTTCTCAAATAATATCTCTGTTTTATATTTCAGACTTTATTTGGTAAGCGTAATCTAGCCAGCTTGTCCCAGCTAAATGGAGGCAATATCCTGGTAGATGTTTGCCTTGAACTGACTTTCCTCAAGAGATACATACAGGGCTATAAGGATGCCCTGGCTTTTGGGCCATTTGTGATGCCCAGTACTTTGAGTGAGGCCCTTACCACCAGAAACAGGTATTGTTTTGTAAATTGATGATATTTGAGCCGCCTCATGAGAAAACCAACTATGTGTTTACTGAACAGGTCTGACACAAACCTGCCTGCACATTCACAGAAGAAGGCTAGAAGCTTGAAATTTTGGATTTAGAAAGGGAAATTGTACAGTGTAGCAAAAACAAAGGCGCTGATCAGCTTCGTAGTGACTGCGAAACTGATCTGCTCTTTCTTTTCGCATATGCAGGTTGTAGGTTTTCCCAGGCTTAGGCTCATTATTAGCTCACCTGAGCCGTTAGGCTCACAAGGTGAGCTTATAGGATGGCCATGATCCGGCGTCCGTCCGTCGTCCGTCCACAATTTCAAAGATCTTCTCTGAAACCGCTTGGCCAACCAAAGCCAAATTTTATATGAAGCATCTATAGGAAGGGGGAACCAATGTGTATATAAAAAATCCAGGTCACATGACCAAGATGGCCACCATGCCCATATATGGTAAAAATCCTTCAAAAATCTTCTTCTCCAGAACCGGTGGACTGATTTCAACAAAACTTGGCATGAAGCATTGATGGCTCAAGCACTACAATATGTATATAAATCATGACCCTGTGATGACCTTGACCTATTTTACGGCAAGATCAACATAGGTCGCCAATGCATTTGAATGGGGAAAACTTTTAAAATGTCATTTAAAGTGAAAGTCTTGCAGGAAATGGGCAGTAAGACTGAATATTAATGATTCTGAAAAAAAATTGGACCCCAGGGGCTCATATGCCCCCACCCTAGGGCAATATACATGTATATTACCATAATATTCAAACATCATCTCCTCTGAAACCGGTTGGCCAATCAAAGCCAAATTTTATGTGAAGCATCAATAGGAAGGGGTAATCAATGTATATATAAATAATCCAGGTCACATGATCAAGATGGCCGCAATGCCCATATATGGTAAAAACCCTTCAAAAATCTTCTACTCCAGAACCTGTGGATCGCTTTCAAAGAAACTTGGCATGAAGTATCGATGGCTCAAGTACTACATAGAGGATATTTGCTTTTTTGAGGTGAATACCAAATATATTTCATCGAGTGAGTTGAAAACATCAGAATTTTCACGAGTGTGCAGCACGAGTGAAAATTATTATGTTTTCAACTCACGAGATGAAATATATTTGGTATTCACCGAAAAAAAGCAAATTTTCTTTTTATTTTATACAATGCACAGGCATTTTCCAATGCACAAGGTAGGCGGTGAAAATGCAAAAACAAAAAACTTTTGAAAACACGAATAATTTTGGTACCACATTGTTCCGTATGTTCTAACTAAGAAAATGAATACCCACACTTTATGTTTTCGTTCATAAATAACGGAGTTATAGGCATTTGAATTTCTGAAGTGAGACACATTTAATGACTTCAAGTAAATGGAAACGTCAGAAGAAATCCAAAAAATCTGACGTCATTACAGTGACGATATAGGCTGATATCAGTCACTAGTGACTTTTGATATCAGTGAGATTTGATATCAGTGAAATTTGATATCAATGAAAATACCAATTTTATTAAGTTTTGATATACATTGGGTTTCACTGTAAAGTATAAAATAAACATGTATATTACCATAATATTCAAACATCTTCTCCTCTGAAACCGGTTGGCGAATCAAAGCCAAATTTTATGTGAAGCATCTATGGAATGGGGGAATTAATGCATATATAAATTATCAAGTTCACATGACAAAGATGGCTGCCATGCCCATATAAGGTAAAAACCCTTAAAAAATCTTCTTCTCCAAATCTGGTGGACCGATTTCAAAGAAACTTGGCATGAAGCACCAATGGCTGAAGTACTACAATGTATATATAAATCATGACCCTGTGGTGACCTTGACCTATTTTAGGACAAGGTCAACATAGGTCGCCAATGCATTGGAATGGGGAAAACTTTTAAAAAGTCATTTGAGGTGAAAATCTTGCAAGAAATGGGTAGTAGGACTAAATATTAATGATTCTGAAAAACAAAAAAAAAAAAAATGGACCTAAGGACTCATATGCCCACACCCCGGGGCAATATACATGTATATTACCATAATATTCAAACATCTTCTCCTCTAAAACCACTTGGCCAATTGAAGCCAAATTTTATGCGAAGCATCTATAGGATGGGGGAACCAATGTGTATATTAATAATCTAGGTCACATGACCAAGATGGCCGCCATGCCCATATATGGTAAAAACCCTTCAAATATCTTCTTCTCTGAAACCAATAGATTGACTTCAATGAAACTTGGCGTGAAGCATCCGTGGCTATAGTACTACAATGTATATATAAATCATGACCCTGTGATGACCTTGACCAAGTTTATGGCAAGGTCAACATGGGTTGCCCATGCATTTGGATGGGAAAAACTGTTAAAATGTCATATGAAGGGAAAAGCCAGCAAGAAATTGGCAAATGGACAGAATATTGATTATTCTGAAAGAAGAAAACGGCCCAAGGGCTTCATCTGCCCCTGCACTGGGGTTAAATACCATAATATTCAAACATGTTTATTGGTATATGCAGCAGACTCAGGTGAGCATTTACAGGACCATTGGTCCTCTGGTTATATTTTGATGATGTGTAGCGTTTTATATAGATAGGATCAATCCTTGGGATTCATTATTGCTGTTGGTATTTCTAAGCCAATGGGCAAGATGTCACCTAGTAATTCAACAAAGAAAAGAATACAATCATGTACTAAATGCTATAAGAGCATTTACGGTAAGTAGGAATGCTTCCCTGCAGTTCTTCAGTATAGCAAAAAAAAGCAAAAAAAATGAGCGGCGTCATGAAAAAACCAACAATCTGCATATGCAAAAACAAATATGCAGGTCAGCTTTGCGGTAACCACGAAGCTGATCAGCGCGTTTTCACTACACAGATATTACGACCTACTTTCTGAATCCAGAATTTCCAGCCTCTAGCTATCTTCTGTGCTTGTACAGCTTGGTTTGTGTTGGACCTGTTTGGAAACCACGGCTCATATACTATGACACTGCTTGTATATATCTTATGTTGCTGTGTTCATTTTGAAGTTACAGATATGGCAAACAGTGCAGATGGCAGTTTGGTCTGGATCTACACAGTTTGCTTTGGTCACATCATAGACTTATTTCTCTGTCTTCTTTCCTAGTTTCCAACAACTCCTGAGCAACATTTCTATAGTATGGAGGATTGTTTCCCTTCCCATACTGGAGCCCCTGACAGTGAAACGACTTGAGAAGATCATCACTATAACAATGGGGTGTCTGTATGCCTCGGTTGCCGTGGCAACCTCCAACACGGTGATCAGTCTGGCTAGTGGTACGCCCACCAAGGGGACGTCAGCGGCGAATAAAGAGGAAGAAACAGAGGGCTATGCTGCTAATATTGTACAGAAAACTGTAAGTTAAGTGTGGAAAAAAAATTATTTTGGTAGCGAAGAGGCTAAGTAAAGCCTATGAGATTGTGCATCGTCAGCAAGGTCTTCAGCTATGCCAGTAAATGCATTTGAGACTTTCTAAAATGAGTGGAGACTTTCAAGCATTCTGTCACTTTCATAGAACAGGTTTCAACTTTGCTCATACTAAGTTCTTGGTTTAATATTTTGAAGGAAATGTGGACCTGTTGGAAAAACTTACAGTCAAATGAAACATATCTTTTGATGTTCGACTTTCTCTTTCAGCTGGAAATCTACAGTTGTGTGTCCACAGCCATTCATACTTCAACTAGAGCTGGAGGAAATGTAAGCTATTCTTTTCTTTTTTCTTTAGCTTTTAAAGCAAATCAAAGTTCTGACTCAAATATACAAGATTTATATTTACTGTCCTTACACCATCTTTACAAATATACAAGATTTATATAAGAGAGGAACTAATAATAATGTCTGTAGAAATGGCAAGTTGGTGAGCTTATTTGAGCCGCATCGTGAGAAAACCGGATTTTTGCCTAGGCGAAAACAAAGGCGCAGATCAGCTTCGCGGTAACCGCGAAGCTGATCAGCGCCTTTGTTTTCGCTACACGGATAGTACAATTTTTCTTCTTCTTATATCCAAAATTTCAAGCTTCTATCTCTTTTCTGTGACTGTACAGGTCGGTTTGTGTCAGACCTGGTCGTAAACCCCGAAGACCGGTTTTCTCGCATCGCGGCTCATTTTGTTCTAAACTTTTACATTATGACATTCATGATAATGTCTGTTGTACGTAATTTGTTTGTCAAGGCTATACAAGTGAGAATTGAAGACTTTGAATCTTTTTTGCTTTAAAAATCTATACTATTATGTTATTAATCAAGTTATTTCGTATTGGACCAGTTACAGGTCCGAGGTAAGCTGTATTGGACCGAGGCCGAAGGCCGAGGTCCAATACAGCTGACCGAGGACCTGTAACTGGTCCAATACGAAATCACTTGATTAATGAGATTTTTATTAATTAACTGTCAAAAGTCCATATCGACCCATATCACCCGCTAGCACCTCAAGCATACCTTCGCCATTCTTAGCGCCCATGTCTGACATTCTTTTCAAAGATGCTGACAGGATTTTTGTTTGTTTGTTCACTTCTGAATCGCCGCCATTGTTTTTGTTTCAACACATTCAACGCGGCGCGTGACCTTGCACGTGAATTTTGACCAATCAGGTGTAGGGATTTCCATATAGATAGCAGGTCAATCCATATAGATACGAGGTCAACCGTATTAGTGCGAGGTCAGCTGTATTAGGTCGAGGTGAAATCCAGTATAGACTATACGAAAAAAGAAACGTCACCAGTATGACACAGACCAAATTCTCTGTATAAGTACTATAACTAATAAGTTAATTAATAAACAATAATCCTGCCAGTTAGAACTTTTGACATTCAGAATTCAGTTCTGTATATTTCTGAAATTCTTATAGTACTGATATCCAAATATTTTGAAGCTAAGGTGTAAATTTAAAGCTTACAACAGTACAACCATTTCTTTCTAGATTGCCCAGAATTTGAACCTACTAGCTACCTGGCTTCTCCTGCATGGGCTCCAGGGTATCCTTGCCCTAACTCCTGCCATGGTGTTGGAGAGGAAAGACTCGAGAAGTAAATCTACGGGAGATACTCCACAGAAACCTGTAGAGAGACAGACCAGTAGACCAAGCTCGGGAAAGAGGTACCATGAGAAATTTTAGCCCGTGGATGCTACTTGAGGTTAAAAAAAAAGCTAACCATGGGTTTAATGACCAGCTCAGTCTTTGACGGGTCTGGTCATTCTCGGCAAGGACCGGTTCCAGTGGGGGAGGGGGTCTAAATTTCATAAAAACAAAAGATCGAAATTTTGAGTTTTTTTTCTGCATGCTCACAATTTTTATCACTAGTGTTTCTATTTAAAGTTGTGTACCCAACAGATACATGCAGGAATCATGCAAAAATCACCAAAATTGTTTAATTTGTTTGCAATTTGAAATGTAATAAGGAAACCATTTAGGAGGAACCTGTACCTTTGAAATAATAAATTACCGTATTTGTTATAACGTTATAAACGAAAGTGGCACAAACTGAAGTTTCCAGTCTGGAATTAATTCAAACTCATAAAAATTTCAAAGTTGCATGTTGCTTTAAACGTGGATCATTACGTAAGAACTTCTGCATTATTTTACATGCAAAATGTAATTACTCTGGCCCAAAATTTTAGGATAATTTTTTAAAGATGATCATGGCCAATGTTGCATAACAAATACATACACATGTCCTGTTTTATCTAACACGGCTACCTATCCCCACAATTCAGTAAAGCATACATGTATAATCATTGCTTGTCAGTTTGCTTCTGTAAATTTGAGGTTTAACGTCCAAGTCAACATTTTCAGACATGGCCGGAAGCATACACCTATACCTGGTAATATGGGAAGCAAATCATGTAGTTTGCTTTATGACACAACCCAGAGCTACATGTTGTAGGGCTCGAATCCAGGACTCTTATTCTGAGACCGATGCCATGCATAATGAGTCTGTTAAACATTTTGACTGATTACCGGAATTAATGCTTAACATCCCAGTCAACAGCTATGGTCATGTCGGGACTTTGCCTCCATTTTATGGGACTTTTATCCAAAATTAGGATGTCATGACATCCAACAAATGCTTCAAATATAACCATCCAACTAAACCGACAAGGCTCATATGTATGGTTGATTTGACTTGAACCACTTTTCCTGGGCAGGCTCAGACCTGAGCGGTGAAACCAGTAATCACATGGTCAGCCAGTAGCATAGAAGCCTAGCCTGGAGGCACAAGCAGCCCATCTTTTTCTTCAGGCCCCAATGGGCGTGAGGCCCATATTGCCACCTGACCACCCTTGGAATTCTACCTTGTGGCTGTTTGTTGCAACGCTGAACTGAAAACCCTGTCCTAATGACTGTGGATTTATTTAACATTCATAGTTAACTATGTAGGTAGCAGGGCGTGAATAAATGAAGGGTGTATTTGTACAGTATGTCTCCAAAATGTTGTAACACAAATTGAACAAATCATTTTATGTTTGTGCCCAAATTATGAAAATTAGTTGTGCAGCATCCCAGTTCAACTTAACTGCATTTCAATTATTGTATATGATTGTCCTTTAATATTGTTTCAATTTTGGTAACTTTATATCTGCTAGTTTTTCCTGAATGAGAAACTAGGACTGATAATCATATTTGGGCTCTCGTTTTTGGGCTCTAGAGTATCGTTCCCCCACTAGAGCCAGCACGCCACTTTCATATATTGTGTGGATAATGATAACGCAAATGCAGGCAAAAGCTTTTGTTGGCTCTCGGGGGGAACAATACTTTATAAAACTTTTCCTGATTTCTATATATTTCATATCAAATATGATTGTTCAGCCCAAAATAAACATCCTGGGTCATCAAAAATTTAATAATAAATTCTTCTATCACACAGCCCCTTATTCAGGGAAGCTAACACGTGAATAAAGAGACTGATGGCCAACTTTTATTTTTCCTTTAAACCATAGGCATTTTTGAATGGAAATAGTCAACGATTCTTTGATTTATATACAGACCCAGCCAAAGCATTTATTTCTACTATGTCTGTACATGTAGCTGTCAATGTAATACTTCAATGTCAAAGAATTTTTCTGATATACTATTTGCACATATTTTAGTCTTAAGTGGGGCGGCAGTAACTGCACAGCTGATCAGCGCCTTTGTTTTCGCCACACAGACAGTAGTACTATTCCTCTTCTACTTATATCCAAAGATTCAAGCTTCTAGCTTTATGCTGTGACTGTACAGCCTGGTTTGTGTCAGACCTGGACCTGGTCGGAAACCCAAATTGTTGGTTTCTCATGCACAGACTCAAATCTATTCCTCACCTCACCAAAAAAAAAAAAAAAAAAAAAAAAAAAAAAAACAAAAAAACTGCTCTTTTTGTCAATTGAACATAATCCATTACTTTTTCAGTTTGTTCCAAGGCCTAGACGTCATGTCAGTTGCCCTTGGATTACAAGCTCTACAGCTGCTTCACAAATTATTTGTTGACCTCCAGATAGAGGGGTTGATGCCCAACATGGGAGGGATTTCCACACAAAAACAACAACAGGTATAACAAGTTATAGCTTTTAAAAAAAGCTTGCTTGCTCTTTCTCAGCACTATTTTCAGTGTATGACCACCGGTGTATTCTTGTGGGGATATGTCGCAACAGCGCACTTGCTAGTCAGTTTCCTATACACTTTACTACTGAAATGACTTGAAAAACGTGATAATCAAGCAACTGGTAAAGAAAAAGCTGATTGGGCATTGGCATGTTGAAAGAGCAAAAATAGAATAGAACTGACCAGACCAGAATGAAGCACAAGTATGAATAACAGTCTTCAGATGATGCCCTTTGACACTTCTTTCTTCAGATTTAGTCTACAAACATCAGTTTTTGCAACCCCGTTGGTTTCATATGTGTTTATTTCATTTAAGCCTGGCATCCTTTTTATGGGACACAAGCAAACAGTATAGCCCCAGATGTGACGTCTCAGAATGTGGCATCCCATCTGGGGCTATTCTGTTTATTAGGAGGATTTTCATAAAAAAATTATATGAAAATTTAAAATCACCCCTGGTGCCCCTAAAATGAAATTGGACTCACATGTAATGGAAAATTCCATTCGTTGAAAATGGGTCAAGTATAGTAAAGGAACATACTTTTAGGTTGATCTTAGCCTTTGTTGTAGGCACATGCTGAAAATGACTCTTCCCAGAAAGTTGCCCAATCTTTCAATGACGATCAAAAAAAGACAATTACAAAAAAACAACAACAAAAAAACAACAAAACTTTGAGTTCATGTGTAATGAATTGATTTCATGATATTACAGCCAGCAGAGAGCTACCCAGTGCTTGATGTAGCTATCCTAGCCCCTCTCCCAGCTTGGAAGAGAATCCAGAAACTGATGGCAGTGTTCAATCTGCAGGACCTCATGTTCACACTGGCACCAGCAGCTTTCAAGAAGGTATTGAAAAGTTTCTTTATGGTAGATATTAAAAACAGAGACTCTTAGATTTGCAAAATTACCAGTTAAGATTGTACAATGCTTTGTAAGATTGGATATTCTTGCATAAATATCTATGCGCATAGCTGTTTGAAGCCGTTTTCGATTGGTCGAAAGCCGTGTTCAAACAGCAAAACACATGTTCAAATCATGAAATTCACGTGCCGTTTGAACATGGGTTTTGGCCGACATCATTGGTCAATGCGACGTGACGTCATGTGTTTTATAGAAACAAAATGGCCGACGTTGAAGAAGCTCTGCGGTTTTCGGTGAGTTTTTACGTTGTTAATGTTATTTTCATAAGATTTTAAGTGGATTAGAGTGAAAATGCAAGAATAGCGATCAACCATGGTTTGTTTCAGTGTTCAAACATTCGCTGGATCACTCAGAAGGTGTTTGAACACGCGGCCTGCGGCCTTGTGTTCAAACACCTTCCTCGTGATCCATCGAATGTTTGAACACAGAAAACCATGGTTGATCCCTATATTCTACCTACTATATTACATAATCCTATTTCTGAGAGCAGTTCTTTTCTGTTTGTGTTTTTTGGTAGCTTCTTAGTTTAAGGGCGTTTTAAATTTGGATTCTTACAATTTTGATGCATCTAAGAATTTAGAGATTTCAATAAGTAGCTGCCCTTGAGATTTCAATAAGTAGCTACCCTTGAGATTTCAATAAGTAGCTACCCTTGAAATAATTAGATTTCAATAAGTAGCTACCCTTGAAATAATTAGATTTCAATAAGTAGCTACCCTTGAGATTTCAATAAGTAGCTACCCTTGTGATTTCAATAAGTAGCTATCCTTGAGATAATTAGATTTCAATAAGTAGCTACCCTTGAGATTTCAATAAGTAGCTACCCTTGAGATTTCAATAAGTAGCTACACTTGAGATTTCAATAAGTAGCTGCCCTTGAGATTTCAATAAGTAGCTACCCTTGAGATTTCAGGAAGTAGCTACCCTTTAGATTTCAATAAGTAGCTACCCTTGAGATTTCAATAAGTAGCTACCCTTGAGATTTCAATAGGTAGCTAGCTACCCTTGAGATTTCAATAAGTAGCTACCCTTGAGATTTCAATAAGTAGCTACCCTTGAGATTTCAATAAGTAGCTACCCTTGAGATTTCAATAAGTAGCTACCCTTGAGATAATGAGATTTCAGTAAGTAGCTACCCTTAAGTCTCGACTGGTTTCCGACCAGGTCAGACACAAACTGCCCTGTACAGTCACAGAAGGATGATAGAAGCTTGAAATTTCGGATTTAAGAAGAAGAGGAATTGTACTATCCATGTAGCGAAAACAAAGGCGCTGATCAGCTGTGCAGTTACTGCACAGCTGATCTGCGCCTTTGTTTTGAGCATATGCAGATTGTTGGTTTTCTTATTATAGGTAAATTTATGCCTAATTTCTTGTTCCAGGGTTGTTTCCTACAGAAGTTGAAGCAAGGATCCGAGACCTCTGAGACGAGTAGTAGCAGTGCTTCAGACTCCAACACATTCTATGAAGATGACTTCAGTAGCTCAGATGAAAGCAGTGATGATGGTCAGTTGCTGTCATAAAATTTACCAAATAATGAGGTAGCTGGAAGCCTGTTTTCAGATTTTTTTCAACCAGCCTTAAGACTGAATACTGGAGCATTGGAGTTATCCCAGGGCACATAATACAGGTGTCTGCAATGAGCGGACAGAAATGGTGCTTTTATTGCTTGCATATCCAAAAATTCAGATTTTGTAAAGCCCTTGAAAGCAAATTGAAGTATGTTAGATAGAAACATACAGGAAAAGGTAACCAAGTAGTTTGAATATTTAGTTGAAATAGCTGTGTATGTTATATCCATATCTTTTGTCACAGATGAGGACTCTGAGCTAATACTAGGCCGCTTCATGGTGGAGATAATGTCCCCCTCATCAGATAGCAAGGACCCAGACCCTCCCCCGCCCTTACCCCCCAGGTTTGATGGGGAGTCCAACAATAAGAGATGTAGGAAGATAAGTGGCAGTGATAGTCCTAGTCTGATACCAGACAAGAGAGAACCAGATGGGGTATGTAGATTCCTGAAATTTATTACGAAAAAAAGTTGCAAAAAATGAAAAAATTCAGTTGAAAATTTTTGATATTTTTCTTATTTTTGCTCAAAACATAGATTGTGGGTACATGTTAGAACCGCCTCACTAGAACCGCCTCGGTGAGGTGGTTCTAACGAGTACCCACAATCTATGTTTTGGAGTAAAAATAAGAAAAATAGGTACACCCCTGCAAACCCCATTTTTTCTATATAAAAGTGGGGTTTAAGGGGTATTCATTGCATAGACATGTTGTCCTGATGTAAGTAAAAGATTTAGAATTAAAAATTTTCAGTTGACTCGGATATTTGTGCTTAGCTGAAATCTAGCTTATTTTGAAGAATTTCTTAAAACAGAAAAGAAATGCTTCGGAAAAGTTAGGCCCAGATGCGCAGTGCATTCTTAGTCTTAGTGGCCCTGAGTTTCCTTAATGATGTTCAGGTGGAATTTTCCGAACTTCTTGTCAGTATTGCAGTAAAAACAATCTCCAGAAGCCATAAGTCCAGAGTCATAAAGCTACTCACATCTTAAATCTGAAACACGAGTCCAAATTGGGCTTGTATAGTTTATATGTTGAGACTTTGAATGAAGGTCCCATCTCTTCAACAATTGGTGGGATGTTCAACCTGAATGCAAGATCTGTGAGACTAACGGAAAAATGAGCCGCGTCATGAAAAAACTGGATTTTTGCCATGGCGAAATCAAAGGCGCAGATCGGCTGTGCAGTAACTGCACAGCGGATCAGCACCTTTATTTTCAATACTCAGATAGTACAATTCCTCTTCTTTCTAAATCCAAAATTTTCAGTCTCTGGTCATCTTCTGTGCTTGTACAACTCAGTTTGTGTCGGATCTGGTCGGAAACCCCAAAGACCTTTTTTTTTCGCGTTGCGGCTCAAATAATGAGTTGCTTTCTATTTCCAGTATATCAGCCTGTCGGCAGGGATCCTTCAGTTTCTCAACACATATTTTATCAGTTCTTCTGATGAGGTACTGCAGCAGTTTATCAGAGACTCCCTGACTGAGGAGCACATGGTCAGCCTGGCACAGCTCATTAAGGATCTCGACAGAGAGTCTGCTAAACTTGGGAAAGGTAAACATTCTGGGCCCAGTTGTCCAAAATGTTGTTAGTTAACAATTAGTTAAAATTTCAAAAATTTCTAAAAGCAATATTACAAATACACTGCTATTTTGTGTTGATAACATGTGAGAATCCTTTGCAATGCAAAGGATTCTCACATTTTATCAACAAAAAATAACAGTGTATTTGCTTTTGAAGTCGATATATAGTTAACAAAAATTGAGGGCTTAACAACAGCATTAAGCTAAGAAAGTTTTGAACAATTGGGCCCAGATTGTCAATAATTGATGTTGACTGACAAATTTCATTTTTCACAAGATCTCCCAAAATTTCCCTTTTGAGTTTTTTAAAGTGACATCTTTTGACACTTATGAGAAAGCTTGGTTGTATAGCTATAAGGCTTGAAAGTTGCTGATGTAGATCTGGAATTAAAATATATTGTTCATCATGGCACCCTTGTTATCAACATAAACCAGGAATTAAAAAATCAATATTGAAGATTAGGCACAAAAATGAAAATTATCATTCCTCCATTTCAGACAAAGTGTTTGAAGAGTTGTCAGTTGCTCTATCAAGATTCAGCCATAGTTTGGTAGCCAGTGGCAGCCTCAGTGATAAACTACAAGACTTCCTACTCTCACAGCTCGGCATCAGCCTCAAGTCAGGCGATCCCTGGCCCCTGTCTGCCTATCCCCGCAGTCTCGCCATCCTGGCCGAGATCCTGTTACTACGACAACAGAAGGAGAGAGAAGCCAAGAAGATGATCAGCCAGAGCGAGACTGCCGTCGTCAACATCTGGCTGAGATTCATGGAAGCCCTGTCGAAGAGTATCATGAAGTCGGAAGTCAAGTCCGATCCCAATGAAGACGTCAATGTGGAGCACATACAGCTACTCTTGTTCTTGTTTCACAGTCTGCCACTCATGCAGAAGAAGGCCTTGTTGTTGCAGCTGGCACAGAATATAATCCGGGTTACTACAAACACGGATCAGAAGGTTCTGCTGGAGACGTTGCCATCATCCCTGAGCAGGCTCATGCTGATCCTGGACTACCTACTACATCATTTCTATGATCCACCTCCAGAACTTCTTGATCAGGTATGTACTTTTAGCATTCTTGCTCGTAAATCTATCCTCTGGATTTAGGACCATGTCAGAAAACCAAGCTGTGCATCTACAGCATTTGCCGACATGCCCTTATATGAGCCTCGACGCGAGAAAACCGGTCTTCGGGGTTTCCGACCAGGTCCGACACAAACCGGCCTGTACAAGCTCAGAAGCGGGCTAGAAGCTTGAAATTTCGGATTTAAGTAGAAGAGGAATTGTACTATCCGAGTAGCGAAAACAAAGGCGCTGATCAGCTTCGCAGTTACCGCGAAGCTGATCTGCGCCTTTGTTTTCGCCTAGGCAAAAATCCGGTTTTCTCACGATGCGGCTCATATGGTAAAGACCCTTAAAAAATCTCAGGAACTGATGGACCGATTTCAATGAAATGTACCATTCTCAATCATTTGTCGTCACATTTTCATAGCATGTGTGTTATAAAGCTTTTCTCATGCTTGTGGTTTGGCATCACTATTAATTGGCAAAAGCAAAGATTATGTAAGCTATATTTATTTCAAATATGAGCCACATCATGAGAAAACCAACATTTTGCATAGGCGAAAACAAAGGCGCAGATCAGCTTCGCAGGGCTGATCAGCACCTTTGTTTTCGCTACACCGATAGTACAATTCTTCTACTTTCTAAAGCCAAAATTTCCAGTCTCTAGTAGTCGGCCGTGCTTAATTTCTACGATAACTCATGATGGCATTTTTTGTTAATGCTCGGCATCCAGGCTAGAATCATTCCTTGGGATACTACAAACAACATAGGGCCGGATGCCAAGCGTGAATTTGCGTTTTAAGGTCACAGTAAGGTCAAAGGTCAACTAAGTGCATTTTGTAAGAAAAATAATACTTAATTTCATAATATGTATTTTTATGTCATGAAAATATTATAAAATAAATAAAAACAGCTGCCAGTTTATATGGAATGACCCAGAGGTTTACCATAAGGATTAATTTGACACATGGGTTCGATACACAAGAAGGTCAGAGGTCAAACTGGTGCAAATATGCTAAAAATGCTTACAAATACAACCACTTCTTTTCTTTATCTTAATTTGCTAATATAATTATGAGTGAAACAGTTGTAAATAGACATAGTGTTATGCAGAGGGCTAAAATGTAATTTTTCCTTTGTTTAAAGTAGTAAACATGCCGTATTTGTGCTAATAAAGCACCCCAGGCTAAATCGCATTGTGTCAATATAAAATAAAATGCTACAACTAATCTTGATTATAAACCTGATCCTGTAAAGTTGCTATGACTTTTTTAATGCACTTCTGATATTATTTTATAATTCCTGCTTGTGACATGAACATTCTAATAAGTGTCCATATTGTCCTCAACAATGAACACATTTGCATGTTGTAAAATAACATTGTGTCCACGCCCACCTGGGATTCAAACGAATTGGCTGTACTTACAAAAATACTCATATCAAACCAATAATATGCTATAAACTACTATGATTGGCCTGACAGTAATACTTAACATAAATACCTAATATTCAAATCATTGAACTTGCTAATTCATGAATATTAATGATACAAAACATAAGAAATTTGAGAAAATCATAGAAAAATCGGGGGTATACGTACAAACATCGCTTACTCCAAGGCTGTCTATAAACCTAGAATGTTGAAAGTGGTATAGAGGTATAGAATGAATGCTATGGAAAAGATATATCACCCATGCGTCTGGTATAAGAACAATCTGATCTCCAATCTCATGAATATTAATGAAAACTTTTGGAATAGGAGAGAAAAAAGAAAACCTTAAACGGGTAAACCTATAAAATGCCGTGTATCTCGCCAACCAAAAGCACTAAAGTGCTGAAAATGGCATCAAATGATTGCTAGGGTCGTATTATACCATTTTAATTATACAAAAATATATGAAATATATACGCCATTGGATTTTTATTTTCATGAACATTAATAATACCTTCAGACATTGGAGTAAAATCGGGACGAATTAATGTGGTGTACATGTGAAAGCAAATGTAGTTGGCTACTGATAGACCTAGAGTGCTGAAATTAGTATCAGCTGATTGCTAGGACAATGTTTTATAATTTTGTAATCAGATATATAAATATTTTGATATTTTTGTGGTATTAATATTAAATACATGCTTAAATTAGAGAAAAAATCTCTGAATAATGAAGGGCTACACCATTAAGATTGCATATATCTCGGGTCTCGACTACCAATAGCTGTGGCATCATATAATTGATAGGACAATACTTAATTGATATAGATTCAGATATGTAAAGCATACTTGTTGGCAACCAAGATGATATAAGCAATTCTCTTGGATTTTCTGTAATTTTCATTATTTTGTTCGTATTGTACATAGTATTTACAATATTCAATATAATATGGTTTATCTATAAGACTATATGGCAATAATACATTGTTATAGCATTATACTGATACCAGTTTCAGGGCTTTCAGGGCATTTGCAGCCGAGATATAAGTTATTTTGTTGGTATTCCCACTTCATTTTTGGTGATTGTTTTCTAATTCATAAAGTCCTCATTCATGTCCATACAAAAAATATCTTATGATTTATATATCTGATTACATGATTATAGAACATTGTCCTTGCAATCATTTGATTCCAATTACAGTCTTAGCAATCATTTGATTAAAAAAACAACACTCTAGGTCTATCAGTAACCAAGATACATGTGTTTTACATGGTTTCCTTCTTAATTCTTCCGCATTTTTTCTCCAATTTCTAACGATTTTATCAATGGTCATGAAAAAAAATCCAATGACTTACATATTTTAGATTAAGTGCTTTAATATTACCTAAGCAACAATTTGATGTCACTTTTAGGGCCTTAGCGCTTTTGGTTGCCGAGATACGTCATTTTGTACATTTACCTGTTTACTTTGTTTCATTTTTTCTCTCATATTAAATTTTCTAAGATTTTCATTAATATTCATGAGATTGAAGATCAGATTACTCTTTTATCAGACTTCAGGGTGAGTAGAAACATTGTCATAACATTCATTTGATACCTCTTTCAGTATCCTAGATTTATTCACAGCCCTTGAACAAGTGATTTTGTATATATACTCAATACCTTATCTTATTTTCTTCATTAATATTCATGAATAAGTAAGTTCAATGATTTGAATATTTTGTTTATATGTTAAATTGCTATGTCAATGCATTACTATAAGACCAATCAAAGTATCTTAGAGTTTATTCTTGGTGGGATATGGGTTTGTTAGTACGTTCATCCCATACTTTAGAATCACGTTATAGGGAGTGGGCGTGGAAACCATGTAATTTCACATCATGCAAATGTGCTCATTGTTAAGGACAACAATATTCTTTGGCATTTAGGTCCCTCGGGCCAAACTTGCAGCATGAGAATTGTCCTAAAGTGCAAGGTATATCTTATATAGCCTACCTAAAATCCTTAAATGGCAATAGAGTTTCCCTTGCTTTCCCCGGATGTTCAACATTTTAATCAATATTCATGAATATGCAAATGAGACTATTATCATATATGCCCATGACATCAATATTTTTTTTCATTATACTGTATTACTGGTGCAGTAGCAAAGTGTGATAATGATAATTTAGGATTAAAATTAGTTTATTCATGGATATATAACCATTTTAAATCACTTTTAATGTTTTCATTAAAATTCATGAATATGAAAATTAGTTAATTTGCAGTACTTACCACGCGATTAAAGGCCTATGCCTCAGCGTTAACCCGAGACCATATTCAGAGGTCTAGGACTAGTAACAGCAAAACTGTGATCAATTTTGTAGGTACACCCTCATGCTAATGAATCACGTTAACAGTTGTCATGGAAATAATGCATTTTTCAAAATGCAATTGAGTTTATCCTGTACGACAAAAACTCTTTGCATTTCAGGGGTCCCAATGAACGATTTGGCACCCATGAAAATTGTCCTGGGGTGCAAGTTAGGTCAAATTAGCCCTTGGGTCATTTTGATTTGCAATGAATTGGAACGTTTTATATACGTCAGCAATGCAAATTGTTTTAAATCTAGCCTTTGTAGCGTTCTATATACGTCGGTGTGGCTAGGTGTTGTTATTACTAGGAAAGATCATTGTAACTTCTAAATAGCATTTAAATTTGTAAACAAAAATGGATCTGAAATTCATGACTACAAATATTACTACAAACATTGTGCAAGCTATTCTGAAATGATTTTGGCAAAAGCTGTACTTGTATCTATCCCATAATAGGAAGTATATTCCTCAAATTGTTCTGTTTATTATTTCTATTACTGCATGGCTGTTTTGAGCATATTAAGCATAGTTAGACACTGATAAAAATAATATTTATGACAAATTAGATTATAAAACAGAGATTTTAAAACCGAAATGCACCTAGTTGACCTTTGACCCTACCATGACCTTAATTCGAAGATTCAGACGCGGCATCCGGCCTGGGACACTTTGTCATACCCCAAAGAACATTTTTAGCATGGATGCCGAGCATTAACAAAAAATGCCATCAAAACCTTTTTCTAGAGGCCCTAGAAATTATAGCAGGTAGTCTATAGCCATCTTCTGTGCTTGTACAGTTCATTTCGTGTCGGACCTGTTCGGGAACCACCTTGTTGTTTATATCATGACACGACTCATATATCAGATGAAAAATGTTACAAGCTTTTCTTTACCATTACTTACCATGTTTTCTCCCTTCTCCCAGGTCCAATGGAACCTATTCACAGTTCACACATTGAGCAGGGCACCAGAGGAGAATGTTTCTATGTCTAAACATAGTATCTGGTTCCCCTGTCAGGAGGTGGAAGACAACTTCAGAAAGTTCCTGACACCACAAGAAATCACAGAAGGTTTGTTCGACTTTTCCAATTACATTCTGTATGTTTTGTCTTTTGAAGTGTGACCAGCATAGATTTATACTCTTTGCTCATAAGAATTTCCTCAAAAATGAAAACCTGTCCCAGAAATGAAAAATACTGACATTTATAGTAATAATGATGGTATCATTTGATTTGAATTTACTCAAAAAGTACCTTTATTTAATATCTAAGATCCTTCTTTATGATTTGAGCTGTGTGATTTATTTTGACCCTTGTAAATCAGGAAGGCGGTTTTTCTTGGAGAGAATTTATTATTTTGCAACTATTTTCCAGTTGGTGTGATGACCCCCAGGTTCTACAATCTAGGTCCAACAGGTATTAACACACAGGAGGCTCCTAAAGTGGATGGGCTGGTAGGTGCACTGTATACATTAACACATATAATAATTGAGCTGCCTCGTGGGAAAACCAACAATGTGGTTTTCGAACAGGTCTGACACAAACTGGTCTGTACAGTCACAGAAAAATGCTAGATGCTTGAAAGTTTGGATATGAGTAGAAGAGGGATTGTACTATCCGTTTAGCGAAAACAAAGGCGCTGATCAGCTTCGCGGTTACCGCGAAGCTGATCTGCGTCTTTGTTTTCGCCTATGCAGATTGTTGGTTTTCCCACGAGACGGCTCATTGTATACATTAACACATATACTGCTCAAATGGGCCAAGATATAGAATATACTGCACACACATTGCATCTGTTTAACTAGATACAGATATAATGTTTGGGGTTTTGTACGCTATGCAAGGATTGAACTGCCATTGTAAACACTGTCCCCTGGGTTGAGCATGATTAACATATGTGACAAGGTATGTCAATCCATCTAAAAGTAGAATGGTTTTCCATGATTATCCAGTTTTCTCAACCACATCAGATTTGGATTTTTATATGGTTTTACTGAAGAAAATTAGTGGCTGAATGAAACAGGTGAAATAAGAAATAGATTTTGATTCCATTCATAATGTTCACCTTTCTGTATCCATTAATTTCAGGCGTGTAGTTTCTTGCTGTCCAATGCTGAGCAGTTGAACTACGGTGATCTCTACAAATCATGTATAACACTACTACTAGCTGGAACAGGTGTGGACAGAACTAAGCCAAAGCTATCTTTATTGGTAAGATAATCTTACATAAACGGCTGTCTTGATCAGTTCGTAGTGCTCATAAACTGCTGGAAACTGCCTACAAAGCAAATTGACAAGGCTGATATACATTATTTTCTATTACAATTTTGATGTACTTCAAACCACTTTTTTTTTCTTTTCATAAATACATAAAGTAAGCTCCCATCATTATGTGGACAACTTGATTAGATGAAGAATATAAGAAACTTATATGGGGTTCTGTTCTAGATGGAAGTTTCCAACCCAAGGGGTGACCGTGCTGAGCGGAACCGAGGCTCCGCCGAGAACAGCCATCTAGAACAGAACACCATATTAGATTCTTTTTCTTGCACAACCCCCCCCCCCCCCCCCAAAATCTGGTTTATTTCAAGGTTTTGCGTATTTTTTTTTTAGCCTGGGTGAGAACACCTGGGTGAGATGCAATTTTATCACCCAGGCAAAAAGTGTGGCAATTTCTGTCTGGTGTGCAAGAATTTCAGATCTTAAAATTTCTTAGAATATCTGATACGCATCTTTGTATTATGAAAAGGTCTCAAATAACTGGGACAGACTTACATACTTTGTTGATATAAATGAGGAAGATAAATTCCATGCTCATAAACAATTTACAACCGTTGCACATGTCATTGTTTTCAGGACGCCTGTACTATACAGTACCACTTCACGATCATGTGGCGCCTGCTGGCCTGCCTCCCACCCTCCATCCCCTACCTCCTCTCCCTAGAGGCCGGCTCCCTGCAACTGGAGCCTGCTGAGCTCCTGCACACACTGCGCTGGGCACCGAGGCTGGGGCAGAAGGCTTTCTCTGGCTGGATAAAAGATTGCACGGTGAAACAAGGTTATACAACACAACAGGCCGAGATTCTGCTATGCAATACCAACAAGACTGCTAACTGTCTGACATATGACATCAGAGTAGCCATGAACTTTATACAGGATCAGGTAGGCAAGAAACAGAAGAAGCTATGACTGAGGTTTGTTTGTGGCCATATGTAACTTGATAAACCTCATGCCACACTTTGACTTGTAACACTGTGTGCACAAAACAATTTGGCAACTATGTATGTTATGCATTTGTCACAAATTGTGAGAACTTATATAAGCTGGGAGCATGTTTCAAAAGAGATGGTTAAAATTTGAGCCGCCTCATGGGAAAACCAACAATCTGCATAGGCGAAAACAAAGACGCAGATCAGCTTCGCGGTAACCGCGAAGCTGATCAGCACCTTTGTTTTCGCTACTCGGATAGTACAATTCCTCTTCTACTTAAATCCAAAATTTCAAGCTTCTAGCTCTTTTCTGTGCTTGTACAGGCCGGTTTGTGTCGGGCCTGTTCGAAAACCACATTGTTGGTTTTCCCACGAGGCGGCTCATATGTTGTCGACATTAATAGATTGGAGCTTTACCTCTGGTGAATCAGCGAGACTTGATACCACTGTCAGATCTACCTGGCCTGACTAATGTTATACTGATGGACGCTGTGGCTGCTAAACTTCAGGTGGCTCTGGATGAGGCTTTTACTAAAGCTATGGTGAGTTGATTT